>CM041777.1:371883732-372624888 GCA_023374045.1 Limonium bicolor | reverse complement strand
TCCATTTCGGTGCCAAGGTGTTCCACCATTGAAGGAGCTTGAGCTTGGATTTCTACATATTATTACTCTCCTTTACTTCTAGGTAAGGAATCTCAAACAAAAATCAAGTTTCCTCCTTGTTTTTGTCATGTCCGAAAATACACATTGATATAGCTCATTGTGTGACTTTGTTCTAGCTTCATTTCAACTCTTCATGGACTAGGTGGAGTCCTCTCTTGTTAGATATTCAAACTCTCTTCAAAGATCAAGGTAAAACAACTACATTAATGTTTTTGAAACAATATCAAATTAGGGTTTACATGAGATGAAGCTCAAAGCTTGAATACTCATTATGGTGTTTGTACATTGTCTAGAACTTGACAAGGAACCAAAATACCATACGGTTTTGTAAGGAATCAAGAAGGAAGTATTTTGGGAAAGAGGTAAATCTACTAACTTAAATGTTGTTTAATGCCTTAGGAGAAATGAGCTTATAAATGCTTATTAAAACTATCTAAAGAGCCAATGGGGAATGACTTAGTGAAGTGTTCTTAAGAGACTAGTAAAGGGCATATGTGTATGTTGAGTGTATTTGCAGGTTAAAGGCATATATATTGTGGAAATTCGGTTTTTATGATTTAAGCACTTTAAGGGCCTAAGAGCCATGCATTTTAAGGGCCTAAGTGCCATGCAATTTAAGTTATGCACTATATTGTGATGTAGTGTAAATTTGGTGAAATTGTGTATGAGAGTGTTCTTGGTGATTTTGGATGTTCTTGTGTGTTTAAAGGAGAAGGTAAAGTGTTTAGGCATGGTAATGTTCTAGGGGAACCCATGTCAAAATCTAGGTAGGAAGTAAGAAGTTCTAAGTGTTTACATAAGGTTTGGTGAGTTAGAAAGTGTAGGAAATGAATAAGGAGTTCAAGATGTTTTAAAGGAATTATGATGAACTAGGAAGTACTCTAGAGTGTAATAGGGACTTAGGCATGATCTTGAGATTTTAGTATGTACCAAAGTCATTTTGGACTTAGGTAAAGACTTAGGTAAACTTTGGTAAACTAAGGAGAATGTATGAACTTGGAAAAGGATTTGAAGTAATGTTATAAGGAGATAGTTGTGAGAGATGATGCTTGGGAGATGATGTTAAAACAAGGAGAAAGCATTTTGGGATAGTAGTTACCATAGGTGAGAAACACCATCTAGGAACCTAGTATAAAATAACATAAGTGTTAAGGAATTTTTACAAGGAAATAAGTAAATGTTTTAAGGAGTTAGAAAATGAGTTTCATGGATGTTGTATGTGGATGTAAGGTTACCAAATGTTGTTAGGAAGCATTAAGAGGCCTTAGGAGAAGTTTGGTGAAGAATTGGAAAGTTTGGGTAAGTTTAGAAGGCGACCGACCCAGGGGCCGACCCAGTTTTTGGGTCGGTCGAGCCTCTGTAAAATGTTAGGAAAATGTTCGGTGATGGTCCGACCCAAAAGGGTGGGTCGGACATGGGTCGGTCGGGCAAGTTTCAAAGGAAGGAAATGTTCGCACATGGACCGACCCAGAATGGTGGGTCGGACGTGGGTCGGACGAGCATGATTATAAGGAGGCAAAAGGGTTTCTGTAACGGACCGACCCAGAAGGTTGGGTCGGACATGGGTCGGTCAAGGTAAGGTTCTTCAGACCCGAAGACCACTGGGAGGGTCCGACCCAGTTGTGGGTCGGACGGTGGGTCGGTCGGACCAAAACTTGTAAAAAAAAAAAAACAGAAAAGAATGTGACTTATGTAGTTAACCCTAGGGTGTATAATGAAGGTAACCTAGGGTAAGATAGGCATTAAACATGTCATTCAATCATGTTAAGTACTTAGTAAGTTTGGAGTTAAATAAATAATTAACCGACAACTAATGTGTTTAGGATTCTCTCAAGGTGGAAACCAAACGAGGCAAGGACCAAGGTATGGTTTTCTTGCAGTCTGTTGCCTACCGTTTACACCGGCTTGTGTGTTGTTTGTTTTCTGTGTGTTTATGACTTTGTAAGATTAAACCATGTAAAGAGTTTACAGTTGTTAAATATTATTATGTTGTTAATTATGACTCTCTCTTCCCATGTGAGTGTCTAACAAGACTTGACCTATTACTGTGAATTGTTGTTGTGCTCAATGTTGAACTACTAACATGGGCTAACGGGGGAAGTGAGGAGTCCGGTCTGTTCCGGCCACGCGTGTGGGTATGGGAGTCGATGTCATAACCGGTTCGATTCTCTCTGTATGTTATGGTTAAGTTTCCAATTTGGTTTCTAACCTTCCCTTTAGCTTAACCAAGGCTATTTTACTGACTCACGTCGGGCCACAGGGGCATACTATATGTTTGTTTCGGTGTGCCTGGATCACTATATCCGGGGCACCTTGTGTTAAGTTAACCGTTCAATCTAACCGGACGGTAACGAGTTATGTAACGAGCTAAGTATGAGCGTGGCAACATTCTCGAAGCTCTCAATGGGGACTAACTGTGTTGGTTCTCTTCCTAAAAGGATTTGTATGTTTGTGATGTGTGTTATGATGTGTACAATACCCTTGTTATGTTATGTATGTATGTGTTGTGTGTTTAAAAATAAATATCATGTCATCCTGGCAATTGGTTGCGCGTATCCCGGTAGTCGATGGGCTGCGCGTTAGCCATACCAGCAAAGGTGCTGACCCCCTCGGGGGCTCCATATTTTTATTGCAGGATGAGGATCGAAGAGGCAGAGTGGCTCTAGGTCCTAGAGAGTAGTTTACTTTTGAAGCATTTTGGATGTTAGCCCGGGTTGCGCCTGTGCACCCGTGGCGTATTATACTTGTTGGTGACGGTTTACAGTGAATTAAACAGTGAAGGATTTATGTAAATACTCGGTATTATATTGTTATATATATGGTTGTTAGTTCTATGCTCGGGAGTCTGATCATCAGACCGGTACGATTGTATTTATTCAGCCTTGTTAGCCACGTGGGTGGTTGACGGCATTGTAGCACCAATCGTTTAGTTACCGTTTAGTTGTTTATTTTTCCGCTGCGATTCCAAGTATAGTTATGTGCGTAGTAGGGGTGTTACATATTGGTAGCCTTGTCGGCTCTTTCTTGATCCTTTAGTTGGGTAACTACTTCTTAGAGCTGCTTCTCATTCATCTTGACATGACTATCATTCATTCAGGTGCTTCTCCACTATCGGAGTTCCTTAATTATTTAGTTCTATGCTCTACCTCGTTGCTCGTTCCCACGTCTTTACTGTGATTATCGAGGTTTAAGTTATTTAGGCACTACTTCAGTAGTCCTATTCGGGTATGTCCCGTAGTTATGCTCATAGCTGTTTCAGCTATATCAGTTAAGTATTACAACCTCTTCGGGTGTGGCAGGGTGGGTGTACCTACTCTCAACTAGGTTCTTAGTTGGTTGGTTTACCGTTGGTAGTATTACTTAACCACGGCGGTTCGTGGACTTGTGTCCCGGTTTCGTTATTTCTCATGAATCCGCCTTGTTGCACGGTTGGTGCTTCCTTCTTGCTACTGCTCAGCCAGCCGGGTTCTCGCGACTGCTAAGCATGTCGCCCCAAGCTACCGCAGATTCCGGTCTCCTTGGACTAGGATTTCTCGATCTTCCGCCATAGAGTGCGGTTATTGCCATTCCAGCGGGATCCGTCTCTGGGATTTCTGGTTCTCGGGATCTACCGCATGACAGGTTCTGGTTCATATTGAAATATTAAATAAGTGCCAGTTCGGGTTTCCCCATCTCTGTGGCATTCTTTCCCAAGCTTTTTAATACGGGGGTTGTGGAGGGCGGGTTTGGTGTTGTAGGTATCCAGGTCATACTGGAAGTTCCTAACAAACGCATCTCTCACGCTACCACTCAACCCTTAGCCCTAAGTCTCTACTTCCTAACTTGGTATTTCCTAAGCTCTGATACCATTTTTGTAACACCCCAACCGCTAATCTCATCATTACCTCTTAAACTGTCACTAAATGCTCTTACTCACGCAGCGAAACTCTAATTACAATGAGGGGTGAAACAACGCTGTTAGCCACCCATATGGCTAAACAGGCCTATCTTACATACCGTAACGGTCTGATGAACTGGAACAACCGAGTACACAATACAAATACAATGCTCAAATCATTTCTATACTATACCGAGTTTACAATATACGGATGCCGATAACATATTCGGTCTTACACCTCGTTCAAGTACATAAGTAATTTAAGATCTATCTACCCATGTTTAACCACCGACCCCGTCCTAACCTCGAACGGTATCGTCTTCGGTGTACCTGAAAAATAAAAATGGGGCCCCAAGGGGCTCAGCTTTCGCTGCATATGAAATTCGCATATACCGCGTGCTAACCGCGGTACACCGACTACTTTTGGTCGAGAGCATGGAGATTCATTTTAATTCAATCAACATGCATTATAGCAATACATTACATATGCACACTACACAAGGATTCACATTCACCCATGGAATACGATCCTTAAACAACCTAACAAAGTTGTTAGTTGCATTAATTTGCTCTTAGGCCGTGAGGGTTTCTACCACATTATGCCTGGTTACTTATTCAATAACTCACCCATGCACTCGGGTTACTTATACTTATACTCACCCATTCTCTCGGGTTACTCATACTTATACTCACCCATCCTCTCGGGTTACTCATACTTAAACTCAAGCTCATATAGTTCTAGAGACACTACAGGTCTCCTACGCTCTTCTCGCTTGTTTCTCTTAATACATACTTAAGCCAAAACTCATGGCTCTCGTGCATAGTCTTACTTCCCCGGTTTCGACCCTACTCTGGGTCTAGCATGGTGGGAAGGTTCAACTAGCTCCCGGAACCCTCTCTTAGTTCCTATCTCTTTTTATAGGTCCGACTACTCTCTGACTACTCACATTCCCATACACTCCTCTCTTGGAGTTATAATAATATTATGTATTTTAGTCTAGAAGCATCACTCTCGATGTTTCTAATGACTTTGGGAACATTACTCAAGTTCGATTAATCTTAGGTTTTCAAGAGTTACGCATACATTTCATTTACTCGTACTTTCAGTTATTTTCTTATACCGGGTAAAATTCTCTTATAGGAGGTTGACCATGTCTCAAGGGAGTTAAATGGTCCCTTAGGTCTCTTTTCTCTTTCTTATAAGTTCACATCTTTGAGCTAACTTCAATCCTCATTATAGAGGTTCATTTCTCTCCACTCTTATTTATTTCGTGGATTGTTTCAATATGGTTTTCTAACCGTTATCGGGTATTTAATCAACCCGTACATCTCCTCACATTCTAGGGAGTTCATATTTTGCGTTATCGTTATACTTTAATCGATAGCTTGTGTGTGTTTGTAAATTCCCATTGTTTATGAGACTACCCGATCTCTGGGTTTCTAGTCAAACGATACTCACTATGAGTCGGTCTATACCCTATGTTAGACCACACCGGCATACAAGTATGTTAGCTCATACAACACACAACAAGACATATATAATCAAACAATGGATTATTTTCATGCTTTAATCTTGATTAAGCCGGCACACAAACACACAAATCAGAGTAGCTCGGTTAGCATACGGAGCATGAGAAAATCATACCTTTCACCGGGGTTTTTACTTTTACCGTGTCATCTCACCATGCTCGGGTCACGCACGATTCTCTGATAATGTTTCAAACATTATTATTAATACTAAGCTCATATGGTACATAATAAAATGCTACTCCCGTACTTACCCTGTTATCCCGTTAACTCGGTTTTACTCTTGTTAATTTGAGTTCTTACTTATCACTCTCTTCTAACACTTTCTTACACTTCTTAGGGCCTTTACATGTCACCAAACAAGGCCTTAACATCTTATAACATCATTAACATTCAAACCCCCATCATTAGAAACCTTTAAAACACTCACGGGGCATTTCTGGGGGTGGTCCGGGACTTGGTCCTTACCTAAAGTCCCGGACCAATTGCAAACTTAACTCTCAGGTGAAAATTACACATGGTCCGGGACCTTGTTCTGGAGTATAGTCCCGGACCAAAGCAGGATTTGCACTCTCGGCCCTTATTTAGGTGTGGTCCGGGACTTTGTCCAAAGACCAAGTCCCGGACCCTGCTAAAACCTGCTCCAAACTTGATTTTTCAACCCCTATTCAACCCTTAATCCATACTTAATCTTTCCCTAATCTTTCCACAAGTTTTCCACATGTTAAAACACCTTAAACATGCTCTAAATCTCTTCAAATCATGGGTTAAACCCTTACTCCAATTCTTACTCAAAACTCTCAAATTTCCATTCTCATTTCAACACCTTTGCACACTTGCGCATTTTCTAACTTCCCTTGGCCATTTGCATTTTGTTCTCACTTCATTTGACCATTCCACATCTCCTAAGATAATGCACTTCTAGCACTAAAGTCCTTGCCTCACTCTTAAAGCCTTAAATTCTCATTTTTTTTCCAAAACTCATAAGGCACTCAAATCACCTCTTAATGTAGCACTCAAGTCCATACAATTCTAGATAAATTTTGACAGAGTTTACCTACTTTCCTAAGCATTTTCAACACATCAAAACAGCTCACAAATCAGTTCTCCACCCCTGTTTGATTTAGGCATTATCAACTACAACACTTACTACACAACACATTAAATTCCCACCTTGTTCACACATATGTAACAGTTTAGTCTCAAGCTTATTTCCCACACTAAACAACATTGGTAAATCCTCATTACTCCTTCAAATTGTAGTTTCTTAACTACACTAAAACAAGATCATTAATACAACACTAAAATCTGTTTTACAAGTCAAATAAAACCAACTCAAGGTGAGCTTATTACCTTGTTTGTTTTCAGTTTTTTTCCCTTCTTCCTCTTTCTCTTGTTCCCTCTTTGATGAGTGTCTAAATGAGCATGTTTTAGGGGAGTATTTCATATGTTTAATCAACACTTTTCATGCTCATTTCTCCACTCTGGCTTGTTTTCCTCTAGTTTTGTGTTTCATTGGTGTCTTACACATTTATTGTTTAAACAGGAGGAATAACATAGATAGGAGTAAAGTTGATGAAGAGAGGAACGTGTGGGCGCAAACGGATCCAAAATCGGAGCTGTAACGAAGAAGATACAACATTTCGAAGTTAGCCTACTGGAACCGTCCGACCCATAGGTCTGGGTCGGATGTGGGTCGGTCGGACTTTTAAAAGAACGCGATTTTTGTCCCCGAGCTACTGGAATCGTCCGACCCATAGTCTGGGTCGGACCCTGGGTCGGACGGACTTAAAAAAACGCGTTTTCGGCCCCGAAATTGCTCCTGGACGCGACCGACCCACGGGTCCGACCCAGGGAGGGTCGGATGGGTCGAAAATTTGCCCAGATCTGCGTTTTAAAACGGGGAATTTTGGGGAAAACTTCCCCATTCTTCATTCAGCTCGGTTCCGCCCCAAAAACAGAGAAAAAAGCCGATTCCAAGGGAGAAAAGAAGAGGAGAAGAGAAGAAGAAGAAGAGAAGAGAAGGGAGGAGAAGAGAAGAGAAGCTCACCTCCTTCCAAGCTCCATTAATGGCTACTTCTATCCCTTGCTCTTTTATTTTCTCTCCTATGGATGTGTAGAATCATTTGTAGCTAGGGATTGGGGATTTTGTCCCAAATCCCTAAACTCCATTGTTTTATCTCGAACTTGTGTTTGTGCTCTATTTTAGTCTTTGAGCTTAATGAAGATGATTATTGAGTGTTTATGACTTCTAAACTTGTTGCTCATGATTTGGGGATTTGTTAAGGGTTTTCCTCAATTTTTCTTCTATGTGTTAAATTGGTTGGTTTGGCCTACCGATTAGTTTAGCATTATTGTGGGATTCTATCAAAATTGTTATTCAGAGATAGAAACCTAAATTGTCAGAGACTAAAACAGTGTACTCTGATTTCGATAATTTTGAGATTAGACTACATTGCAACCTTAGTGGAACTTGAGCTTAGTGCTATCGATTGACCCGGGGCTTAGCAGAATGAGAAGTCTCGATTAAATTGGTTAGGATTATTAGGCCTAGATTAGGTTGCTAATTAATTAAGCGTTCCCGTGGTTTAGCTCTAAGTTCGAGGTTCGACAATCGGTAGTAAGGGGAGGACGGGTGCAAATATCCATCCCGGGCTACACCTATCCTAGATAGTTAGTTTAGTGTTTATTGCTTTCCTTTATTTCTCCAATTACAACCCAGAAAACCCAAAACCCTTAATTTACATTTATGCACTTTTGTATATATCCTCTTGCACATTTACTAAGCTTATAATTAGCTAGACAGTTACGAAGTCCTTGTGGATACGACCTTGTTGTACTACAATGATTGGGTTCACTGCCCATAGTTAGCAAGATAGTTTCAACACTATTTTGCCCAACAAGTTTTTGGCGCCGTTGCCGGGGACTTCGGTCCAACTATCTGTTTATTATCTGTTTAGTTTCTGTGCATATTTTTCATTTCCTTTATTTCCCCCTTTTGTGTATAAATTTGTGTTACTTTTTTTTAGGAACCTATCTCTGATGGATGGTCTTGATGATCAAGCAGAAGATTGTTACGGCTACACCTCTGGAGCAACCTACGACCAATACATTGATTGTCAAGGGTGTGGATCCTTTCATATGTGCCCTCCTTGTAAGGATCTAATCTCAAGATCGGAGACTCTCATGGAGAACCGGTTCTTATCTGTCAATCCAAACCCCACTGAACAAGACATCAGTCGATGGATCAGGTGCCAAGAGAGTGGAGGAGACCAGAAGAGTGCTTATTGTTCTGAGATCACGACAAGGGTAGATTCACCCACTCTGGAGGATCTTAGTGCTAGAATGATCACCATCGACATGAACCAGCTCATTACACTAGCTCGAAGGGAGCAACAACCTGAGAGTGAAATGGTCCATGAAGTGGAGCATCAGACTAAGGAAAAAGACCTTGACATGAACCAACTGAAGCTATATTCCAAATTAGTAGAGATGAACGCGATGATGGAAGGTCTACTAAACCTTGCATCGCAGCAACCGAGAGCGAAATGGTTCATAAAGTGGATCACCTTATTGAGGACTTGAGTTGCTCTTTATCACCTCCCCCATTCGAACCTGAGAAAACGTCATTCAACCATCTGTCTGAGTTCGAAGACAAGCCATCAGAGGACCGCTTCCACCTTGACTTCATGGAGTCTCCTCCCTCTGAAGTCAACTACCGTTATTTCCCCTCCTTCTCTGTGCTCCACCCAGAAGATGAGGATGGACACATCCTCAACCTTGAGGAGGAGGAGATGCCGCCTCCCTCCGAGCCATCAGAGGAGAGTGCTATAATCAACTTCAAGGAGCCACCTCCCTCTGAAGTTGATTTTCATCAAGGCTCTTCCCATGAGCCTCACCAAGAAGTTGAGGACATTTACATCCTCGAATTTGAGGAGGAGGAGGAGCCATCAAACTTTGATCTTCACTTGAAGGATCAAGGCCCCCACCCGTGCACTAATGAAGTTGGGTGGAAGCTCAACGTACACCCGCTAAGTGTGGAGGCCACCTTCCCATTTGATCCGGGACCAAAGATTGAAGACAAAGTCCGCCCCGGAGTTCACCCTGCACCGCTCACTGAAGATAAGGATGTTTACATCCTTGAATTTGAAGAGGAGGCTCCACCACAGTTTGATCCTCGTACCAAGGATCACCCACCTCAACACTTCCACCTGATGAACGATCGGTGGAGTTTACACTTTCACATCCTAAGTGTTGAGGCCACATTTCCTTTTGATCCGGGTCGTTCTTCATTGCTAGATGATGCCCGCCAACCCACCCGTTGAAGCCGACTTCAACGTTCATATTCGATCTCGGGTGACTTCACAGTGGTATGGTCTAGCCAAAGACCTTAAAGAAGGGCCGCTTACCGGGAGGCAACCCGGATTTCATTTCGTGTCATGTCTTTTAAATTCTGTTAGTTTCGATTTTGCATTGTTTTCAATAATGGGCTATTTTGGCATTCTTTGGACTTGCCCTTTTACACCCAATTGGTGGCGTCTGTGTTGTGAATATTTTGGGAACATGTAAGCCCCTCTGAAAAAGGGATGGAATTAGGAACAATTACAAAGGAACCTCTGGCGAAATTTTCCACCAGGACCTTCATCTCCACCGATTGAAGGCAGCACCTCAACGACCCCTCCCACTTGCAATTGTGCGGGCACCCTATCTTCCTTCCGCATCTTATCGGGGAGTACTCGTTTCACCCTTCCTTTAATATTTGCCCACAACGACTCCACTATTTTAATTTCCAGTTTTTGTTTTCGTTCTCCTTTTTTTGTTTTTGCTAACCCTTAACTCCAGTTGTAGTTTGGTAGCTTCTAGTGTTTTATGCGGGTGCAATTTCAATTCCACACCGCAACCAAGCTACGCTACTTGAGACTGAAGCTTAAGTGGGGGAGTTCTACAAACTGATAGCAATAACAATCTCAGGGGAGTACTAGTTTCTTTTAGTTTTCGTTCTCTCTTCTCTAATTTTGAATCTGCAAATCTAGGGATAGCTGCTGTGGTATAATGGTGTTTATGTCCCTTGTGTTTTCTCTTTTGCCTGCTTCCTGAAAGGTCTTCTGAAACCTTCCCCGGTTTGTTTGGTGAACAATGCGGACATTGTTCAAGTTAAGTGTGGGGGAGTGACCTTTTCGGCGAATTGCGTGCTTAAATGTTAGATCTCTCTGCTTATCTTGTGATTGTCCAAAATCAAAAACTTGGACCCTTGTGTTGTGAGTTGTTCTCATTAAGAACAAATACTATTATGAGTTGCGGGAATGCTTAAATTTTTCTTTTTGATTGCTTTTGAGGAGCATTTTACATGCGGTGTGGCCAAGTGATCTTATGTGGTTGGATTTTTATTGCTTTGGGGTTCCTTCTGTCTTCTTTCTTAGGGATTGCTAAGGGGTGCTTTGATAAGTGCAAAACATATAGACTTATTAAGGTTTAATCACCTTATTAATTGCAGCATTTTTAGTAATGTTTCTCACTTATCTTGGGTTTTTCCTATATTTATGTTGTTATATTAATTGATGTATATATGTGTTAAAATGTAGGAAAAATGACAAACAAACACATATATTATTAAGGGATTAAACAAGGCACGCGAGAGGCACACAACAGAGCCTTGTCTGCCCCTGCAACCGCCTAGGGTTAGGCGGACAAGGTGGAGAAAGAACCGCCCCTGCGACCGCCCCTTTGCAAGGCGGACAAGATAGAGGAGACCGCCTTGGCAACCGCCCCTTTGCAAGGCGGACAAGATAGAGGAGACCGCCTCCACTACCACCTCTATCAACATGCGGACGTGAGTAACTATGCACCATGCAACCTCCTAAAGAACAAGCGGACACCATGTGTAAATTATGGAAATTAACGCAACGGGTTATCTTCTTCGCTCATCGACTTCGCCCGTCGACTTGTTTCTGCCTTATCCATCTACTCCGCCCACCGCCTACCAGAAATCACGCATGCGTTGCAGCCCTGTCCCCTGCAATCAATGAGCCTCAATCAATGACGAGCTGCAATCAATGGGCAATGAACGTGCTTCACTCTTCACTTCCTCTATAAATACCACGCTCAATTTACCTTCTCGAGGGTCCTTCCAGAGGTTCTGTCCGTGGTTCCTCCTGGAGTTCCAATTCACACCATCATTCCATCTTCGTACCACTACACTTTCACTCACTCGTTCATTTCATTTCTAATCTCCCGCTTCTTCATTTGTTTTCTTTACATCTCATTATTCTCACCTCTAGTCTCACGTATTTAAATAGAAGATCAAACTATTTAATATGTTAGGCTAGTTTACGTATGCTCTGGGAATAATTATTATGTATCTGTATTAATTATGCAATATGTTTTTACTGGTTTTAATTTTAATGAAGTTTGTTACGCTTAAAGGTTTTCTCACATCTTTTTAATAAATGTCATGAGTTTTAAATTGCTTTACTAAGTCTATTTTGATCAGACCGGTGATAAATAGACAGGTTAATTAAGCCGTAAAACTGGAGAAAGCTTATTATGACTTAATGAGTTAGTATTTTCAGGTTGCAAGAATAAAATCCTCATACTCCTCTGCCGTCCACTAGAGGGTGCTTGAGTTTTCATCGGACCTTGCACAACTGGAACGAGTTCTTATGAGGCTATGATTTAGTCCTTAAGAATAAAAACAGGATCTTGCCAAACAATTATAATTAAACCAGTAGACCTAGCATGAAAGAGCAGATAATATTAATCTGAACCGGAGTCCCGTTTAGTTTATCTGTTAACTTAGTTTATTTATTCTTTCCTTTTAATTTATAAAAACAAGTCAATTAATCCCCCCTCTTGTGACACGCTTAGGTACTATAATATGCACATTAGTCCCACGGTTCGACATCCGGTCGCTTACAATTTCACTATACTACTACGACCGGGATTTGTTTGCAGCCCGACGTTTATTTTGAGTTTTTAATTTCTTTTCTTTTATTTCTTCCCCTGTTTAACCACTCACGATATAACGTCTGCAAAATGGCGCCGTTGCCGGGGACTAGTTTATTCTAGTTCCTAAGCTCCGGATTATTCACCTGTTTAATTATAAATATTTTGTTCTCTTATTTCTGTTAATATTATGTCTATAATATCTTGTTTATTGTTAATAAAATTATCTACTATATTATGTTAATATTAATTATCTAATAATCTGTTAATATTAATTGGACACCTGACTCTGGACATATGACTACGGACATCTGACTTCTGACATCTAACTTCTAACTCTTATATTATTAACATTTAATTTCCATTGTCCTTAACATTTAATTTCCATTGTCCTTAACATTTAATTTTCATTGTCTCTAACATTTTAATTTCCATTGTCCTTAACATTTAATTTCCATTGTCTCTAACATTTTAATTTCCATTGTCTCTAACATTTAATTTTATGTAAATTAACTACTAACTTATAATTTATGTTATCTAATTCCTAACTTATAATTTTATTTCATTTTTATTACTAACCCATTATTTTATGACTTCATTATTTTTGTTGTTGTTTAAATAAGGATAAAATTAAAAAAAAAAACGCAAGCAGTGGTATGACCGCCTCCAGTCCGCCTAGCCAACCGCCTCCTGTCTGCCTAAAAATGAGGTGGTCTCCGACGCGGACAACACTGAAGCCAGTTCGCCGCCCCCGTGTCCGCCCCATGTAAAGCGGACGTCCAAGCGGACGTCCCTTTACCCTGAAAAAAAAAAACGAGCTTTAAGCTCCGCGTTTTGCAAACACTTGTTCTTCCCCAAATTTTGAGAGCTCAACCCGACGCCAAGGAGAACACAAAGGCGCGCGAGCTCCCCAATCTTCAGTTTGCCATTTCTTCCTCGTTTCTCCACCAAATCAAGCAAGGTTAGTACCGAAATCTTCGTTTTTCAATTCTCTACGTTTCTATAGCTTCAAATCATCTGTAAATGATAAACCACCCCAACTAGAAGAAATTAGGAGCTGAAGTTTCGAATCCCTAGTTCCATTAATTCGAAATTTTCGAATTAAATTACTAATTTGCCTCGAACTTGTCCTCCATTAATCATAATATACATATACAAGGTTAAATCTTCACTTATTACACTTTAGATGGGTGTTTCTGATGAATTCCAATTTAGGTAGAAGAGCATTTCGAATTGCTTGTTAAAAAAGAATTTTAAATTCTATTTTGGCCTTGTTGATATCTAGGATAGATTATGATTATAGGTTTGTTAATTATGGATTTGTTTGATGACGGTATTAGAATACCTTGAATCTGACTGAATTAATTGGGAGAAAGGAAGAATTTTAGGGGAGACTCTGTCGAATTTTCGACAGAATTTTTGTTGTTTATTTTATTTTATTTTTGTTTGTGTTTTATTTTATTTATTCTACTGTTTTCTATCTTTTATTTGCTAAAATGTTTATGTCAAATATTAATGCTTTGTTATTATGTTATTTTTTGTTGTTTTTATATTATATTTATGTTGCTATTAATATTAATTTTTGTTGTGCTTTTTGTTTATTAACTTTTTTTAACTTTTTATTGTTGTTGTTGTTTTTATTTTTTTCATGTTTTTATTGTTTGTTAATTTTTATGTTGATTTCTATGTTGCTTTTATTTGTTAATTTTCAATTTATTATTATTGTTACTCTGTTTAATTATTTAATATTAATTGTTATGCTGTTAATATTTGTTTACTTTCAAATTCCAAATTATTAGTATGCCCTCCTCATATGCGTGGTGGTATTTCTGGTTCTGGACCTGCTAGGGGCGACTGCCCTGGAGCATCATCTTCTTCTTCACCGCCTCGTCATCCAGATCTTAGGGATGACGGCTTTATCTCAGCAGAGGCTCGTGCCTGGTACGATCTAGGCAAGATTTTGTGATGAGAGGAGATTTGAGCCTGCGGTGCTAGAGGCTGTAGGGGTGGATACTCTGTTTGCCAGATTAGGACTTTCGATGGTCCTAAAGATAGGTGCGGGAGTCTTCTGTGCAGAGGTAGTTAGAGAGTTTTATGCTAATGCCCAGGCGGGCAATCTGAGCATTACCTCTTTCGTACGCCATCGCCCCGTGGAGATCACACCCCTCGACATTCTCATTTATCTTCCAGATCCCGGTTAATCCGGGCGATTGCCGAGGATTCACAGAGGACCACATGCATATGTCGAAGTCGAGGTGGCTTCAGGATGTAGGTCGGAGGACCCGACATCGAGGGGAGGAGGACAAGAAGTCCTCCCTTTCGCGAGCTTCCCTACACTGCAGCAGAGGCTTCTCTTGGACATCATTGGCCATCAGATTCGCCCATCTGCGGCGCATGATGCTTCTGATGAGGACTGCGCCTTACTAGACTACCTCCTCTCTCCATCTCCACCCACTCAGCGCCTCCCCTTCAGCCACATCATGTTCGACCAGCTCCATAGGTGGTTTCCTATCTAAGGACGAAGAAGAAAAAGACCACCCTTATTTTTCCCTTCTCCATCTGGTACTACCTTATCACTCACCTCCCAGCAGAGGCCTTATATGGTGTAGAGCTCCAGACAGGAGAGCGCCCAGTCACACTGCAGACTGTGCGGCGCTGGGGCTTTACGCGCTTAGACGACGGTACTTGGGTGAAGGGTAGCGCTGCCCCGTCTTCCACTGCATCATCTACAGCAGCAGGACCTCTACGGGAGCTACACCTTCTCTACTGATCCCGACCACCCGTCCGCTGAGACTGCACAGGGAGAGGAACCCTACGTGCCGACTACTGACGTGATGCAGACTCCAGCTCCTGTTCCTTACTCGACAGATCTACAGAGTCAGCTCCAGGCCTTCCATCAGATGCAGCAGCAGATGCATCAGCGCTTCGAGAGCTTTGAGCAGACCAGCAGAGGATGCTGGCTGAGCAGTCACAGATGACGCAGCGCTTGGATCGGAGTGACGAGTTGTATTCACGGGTGACACAGCGCTTAGACCGGAGTGACAGTTGCATGCACAGACCGCTCAGCTCATGCAGCATCTCCTCGCTCAGATAGGCCAGGGACCAGCACAGCCTTCACAGCCTCCACCACCACCGCAGTGATTTTATTTTTATTTGTTATCTTTATTTTATTTTATTGTATTTTATTTTGTTCTGTTGTTTACTGACATTTTGTAGACTATACTGTTTAAACCTTATCAAACTTCAGGAAGGTAACAGTTCAGTTTGCTTCATGTTTTTATTTTATGTAGTACTTTATTATTTTTGCTTAAGTTATTTATGCCTAATTATTTATGTTTTTCATATTATTATTTTCTTTTTGGTGCCACTTGAGTTGTGCTGGCTATATATGTTTCCCTTTTCAGAATAAATATTCGAACATATAGCTGAACTCGCCTAAAGGAGCAACCTCAGTTGCTCTAGGAATTTCGATATCTTCGGTTGAACACTTGTGCGAACTTAAGTGTGAGGAACGTCTCACCCCTACCAAAGGTTAAGTGTGAGGAAGGATACCTTCCTCAATCTACGATACAAGGGGAGTTTCAGTTCTTCCTTTATTTTATTAATGTTCAACCTATATTTAATCCTTTAAGAGTCTGTCATATTTTGAAAGGTCCTTTTCTTGAATTTAATTCTGAACATGAGGACATTGCTCCTCTTAAGTGTGAGGAAGGAGAGACCTTTCCCTGAAAATATGACAGTAGTTCGATAATGCCACACTCACTTTTTGCTACTCTAAACTGCCTAAATTTAAAAAAAAATGATAAAAATGATATAAAATAAATTGTAGAAGTGTCTGAAATTATGTCAGGTGACAACTGAAAGATGGTTTTATTTTAAGGAGTTTGTATAAAATTATTTTCCTTCAAAATACTCTATTTCCACTCGAAATATGATAGATCTGCTAGTTGTAAAAACCAATTTAGTTTAGCTTGGGATTATGGAAATATGTGGAAAGTCAAGGAAAGAAAAGGATAAAGACAAGGTACTCCACTGTTTATGAATTTTTCTAACCAATAACAGGCCTCGTCTATCCGGTTATTAAGTTCTTTGGGGTGCTTAAACACCTATCTACCTAAGGTCTCGTGACCTGGGATAGAAAGACCCAACACCGCTACAAGGATAGAGAGAAAAGTCTGGGATACAGAAAAAAATGCAATTCGAAAAAATATTTATAAAATAATATGTGCTTTGTATATACGATTTGCACATTCCAAAAAAAATGTAAATATAAATTGCAAATTAATATTATAAACATGAGTATGTGGTGTTGAAAGGTATTGCGGAATAAGGCATTACTTCACACCCCTTGTCATCCCGGGTTAGAGAATTGAAATTGGTTGAAGATCCCAGGTTAATCTAACTTGTTTTCTGCAGTCTAGTTTTTCTATGCTTTTATTAAATTGTTCTCCTTCACTGTTTATAAAAACCTACTACTTCTAAGAGCAGAATTATTCTTTCAATTGTCACTTTTGTCTAAATTCCCTACTACACTTATTTAATCTTGTTTTATTATTATGGCTTAGAGATAATTATATTCCTTATTTGCTTGAGGACAAGCAAAAGTCAAGTGTGAGGAAGTTTGATAAGTGCAAAACATATAGACTTATTAAGGTTTAATCACCTTATTAATTGTAGCATTTTTAGTAATGTTTCTCTCACTTATCTTGGGTTTTTCCTATATTTATGTTGTTATATTAATTGATGTATTATATGTGTTAAATGTAGGAAAAATGACAAACAAACACATATATTATTAAGGGATTAAACAAGGCACGCGAGAGGCACACAACAGAGCCTTGTCCGCCCCTGCAACCGCCTAGGGTTAGGCGGACAAGGTGGAGAAGAACCGCCCCTTTGCAAGGCGGACAAGATAGAGGAGACCGCCTTGGTACCGCCCCTTTGCAAGGCGGACAAGATAGAGGAGACCGCCTCCACTACCACCTCTATCAACATGCGGACGTGAGTAACTATGCACCATGCAACCGCCTAATGAACAAGCGGACACCATGTGTAATTATGGAAATTAACGCAACGGGTTATCTTCTTCGCCGTCGACTTTCGCCCGTCGACTTCGCCCGTCGACTTGTTTCTTCTGCCTTATCCATCTACTCTCCGCCCACCGCCTACCAGAATCACGCACGCGTTGCAAGCCCTGTCCCCTGCAATCAATGAGCCTCAATCATGACGAGCTGCAATCAATGGGCAATGAACGTGCTTCCTCTTCACTTCCTCTATAAATACCACGCTCAATTTACCTTCTCGAGGGTCCTTCCAGAGGTTTCGTCCGTGGTTCCTCCTGGAGTTCCAATTCACACCATCATTCATCCATCTTTGTACCACTACACTTTCACCTCACTCGTTCATTCATTTCTAATCTCCCGCTTCTTCATTTGTTTTCTTTACATCTCATTATTCTCACCTCTAGTCTCACGTATTTAAATAGAAGATCAAACTATTTAATATGTTAGGCTAGTTTACGTATGCTCTGGGAATAATTATTATGTATCTGTATTAATTATGCAATATGTTTTACTGGTTTTAATTTTAATGAAGTTTGTTACGCTTAAAGGTTTTCTCACATCTTTTTAATAAATGTCATGAGTTTCTTAAATTGCTTTACTAAGTCTATTTTGATCAGACCGGCTGATGAATAGACAGGTTAATACCGTAAAACTGGAGAAAGCTATTATGACTTATGAGTTAGTATTTTCAGGTTGCAAGAATAAAATCCTCATACTCCTCTGTCGTCCACCAGAGGGTGCTTGAGTTTTTCATCGGACCTGCACAACTGGAACGAGTTCTTATGAGGCTATGATTTAGTCTCTTAAGAATAAAAACAGGATCTTGCCAAACAATTATAATTAAAACCAGTAGACCTAGCATGAAAGAAGCAGATAATATTAATCTGAACCGGAGTCCCGTTTAGTTATCTGTTAACTTAGTTTATTTATTCTTTCCTTTAATTATAAAAACAAGTCAATTAATCCCCCCTCTTGTGACACGCTTAGGTACTATAATATGCACATTAGTCCCACGGTTCGACATCTCGTCGCTTACAATTTCACTATACTACTACGACCGGGATATGTTTGCAGCCCGCGTTTATTTGAGTTTTTAATTTCTTTTCTTTTATTTCTTCCCCAGTTTAACCACTCACTTTACAACGTCTGCATGCTTTCTTCGTGAAAAATCCTTTAAGGACTTGTGAGACACCATTGGTAACCAACAATGAGAGTTGAGTGTTCTTAAATGCAAAGGCTTGATGCCAAATGTTATCCTCTCACCTCTTTGCAAAAGTGAACAAATGCATAAATCTATTTTTCCTTTTGTTTTCTTCTCAATGCCCATTCTTGAGAGAAGTTGGCCATGGTAAAAGCTCTCCAAGTTACCTAATCTTTAGAACTTTGAAGCACGCCGGATCATACCCAAAACTCTAGTTTTTTGTTTTTTTTCCCCTAAGTACACCCATGCCCCCACATAAGAGATGGTTCACACTCCTCAAAGGTTTTAATCACTTTTTGCTTCTTCTCTTATCCTACAATTCATGTTAGTATTTGTTAGTATTGAGCATTCCTTACTTGCTTGGGGCTTGGTTTTTGCTTGAGGACAAGCAAAAAGTAAGTGTGGGGGGTGTGATGAGTGTCTAATGAGCATGTTTTAGGGAGCATTTCATATGTTTAATCAACACTTTCATGCTCATTTCTCCACTCTGGCTTGTTTTCCTCTAGTTTTGTGTTTCATTGGTTCTTACACATTTATTGTTTAAACATGAGGAATAACATAGATAGGAGTAAAGTAGATGAAGAGAGAACGCGTGGGCGCAACGGATCCAAAATCGGAGCTGTAACGAAGAAGATACAGCATTTTCGAAGTTAGCCTACTAGAACCGTCTGACCCTAGGTCTGGGTCGGACGTGGGTCGGTCGGACTTTTAAAAGAACGCGATTTTGTCCCCGAGCTACTGGAATCGTCCGACCCATAGTCTGGGTCGGACCCTTGGTCGGACGGACTTAAAAAAACGCGTTTTCGGCCCCGAAATTGCTCCTGGACGCGACCGACCCACGGGTCCGACCCAGGGTGGGTCGGACGGGTCGAAAATTTGCCCAGATCTGCGTTTTAAACGGAGAATTTTGGGAAAACTTCCCCATTCTTCATTCAGCTCGGTTCCGCCCCAAAAACAGAGAAAGATGGCGATTCCAGGAGGGAGAAAAGAAGAGGAGAAGAGAAGAAGAAGAGAGAAGAGAAGGGAGGAGAAGAGAAGAGAAGCTCACCTCCTTCCAAGCTCCATTATGGCTACTTCTATCCCTTGCTCTTTTATTTTCTCTCCTATGGCTGTGTAGAATCATTTGTAGCTAGGGATTGGGGATTTTGTCCCAAAATCCCTAAACTCCATTGTTCAATCTTGAACTTGTGTTTTTGCTCTATTTTAGTCTTTGAGCTTAATGAAGATGATTATTGAGTTTTTATGACTTCTAAACTTGTTGCTCATGATTTGGGGATTTGTTAAGGGTTTTGCTCAATTTGCCTTCTATGTGTTAAATTGGTTGGTTTGGCCTACCGATTAGTTTAGCATTATTGTGGGATTCTATCAAAATGTTTTCAGAGATAGAAACCTAAATTGTCAGAGACTAAAACGTGTACTCCGATTTCGATAATTTTGAGATTAGACTACATTGCAACCTTAGTGGAACTTGAGCTTAGTGCTATTGATTGACCCGGGCTTAGTAGAATGAGAAGTCTCGATAAATTGGTTAGGATTAGTAGGCCTAGATTAGGTTGCTAATTAATTAAGTGTTCCCGTGGTTTAGCTATGAGTTCGAGGTTCGACAATCGGTAGTAAGGGCAGGACGGGTGCAAATATCCATCCCGGGCTACACCTATCCTAGATAGTTAGTTAGTGTTTATTGTTTTCCTTTATTTCTCCAATTACAACCCAGAAACCCAAAACCCTTAATTTACATTTACGCACTTTTGTATATATCCTCTTGCACATTTACTAAGCTTATAATTAGCTAGACAGTTTACGAAGTCCCTATGGATACGACCTTGTTGTACTACAATGATTGGGTTCACTGCCCATAGTTAGCAAGATAGTTTTCAACACTATTGCCCAACACTCTTCCTCTTCTTGTTTTCACACCACACAAAGGAAGCTAGATTGCTAGCTACAATCATATTCCATTACACACATAACAAACCAATCAATTCAATTTTCCTCACAAAACTAGTATTTAGGAGCTAGTTTTTAAGGCTTAACTTAGACATTACCTTAGAGTGTCCAAATGGATAGCTGGCAATCAATTGATGGAATTTCCAACACTCCACAAGAGCATGGAAGAATCGGCTGAAATGGGGGGAAAAATCCAACGTTGGGAATTTTTCCAAATTGCAAGAAAAAGCTAGAAATGGATGGAACTCTTGTATTATTTTTACCTTAAGGCATCAAGAGATGATGGAGAGTCAAAAGCACCTCTTCAAGCTTCAAAAGGCCAAACTGCCATGGAAGTGAAGATGGAGGTTTCAAGCTTTTGTTGGGTGGAAAACGAAGCCCTTGCCGAGAGGAACCTAGCTGTACAATTTTTATGTGATTTGGTGGAGAAATGAGCAAGTTGGTGAAGAAAGAAGATGGAGGCTGTGTGCTCTCCTATGAAATCACCATTTTATAGAGGAGGAAGAAGAAGCACAGTTGGAGGGGGAAATAATCGTGAAAGAAGAAGGAAAGGAGGTGAGAGAGTAGTATAAAATCCTTTTTTACTATTCCCCTTTTTACTTTACTTATTCTTTTCTTCCTTTCTTTATTTACTAGCTATTATTAGAGAGGGAAGGCTGCCAAGACCATTAAAACCGGCCCCACTATATACATATATGCTGGAGCGTTTTTCGGTTTTTGACAAAAAACGCTCGTTATTTTACCCAGTTTGGCACTATTCACTATCCGGGCCCGTTTTTCGGATTTTTCTCGTTTCTTTATTTTTTTGGTTATTAAGCTTCCATTAATACTTAATTATAGTTATTTAATCAACTATAATTTTTACGGGTCCGTTTGACCACTCAAAGTCACGTTTTCGGTTTTCTCGAAAACGTGCTTTAAAACTCCGTTAGCGTTTTAATCCATTATTTGGATCCGGTTTTCTTCGGGAATCATTCCCACATACTAATTAGGCCTAACCAAGCCTTAGGAATCCATCTCGGACCCTTACGAGATCATATATCTCTTATACTCATTTAATGCGCGTTTTAGCGTTTTTCGCGTTTTACATATTTTCTCTTTTCTTTTGGTTTTATTCTCTTTACCAATACTCTCTAGGCAACATTAGGCCTTAAAAATTCATATTAGAATAATTAAATCACCATTACCAGGTCCGGGGTATTAAACTAGAGGTAGGGTGTGCAAAGAAGATGGACCCAAGTCGTGTTCAATCCCCTAAATTGTGAAATATAATCATGTTATCTATCCAATTAATATGAAACCTAAAGGATTGCAGTTATTTGAGACATACTGAGTAGACTTACTTGGCTCTGTAGTGTAATCGTAGTAGTAGTTGTTTTTGTCTAGCTCACTCAGCAAGTCTGCACCATAGATCGACCATTTCTCTTTTCAAGTTTTGTTTTTTGTATCCTGTTGTATATGTCTTTCCTTGTTGTTGACGTTTCTGGGTTGATTGTTGTGAGCTCTGAATAAATTGCACAAGGTGGCACACCGACTCTGCTTCTTTGATCGATCATAATCTCCTCCTCCTTAGTTAGGCGTTTTTCCACAAAATGACCCTCTGCCCACTCAGCGAGATCATGGTTATGCCATCTGTTACCCACATTCAAGAAACACCTATAGCTTGTGTAATACCCCTAATTCGAAAAGAACAACCACATTTCTATGAACTAGCTGATCTGCGCCGGTTGATGACACCAGGTCGTGGTGTCCTTCGTGGTTTCCAATACCTCTCTCATGTTATGTGGAAATCTTGGCCCGACCGAGAACTTTGAATTATGGTGTAGATATGATTGGGATGGCCAACACTATCTACCCAAGCTTTCGCTTCTTCTTTACTCCTAAAGGCCTGGTTTGTTTGAAATAAGTAACCTGTATCCACCACCGGAGGTCGATTATACATCTGTTACATGTACTCATCCATCCATCTCTGCATTATGATCTGGAACGCCTTCATCAAATTCATCCCAATCTGAATCAGTAGTTGATCCACTTTCCTACAATAAGGGTCAAGAGAATGTTAGATGAATGTTGAAATATGAAATAATAGTGTGAATATGATTTACAAAGACAATAAACTAAATACTTACTAGGCTTGATACTGGAACATACTCATGATCGGAATCTGAAGATTGACTCATGTTTAGAGAGCTTCGAGAATATGGAGAGTGAGTGTGTGAAGATGAAATGGAGGAGGCATCCCTTATATAGAGGTTGGTCATGAACTAGCCACAAGTTCACAAACTGTAATACCCTGTATTATTTCGTTTCAGGTTCCTTAACGTTTCAGATTTCATAACACCTCAGTTTAATTTGCTTGTGTTATTGTGGAATATTTAGCTGATGGGATGTCCGAGGCATTAAGTTAAAAGAGAGGGTCAAGGAGGACTTTTTCCTTCTTTAATATTTGGGTAAGTGGCATTTAATATTTCAGAAGCCCTTGTTATTTTCTTTCCCCCGTTCAGTTCTCCATCACGACGTTTTCCCCAACGACAGTTTTTCTTGAGCGCTCTCTCCTTCCTCTCTTTTGTGCCTTTGATTGTGGGTGGAATCTCTACTACGTTATGGTCAATTCTTCACCACTGCTACTGTGTAGTCTTCTGCAGAGTTCAGGTTGGTGCAATTGTGAATACGGTGGCAGATTTTTGTTGTTTTAGAAGAGCGGTTTTTCTGATTTTGCTTCTCTGATTTTGGGGTCGGATTGTGGTACCAGCCAGTGGTGATTCTGCTTCCCGTTGTTTGCGTAATTGTCTGGTGGCTGTTGGCGTCATTGGAACGGTCTACTGCACTCTGAATCAAGGTAAGCGGGGGATGAAATCGGAGTTGTTCATTCACCCTCGAGGACTGATTTTAGTCGCTGTCTGATTGAGAATTGGTGTTGTGTTGTGTGATTTGGTCGCGGTTTGGTGCTGTTGATCAATTGGCTAAACCCCCGTGGGCATTGTTTTACAATTCTAGAATCTATACTGAATTTGGTGATGGTTTGACGTTATTTTTCTGCCTCTATTCCTTGTTTGAACTGCTGTTTTTGCGTTGTCTGGACGTCTGTCCGAACTTGTAAGATCAGACAGTGCGTCTGGCGCGTCTCTGATTTCCGAGATTTTGAAGTGTCCCGAACAACTACGCACTTAACAATAACTGAAATCACAACGGAAATAAACAAATAAACAGTAACAAACGGTTCGGTGCTACAACGCCGTTAACCACCCACGTGGTTAACAAGGCACAATAAATACATGTGTACCGTTTGATGATCAGACTCCCGAGCGTTAGGTACTAACATCCATATATATACATTACCAACAATACCGAGTATTTACATTACAACGTCACTGTAACTATAAACAATAAACTGCCCTGTAACTGTCAACAACCGCCACTGTCAAGACAACGGTACCAAAATATAACGCCACGGGAGCACAGGCGCATCCCGGGCTCAACATCCAAACGTATCAAAATATTTCTACAACCTAGGATTTACAGCCACTTTGGTTCTTCGATCCTCATCCTGCAAATAAATATGGAGCCCCCGAGGGGGTCAGCAACCCTTGGCTGGTATGGTTAACGCGCAGCCATCGGCTACCAGGATACGCGTAACTATTTGTCATGATAACATGGCATTGATTTTAAACAACACATAAATAGCATAGCAAGTATATCGCACAGCAACAACATCACACATAACATACAAGAACGATTCCTTTTAGAAACCGAACCAACATAGTTAGATCACATGGAGAGCCTAGAGATTGTAGCCAACTCATGCTAAGCTCGTTACATAACTCGTTACCGTCCTGTTAGATTGAACGGATAACTTAACCCCAAGGTGTGTCGGATATAGCAACCCAAGCTCACCGAACAAACATAGTATGCCCCTGTGGTCCGACGTGAGTCAGTAAAATAGCCTTGGATAAGCTAAAGGGAAGGTTGAAAACCAAAATGGAAAACACCATAACATACAAAGAGAATCGAACCGGTTATGACATCGACTCCACTCACCACTCACGCGTGGCCGGAACTACCAGACTCCTTACTCCCCAGTTAGCACTTGTTAGAAGTTCCACATTGAAACTTAATAATGAAATCACAAGCAAGTGTTTAGGTCCAGTTAGACACACACAAAGGGAGATGAGTCACATCTTAACAACACAATAATATTAACAACTGTAAACTCATTACATGACTTAAGTCTTACAAGGTCATAAACACACAGAAAAACAAACAACACACAAGCCGGTGTAAACCGGTAGGCAACAGACTACAAGAAAACCATACCTTGGTCCCTGCTGCGTTTGTTTTCCACCGTTGAAGAATCCTATACACATTAGTAACGTCGGTTAATTAACGTACTAGTCTGTTGTTAACTTATTTCTTCACATATCTAGTTTATTTTATTTTCACACTTGTTTATAACTTTCCACCTTTTAAATCATCATTATAACATACCCACATGTCTTAGACAACCTCATAACATCATTACTAACTAATCCCCATCATTAGACATCATTATTTAACCTTAAACTAAGTTTTTTAAGTGATCCGGGACTTGGTCCTCATCTAAGGTCCCGTACCCAGTCTCTGTAAAACTCTCGGGTTGTTTTATGGGGTGGTCCGGGACTTCATACAGGTCCTAGGTCCCGGACCAATGTAGGAAAATTCTCTCGGGGGTAAAACAGGGGGTGGTCCGGGTCTTTGTACAAAACTAAGTCCCGGACCAGAATGGCTTATGAACTCTCGGCCTGTTTTAATGCATGGTCCGGGACATTACCCAAGACCTAAGTCCCGGACCACTGCTACAGATTTTGCATTTCAACATTTTCTAAGTCTTGTTGCAATGATTCTTCACATCCATTATATGTATAAACTTCCCAAATGATCTTAGGTATATTCTAATGCCAAACATCATCTTAAACTCACCTAGTTCCTTGTCCAACTTGTTACTCAATTTCTTACAAACTTACCAACACTTATAACATTTCTTCCTAGGTTTCTAAATGGTGTTTCTCACCTATGACAACAACTATCCTAAAACACTCATTTGCATTCTAAATCCTCAAAGATATTGCCTAAATCCTTTTTTTGCATTCTAGTACATCTTAATACATGTTTTCTTCTCTAGTAAAACACTTATTCATTTCTAACACTTCCTAGTTCACCAAAGCTTATTAAAACACTTACAACCTCTTATACTTACCTGATTTTTGACATGGGTTCTACTAACATCTTGTTACACAAAACATAGTTTTCAGCATTAACCACCCAAGAACACTTAAATCCATCAAGAACATTCTTATACACAAAACTTCACCCAAGTACACTACATCACAATATAGTGCATAACTTAAATTGCTTGGCACTTAGGCCCTTAAATAACATGGCTGTTAGGCCCTTAAATTGCATAAACCTGTGAGCCTCGATTTTAAACCCTATCCTATGTTGATTGAAGCTGATTAGGATCTAATCGGGTTTTAGGTCCACTTATAACATAAGATTAACAACTATGTCATAAAACAATAATTATTAAAACCTAAGCTAGCTCACTAGAACCTATTATGAGTCGCCACCTACTTTTAACCTAGAGTAAATTAGGAAAGGTAGAGTTCGGGTTCGGGGGCTTGATATTCGACTTAATTAGGGTTCAATTACTTTCATTACCCTTCCTAGGTCGTTTTTCCTCTACTTGGTTTATTTATGGCTTGTTACGAGTCGTTTTAACCTAAATGCGCGAGCTTCTGTTTTTTTTGTGTTTTTTAGCATTTTTTGACATAAATTAAAGTGAAATTAAAAGCTACCTAAACTAGGGTTTCGGAGGCAGAATTAGGTCGAATTTTGCTTACGTCTGTAGCCACGGACCTAATGTCCGAGACCACGGACCCCAGTTAACCTATATGAAAATAAAAGTTTGAATTAAACAGAAAAAAGAAAATTGTAAAGTCCGGGGCCACAGGACAGGCTGTCCGTGGGCCCGGACATTATTAGAAAACCTAAATTTTTAAGATTAAAAAATCCGCGCCCCGTCCATGGGCGTCCGAGATTACGGACAGGGAGTCCGGGACCCCGACATGACGTCCGTGGGTGCGGACCGCCCTCGGACGGCGGCGTTGAGGCTGTTCCCGAAGGTATTTTTGGCTCATTTTATGGGTGTGTAGCCTGAAAGATGTACAAGACGTTAGTGATTGAAAGTTTTCAATTTGAATTCAAATTAAGCACGAAACTTGGTAAACAAGTTATTGGACATAAGCTTAAACAAACAGCAATACAGAAGCGTACGAAGGTTAGTTTGAACCCAAAATTTGACAGAGAGTTAATAAGGTCGTGGGGAATTAGAAAAGTAGAATTGCAACCTGTTTTACCTTCGAATTCAAGAGGATTCTTCACGTCGGGATTCTTTGGAGGCTCCGATGGTGTCGGTTCTGGATTGTGTTCGACCCGAGCTTCTGGTTGTTGATTGTTGAAGGTGTTCTTCACGTTTTGGAGGTGGTTTGGTTGATGTTCAATGTTTGATGATGTTGTGGGAGTTGAAAAATATGTTTTGGTGTTGATTTTGGTGAGATTTCGGTGTGTTTGATTGTGGCTCTGGAGTTCAAAAACGTGGAGAGAGAGAGACGGCTGCCTTCTTTTAGAGTCTAGGGTTCTTGAGGTTCTGATTTGATCATGGGATAAGGTTCCTTAATAGACTTCCTTAAAGATAGAAAAATCCGTAAAAACCGAATTTCCGACATTTTAGCACAAGGGCTTCCAAAAAGAATTTGATTATGAAATTTTACACATGGGTAAAGGATGATATTTCTGATTTTTCTAAAACTGGAATCGAATTTTTGGTATTGGAATATTTTTAAATTCAATTTCTCGTCAGATTCAGTCAGAAATTGTTTAGAAAATTATTGGAAATTCGAAAAATCAAAATTCCAACGCCATTATGCTTAAAATGTCATCCTCTATCATGGGTTAAAATTTCAAAGCATTTTGAATTGATTTGACCCTTCTCTGTAGGAGAGAGAAAGCCTATAAGGGGCTTAGGAGCCTTGAAAAATTACGAAAGTGCCCTTGGAGATGATTAAGCTGTCCCTAGTACTTGAGATGTGCCGATCGAAATGGGAACCCTTCAAACTAGCCTATTAGTAGAGACTCCCTTCCGGGGGGTTGGAAATTTTGGGTATAACAGATTGCCCCCCGTCAACTAGACTTTGTAATGAAAAGGCTGGTTGATGCTTGAGTGATACTCCAAATTTTGGATCTCAAAAGACCCCACAATGCAATTGGAATCCAATAGATTGTGTCGAGCTGTTCTAAGGCGCTGACTACCTATGAGTAAAGTGGAAGGATGTCGAGCGAGTCTAAGGCGTCGATCACCTAAAGGTAAAAATGAAGTATGTCAGACTATTCTAAGGCGCCGACTACCTATAAGGATGATATGATGTCAAGCTATTCTAAGGCGTTGACTACCTAAAATGTGAAATTGAGATAATGTCAAGCGATTCTAAGGCGTTTAACAAGTGAAATTGGGTGGTATGCAAATGCAAGGATGTTGAAATGCTAATAATGCTGATGATGCTGACGATGCTCGGATGCTCCTAGGGACCGAAACCCGTTCCAATGCTCCTGGTTAGTATACTATGGGGACTTATTGCCTCTGCCCACCAACTGGGGTGCTGGAATAACTTCTAGATTACCAAGGGGACTTATTGCCACTGCCCACTAGTTGTTTCTCCAAGAAGTTGACATGAGATGGGGACTTATTGCCTCTGCCCGCCGCCAACTTAGATCACGCTCTGTCTCGTACTGTCTCGCACTGGAGATGATACTAGGTTCTCGTACTGGTCTCTCGCACTGGATGATGATGCTCGGTCTCGCACTGATGAAGGTGATAGGTCTCGTACTGATGAAGGTGATAGGTCTCTCGCACTGATGAAGATGCATGGTCTCGCACTGAAGTCTCGTACTAAGCGGATGAAAAAAACTGGATTTCGCATTGATTCTGGGTCACGCACTAATGAAGATGTCTCGTACTAAAGTCTTGAAAATGATGGGTCTCGCACTGATAAGATGGTGGGTCTCGAACTAAAAATGAGTTAGGAAGATAATGGTCTCGTGGCAAATGATGAAAACTGATTACTGGAGTGCCAAACATGGCAATGATGAAAGATGTATGCAATCAAAATATATGAAATATACTCATTCAAAACAGGAAACTGTTGGGAAAAGGTGCCGAACTTGGCAATGTTGAGGTATTATCCAAAAGTTGTAGAATGCAACTAAAGTGTTTGTTGGAAGCTTGCCCAAAACAAGGAACTGTTGAAAAGTGCCAACATGGCAATGCTTGACAAAAACCCTACTGAAAAAGGAAAGTGAAATGATCATTTCCTGACTAAAAATTTCAAATCTACATTTGCTTCTTGAAAAATGAACATGCCATTGGTGGAAGTGTGTGGTGTTTGTTGTGGTGCTAAAGGCTTTTTCTGGTGTTCCAGATTTGTGATAGACCAGGGATTGGGTTGTGATTTTTGATGGTGGTCAGGGTTATGATGGGCCTATAATGTTTTTGTGGAGGTAAGGCCGATGATGGGCTTGAGAGTGTGTGTGTGGTGGTAAGGGCTTATGTGTGTCTGTGGTGGGATGGTGGTGTTCAGCTTTGGGTTTCAATTGTGTTGACATGGCAATTGTTGGAACCAACAATTGCCCCTAGTATTTTTCCTTAGGACAATCCGAGCTAGAGTCATGGCAATCGATCGTTCGATCGATTGCCCCCAGTATTTTCTTTATTAAACGTGCAAACAAGTCTCATCCTCACAGGGTCGAGGCTTATGCTTTGATGTGGTGCTTCCTATCCTACACTCGATGTGGTCGGTGTTTGCACTCATTTCTTGCTCATGGTCATAACTTCTAAACCATTCGATATTTGATGGATTTACGCATTTGATCTGTTACTTTCACGTGATTGGAACCACAACTATCAAGTCGGAAGTCTTTAAAGCTTATAACGTGGCCATAGGTGTGATAATAGACGACAGGATCATGGAGGGATATTTGAGGTATGTGGAGCTTAAATGGGTGACCTAAGCTGCAACTTGCGTCTTCTCTCGATTCATCTTCATTGTCTTGAAGTTGTCTGGCTGCTTCATGTTGACGTTGTTTTCGAGCTTCTGGACCTGGACTTTTAGTTGTCCTTTACACTTCACATTTCTCTTTTGTCATTTGGATTTCTTCGAGTCACTTCGGGTTTGCCTTTTTGTTTTATCCTTTCTTGACTTTGCCTTCGGGGTTCTTGTGTCCCGACTTTGGGCTTCGAGAGCTATTTTGATGTGAGCTCTTTAGATCCTGTGTCACTCTGGGACCATTTGTGGATCACTTCGTCATGCTGATAGCGGCGTTGCTTCTTGGATTAATGAGAAGTTATCTGAGAGTCAGGCTCCTCGCTTCCTTTGGTCACCGGGTCGGACATTCATCATTGGCTTGGTTATTCTGTGGAGCTCATAATATCAAAAAGGGATATATGAAAGGCCAGCAGGGGTACCTAGGGTTTAATGATAGGGTTTACAAACTTTTGGCTATGTGGTGCTGTACCTAGGTGCTTCGTCATTCCTGATAGTTGTGTATCCGTTCCTTGTTACTTTTCGCAGGTCTAAGAGTAAATTTACAAATTATCTCCTTCGGTCAAAGTTATGCCATTTACCTCACCTTTGAATGTGTCTCACAAGAGTCGTGTAAAAATGACACGCTCGTTCGCTCATGGTTTTTCCGCTCAAGACACTCTCGCGAGATTTTCACTTGGGAACTCGTTCACACATTTAAACAAGAGATAAAAGATGACGAACTAAACTTAGATTGCCCCCAGTATTGATTTGGGGCTTGCGACAACAATTCGGTAGATGTGGACTTTGAACCTCTTTGTGGTTGTTTGGATATTATGGGGTGAGTTGTAGTGTTTGGTTAGGCATGTTCAAATTTTAGAAACAAGAGACAAGCCGTTCCATAGTCAGAAAATGATTGCTTCGTGATCCTTTTCCTTAAAAACAATTGTTTTTTTTTTTCGATGAATGAGAAATGGTTTGTACAGGAATTGTGAAAATGGAACTATGATTTTATTTATGAATCATGAAAGAAACGTAAAGATTACAATCTGAGGTGACCGAAAACTAACTAATAAGCTACTTGGAAAACTTGAAGATGCAAGAAAACGATCTGCACACTTAGAAAAATTGGGCTCCTTGCTCGAGGAGGTCTTGAATCTTGTGCTTCATGCTCGACAATTGTCAGCATAATGGCCAGGCAACTGATGGTAGTGGCAGAATTGATTGAGATGCCTCCCCAAATGAGTGGTTCTTGGCCGAGGGGCCAGGGGCTGTAGCAGGTTTCTCTTCTGAAGCTCTTCAAACGCCTGACTTGGTCTCGGCCAATGTTGGTGAATTCCCTTAACGCGAGTCTTGGCGTGGTAAGGGTACTGTCCTAAGGTTTTGATGCGGAGATCTAGGTCGTTGAACCATATTCACTTCTGGGAACTGCTTTGAGCGCAAGCTACTGTCTGAAGATAAGCCTTTTCTGGTCTGGCTTAGATAATTTGGAGCCACTGCGGAGTTTCTTGAGCACTCGAGCTCCAAACCTTCCTTATGAATCCTTCCTCTAGAATACCGACTTGTCCCATCAACATGTCCAAACTCGGAAAGTACATAAATTTTAGCTCATGGTTGTGTTGTTTTCGCATGTTCTCAATTATCATGCGGATTTGCTCCTGCTCGTCCATTCTGGTAGGCTTGGCTGCAGCCTTTCTCCTCCAACGCTTGATGAAGTCAGACATGGACTCACCATCTTTCTGTCGAGTTCCTGCCAGATCGATCTGGTGACCTCGAGGTTCTTAGCATACTCGAAATGATTTAGGAAAGCCTCACAAACCTCTTCGTAGTTTTGGTATTCATCTTCTGAGTGAGATACCAACACTGAGGAGTCTCGTCTAGATAGCGTGCGAAAACTTTGGCTTTTTGCATGTCATTGAGCCCCAAGATGGACATTTCCCGGTCAAACATAGCCAAGTGAATCTGTGGATCCGAGGAACCCTTGTACAAAGCGGTGTAGGTAGCTTCAGCTTTGGGGGAAGATCAACCTCGGGATATGACGTCATGGAAAGGTAATCGAGGCCAGCCGGCTTGCTAGCCTTTTCCATGCGCTCGATCCTTTTCAGAGCCTCCTTGAGTTCTTGCGGTTAGTTGGTGGTCTGGGGCGGCTTCCCCTACAAATCTGTGCGCATCCTGGACCCCAACAGAGTTAATTTTGATGTAGTCGCGCTCGTTCCCAGAATCGGCAATCCTCCTTGGAATGTTTCCTCTGATGACCATCCTCAAGAGAATTGAATTTTCTTTTCAGCTCTTCGATGATGGTGACATACTTAGCCTCCATGTCATTAGTGGTGGACCTATGTTTCTGTTCCATGGCATCAAGGCGCCATGTACTTTTTGCTCTAAGGCTGCAAGCTGGGCCTCCATGCTGATTGGGTTCCCTCCCTCTGCCATACTTGGGATTCGGGCTTATCTGTTGGAAAACAAAAGTGGATTGAGCTAAATTCTGGACCGCGAAGAAGTTTTAGGTGAAAACTTGTTTGGGCTGCAAGAAAAGCATATGAGCTGGAATGTTTCGAAGATTGTGGGTAGACACTGAGGCCAAAAATAAGTTGGAAGGGAGGCGCCTAGATGTGTTTGAAGAATGTGACTCTTAGGCCAGAATATTTTGAGAATTGGGCGCGCTGGGCCAGAAGGTTTCTGGCTAGAGGTAAAGCATACGGGCTAAACTGATTCCTAAACCATGTTCTTGATGTGAATTGGAACCTGTGCCAAGTAATTCAGATTGGTCCTAAAATATGATGCATGTGTCTTGGATCTTGGGTCAAAACCCGAGTGAAAAGTCTTCCTAGACTAGAATGGGCCTTGAAATGGAAAGGCCTGATGGATTTTTATGGATTGCTTCAGGTGGATTTGTTTTCCATGGGCCTTGAACTAAATTGGTAATTTAAATTGGGCTGAAAGATAAATCACCTAAATCTAACTTTTGGGCCGAAGCCTGAACAAATAACTCACACATTCAAATCAAGCAGGGTCTTTGGGCCGCAAACAATAAAGCTGTGATATCGGGTTGGGCCTGAGTTGATGTAGGAGAAGTTCCTATCAATTTCTAGGCTGGGTAGTGGCCGATCATGCAGGTAAACAAGGCCCACAACAAATTCAACATGTCCTCACTAGATGTTAAGATTAAACCGGGTATGGATCGATCCGAAGAGGTGCTTGGGGCATGGGCCCAGGTCGCCACAAAGGAATAGGGCTTGCACGCTATTCTCTTTGGGCTTCCCCACTTTTTTCACATCACCTGAAGGTGTGCGTCTACGGTCGGGTCTTTGACTGACCAAACAATGGGCTAGGTAAGGGCACTGCCAGAAAAACGCTTGGGGCTAAAGCCCAGGTATTAAGGGGATGTGGTTAGACGACATCCTCCTCTTTTCCCCCGCTTATTCACATCACCTAAAAGGTGTGAGTCCCTGACAGGGGACCCTCAAACGGGTCCCAGGGTGAAATCAGTTTGTGTGGACCCTCGCTCTCATATGATGCAAAGGTGAAGAAATTAAAGTGCGCACAAAAGTAAACAAACAAAGTAATAAAGCCATAAATAAACATTTTCGAGTTAAGCCCTCTTTCTTAAAATTAAGCAAGTTAAAATTAAGAGTTTGTCCCCAGCAGAGTCGCAAGTCTGTGAGCCTCGATTTTAAACCCTATCCTATGTTGATTGAAGCTGATTAGGATCTAATCGGGTTTTAGGTCCACTTATAACCTAAGATTAACAACTATGTCATAAAACAATAATTATTAAAACCTAAGCTAGCTCACTGGAACTTATTATGAGTCGCCACCTAATTTTAACCTAGAGTAAATTAGGAAAGGTAGAGTTCGGGTTCGGGGGCTTGATATTCACTTAATTAGGGTTCAATTACTTTCATTACCCTTCCTAGGGCGTTTTTCCTCTACTTGGTTATTTATGGCTTGTTACGAGTCGTTTTAACCTAAGTGCGCGAGCTTCTGTTTTTTTGTGTTTTTTAGCATTTTTTGACAGAAAATTAAAGTGAAATTAAAAGCTACCTAAACTAGGGTTTCGGAGGCAGAATTAGGTCGAATTTTGCTTACGTCCGTAGCCACGACCTAATGTCCGAGACCACGGACCCCAGTTAACCTATATGAAAATAAAAGTTGAATTAAACAGAAAACAGAAAATTGTAAAGCCCGGGGCCACGGACAGGCTGTCCGTGGGCCGGACATTATTAGAAAACCTAAATTTTTAAGATTTAAAAATCCCGCCGCCGTCCGTGGGCGTCCGAGATTACGGACAGGGAGTCCGGGACCCCGGACATGACGTCCGTGGGTGCGGACCGCCCTCGTACGGCGGCGTTGAGGCTGTTCCCGAAGGTGTTTTTGGCTCAAATTTTATGGGTGTGTAGCCTGAAAGATGTACAAGACATTAGTGATTGAAAGTTTTCAATTTGAATTCGAATTAAGCACGAAACTTGGTAAACAAGTTATTGGACAGAAGCTTAAACAAAAACAATACAGAAGCGTACGAAGGTTAGTTTGAACCCAAAATTTTGACAGAGAGTTAGTAAGGTCGTGGGGAATTAGAAAAGTAGAATTGTAACCTGTTTTACTTCCTTGAATTCAAGAGGATTCTTCACGTCGGGATTCTTTGGAGGCTCCGATGGTGTCGGTTCTGGATTGTGTTCGACCCGAGCTTCTGGTTGTTGATTGTTGAAGGTGTTCTTCACGTTTTGGAGGTGGTTTGGTTGATGTTCGATGTTTGATGATGTTGTGGGAGTTGAAAAATATGTTTTGGTGTTGATTTTGGTGAGATTTCGGTGTTTGATTGTGGCTCTGGAGTTCAAAAACGTGGAGAAAGAGAGACGGTTGCCTTCTTTTAGAGTCTAGGGTTCTTGAGGTTCGGATTTGATCATGGGATAAGGTACCTTATATAGACTTCCTTAAAGATAGAAAAATCCGGTAAAAACCGAGATTTACCGACGTTTTAGCACAAGGGCTTCCAAAAAGAATTTGATTATGAAATTTTACACATGGGTAAAGGATGATATTTCTGATTTTTCTAAAGTGTAATAATCGAATTTTTTGTATTGGAATATTTTAATTCATTTCTCTCAGATTCAGTCAGAATTGTGAAAATTTTGGAATAAAATTCAAAATTCCGCCATTATGCTTAAATGTCATCCTCTCATGGGTTAAATTTCAAAGCATGTGATTATTTGACCCTTCTGTAGGATTAGAAAGCCTTAAGGGTTGAGCTTGAAAAATTATGAAAAATGATCATTAGAATTAGATACCTCGTCATGAGTCAAATTGTATATATTATGATCATCCATTAAATCTAAACCCTTATGTGATTTTCACAAATCCCATTCTAGCAAATTTAATTCCAACCGCACCCATTAATTTAGAAATATACCTCTGGTCAAGATTAAAGTTCCCATAAGCTAACTCAGTCAATTGGCCCTATACAATTTTCAGATGTCCCTACGATCTAGGATAAATGATGAGCTTTTGACCTTAGCTTGAAATAGAACGCTTCTTGTTAAAGTGCTCTACTACCTAATTAGAATAGCCTCAGGTTGACCACGTCCCATTGCAACCTAATAATGATTAGTCCGAACCCTTCAAATAACAACTTCCTAACTCTAGTTAAGAATACCCCTCCAGGGGCCCTATGGTCAAATTGATATTCTCTTTGAAAACCTTAGTAACACTTGAATCATAGACCAACATTGATTTGATTTAGCTCTGTTATTCCGAAAGATACAATCAAAAATAAATTTATAGCCTCTTCCTCTCTCAAGCTTTTAACATATTGACTCCTAACATAACCATGTGGTCTCTGATTTGGCTTTATTAGTTGTATAATAGTGGAATTAAGCTATTAGTTTCTCAAATCATAAATCTCCTTCATTGTCTTTCATTTGTTTATTGCCAATTCAAAGTCTTCTCGAAGCTATCTCAAGGTTAGCACATTTACCTCTTTTCCTCTCAAACTTCTTTCTTGTTTCCTTTATTAAAATCGGCTAGGACCTTTCTTGCTTGTCAACTTCTAATCAACACACAAGTAAGGTAATGAGCATTCAAGCTCCAAGCTTAGCTCATTATTGAACCCTAGGTTATATATTGTCTTAAAACATTAAGGTGATTATTTTACCTTAGAGATGAAGGAGAGTTTGAATAAGTAGCAAGAGAAGACTCCACCAAGCCCTTTGAAGATTGAAATGAAGCTAGAACAAGGCAAGATAAAGAACACCATCAATGGTGATTTTCGGTTACCTAACAAAACAAGAGGAAATGGAGTTTTTCTTTGAGTTTCCTTACCTTGAAGCAAAGGAGAACAATAAGATGTAAAAAGATGAGCTCAAGCTCCTCCCATGGAGATTCCTCTTGGCATCGAAATGGAGCTCTTGGAATTTTGAGAACATAGAATTGAAGAGCTTGGCAAGACTAAGAGAATGGTGGTCTTGTAATTTGATTTGGTTAATGGAGCTAGGAGATATAAGAGATTGAAGATGGGTGTGTGTTGCTGTAGCAAACCGTAAAGAAGGGAAAAGGAAGGTAGAGACGGTGGGAATGCAAGAATGAAAGAATGAGTTTGAAGTTGCTTTTAGAGATATTTAAGTTAAAGCAATAGTACTTGTTTAGTCATTCTTTCTTTACTTAATAAGCTTGCAAGAGTGGTGACTCACCACCATAAAAACCGGCCCCTCTTAGTACTTAGGGGTATTTTAGTCTTTTTTGACCAATTAAATTACTTATATTGTCTTATGTTATAAACTAGCTTAATTTAGTTACTATTCACAAAACAAGGCACATATTTGTGAAATTTTTGATTTCTCATTGATTTAGACTTCCTAATGTCTTACTTAGTAGTACACATGTTAATTAAAGAGTAATGATGGACATTTAGGCACTCAAAACTCATTTACAAGACAATTTTTCAAAAATGTGCTTTAAGACTCCTTAAAGCACATTTTGTGTTTTAACTTGTTTTCAAGCTTGGTTTTCTTTGGTAATTGGTTTAATATGTCCATTAAGATGTAAATAAGGTCTTGGTAAGCTTATCAGGTCTTAACCAAGCTTATCCCAAGCTTAGAGCATATTTTCGCCCATATTGACTTTAAGGTATTTATTTGTGCTTACTATGGTTTAAATTGTTCACTAATGTTTCTAAGGCACTTTTTAGCCTTATTATACCATAGTTTAATGTTTAAAAAACATACCAAGGTTTGGGGTATTTCAATCTACCCCCCTTAAAAGAACTTTGTCCCTAAAGTTCACACTTCCCACATATCTTTAATATTAGAACACGGGGAATACTTATAAAACAATACTTCCATAACAGCATTAACAACATACTTACATAGCATCGGACTCAAGGTCCAAACAACATAACATCATTCAGACACAACGGTCTGTAACATAACGAGGTAACAATATAACAACATAACATAGACAATGTATTTCAATACATGTCGTACACACATAACCGAAACGGCTCTACCCCCCTTAAAATAGGGGTACGCCCCGTACCCTATACATACAAACACTAAGATGTAAACAACGACGGGTACTTCGCCTTCATCTTATCTTCCAGCTCCCAAGTGGCCTCCTCGATGTCCTGGTTAGACCAGAGGACCTTCACCAGTCTCACAGACTTAAGGCGAGTGTCTCGAGTCTTAGTATCCAGAATCCATACGGGAGTCTCCACTCATCGCATGGTCAGCTCTAAGGTTAGCCTTTCAGGTTGAAGTACATGAGACGGATGGGACATATATTTCTTTAACTGGGACACATGAAATACATCATGCACCATGCCCAGCTCAGCAGGTAAATCAAGTCTGTAAGCTACCGGGCCTATCTGCTCCGTCACAACATAAGTCCCCACATATTTCGGGCTCAACTTGCCTTTCTGGCCAAAACGAAACACTCCCTTCATGGGGGATACTCTAAGAAATACCTGATCACCCACGGCGAACTCCAGGTCACGTCTACGCACATCGGCGTACGACTTCTGTCTATCTTGAGCTGCCTTCATATTAGCCCGGATCTGGCGTACTTCTGCTTGAACTTGCTCCAGATACTCTGGTCCTATAATGACCGTCTCACCCGACTCATCCCAGCATAATGGCGTGTGGCATGGTCTACCGTACAAAGCCTGGAAGGGAGACATCTTGATCGAAGCATGGTAACTGTTGTTGTAGCTAAACTCAATCAGATGTAACTTATCAATCCAGCTGGTTTGAAAGTCAAGTGCACATGCACGTAACATATCCTCAAGCGTTTGGATGGTGCGCTCACTCTGACCATCATCTGCGGGTGGAACGCCGTACTCAGCTTCATCTCGGTACCCAGCACTTCTTGTGTGGATTTCCAGTACCTCGAGAGGAACCTGGTATCCCTGTCAGACACAATCATTTTTGGTACCCCATGATGTCTTACAATCTCTCGGTCGAAGAGCTCTACTAGCTTTGCCACTTTCCAAGTGTCCTTCATTGGAATGAATCGGGCCACCTTGGTCAATCGGTCGACAACAACCCAAATCATATTCAGACCTCCCCTTGTAGGCGGAAGCCCTACTACGAAGTCCATAGAAATGTCATGGAACTTCCACTCAGGCACTGGCATTGGCTGTACCAAACCACCAGGCCGTCGGTGCTCAAACTTGACCTTCTGACAAGTGAGACACCTCAACACAAAATCATTCACATCCTTTTTCATGCCTGTCCACCAAAAGTAGCGTTTCATATCCTTGTACATCTTTGAAGCTCCGGGGTGAAACGAAGTCGTAGAACAATGGGATTCACTCAGTATGCGCTCTTTTAACTCAGCGCTACTCCTCGGAATACACAGTCGGCCATTAAGCCTAATCAGGTCATCATCGTGGAGTTGGAAGTCGTACTTCTGACCCTCGAATGTGCCATCAATAAGCTTCTGCCTGATCTCCAACATATACTGATCCGACATCTGAGCCCTCCGCACCTCTTCAACCAAGCTCGTATGAGAGACTAGTGAATGGAGAGAGTGTGCTCGACGTCTCAGTGCGTCAGCTACCACATTTGCTTTTCCCTCCTTGTACTGTAAATTGATGTCGTAGTCGTTTAAGAACTCGACCCACCTTCTTTGTCTCATGTTCAACTCTTTCTGAGTGAACAAGTACTTCAAACTCTTGTGATCGGAATAAATTGTCACGCTTACCCCATACAAATGATGTCGCCATATCTTCAATGTGAAGACAATGTCACCCAGTTCTAAATCGTGGGTAGGGTAGTTCTCCTCGCGCTTCTTCAGCTGTCGGGAGGCGTATGCTACGACCTTCCCGTGTTGCATCAATACACATCTGGACCGTCTGGTATAGTCAAGACCGGTGCAGATGTCAGAGCATCCTTGAGACTCTGGAAGGAACTCTCACAGTCGACTGTCCACTCGAATGGTGCATCCTTCTTCATCAAGGAAGTCATCGGTTTCGAGACACTAGAGAAGTCCTTTACAAACCTTCTGTAATATCCTGCCAGATCGAGGAAGCTCTGGATGTCGGTAACCGTCTTCGGCCTAGGCCAGGTGCGCAATGCATCTATCTTGGCCGGATCAACAACGATCCCAGCTTCGGAGATAACATGACCAAAGAATGAAACTTGGTTCAACCAGAATTCACACTTAGAGAATTTGGCATACAACTGATTCTGTCTCAACGTTTGCAACACACTTCTCAGGTGGCTTTCGTGCTCACCCCTCGATCTCGAATATACAAGTATATCGTCGATGAAGACTACCACTGACTTGTCCAACTGATCTTGGAACAAGTGGTTCATCAAGTCCATGAACTTGGCTGGTGCATTGGATAAACCAAACGGCATAACCGTAAACTCATAATGACCGTATCTAGTTCTGAAGGCGGTCTTCTCAATGTCACCCTCTCGAATGGCTATCTGATGGTAACCGGATCGTAAGTCAATCTTGGAGAACACTGATGCTCCTCTTAACTGGTCAAACAAATCGTCAATGCGTGGTAAAGGATAACGGTTCTTCACCGTAACTGCATTCAGCTCTCTGTAGTCGACGTAGAGGCGGAGACTACCGTCCTTCTTCTTCACAAAGAGGACCGGTGCTCCCCATGGTGAAACACTAGGGCGGATAAATCCCTTGTCGAGTAGGTCTCTCAGCTGCTCCTTGAGCTCTGTCATCCCTGCTGGAGCCATACGATAGGGCACCTTCGCAATTGGTCCGGTGCCCGGAACCAAATCAATCTCAAACTCAACTTCCCGTGCTGGCGGCATGCCTGGCAGTTCCTTAGGAAAGACATCAGGAAACTCCGACACTACCGGCACATCTGGGCTAAACTCTGGGTCTCTCTCTATGTCCCAGACATAGCAGAGGTATACATCATTCCCTCGTCGTAACTCACGATACATGGCCATGGCGGTGATGATCTGAGTCGAAGACTCCCTGGGCCTCTGGCGGTATGATATAGTAACCCCAGACGGACTCCGAAGAAGCAGACGATGCTCGGCACACAGGATTCTGCCCTTGTACCGCTCCAACCAGTTCATCCCGACAATCACATCAAATCCAAGTCCCTCGAACTCTATCATGTCGATCGGGAACTCTTCATCCTTAATTCGTACAATAGCACCTCGGTGGTAGCGGGTACACTTGATCCGCTCTTTCGACGGGAGAGTGACTAAGAAGTCAGGCATCTCTTCACCGTCTAACCCCAGCCTCTTCGCAAAAGATAGCGAAATAAATGTGTGTGAGGCTCCGGAGTCGAACAAGATCGATGCGTCCACGCCATTAACTGGAAAGGTACCTATGAGGATTGTGCCGCTCTTGCCGGCTTCTGCCTCATTGCAGACACTCAGTATACCTCCCTTCCCGAGTTCACAGCCTAATACAGTTCACAAACTCATAAGTACACAGTAGCAACACGGTTGATATACTCCAAAACAACATCTCTTTATTCATTAGCATACTCTTTACACCATAAGTTGGTTTACACTGTAGGCATAGCTAAACATAGCATCCTTAACATACAACTGGCTTAACACATTACATGATTACACAAGGCTTAAAACTGCCTGAAGGTCAAATTCAAACGTCCCGGTTTCATATGTGTGGCATTAACCACTGTCGAAGGTGCGGTATTCAGTTTGATCTTCTTGATATCGTGGTATAACATCCTTGACTGTCCACCCAAGATTAACACATCTCCTGACTTCAACACTAACTTCTTTGCGAGTTCACCACGCTTCTGCTCGCCGTACACAAACACTACAGTATCACCAATGGACCAATACACCACGGGTACTCCCTTATTTAGAGACTCGGGTAACTCATCCTTATCTTGGTGTAAACCTAACCGTCCACCCTTCTGGTAGAAGTTCACAATACATAAATCTGCTTTAACACTCGGAATTGGATCCGATTCAACTTGTTGAGCAATCCCCACGGCGTGGTCAACGACCGCAAGGAACTCCTCAGGTATTTTTGGTACAATTGCTTTGTCTTCAGCTCGCACATCTTGATATGACTTGGTGTAAGGATTCCAATCCTTACCCATGCACATCATCTTCAACTTCATCTTCGATCCGTTCGGGTATTCGGGTGTGTAGAAACCTCCGAGTGCTGCTCCCTACTCGTCGCATCGTCGGATGATGTGGATTTGTGCTTCCGGTGTCAGGTATCCATTTAAGAGTATCATACCTGGTTAGATGACCTGACATTGCTCCATTGGAAAGTCGGTGGTGCTGATGGTGGTTTCTTCAGGGTTTGGTGTGGGCGGGATTGGATAGCAAATATTGAAGGTTCCTAAGTTTTCAAATTACCTAATTTAGGTGATTTTCACATTTTACTTTAACTCGTTACTAATGTAGTTGTACATTTAGACTCACTAACACACATGCATGAAATGCGGTAAACAGTCACTTATTTCACTCAACGGTTTAGGCAGTACCTGGTCTAGAAGAGGGTCCTGGTGCCTCAGACCGGTCCACCACATTCAGGGCGGCCTTGCCGGATCCCGACCCTTTCCCCTTCTGGGAATCAGTGTACCTCTGATCTGTGGGTGGCTGATTAGCCGTCTTCGGGCCATCGGTGGTCACGGTGGCCTTACCCTTCCACTGCCCCTTGGGCTTGTAGTTTCTCTTATTCGAGTTCTAGAAGCACTCGTAGTCACGATGCCCCATCTTCTTGCAGAATTGGCACTGCACATCATTGCCCTTGCAGTCCTTGCCGGGGTGGTCTTCGTTACACCACTTACAGTAGTAGTGGTGATCGGATCTAGATCCCGTGCTAGCTGCTAACACATTACACATTCAGTACACACTTCATAACACTTTAATACACATTTAAACTTGGTACACATATTCGGTTGTTACCCTTGGGCGGGTGAGAGCGTAGGGGTTTTGCCGCATAGGCATACGTGAGCTGCAGTGGCTCCTCAGTAGTGGTGGTCTGGGCTTGGCCCTTGCCACCCTGTTGCTGACCTTTCTGGGACTGGGGGTGATGCTTCTTCTTCTTTCCTCCCCCGTACCCTTACGTGCTTTGGCCCTCGCTCGTGGCCTTGCGCTTGAGCGCATTCTCCTCGTCCCTCAGACGGACGGTAATCTCTACTATAGCAGCGGCATGATAGCACTCCCGCACGGTGAGATCGGGGTAATACATTACAATAGATAGCGTGCGGTGTAGCTCAGCCGTTGTAGAAACATTTCACCAGTACCGGTCTGAGTACCCCAGATCCGGTAGCAGATGGATAAGTCCGATGAAAGCGGAGTAGTACTCATCTACCGTCATCTTATCCCCTTGTCTCAGATTGTCCAACTCAAGGCGCTTCGCCTCTTACACATGAATCGGGTAGTACTTGGCTCGCAGAAGAGCCGTGTACTCCCTCCATTGAAAGGTAGGATCAGCAACTCTGCCCTCCCTTACCAGCTTCCACCAACTTTGCGCCGAACCCTTCAAGTAGTAAGCGGCAAGTCGAACCTTGGCACCAGCAGGCACATCCAAGGTTTCGAAAGCGGTCTCCATCTCGGAGATGTACGCCTCCAACTTACGTGGATCGGTCTCCCCACTAAACGACGGGGGTCTCAAATCAGCCAACGCCCTGACCCAGTTGGTCTCTCGTGGCGGTGGCGTGGTGGCTGAACTTCGGGCTGTTTCCCCTACTGTATCACAGCTACTAACTGTGGGACCATCTGGGCTACGGCGGCCGCTACAGCGTCGGCCATGACTTGTGCTGTAGTATTTTCTCCCTGGTTACCCATATCTCCAGTGCCGCGCCTGCGGCCTCCACCACGTGGTCTACCTGACATCTGAATTCACATGAACAATCATTAGCATTGTGCTTACAAACTTATCGGGTCCAACGGTTGTAACGTCTTTCCGACAATAAGGTATTTCCACGCCTATTTAGTGGTTAACCTTTCCATAACTGCTCACTTTAATAACTGTAACTAGATTTCCTAACTCGGTATATTCCTAAGCTCGATATTCTAGTCATCAGAGCGATACTTCGCTCTGATACCACTTTTTGTAACACCCCTACTACGCACTTAACAATATCTGAAATCGCAGCAGAAATAAACAACTAAACAGTAACAAACGGTTCGGTGCTACAACGCCGTTAACCACCCACGTGGTTAACAAGGCAGAATAAATACATGTGTACCGGTCTGATGATCAGACTCCCGAGCGTTAGGTACTAACATCCATATATATATACATTACCAACAATACCGAGTATTTACGTTACAACATCACTGTAAACCATAAACTGCCACTATAACTGTCAACAACCGCCACTGTCAAAGACAACGGTACCAAAATATAATGCCATGGGAGCACAGGCGCATCCCGGGCTCAACATCCAAAACGTATCAAAAGTATTTCTATAACCTAGGATCTACAGCCACTCTGCTTCTTCGATCCTCATCCTGTAAATAAATATGGAGCCCCCGAGGGGGTCAGTAACCCTTGGCTAGTATGGTTAACGCGCAGCCCATCGGCTACCGGGATACGCGAAACTATTTATCATGATAACATGGCATTGATTTTAAACAACAACATAAATAGCATAGCAAGTATATCGCATAGCAACAACATCACTCATAACATACAAGAATGATTCCTTTTAGAAACCGAACCAACATAATTAGATCACATGGAGAGCCTAGAGATTGTAGCCAACTCATGCTAAGCTCTTTACATAACTCGTTACCGTCCTGTTAGATTGAACGAATAACTTAACCCCAAGGTGTGTCGGATATAGTAACCCAAGCTCACCCAAACATAGTATGCCCCTGTGGCCCGACGTGAGTCAGTAAAATAGCCTTGGATAAGCTAAAGGGAAGGTTGAAAACCAAAATGGAAAACAACCATAACATACAAAGAGAATTGAACCGGTTATGACATTGACTCCCATACTAACACGCGTGGCCGGAACTACTGGACTCCTCACTCCCCAGTTAACACTTGTTAGAAGTTCCATATTGAAACTTAATAATGAAATCACAAGCAAATGTTTAGGTCCAGTTAGACACACACAAAGGGAGATGAGTCACATCTTAACAACACAATACTATTAACAACTGTAAACTCATTACATGACTTAAGTCTTACAAGGTCATAAACACATAGAAAAACAAACAACACACAAGCCGGTGTAAACCGGTAGGCAACAGACTGCAAGAAAACCATACCTTCGTCCCTGCTGTGTTTGTTTTCCACTGTTGAAGAATCCTATACACATTTAGTAACGTCGGTTAATTAACGTACAAGTCTGTTGTTAACTTATTTCTTCACATATCTAGTTATTTTATTTTCACACTTGTTCTAACTTTCCACCTTTTAAATCGTCATTATAACATACCTAACATGTCTTAGACAACCTCATAACATCATTACTAACTAATCCCCATCATTAGACATCATTATTAATCTTAAACTAAGTTTTTTAAGTGGTCCGGGACTTGGTCCTCATCTAAGGTCCCGGACCCAGTCTCTGTAAAACTCTCGGGTTGTTTTTATGGGGTGGTCCGGGACTTCATACAGGTCCTAGGTCCCGGACCAATGTAGGCAAATTCTCTCAGGGGTAAAACAGGGGGTGGTCCGGGTCTTTGTACAAGATCTAAGTCCCGGACCAGAATGGCTTATGAACTCTCGGCCTGTTTTAATGCATGGTCCGGGACATTACCCAAGACCTAAGTCCCGGACCACTGCTACAGATTTTGCATTTCAACATTTTCTAAGTCTTGTTGCAATGGTTCTCCACATCCATTATATGTATAAACTTCCCAAAAGATCTTAGGTATATTCTAATGCCAAAACATCATCTTAAACTCACCTAGTTCCTTGTCCAACTTGTTACTCAATTTCTTACAAACTTACCAACACTTATAACATTTCTTCCTAGGTTTCTAAATGGTGTTTCTCACCTATGACACAACAACTATCCTAAAACACTAATTTGCATTCTAAATCCTCCAAGATATTGCCTAAATCCTTTTTTGCATTCTAGCACATCTTAATACATGTTTTCTTCTCTAGTAAAACACTTATTCATTTCTAACACTTCCTTGTTCACCAAAGCTTATTAAAACACTTACAACCTCTTATACATTACCTAATTTTTGACATGGGTTCTACTAACATCTTGTTACACAAAAACACATAGTTTTCAGCATTAAACACCCAAGAACAGTTAAATCCATCAAGAACATTCTTATACACAAAACTTCACCCAAGTACACTACATCACAATATAGTGCATAACTTAAATTGCTTGGCACTTAGGCCCTTAAATTGCATAAACCATAAACACTGAATTTCCACATTATATTTGCCTTTGACCTGTAAATACACTCAACATAATAATATGCCCTTAATAATCTCTTTGAGAGCTTTTACTAACTCATTCACCATTTGCTCTTTAGGTAGTTTTATTAAGCAACATAAGCTCATTTTTCCTAAGGCATTATAAGCTACATTAGGTTAGCACATTTACCTCTTTTCATCTCAAACTTCTTTCTTGTTTCCTTGATTAAAATCGGCTAGGACCTTTCTTGCTTGTCAACTTCTAATCAACACACAAGTAAGGTAATGAGCATTCAAGCTCCAAGCTTAGCTCATTATTGAACCCTAGGTTATATATTGTCTTAAAACATTAAGGTGATTGTTTTACCTTAGAGATGAAGGAGAGTTTGAATAAGTAGCAAGAGAAGACTCCACCAAGCCCTTTAAAGAGTGAAATGAAGCTAGAACAAGGGAAGATAAAGAACATCATCAATGGTGATTTTTGGTTACCTAACAAAACAAGAGGAAATGGAGTTTTTCTTTGAGTTTCCTTACCTTGAAGCAAAGGAGAACAATAAGATGTAAAAAGATGAGCTCAAGCTCCTCCCATGGAGATTCCTCTTGGCACCGAAATGGAGCTCTTGGAATTTTGAGAAGATAGAATTGAAGAGCTTGGCAAGACTAAGAGAATGATGGTCTTGGAATTTGATTTGGTTAATGGAGCTAGGAGATATAAGAGATTGAAGATTGTGGTATGTGTGGTGCTGTAGCAAACCGTAAATGAGAGGGAGAAGGAAGGTAGAAGACGGTGGGAATGCAAGAGAATGAAGAGAATGAAGTTTGAAGTTGCTTTTAGGAGATATTTGTAAGTTAAAGCAAATAATACTTGTTTAGTCATTCTTTCTTTACTTAATAAGCTAGCAAGAGTAGTGACTCACCACCATAAAAACCGGCCCCCACTTAGTACTTAGGGGTATTTTAGTCTTTGTTGACCTATTAAATTACATATATTGTCTTATGTTATAAACTAGCTTAATGTAGTTACTATTCACAAAACAAGGCACATATTTGTAAAATTTTTGATTTCTCATTGATTTAGACTTCCTAATGTGTTACTAAGTAGTACACATGTTAATTAAAGAGTAATGATGGACATTTAGCCACTCAAAACTCATTTACAAGACAATTTTTTAAAAATGTGCTTTAAGACTCCTTAAAGCACATTTTGTGTTTAAACTTGTTTTCAAGCTTGGTTTTCTTTGGTAATTGGTTTAATATGTCCATTAAGATGTAAATAAGGTCTTGGTAAGCTTATCAGGTCTTAACCAAGCTTAGAGCACATTTTCGCCCATATTGACTTTAAGGTATTTATTTGTGCTTACTATGGTTTAAATTGTTCACTAATGTTTCTAAGGAACTTTTTAGCCTTATTATACCATAGTTTAATGTTTAAACAACATACCAAGGTTTGGGGTATTTCAGCGGGGTTGGATTCCCCTACTTGTGTACAAGCTTCTAATGCTGTTCATATGCTCTTTCATGGTTTTAAGATCTGTTTTGTGAACTTTTGGTTTTGGAACCTAGTTACGTTGCTTTTGAGCCTTGGATAGTCAGGTCGGGCTGTCCCGTAGCATGCTACGCAGGAATTCCTTCTGATTACGCTCCTTAGGGTCTCCTTTAGGGCATTATGTGACCGACGGGTCTGTTAGCTGTCTCTACGGCTTCTGTTGTGGGATCTTCGGGTCCATAGGATGTTATGTGAGTCCTTCTATTGTGTTAGCGTGTTTCTAGTGTCCCACCTCTTTGTATCTGATTCTGAAAGTCCGACTATGATTTGATGTGATGTTCCACCCTTTTTCTGATTTGTGATTCTCATCCGTCTGTTTACATGTGGCTACACCCCCCTCTGTTTGTGCAAACTTCTACTTCTGTTTTGAGTGGCCTTCCTTGAGGAAGTCTTCTGCTTACTGGGCTGTTTAGCTCACCCCTTTCTTATGGTGCAGATTGAGCTCGTGGGATCTTCTCTCCTTACCTTCTTCTGGAGGTTTGTTTACGTTCTAATTTCTTTAGACCTTTATTCTGCTTTGCGCGTTAGACGCTTTGGGGTTTTGTGTAGCCTTCGGGCCTTTATTGTATTTTGCATATACGCATTTGGAGCTGGTAAACTGTTTCAGTTTTTATACAAGTTTCGCTATTTGATATTGAGGTTGATTTGCGTTAGAGCCTTGCGACGTTAGGTAGTAGACTCGTGGCGTGTAACGACCCTAACTCCCAGGCCGGTTTTGGGGTCGTTACATTTAGTGGTATCAGAGCCAGGTTGCTCGTTCGTTGGTGTTTGTGGGGTTTGTCTGCATGCGGGAGTGTCTGAAATGTCTACTGTATGATGTTGATGGTTTCTGATCAGTTGTGGTGTTTGTATCTTCAGTATGCCTCCCCGACGTTCAGTGCGAGGTTCTTCTTCAGGCGATGATTCCCAGGGGGACATCGTAGAGATTGTGCAGTAGGTGGTGACCCAGGTGCTGCAGACTGTAGGGACCACTGCTGGCCTAGCAGTAGGAGCTTGTAACGCGGGGGGAAGCAATGTGAAGGTGCTTCAGGAGTTCCAGAAGCTGAAGCCGCCTTCTTTTGATGCTAGTGGCGATCCACAGGAGGCGAGCCACTAGATCACTACGATTGAGGACCTTCTGCGGGTCATGGGTTGTGAGGAGGATCAGAAAGTTGGATTCGCCACGTTCATGTTCCAAAGCGAGGCGAAGTAGTGGTGGAAGTCGGTTGAGGGGAAGTACCCCCACCCATGGACTTGGGAGCAGTTTAGGGGCTGCTTCAACCAGTAGTTTTACCCCGATGTCTTCAGGGATCAGAAGATTGTGGAGTATGAAAGACTTTGCCAGACGAAGGAGATGTCAGTCGATGAGTATGTACGTAAGTTCATCTCTCTTTCTCAGTTTGTACCTGAGCCGGATGATAATCGAAAGGCTAGAAAGTTTGAGGCTGGGTTGAGAGGTGACATTCGAGCTGCTGTGGCACCTTTCCGCCACAAGACCTTTAGAGATGTGGCTGATGTGGCGTTGGTTGTAGAGGCTGAGCTGCAGGCTAGGCAGCGGTATAAGAGGAAGGACCAGAGGCCCAATAAGGCCAAGGATCAGAAGAGGAAGGGTCGTGTGGAGGAGCCTGATAGGCAGGAGCAGACTTCTTCTAAGAAGAAGAAGTATAGAGGTGATCGAGGATCTTCTTCATCGGCATCACCTACTATGGAGAAGTGTGCTGAGTGTGACCGCTTCCATCCAGGACGAGAGTGCTATAGGAAGTCCGGGGCGTGCTTCAAATGTGGTTCGCTAGACCATCGCATTGCCTAGTGTCCACAGGCTAGAGGTGAAGGTAGCAGTGGTGGTTCTAAGAGTCGTGGTGCTTGTTCAGGGTCCGGGCAGAGGACTGATCAGAAGAAGCCCCAGACCCAGGCACATGTGTATGCGCTACTTGGTGAGCGTGACCGCGGTTCAGACCGCGTGGTGTCAAGTATCCTTCAGATCTCTTCTCAGCCAGTTTTCAGTTGTTTGACTCGTGAGCTACCCACTCCTTTGTGTCTGCTGATTTAGTGGGTAGCCTCGGGTTGTTTGCTGTGCCTTGTGATGTGGATTTATGCATTTCTAGCCCGTTGAGTGACGTGCTAGCTTGTGTGCTTAGTTCTGTGTGCAAGTCTAGTCCAGTAGTGATTATGGATAGGACTTTGCCTGCTGATTTGATCCCTATGAGTATGTCCTGCTTCGATGTGATTTTGGGCATGGATTGGCTAGCAGAGCACCATGCCCATATAGATTGTGTGGCTAGGAGAATTGTTTTCAATAGACTGGGTGAGACCCGATTTGCTTTTGTGGGGAATGTTGTTCCTTGTTTGCCGGTTTTGATATCAGCCATGCAGGCAGCTAGCTTCCTGAGGAAGGGCTGCCAGGGTTTTCTCTGCTATCTACCTGAAGTTCGAAAGGGATCCCGCCTGGAAGAGATCCCCATTGTGTGTGAGTTTCTGGAGGTGTTTCAGGATGATGTACCAGGGCTGCCACCAGATCGTGAGGTGGAGTTTTCTATTGAGCTACTGCCAGGGATTCAGCCTATTTCGAAGGCCCCTTATCGTATGAGCCCAGCGGAGCTTAAGGAGCTGAAGGTGCAGCTGCAGGATCTTCTGGATAAGGGCTTTATTCGCCCTAGTGTGTCTCCATGGGGAGCACCAGTTTTGTTTGTGAAGAAGAAGGATGGCTCCTTTAGATTGTGTATCGACTATCGGGATTTGAACAAGATTACCATCAAGAATCGGTACCCTCTTCCCCGCATTGATGACCTCTTCGACCAGTTAGCGGGAGCGACAGTTTTCTCGAAGATCGACTTGCATTCTGGTTATCATCAGCTGAAGATTAAAGCCGAGGATGTGCCTAAGTCTGCTTTCAGGACCCGGTATGGGCATTATGAGTTCTTGGTCATGCCTTTGGTTTGACCAATGCCCCGTCGTTTTTCATGGATATGATGAACAGAGTTTTTAAGCCTTTCTTGGATTCTTTCGTAGTTGTATTTATTGACGATATCTTGGTGTATTCCAAGAGTGCGGAGGAGCACGAGGAGCATTTGAGGATGGTTCTGCAGATGCTGAAGGAGATGGAGTTGTATGCCAAGCTGAAGAAGTGCGAGTTCTGGCTGGATAGGGTTGTATTCCCTGGCCACGTGGTTTCGAAGGATGGTATTTCAGTGGACCCAGAGAAGATTAGGGCGGTCATGGAGTGGGCAAAGCCCACTAGTGTTTTCGAGGTACGGAGTTTCTTGGGATTGGCTGGGTATTATAGGAAGTTCGTGGAGGGCTTCTCTAAGATCGTGTCTCCCTTGACTCGCCTTCTTAGGAAGGATGTCAAGCTTGAGTGGAGCGAGGCATGTCAGGAGAGTTTTCAGGAGCTGAAGAAGAGGTTGACTTGGCTCCGATATTGGCGTTGGCTTTTGGGACAGATGGCTTTGAGGTGTTCTGCGACGCTTCCCACAGAGGGATTGGTTGTGTTTTGATGCAGTAGGGTAAGGTGGTAGCGTATGGGTCATGTCAGTTGAAGACGTACGAGAAGAATTATCCTACCCATGATTTGAAGTTAGCTGTTGTGGTCTTCGCCTTGAAGATCTGGCAACACTATCTGTATGGGGTGACGTGTAAGGTCTACACGGATCACAAAAGTCTCAAATATCTGTTCACGCAGAAGGAACTCAATTTGAGACAGCGGCGTTGGTTGGAGCTCTTGCACGATTACGACCTGGAGATCCTCTACCATCCAGGTTGAGCGAATGTGGTGGCAGATGCGTTGAGTCGTCGGGGTGCTCCGGGGCTTGCTTGTTCGATGTCAGGGACTCAGAGGTCTGCTCTTGAGCTTCAGTGCATGGGAATTTGGGTTGTCCGGCCCGACAGAGCTGGGATAATTGCTTCTATTCAGGTCCAGTCTACTTTGATTGAGCGGATTAGAGATGGTCAGAGGGCTGATGCTGAGTTGCGTAAGATCCGGGAGAGGCTGGCAGATGATCAGGAGTCAGGTTCTCCGTGTCTAGCGACGACTGTCTACGCTTTAGAGGCCGAGTCTGTGTGCCTAGTGGAGGCGATCTTAAGCGTGAGATTATGCAGGAGGCTCATGGAGCTCCTTACTCTGTGCACCCAGGAGGGGTGAAGATGTACCGGGACCTCAGAGAGTCCTTCTGGTGAGCAAATATGAAGAGAGAGATTTCTGATTTTGTAGCTCATTGCCAGACCTGTCAGCACGTGAAGGCTGAGCATCAACGGCCTGCGGGTCTTCTACAGCCCCTTCCCGTTCCTAAGTGGAAATGGGAGAGCGTTGGTATGGATTTTATTGTAGGGCTTCCTAGGACATCTTCTAGGTATGATGCGCTATGGGTGATTGTGGACCGGTTGACTAAGTCAGCTCATTTCTTGCCTATGAGGAAGACCTTCAGCCTTGAGCGTCTGGCTCGACTGTATGTGGATGAGATTGTGAGGCTGCATGGTGTGCCAGCGATGATCATTTCCGACAGGGATCCGAGATTTGTATCTCGCTTCTGGCGTAGCCTGCATAAGGCTTTAGGGACAAATTTGGCCTTCAGTTTAGCATATCATCCTCAGACCGATGGGCAGACAGAGAGGACGAACCATATTTTGGAGGATATGTTGAGAGCTTGTGTGCTAGACTTCGGAGGGAGTTGGGATCAGCATATGACTCTGATTGAATTCGCCTACAATAATAGTTTTCAATCGAGTATTGGGATGGCCCCATTCGAAGCATTGTATGGTAGGCGCTGTAGATCTCCCATTTGTTGGGATGATCTGCGAGAGAGGGCGATTGTGGGTCCTAAGTTGGTGCAGGGAGCTCTGGACAAGGTCAGGACTATCAGGGAGCGTCTGTTGGTTGCTCAGAGCCGGCCGAAGAGTTATGCAGACCAGAGGCACCGTCCGCTTAAGTTTCAGGTTGGGGATCACATGTATCTGAAGATCTCTCCGGTTCGTGGTGTTGTCTGTTTTGGTAAGCGAGGCAAGCTGAGTCCTCGATTCGTAGGTCCTTTCGAGGTGCTTGAGAAGGTTGGGCCGGTGGCTTACAAATTGGCGTTGCCACCAGCTCTAGCAGGAGTGCATGATGTGTTCCATGTGTCGATGCTTAGGAAGTATCTACACGACCCTTCGCATGTGATCAATTATGGTCAGCTTTGACTTCGGGATGATTTCACATATGAGGCAGTTCCAGTTCGTATTCTAGCTCGTGATGTTCACCGACTTCGCAGCAAGACACTGCCCATGGTCAAGGTGCAGTGGTCCGAGCAATCTGAGCGTGAGGCGACGTGGGAACTCGATGAGGAATTTCGTGCCAAGTTTCCTTCCCTCTTCGAGCAGTGAGGTATGTCGAATTTCGAGGACGAAATTCCTTTTAAGGGGGAGTGATGTAATACCCTGTATTATTTTGTTTCAGGTTCCTTAATGTTTCATATTTCATAACACCTTAGTTTAATTTGCTTGTGTTATTGTGGAATATTTAGCTGATGGGATGTCCGAGGCATTAAGTTAAAAGAGAGGGTCAAGGAGGACTTTTTCCCTCTTTAATATTCTAGTAAGTGGCATTTATATTTCAGAAGCCCTTGTTATTTTCTTTCCCCCGTTCAGTTCTCCATCACGACGTTTTCCCCATCGACAGTTTTTCTTGAGCGCTCTCTCCTTCCTCTCTTTTGTGCCTTTGATTGTGGGTGGAATCTCTACTGCGTTCTGGTCAGTTCTTCAATGCTACTACTGTGTAGTCTTCTACAGAGTTCAGGTTGGTGCAATTGTGAATACGGTGGCAGATTTTTGTTGTTTTAGAATAGCGGTTTTCTGATTTTACTTCTCTGATTTTGGGGTCTGATTGTGGTACCAGCTAGTGGTGATTCTGCTTCCCGTTGTTTGCGAAATTGTCTGGTGGTTGTTGGCGTCGTTGGAATGGTCTACTGCACTCTGAATCAAGGTAAGTGGGGGATGGAATTGGGGTTGTTCATTCACCCTCGGGGACTGATTTTAGTCGCTGTCTGATTGGGAATTGGTGTTGTGTTGTGTGATTTGGTCGCGTTTTGGTGCTGTTGATCAATTGGCTAAACCCCCATGGGCACTGTTTTACAATTCTGAAATCTATACTGAATTTGGTGATGGTTTGACGTTATTTTTCTGCCTCTGTTCCCTGTTGCGAACTGCTGTTTTTGTGTTGTCCGGACGTCTGTCCGAACTTGTAAGTTCGGACAGTGCATCTGGCGCGCCTCTGATTTATGAGATTTTGAAGTGTCCGAATATCTGTCCTAACTTGTAAGTTCGGACAAGGTGCGAGGACGGGTTTCGATATGAATTTCGACATGTGTTCGAACTTGCAAGGTCGGACGCAAGTTCGGACACGACGATTGTTATGTTTTCTGACTCTCAACTTACGTCCGAGCTTCGACGTTCGGACGTAAGTTCAGACGTTAATGTTTTCGCGACCTCTGTTTCTCGGCCTCTATCCGAACTTGCAAGGTCGGACGCAAGTTCGGACATGCTGCTGTTTTTGGCATAACTCCTCTGTTTTAGCTCCGTTTTGAGTTCCGTTTGCGGGGTTGGATTCCCCTCCTTGTGTACAAGCTTCTTATGCTGTTCATATGCTCTTTCATGGTTTTAAGATCTGTTTTGTGATCTTTTGGTTTTGGGACCTAGTTACGTTGCTTTTGAGCCTTGGATAGTCGGGTCGGGCTGTCCCGTAGCATGCTGCACAGGAATTCCTTCTTATTACGCTCCTTAGGGTCTCCCTTAGGGCATTATGTGACCGACGGGTCTGTTAGCTGTGTCTACGGCTTCTGTTGTGGGATCTTCGGGTCCATAGGACGTTATGTGAGTCCTTCTGTTGTGTTATCGTGTTTCTAGTGTCCCACCTCTTTGTATCTGATTCTGAAATTCCGACTATGATTTGATGTGATGTTCCACCCTGTTTTCTGATTTGTGATTCTCATCCGTCTGTTTACAAGTGGCTACACCCTCTCTGTTTGTACAAACTTCTGCTTCTGTTTTGAGTGGGCTTCCTTGAGGAAGTCTTCAGCTTACTGGGCTGTTTAGCTCACCCCTTTACTTATGTTGCAGATTGAGCTCGCGGGATCTTCTCTACTTACCTTCTCCTGGAGGTTTGTTTACGTTATGATTTCTTTAGACCTTTATTCTGCTTTGCGCGTTAGTTACGCTTTGGGGTTTGTGTAGCCTTCGGGCCTTTATTGTATTTGGCATATACGCATTTGGAGCTGGTAAACTCTTTCAGTTTTATACAAGTTTTGCAATTTGATTTTGAGGTTGATTTGCGTTAGAGCCTTGCGACGTTAGGTAGTAGACTCGCGGCGTGTAACAGCCCTAACTCCCAGGCCGGTTTGGGGCCGTTACACAAATGGTAGCCTGGTACGTGCATAGTGACCTGGTACGTGTACCTTTCCCTGACAAAAGTAATTAGCAATGGTAACTTTGAATTCACTTTGTACTGGAAATGGTAACCTGGTACGTGCACAGTGACCTGGTACGTGTACCTTTCCCTGACAAAAGTAATTACCAATGGTAACTTTGAATTCACTTTGTACTGGAAACGGTAACATGGTACGTGCACAGTGACCTGGTACGTGTACCTTTCCCTGACAAAAGTAATTACCAATGGTAACTTTGAATTCACTTTGTACTGGAAACAGTAACTTGGTACGTGCACAATGACCTGGTACGTGCACAGTGACCTGGTACGTGTACCTTTCCCTGACAAAAGTAATTACCAATGGTAACTTTGAATTCACTTTGTACCGGATCATCAAACCTGGTACGTGCACAGTGACCTGGTACGTGTACCTTTCCCTGACTAAAGTAATTACCAATGGTAACTTTGAATTCACTTTGTACTGGAAACGGTAACCTGGTACGTGCACAGTGATCTGGTACGTGTACCTTTCCCTGACAAAAGTAATTACTAATGGTAACTTTGAAATCACTTTGTACTGGAAATGGTAACCTGGTACGTGCATAGTGACCTGGTACGTGTACCTTTCCCTGACAAAAGTAATTACCAATGGTAACTTTGAATTCACTTTGTACTGGAAACGGTAACCTGGTACGTGCACAGTGACCTGGTACGTGTACCTTTCCCTGACAAAAGTAATTACCAATGGTAACTTTGAATTCACTTTGTACTGGAAACGGTAACCTGGTACGTGCACAGTGACCTGGTACGTGTACCTTTCCCTGACAAAAGTAATTACCAATGGTAACTTTGAATTCACTTTGTACTGGAAACGGTAACCTGGTACGTGCACAGTGACCTGGTACGTGTACCTTTCCCTGACTAAAGTAATTACCAATGGTAACTTTGAATTCACTTTGTACCGGATCATCAACTTCTCCATGGTGTGTTTGGTTCGCTTCCTTTGGCTATAATCTATTTAATAGGGGTGAATACTTTTTAGGGGGTGATATACTTTTTTGGGGATTCACGATATAACCCTGTTTTCTTTCATAATTCACAATATATTCCTGTCGGTTTTCGAAATTCAACTTTAAACATGTTTAAATGTAGTCAAAATTAATGATACTTTACATAGACGGCTCCTGCTCCATGTCACCGTTTAACCTTACTTTCTCAGTAGCCATTGAACTAGCCGTTGGACATGTCAGTGACCATTACTCAAATATTATAAAAGAGGGTATTAGTGTCCCAAAATACTCATTCCTTACCCTGTGCTCTCAGAATCAGTCTAATTACATCTTGCGTGAACTCTTCATACCTTACGTCCCTTTTTTCTCTCAAAATCAAATGGAGTTTCCTTTCTGTTTGCACGTTAATTCTGTAGCTACTTTTGGTCGTCATGGAGCACATTTGATAGAAGAATGGGGCACAGACGCGTAGAAGTTACTATATTATTTCTCAATTACCTAACCAAATTATAGATTTACATTCTGGTCTTTGACAAATAATATTACACATGTATTTTAATATGGTTTATATAAATCTTAGAAATCCAAGATAACTCTTTAAGCTTAATTCCATTACCACAATTCAATACTACCTCATATAATATTCTTTTAATAGTATTATGTATAGGTTTAGTCTAACTTATTAATTCCTTCATATTCTATTTGCTATAAGGTATTTTATGTCTTTTATTTATTTATTTATCGTATATGTATACTAGGATTTATTCAAGACATTCTTTATGTAGTTTTATTGCATTTAGTTATTTGTATTACTTTACCCATATCTACATCCAAAATATGGTTTACAAAATAAGGTATTTTCCTTAGTTTCAATTAAGTATATTAACTACCATATTATATAATAAATAAAATGTAGAATAATTTAATTCCTTGATTTAACATAAGTTCCTATGTTAATTCTACCATTTATGTATATATACATATATGTAAATAATTTCACTTCTCATAAAAGCTAATACACAAACATTTATAAACTTACTGCTATAAAATGTTAATTTAGTTTCCCATATTTTCCCCATCTTAAAATGTTTATTAATCATCTATACTTTAATTTTTGGTTACATTAAAAACCTTATATTATAAGGTAACTTATGAAAAACCTTGGAAATACAATTTTTAAACCTATTTCCCCTTGTCCAAAAATTCCCAATTTAAGTATATAGTAACTATAACATTTTATACATATTATAAAATTTTTATTTCATAAAAATATATTTTTAAATTAACCAAATAATTCTAGAAAACCCGTAACTTGCAAAAATCATAACTTACGTTAAAAACTCTAAAACCATAATAATTTACATCAAAATATACTAGATTTAATAAGGAATCTACGGTTAAAATTTCAAGTCAAAACACATTCGGGAAGGCCATTAACTAAATTCAACAAGTTAGGGTTTAATTCTGGAATTAATAAAACTTAATATACTCTTATATTCCCACGATCTAATCTGGGCCGTCCGTTCCTTTAAACTGCGATCGGACGGTCCCTGAGTCTCTAGTTCATCATCGAACACCAAACAGCACACGAGTACTAATTCGACAATGTCTCTGAAATACCCCAAACCTTAATATATTGTTTAAACACTTGAATAAGGTGTATTAAGACTAAAAAGATTCTTAGAAACATTAGTAAACAAATTTAAACAAAAGAAAACACAAAATGTGCTTTAAAGTCAATAAGAGCCAAATGTGCTCTAAGCTTGGGATAAACTTGGTTAAGACCTAATGAACTACCAAGACCTCATTTATACACTAATGAACATATTAAATCAATTACCAAAGAAAACCAAGCTTGAAAACAAGTTTAAACACAAAATGTGCTTTAAGGAGTCTTAAAGCACATTTTTGAAAAATTGTCTTGTAAATGAGTTTTGAGTGGCTAGATGTCCATCATTACTCTTAAATATATATGTGTACTATATAATATCACATTTGGGTGTCTATATCAATGGGAAATAAAAAATTTCACTTCTATGTGCCTTGTTTTCATGAATAGTGATTTTTATAAGCTATTTTGTAACATATGTTTGTATAAGTAATTAAATTGACAAACAAAGACTATATTACCCTCATACTACTATTTGGGGCCGGTTTTTAAGGTTGGTGACACACCACCCTTGTTAGCTTGTTAAGAAAATAAACAAACTACTTAAGTACCCTTTTTACTTTACAAGTATAATATCGTCAAAAAGCAAATTCTATCTCATTCTCTTATTTATTTCCTTGTTCACACGGTTTCCCACCTCTCTTCTTCCTTCTTCTTGCTGTTCTCTCACGGTAATACACACACCTCCATTGAAACTCCACTTTGATCTCTTGTAAAATCTTGCTCACTTGTCCAAATCAAAAAAACAACACCACCAATCTCTTCCTCTCATCAAGCTCTTCATTCCTATCTTCTTAAAAGTCCAAGACCACCATTTCGGTGCCATGGAGTTCTCCATTGAAGGAGCTTGAGCTTGTATTTTTACATATTGTTACTCTCCTTTGCTTCTAGGTAAGGAATCTCAAATAAAAACTTCATTTCCTTCATGTTTTAGTGGTAACCGAAAATACATATTGAAGGAGCTCTTTGTGTGACCTTGTTCTAGCTTCATTCCAACTCTTCATGGACTAGGTGGAGTCCTCTCTTGCTAGATATTCAAACTCTATTCAAAGAGCAAGGTAAAACAACTACATTAATGTTTTTGAAACAATGTAAAATTAGGGTTTACAATGAGATGGAGCTTATAGCTTGAATACTCATTATAATGTTTGTATATTGTTAGAACTTGTCAAAGAATCAAATACCCTACCGGTTTTCTAAAGGAAACAAGAAAGAAGTTGTTTGGAAAGAGGTAAATCTACTAACCAAATGTTATTTAAATGCCTTAGGAGAAATGAGCTTATAAATGCTTATTAAAACTACCTAAAGAGCAAATGGTGAATGACTTAGTAAAGTGTTCTCAAGAGGTTAGTAAAAGGCATATGTGTTGTTGAGTGTATTTGCAGGTTAAAGGCAAATATATTGTGGAAATTCAGTGTTTATGATTTATGCATCTTAAGGGCCTAAGAGCCATGTCATTTAAGGGCCTAAGTGCCATGCAATTTAAATTATGCACCATATTGTGATGTAGTGCTTTGTGAGTGAAGTTTGTGTATAATAAGTACTTGATGGATTTTAGTGTTCTTGGTTGTTTGTTGGTAAAAACAATGTGTTTTGGTTTAGCAATGTTCTAGGAGAACCTATGTCGAAATTTAGGTAATAAATGAGAAATTCTAAGTGTTAAAATGAGTTGATAAGTTAAGGAGTATTTAAAATGGTTAAGTGTTGTTCTGGTGTAGGAAACATGCATTAAGGTGATTTAGGATGTAACAAGGACTTAGGCATGAGCTTGAGATTTTAGTATGTACCAAAGTCATTTTGGGACTTAGGTAAAGACTTAGGCAAACTTTGGTAAATTAAGGAGAAAGTATGAACTTGAAAAAGGATTTGAAGTAATGATATAAGGAGTTAGTGGTGAGAGATGATGCTTGGGAGATGATGTTAAGATAAGGAGAAAACATTTTGGGATAGTAGTTATCATAGGTGAGAAACACCATTTAGAAACCTAGTGTAAAATGTTGTAAGTGTTAAGGAATTTACAAGGAAATAAGTAAAGGTTTAAGGAATTAGAAAAAAGAGTTTTGTGAGTATTTAAGGATGGCTTAAGTTGTGTTTGAAGTGCCCAAATGAGGTTAGGGGGTACTAGGTTATATGGGGTGAAGTTTGGAGTTGAATGTAAAAAGGAAAACAAAGATTTGGGGCAGACCGGACTTGCGACCGGACTTGCAAGTTCGGTCGGGCCCAGTTTACCCTGCGAGAATTGGCTTCTGGAATGGACCGACCTTGGGACCGGACTTGCAAGGTCGGTCGGGGCTTGTAATTTGTGTACGGATTGAGTTACTGGAATCGACCGGACATAGGACCGGACTTGGCAAGTCCGGTCGGACTAAATTTCAAGGGGAGAAACTCTTTGGAATAGACCGGACATGCGACCGGACTTACAAGGTCGGTCGCAGTAGAAAATTTGACGGAAATATGTTCTGGAATCGACCGGACATGGACAAGTCCGGTCGGCAAGTCCGGTCGGACCAAAACTGTAAAAAAAAAAAAAAACAGAAAAGAATGTGACTTATGTAGTTAACCCTAGGGTGTATAATGAAGGTAACCTAGGGTAAGATAGACATTAAAACATGTCATACAATTATGTTAAACACTTAGTAAATTTGGAGGTTAAGTAAGTTAATTAACCGACGTTCTTGAATTATGTATAGGAGTGACCTACGGAGGAAACCAAACGAGGCAAGGACCAAGGTATGGTTTTCTTGCAGTCTGTTGTCTAGCGGTTTACACCGGTTTGTGTGTTGTATGTTTTTATGTGTGTATACAACGTTATAAGATTTAAACATGTAATGAGTTTACAGTTGTTCATATTATTGTGATGAGATGTTGTGATTCATTTCCCTTGTGTGTGTCTAACATGACTTACCACCTATTGTGTGCTGGTTGTTAAGTTCCACTATGAACTTCTAACAAGTGTTAACTGGGAAGTGAGGAATCCGGTTGTCCGGTCATGCATGTAAGTTAAGAGTAGATATCTAAATCAGATTCGACTCTTATGTTGTTAAGATTGTTCTCCTTAATTGGCGTTCGATCTCCCGCTAGCTTCTTCCAAAGCTTACCTATTCTGACTTATGATCGGTTTAGTGGGAACCTGTGTTTGTGTGGTGTGTTCGGGTCACTAAATCCGAACCATCTGTGACTAAGTTACTCGTTCGTCTAACGGACACGGTAATGAGTGTGTTTAACGAGCTTAACATGAGGGTGAATCACTCTCTAGGCTCTATGTTATTTGACCCTTGTGGGTTGTTATTGTGGAACCAAGATCCACCGTGTATGTGATGATGAGCTGTGCACTATTGATGCTATGCTCCATGTTATGTTATGTTATGTATGTAAATGAATGCCATGTTATCATGACAATTAGCTGCGCGTATCCCGGTAGCCGATGGCTGCGCGTTAGCCATACCAGCCAAGGGTTGCTGACCCCCTCGGGGGATCCATATTTCTTATACTGCAGGATGAGGATCGAGGAAGCGGAGTGGCTTTAGATCCTAGGGGCAGGTTACTTTTGTATACTTTGGATGTTGGCCCGGGATGCGCCTGTGCTCCTGTGGCGTTACGTACTTTTGGTTGTTGTAAGTATACAGTGATATTATACAGTGAAGGATGTATGTAGTACTCGGTATTGTATATAAAGTATTTATGGTTTAGTTTATGCTCGGGAGTCTGATCATCAGACCGGTACAATTGTATTTATTCTGCCTTGTCAACCACGTGGGTGGTTGACGGCGTTGTAGCACCGAAGCGTTAGTTACCGTTTAGTTATTTAATTCCGCTGCGATTTCATTTAGTATCATGTGCGTATTAGGGGTGTTACAAAAAGTGGTATCAGAGCGAAGTATCGCTCTGATGACTAGAATACCGAGCTTAGGAATATACCGAGTTAGGAAACCTAACTACAGTTACCTAAGTGATCAGTTATGGAAAGGTTAACCACTAACTAAGTGTGGAGATACCTTATTGTCGGGAAGCGTTACAACCGTTAGACCGATAAGTGTGCAAGCATATGCTAATGAATATTCATGTGAATACAGATGGCAGGTAGACCGCGCGGTAGAGGCCGCGGAAGTGGTACTGGTACTGTGGGTGAACCAGGGCGAGAACACTACGGCTCAGGTTATGGCTGAGGCTGTAGCAGCCGCTGTGGCCCAGATGGTACCCCAGCTTGTAGCTGCGATCCAGCAGGGGCAGATGCCCGGAGTTCAGCCACCACCGCCACCGCCACGAGAGACCAACTGGGTCAAGGCATTGGCAGACTTGAGACCCCCTTCATTTCATGGGGAGACCGACCCACGTAAGCTGGGGCGTACATCTCCGAGTTGGAGACCGCCTACGAGACCTTGGCTGTGCCCGCAGAGGCTAAGGTCCGTCTTGCCGCTTACTACCTGAAGGGTTCGGCACAAAACTGGTGGAAGCTAGTGAGAGAGGACCGGATGGCGGATCCTCAGTTTGGCTGGAGGGAGTACACGGCTCTGCTGCGAGCCAAATACTACCCCGTGCATGTTCAAGAGGCCAAGCGCCTGGAGCTGGATAGTCTGAGGCAGGGGGACAAGGTGTCGGTTGATGAGTATTACACAGCCTTCACCGGCCTTGTCCACCTGTTACCGGACCTGGGATACTCGAACCGGGTGCTGGTAAACCGTTTCTACAACGGTCTCAGCCACCGTCTTCGCTATGGGATGGGGCCAGCTGAGTATACTACCTTGCACGTAATTAAATAAAGAGTGATGTGAATATGTGTAACCTACAAGTGAGTAATCAATGTGAGTCTGTGAGTATGTATTGCGGGGCATGACTGACCATCCTCCTAAATTCAGGAGTGCTATCATGCCGCTGCTAAGGTGGAGATCACCGTCCGTCTGAGGGACGAGGAGAATGCGCACAAGCGCAAGGCCACGAGCGAGGGCCAGAGTTCGCAGGGGTACGGGGGAGGAAAGAAGAAGAAGAAACCTTATCCCCAGCCCCAGAAGAGTCAGCACCAGGGTGACAAGGGCCAAGCCCAAACCACCACCGCTGAGGAGCCACTGAAGCTCACATATGCTTATGCGGCGAAGCCCCTACGCTCTACCCACCAAAGGGTAATTGTTTAATGTGTGATAAGTTGATGTGTATATTGATAAGTTGTGAAACAAGTACTGAGTGTGTATTGTGTTAGCAGCTAGCACGGGCTCTGGACCGGAGCGCCACTATTACTGTAAGTGGTGCAATGGAGACCACCCCGGCAAGGACTGCAAGGGAATGAGGTGCAGTGTCGATACTGCGAGAAGTGGGGTCACCGTGACCACGAGTGTTACCGGAACCCCAACAGCAGAGTCAACAAGCCCAAGGGGCAGTGGAAGGGTAAGGCCACAGCAGCTATTGATGGCCCGAAGACGGCTAACCAGCCACCCACTGATCAGAGGCATACTGATTCCCAGAAGGGGAAAGGGTCGGGACCTAGCAAGGCCACCCTGAATGTGGTGGACCGGTCTGAGGCGCCAGGGCCCCTTCTAGACCAGGTACCGCCTAAACTGTTGAATGTAATAAGTGATTGCATACCGCATTTCATGCTTATGTGTATTAGTGAGTCCAAGTATATATCATGTGAGTAAGGAGTCAAAGTGTATAGTGTAAAAGACACCTAATTAGATAATTCTAAACTGAAAGGAACCTTCAATATATGTTATCCAATCCCACCCACACCAAACCCTGAAGAGACCACCATCAACATCACCGACTTTCCAATGGAGCAATGTCAGGTTATCCAGCCAGGTATGATACTCTTAAGTGGATACCTGACACCGGAAGCACAAGTCCATATCATCAGACGATGCGACGAACTTGGAGCTAAACCTGGAGGTTTCTACACACCTGAATATCCGAACGGATCAAAATGCAATTGAAGATGATGTGCATGGGTAAGGACTGGAACCCTTACACCAAGTCATATCAAAAAGTGCGAGCTGAAGATGGAGCAACAGTACCAAGTATACCTGAGGAGTTCCGTGCGGTCGTTAATCACGCCGTGGGAATTGCTCAACAAGTTGAAACGGAATCAATTCCAAGTGTGGAAGCAGATTTGTGTATTGTGAACTTCTACCAGAAAGGTGGACGGTTAGGTTTACACCAAGATAAGGACGAGTCACCCGAGTCTCTAAGTAAGGGAGTACCCGTGGTGTCTTGGTCCATTGGTGATACCGCAGTATTTGTGTATGGCGAGCAGAAGCGTGCTGATCTCGCAAGGAAGTTAATACTAAAGTCAGGAGATGTGTTAATCATGGGTGGGCAGTCAAGGATGCTATATCATGGCATCAGGAAGATCAAACTGAATACCGCACCGTCGGCAGTGATCAATGCCACACACATGAAACCCGGACGTTTGAATTTGACCTTCAGACAATTCTAAGCCTTGTATACTTTTAATGTGTTAAGCCAGTATATGTTAAGGGAGTTATGTATGTGTTAAGTTATATCAACCATGTAAACCAACAATGTTGTAAAGAGAAGTATAATGAATAAAGTGGAGTTATTGAAGTATATCAACCGTGTTGTTACCCAGTACTTATTAGTTTGCCAATGAATTAGGCTGTGCACTCGGAACGGGAGGTACATTGAGTGTCTGCAATGAGGCAGAAGCCGGCAAGAGCGGCACAATCCTCACCGGTACCTTTCCAGTGAATGGCGTGGATGCATCGATCTTGTTCGACTCTGGAGCCTCACACACATTTGTTTCGCTATCTTTTGCGAAGAGGCTGGGGTTAGATGGAGAGGAGATGCCAGACTTCTTGGTCACTCTCCCATCGAAAGAGCGGATCAGGTGTACCCGCTACCACCGAGATGTATTGTGAGAATCAGAGGTGAAGAGTTCCCGATCGACCTGATAGAGTTCGACGGACTTGGATTTGATGTGATTGTCGGGATGAACTGGTTGGAGCGGTACAAGGGCAGAATCCTGTGTGCCGAGCATCGACTGCTTCTTCGGAGTCCATCTGGGGTTACCATATCATACCGCCAGAGGCCCAGGGAGCCTTCGACACAGATCATCACCGCCATGGCCATGTATCGTGAGTTACGACGAGGGAGTGATGTATACCTCTGCTATGTCCAGGACATAGAGAGAGACCCTGAGTTTAGCCCAGATGTGCCGGTAGTGTCGGAGTTTCCTGATGTATTTCCTAAGGAACTGCCGGGCATGCCGCCAGCACGAGAGGTGAGTTTGAGATTGATCTAGTTCCGGGCACTGGACCCATTGCGAAAGCACCTTATCGTATGGCTCCAGCAGAGATGACAGAGCTCAAGGAGCAGCTGAGAGACCTACTTGACAAGGGCTTTATCCGCCCTAGTGTTTCACCATGGGGAGCGCCGGTCCTCTTCTGAAGAAGAAGGACGGTAGCCTCCGCCTGTGTATTGATTATCGGGAGCTGAATGCTGTTACGGTGAAGAACCGTTACCCTTTACCACGCATCGACGATCTATTTGATCAGCTGAGGGGTGCATCAGTATTCTCCAAGATAGACTTACGTTCCGGATACCATCAGATTGCCATCCGTGACAGTGATATCGAAGAGACAGCTTTCAGAACGAGGTATGGGCATTATGAGTTCACAGTTATGCCGTTTGGCTTATCGAATGCACCAGCAAAGTTCATGGACTTATGAACCGCTTGTTCCAAGATCAGTTGGACAAATCAGTGGTAGTCTTCATCGATGACATTCTTGTGTATTCTAAATCAAGAGGTGAGCACGAAAGCCACCTGAGAAATGTGTTACAAACTCTGAGGAGGAACCAGTTGTATGCAAAGTTTTCGAAATGTGAATTTTGGTTGAACCAAGTATCCTTCTTGGACATGTGATTTCTGAGGCCGGGATCGCTGTTGATCCGGCAAAGATAGATGCAGTGCGCACCTGGCCTAGGCCGAAGACAGTCACTGATATCAGGAGCTTCCTCGGTCTGGCAGGTTATTATAGGAGGTTTGTGAAGGACTTCTCTAGTATCTCGAAGCCGATGACTTCCTTAATGAAGAAGGATGCACCATTCGAGTGGACAGTCGACTGTGAGAGTTCTTTCGTGAGTCTCAAGGATGCTCTGACATCTGCACCAGTCCTGACTATACAAGACGGTCCAGATGGTTTTGAGGTCTACTGTGACGCATCAGGCAGAGGTATGGGTTGTGTATTGATGCGGCACAGGAAGGTCGTAGCATACGCCTCCCGTCAGCTGAAGAAGCATGAGGAGAACTACCCTACCCACGACTTAGAATTGGGTGCCATTGTCTTCGCATTGAAGATATGGCGACATTATTTGTATGGGGTAAGTGTGACAATCTATTCTGACCATAAAAGCTTAAAGTACTTGTTCACTCAGAAAGAGTTGAACATGAGACAAAGAAGGTGGGTTGAGTTTCTGAATGACTACGATATTAATCTGCAATACAAAGAGGGTAAGGAAAATGTGGTAGCTGACGCACTGAGTCGCCGAGCACACTCTCTCCATTCGCTAGTCTCTCATACTGGCTTGGTTGAAGAGGTGCGGAGTGCTCAGATGACGGATCAGTATATGCTGGAAATCCGGCAGAAGCTTATTGATGGCACATTCGAGGGTCAGAAGTACGACTTCAGACTCCACGATGATGACCTGATTAGGCTGAATGGCCGATTGTGTATACCTAGGAGTAGCGCTGAGTTGAAGGAGCGCATATTGAGTGAATCCCATTGTTCTACTACTTCGATTCACCCCGGAGCTTCAAAGATGTATAAGAGTATGAAAAGGTATTTTGGTGGACTGGAATGAAGAAAGATGTTAGTGATTATGTGTTGAGGTGTCTCACTTGCCAGAAGGTCAAGTTTGACACCGATGGCCTGGTGGTATGGTACAGCCAATGCCAGTGCCTGAGTGGAAGTTCCATGATATCTCCATGGACTTTGTAGTAGGGCTTCCGCCTACAAGGGGAGGTCTGAATATGATAGGTGATAGTTGACCGACTGACCAAGGTGGCCCGATTCATTCCGATGAAGGACACTTGGAAAGTGGCAAGATTGGCAGAACTGTTTGATAAAGAGATTGTAAGACATCATGGTGTACCAAAAACGATTGTATCTGACAGAGATACCAGATTCTTATCCAGATATTGGAAGTCCACACGAGAGGCATTGGGTACTGAATTGAAATTGAGTACAGCGTTTCACCCACAGACGATGGTCAGAGTGAGCGCACCATTCAGACACTTGAGGATATGCTACGTGCTTGTGCACTTGACTTTCAGACCAGCTGGATTGATAAGTTACATCTGATCGAGTTTAGTTACAACAACAGTTATCATGCTTCGATCAAGATGTCTCCCTTCCAGGCCTTGTACGGTAGACCGTGCCGCACGCCATTATGCTGGGATGAGTCGAGTGAGACGGTCATTATAGGACCAGAGTATCTTGAACAAGTTCAGGCAGAAGTTCGCCAGATCCGGGCTAACATGAAGGCAGCTCAGGATAGACAGAAGTCGTACGCAGATGTGCGCAGACGTGACCTGGAGTTCGCCGTGGGCGATCAGGTATTTTTGAGAGTATCCCCCATGAAGGGAGTATTTCGTTTTGGCCAGAAGGGCAAGTTGAGCCCAAAGTATGTGGGGCCTTATGTTGTGACGGAGCGGATCGGCCCGGTAGCCTATAGACTAGACCTACCCGCCGAGCTGGGCAAGGTACATGATGTATTCATGTGTCCCAGTTGAAGAAGTATATGTCTCATCCGTCTCATGTGCTTCAGCCTGAAAGGCTAACCTTAGAGCCGACCATGCGATCAGTGGAGACTCCGGTACGGATTCTGGATGCTAAGACTCGAGACACTCGCCATAAGTCCGTGAGACTGGTGAAAGTTCTCTGGTCTAACCAGGACGTTGAGGAGGCCACTTGGGAGCTGGAAGATAAGATGAAGGCGAAGTACCCGTCATTGTTTACTTCTTAGTCCTTATGTGTATAGGGTACGGGGCGTACCCCTTTTAAGGGGGGTAGAGCCGTTTCGGTTGTGTGTGTACGACGTGTATTTGAATACACCGTCTATGTTATGTTGTTATATTACAGACCGTGTGTCTGAATGATGTGGATAATGTTGTATGGACCTGGTGTCCAATGTTATATACCCGATGTTATGTTGTATGGACCTGGTGTCCAATGTTATGTAAGTGTGTTGTTAATGATGAATGGAAGTATTGTTTATAAGTGTTCCCGTGTTCTAATATTTAGGATATGTGGAGTATGAACTTTGAGGGCAAAGTTCTTTTAAGGGGGGTAGATTGAAATACCCCAAACCTTAATATATTGTTTAAACACTTGAATATGGTGTATTAAGACTAAAAAGAGTCTTAGAAACATTAGTAAACAAATTTAAACAAAAGAAAACACAAAATGTGCTTTAAAGTCAATAAGAGCCCAAATGTGCTCTAAGCTTGGGATAAACTTGGTTAAGACCTAATGAACTTACCAAGACCTCATTTATACACTAATGAACATATTAAATCAATTACAAAAGAAACCAAGTTGAAAACAAGTTTAAACACAAAATGTGCTTTAAGGAGTCTTAAAGCACATTTTTGAAAAATTGTCTTGTAAATGAGTTTGAGTGGCTAGATGTCCATCATTACTCTTAAATATAATGTGTACTATATAATATCACATTTGGGTGTCTATATCAATGGGAAATAAAAAATTTCACTTCTATGTGCCTTGTTTTCATGAATAGTGATTTTTATAAGCTATTTTGTAACATATGTTTGTATAAGTAATTAAATTGACAAACAAAGACTATATTACCCTCATACTACTATTTGGCGCCGGTTTTTAAGGTTGGTGACACACCACCTTGTTAGCTTGTTAAGAAAATAAACAAACTACTTAAGTACCCTTTTTACTTTACAAGTATAAATATCTTCAAAAAGCAAATTCTATCTCATTCTCTTATTTCTTTCCTTGTCACACAGTTTCCCACCTCTCTTCTTCCTTCTTCTTGCTGTTCTCTCACGGTAATACACACACCTCCATTGAAACTCCACTTTGATCTCTTGTAAAATCTTGCTCACTTGTCCAAATCAAAAACAAACACCACCAATCTCTTCCTCTCATCAAGCTCTTCATTCCTATCTTCTTAAAAGTCCAAGACCACCATTTCGGTGCCATGGAGTTTCTCCATTGAAGGAGCTTGAGCTTGTATTTTTACATATTGTTACTCTCCTTGCTTCTAGGTAAGGAATCTCAAATAAAAACTTCATTTCCTTCATGTTTTAGTGGTAACCGAAAATACATATTGAAGGAGCTCTTTGTGTGACCTTGTTCTAGCTTCATTCCAACTCTTCATGGACTAGGTGGAGTCCTCTCTTGCTAGATATTCAAACTCTATTCAAAGAGCAAGGTAAAACAACTACATTAATGTTTTTGAAACAATGTAAAATAGGGTTTACAATGAGATGGAGCTTATAGCTTGAATACTCATTATAATGTTTGTATATTGTTTAGAACTTGTCAAAGAATCAAATACCCTACCGGTTTTCTAAAGGAAACAAGAAAGAAGTTGTTTGGAAAGAGGTAAATCTACTAACCAAATGTTTTAAATGCCTTAGGAGAAATGAGCTTATAAATGCTTATTAAAACTACCTAAAGAGCAAATGGTGAATGACTTAGTAAAGTGTTCTCAAGAGTTAGTAAAAGGCATATGTGTTGTTGAGTGTATTTGCAGGTTAAAGGCAAATATATTGTGGAAATTCAGTGTTTATGATTTATGCATTAAGGGCCTAAGAGCCATGTCATTTAAGGGCCTAAGTGCCATGCAATTTAAATTATGCACCATATTGTGATGTAGTGCTTGTGAGTGAAGTTTGTGTATAATAAGTACTTGATGGATTTTTAGTGTTCTTGGTTGTTTGTTGGTAAAAACAATGTGTTTTGGTTTAGCAATGTTCTAGGAGAACCTATGTCGAAATTTAGGTAATAAATGAGAATTCTAAGTGTTAAAATGAGTTTGATAAGTTAAGGAGTATTTAAAATGGTTAAGTGTTGTTCTGTGTAGGAAACTTGCATTAAGGTGATTTAGGATGTAACAAGGACTTAGGCATGAGCTTGAGATTTAGTATGTACCAAAGTCATTTTGGGACTTAGGTAAAGACTTAGGCAAACTTTGGTAAATTAAGGAGAAAGTATGAACTTGAAAAAGGATTTGAAGTAATGATATAAGGAGTTAGTGGTGAGATGATGCTTGGGAGATGATGTTAAGATAAGGAGAAAACATTTTGGGATAGTAGTTATCATAGGTGAGAAACACCATTTAGAAACCTAGTGTAAAATGTTGTAAGTGTTAAGGAATTTACAAGGAAATAAGTAAAGGTTAAGGAATTAGAAAAAGAGTTTTGTGAGTATTTAAGGATGGCTTAAGTTGTGTTTGAAGTGCCCAAATGAGGTTAGGGGGTACTAGGTTATATGGGGTGAAGTTTGGAGTTGAATGTAAAAGGAAAACAAAGATTTGGGGCAGACCGGACTTGCGACCGGACTTGCATGTTCGGTCGGGCCCAGTTTACCCTGCGAGAATTGGCTTCTGGAATGGACCGACCTTGGGACCGGACTTGCAAGGTCGGTCGGGCTTGTAATTGTGTACGGATTGAGTTACTGGAATCGAGGACATAGGACCGGACTTGGCAAGTCCGGTCGGACTAAATTCAAGGGGAGAAACTCTCTGGAATAGACCGGACATGCGACCGGACTTACAAGGTCGGTCGCAGTAGAAAATTTTGACGGAAATATGTTCTGGAATCGACCGGACATGGACAAGTCCGGTCGCCAAGTCCGTCGGACCAAAACTTGTAAAAAAAAAAACAGAAAAGAATGTGACTTATGTAGTTAACCCTAGGGTGTATAATGAAGGTAACCTAGGGTAAGATAGACATTAAAACATGTCATAAATTATGTTAAACACTTAGTAAATTTGGAGGTTAAGTAAGTTAATTAACCGACGTTCTTGAATTATGTATAGGAGTGACCTACGGAGGAAACCAAACGAGGCAAGGACCAAGGTATGGTTTCTTGCAGTCTGTTGTCTAGCGGTTTACACCGGTTTGTGTGTTATATGTTTTTCTGTGTGTATACAACGTTATAAGATTTAAACATGTAATGAGTTTACAGTTGTTCATATTATTGTGATGTGATGTTGTGACTCATTTCCTTGTGGTGTCTAACATGACTTACCACCAATGTGTGCGGTTATTAAGTTCCACTATGAACTTCTACTGTGTTAACTTAACTGGGAAGTGAGGAATCCGGTTGTCCGGTCATGCATGTAAGTTAAGAGTAGATATCTGAATCAGATTCGACTCTTATGTTGTTAAGATTGTTCTCCTTAATTTGGCGTTCGATCTCCGCTAGCTTCTTCCAAAGCTTACCTATTCTGACTTATGATCGGTTTAGTGGGAACCTGTGTTTGTGTGGTGTGTTCGGGTCACTAAATCCGAACCATCTGTGACTTAAGTTACTCGTTCGTCTAACAGAACGGTAATGAGTGTGTTTAACGAGCTAACATGAGGGTGAATCACTCTCTAGGCTCTTATGTTATTTGACCCTTGTGGTTTGTTATTGTGGAACCAAGATCCACCGTGTATGTGATGATGAGCTGTGCACTATTGATGCTATGCTCCATGTTATGTTATGTTATGTATGTAAATGAATGCCATGTTATCATGACAATTAGCTGCGCGTATCCCGGTAGCCGATGGGCTGCGCGTTAGCCATACCAACCAAGGGTTGCTGACCCCCTCGGGGGATCCATATTTCTTATACTGCAGGATGAGGATCGAGGAAGCGGAGTGGCTTTAGATCTAGGGTGCAGGTTTACTTTTGTATACTTTGGATGTTGGCCCGGGATGCGCCTGTGCTCCTGTGGCGTTACATACTTTTGGTTGTTGTAAGTATACAGTGATATTATACAGTGAAGGATGTATGTAGTACTCGGTATTGTATATAAAGTATTTATGGTTTAGTTTTATGCTCGGGAGTCTGATCATCAGACCAGTACAATTGTATTTATTCTGCCTTGTCAACCACGTGGGTGGTTGACGGCGTTGTAGCACCGAAGCGTTAGTTACCGTTTAGTTATTTAATTCCGCTGCGATTTCATTTAGTATCATGTGCGTATTAGGGGTGTTACAGTCTCTCAATCTACAAAACAAAATTTGACGATTCTTGTTTCTATGGATTCGAATTCAATTCCGGTTCTAAAGGTACCGATTTCTCTAGCTAAGATGCATTGTATAGCAGATACGATTCTGGGTTCAAGGAGGTTAGGGTTCATGTTAGTTCGAATCTTAATTTGCCAAGTTCTCTTAGTATAATGCAAAATAATTGAAATTGATACATTGAAATACCCCAATTAATAAAACATGGATTGAATATCTAATCACATGATTAAAGCCTAAACATGCCTTAAAAGTCAACTGAGAACAACAGTGGTCAACACAAAACAAGATGTTGCACCCTTTGACTGTTTAGGGTAAATAAATACCCAAATATACTTCTTAGGACCTAAAACCTTGTCCTAAGTATATTAACACATTCTAAACATATTACAATTGTTGGACAACACTCCAACACAATGAACAAGCATTTTCATGCTTTAAGGTCAAGAAGGGCAAAAATGTGCTCTAAGAATACCTTAAAGGTCTAATGACCTCTAAATGATATGAAATTGGATACCATGATCAAATATCATGTAAGGAAACAAAAAAACCGTTCTCAAAGAAAACCAAGCTCGGAAACACCTTGCGACACAAAATGTGCACTAAAACTCCTAAAGCACGTTTTTGTGTAATTGCCTTCTAAATTGGTTTTTAATGGGCTTAAAGGTCATAATTACCTTTAAATATGATAATATATCATATTATATCATATTAGGAATTTAATTCCAGAAATTTACAAAATTTTTACAAATTTAATATTAAAATATTAAAAAACCCTAAAAGGGGGCCCGTTTGAGTCAACATTGACTAAATTGGTCAATGTTGACCATTGACACGAATTGGACCTCATAAAATCGGTTTATTAAGGCTCCTAAGAAGCCATGTGACCACTCCCATGTGCTAATTAAAATACCTCATTACTTTTACATAAAATAAGAAAAAGTATACTTTAACATATTAAAACATAAAGTTTGTCTACCACTTGCTTACCCATGTGAGGCTGCTGCTGATTGAAGAGCCTCCATTTCCCTTGTTATAAGGTTGATTCAAGCTAGCCAAGGCAATGGGTGGTGACTCACCTTTGACTAATTGATTAAAATGACATTGATACTCCATTATTGAATCAATTAAGTACCAATCATCCACCCACCACTCCATTCATGGCCAACTGCCTATGCTCTTTGTCCCTATTGATTAAACAACTACAATCAATCAAAATGAGTCATCAAATCATTAAGAACATAAAATAAGCCAAAAAATGACTTTAAGGACAAAATTAGCCTACCTTCTTCATTTACTCCATTCCAGCCGAGAGTTCATTAGCCAAATGCTCTCTTTGGCTCCTCCTTGACCGTAGGTAAGCAGCCAAACTCCATCGGTGAGAGCTCTTGCTCTAGGTAAGCTTCTAAGGCATAAAAATGTCCATTTTCTTCATCTTTCTTTCCTTTTTCCATTGATCTAGACTCCAACCATTTCTATACATTTATGTAGAGTGTTTTGGAGGCTAAAGGAAGGATTATTTTCGGCTGTAACAAGATATAAGGAGTAAAGTTCAAGTCTTGACCATTTAAGGTAAAAATGTGCTTTAAGCACATATCTCTTCTTCCTTGTAGATTTCGGTTGTAAACCTTGGTTCCCTAGCCTTATTTTATTCTCCTTTTCATGTGGATTCAGTTGGTATACCAAGATCTACAAGGAGTAGCTAGATCCATGCCAAAAACACCATTTTTGGCATCTTAAACAAGGTAAATCTTAGCCATATTCCAAGCTAGTTGCCCACAGTTTTGTACCTTGTTTTTAAGAGTGTTTTGATACTCTTTCTCTACTGGAAAATAGGGCGAGGTAGATCTCCAACAAACTTGAAGATCTAAGGTAAAAATTCATGATTTTCATGACTTAAATTACTTCCCATGGTTAGCTCATGTTTGGAGTTTAATCATGTCTTGTTTTCTACATGAAGACAAGTAAATCAAGCTGTGGAGAAATTCTCCTTAAGGTGGCGAGACCAAACAAGGTCTTAACCTTGCTAAATCAAGGTATAAATCACTTAAACCTTAACTTGATACATTAATACAAGTTTAAACTTGTGAGTGTTAATTGCCGAGTGAGAACATGGTAATATGGTCATGTTTGACCTTAAAATGATTAAGGAAATGACTTAGTAAATTTATCAAAGTGATTAAGTAACATAAATGTCAAAATTAAGACTTTATGTGAAAGTTTGGTAATTAAATGAAAAATATGAGGTGAGGCCCGATTTATATGTACTTTGGGACATTTATGTGTAATTTATTTTATAAGCAAATGTTTGTAATAAGGCCATGTACTTTAGGCCATTTTATTTATGCATTTATAAGGTTTTATTTAAGTTTAGGTGGTATATATGTATTACTGCATATTATAAGGGGTTAAAGTGTAATTAAATTAATTTGGGGGCTTTATAATAATAAGGCCGAAAATTAGAGGCTTAAAAGGATTTAAAATAAAGTTTATAAGATTTTATAAAGTTTTGGTGGTTAAATGGTAATTTCTAAAAAGTATGGGTGCAAACTGTAATTATTAGGAATTCATGGTCAAGGAAATATTAAGGAGGTCAACCTTGACCATATGGTAGGTTTTGACCAAATTAGATAAGTTAAATAACTTATTAAGGTTTTATAGTAAGATAAGTATTTATTGTAACAATTTTATAACATTTGTGGTAAATATGTTATTACCAAAAATAAAGGGTGTAAAATGGTATTATAAACACCCATGGGCTATTAGGAATTTTTAGGAATTTATTGGGTTGATTTTTGGAATTAAAATAAACTATATATGTATAATACATAGTTATTACGTCATTATGACACTTTGGAGAAATATAGGTGGTGGAATTATAAATACTGAAAGTATATGGGTTAATAAGGATATTTATAACCCTTGGTGAAATTTGGTGATTTTTAGAATTATATAAGAGTATTTATTAAGATATATGTATAATATATAGTTAAGGATAAGGTAAAACTATATGTTATAAATTGGGCCTAATGGAAATATAAAAATATATATGAGGTCTGTTCGGTTATTAAATAAAATAACCATAGGTTATACTTTTATAAGTTAGAAATGTTATATTAAATGGTATATATAACATGGTATAAATGATGGGATGAATTTGTAAATAAAGGAAACTATGGTTTATGGAAAAGAATAAGGTTTAATATATATACCTATGCGGCAATATATAATAGTTTTGTATAAAACCTATAGGTTATAAATTAAAGGAAATAAAGATATCATATTATATGATATTGGTATATGGTATAACATTACATAATGTTATGTGGTCAAAATGGAATTTAAATAAATTCAAGGGCTGTACCGAATTAATAAGAGTTGGAAAATGAATTTTAGACTAAGGTCTATAATGTTATAAATGCTATAACAATTATATGGTATAGATGGAATTAATATAAGTAAGGATATTCACATTAAATAATGTGACGAACTATAAATAAATGAGATTTATAAACTAAGGTTTTTATGGAATAAACCTTAGGAGTTGTAATTATACAACATAAAATGTTACATAATATTAGGATAATAATCTTGATATAGTTGTATAATATAATACAACTAATGGAAATGATCATCTAATATAAGATGATGAAATGTAACATAAATATAAGAGTTTATTAAACTCACGAAATTTACCTACGTGGTAAATATATACATACACAAGAATAATGTATATAAGGATGAGTATATATTATGGTTGGAGACCATATAATATAATGGTGGTGGTTATTACAAAATAATAGTTACAAACTATAAGTTATGAGTTTTTTAATGCAAATATTATTTGCTAAAGATAATGGATAATATAATACAATGTATTTTAATGGATGGTGGAAAAATAATACAATATAATATAATAATGCATGCATACATGCAACTATAGGTTATATACCTAAGTTTATGATGAATAAGATTTAAAGGAATATAATGAAATTAAACTTAACAGTCGCGAAATGTTTTGACATACGAGTTTAGTAACAAAGCCGGCTGGTTTAGATAAACCCGTAACAAACAACTGTAGAAAACAGGGATGAACTGTCGGGATACTTGTTATTCGGAAATACCGGATGTAGTTGTCATGGAGACTGACTTATAGTTTTAATACCATTTAGATCATACTTCAGACAAGGACGCTTGACGAGCTAGTGGACTACACTACGCATCCTAGGTCTTGGTGAACGGTATGTAAAGGGGTTTGATCCGAGTTGTCCTAAGGAAACTCCTTGGGCTCGGATTTGGTTGATATCACTTGTGTGTTAAGTGTTTTTGATACATGTATGTGATTGTGTGCTACTGCATTAATTATATATCTACAAGCGTCCCACGGGACTAACACTACGTCGACTATAGATCGACTTATATAAACATACATATACATTATTGTGATGACATGACTGTTACTTGATATAATACCATAGTATTAATATTAAGTATATGGTGACCTAAGTAAAACACTTAGGGACGAGTCACGACATTGTCGGTCTCTAGAGCATGGATCTCGAACATGAATATAACCTAGATTACTTCTAGGTATGTGTGAGACCCATTGGGCAGCTAATTAATAAATATATTCTCCATAAGACTAAGAGCATATTTTAAACATTATGAGAGAGAGATGGTATGAGTTGAGGTGAGGAATCCCGGTAGTTTACGAACTACTTGGTTGCGCAGTTGTGATCACTGAGGGGTCTCCGATTGGATTCCGCTCCAGGTTTATACCCAACGAGCCAAACTGGATCGTGGGTCAGGTGGCTACGGCCTTTATATGGACGTCTTACGAGACATAAGAGAATAATCAGGGGCCTCGGACCTCTGGCGAAATGAGAACCTTTGTGTGTACGGGAGGACTATTGTCCATGGTGAGGTTATTGGGTTGTCCTAAGATGACGCCCAACTGATATTAATTAAACATGGTTTGGATGGATGGGGCCTTAAAGGCCAAATTAAATTAACTATGGAAACTGTACGCTACGGCGATGGTACATTGTACATATGGATGGGGCCTTGAAGGCCAGATTAAATTAAATTAATAAAGGATGGCATACGCTACGACAATTGTACTTTGTACATTATATTGTTATTATTCGATACGTTCGATATACAAATGTTGTGTTGATATTTTATGAATGATTGGATTGGATGGATGATTATATGTTATGAATATTTGGATGGATGATTATGCATATTATGCAAGTTTATTACAGTATTGATTATAACTGTAAAATGGTAAAGCATGAAACCGATCTAATAATAAGATGGTTAAAATGACTAAGTGACCATTAGGGTCCAGGCCGGCATACTCAGCGTCTATCGCTGATACTACACATTACAGGTTGTTGATTATTGTCGAAGCCGAAGAGCGGGAGCAGGGTAATTGGAGTTTTACTTTAATTATTACTGCACATGGAGTTTGTCTATATGGTGATGAAGATGGTGAATTGTATTATGGTAAGGTTATGTATATTCAGGTTTGGGTAGATGCTCACTTGTCGATGTTTATGGTTTATAGACTTAGTATGATGTATAGGAGTTTCTCGTTATCACGGCGGTTAGTAGTTGTTTTGGTTGGTTGTTGGATGTAGTTTGGCTTCGTTGCTCGCATGGGCGAGTAATGGCCGGTGACACCCGAGTGAGTATTTTATGTTGTTATTTATCTTCCGCTGTAAGACGTTTTATTTATTGCTACGTGAGAGATTATATCGTGTTTATGGAGATGGGTGTTACAAAAGTGGTATCAGAGCGGAGTACAGCTCTGATGACGAGGAAATAGGTTAAGAAAGTGAGCTTAGGACTTGGGAAATTAAGGGAAACGTTTGTGAGGTATGAGACGATTCGTCTTAAGAGAAATTGTGTCTAGTAACGTAAATTGCGTGACATATTAGCCTTAAAAGGCAATACAAATCTACTGGTTTTGTACGGTGAATCACCGAGTATTTACGTGACACACTATACTACAGATGTCTGGGGGAACTAGAGGGCGTGGTACTGGCAGAGGTGGAGGCGGTGACCCCTTGATTCCAGGTGTTGCAGAGACGATTGCTGCTGTTCTTGCACAGCTGGGTACTCAAATTGGAGGAGCACCAGCCCACCCGCCACAGCCCAGGGAAACGAACTGGCTGAAGTCAGTTTGCGAGACCCGACCACCTACATATTCAGGGGAGCTAGACCCGTAGCTTTGGAGCGATTCATAGTTGAACATGAGAAGGCCTATGAGGCTTTACAAGTACCTGCCAACCAGAAGGTTGTCATTGCTGCTTTCCATCTGAAGGATGCAGCCAGCACTTGGTGGAGGTTGGTCAAGGACCATCACCTGGCTACGCCCGACTTTTCGTGGGCTGCCTTTGTAGAGTTGTTGAGGGGGAAGTACTACCCAGCACATCTTAAACAGAAGAAGCACCATGAGTTCGAGACATTAACCCAGGGAGGTCTGACCGTGGATGAGTACTACGCTCGATTCATTGGTCTACTGGACTTCATCCCCAGTGTGGATTACTCAGAGACCGTGAAGGTCGAGAAGTTCGGGGAGGACTATTGTTTCGCATCCAGATGGCGATGGGTGCTACCCTCTACACTACCATCCAGGTATTAACATGAAAGCCATAAAATCTTTACTTACTACATTACCGATTAACTTTGTGAGAACTTACCAATGAGATTCAGGAGTGTTACGATGCTGCCTCGAGGACGGAGCTAATGCTCTAGACTCGGGAAGAGACTCTTGGGGCTAAGAAGAGAAAGAACCCTGAGGGAGAGTCTGAGGGTGGAGGAGCATCTCCAGGCGATGGCCAAAGAAGGGAAAGTAAGGACTTACCCCATTCTAAATTGGTTACCATATTAAATACCTTATGAATGCTGTCCCGAAACCTTAAACAGGAAATTCTTTCAAAAGAAAGGGCAGTAGGGTCACAAGGGAGCGAAGGGGAAAGAGCCCGTCCTTCGGTTGACCGGCCAGCTATTGATGCTCAGCCTCTGAGATCTGCACCTCCTAGGGGTGAGAACACCTACCTCTTAAATTGAATTGTGACCTTAACCTTTTATCATCAGATACTAACTTAAACTAAATACTATCATTAGGCACCGGACAGCCCCAGCGCCATTTCTATTGCAAGCGTTGTGGGAAGGACCATCCTGGGGTCGACTGCAATGGCCGCAAAGTTGAGTGTCGCTGTTGCAAGAAAGAGGGCCACCGGGAGTTCGAGTGCTGGATGAATCCTGAGAGCCGTAACTACAGGCCACCAAAGAATACTCAGAATACCTCAGTGGAGGATCTGGAGTACCACGAGGCGGTCAGGATGGCCAGACATCTACTGATGCTAGAGCCCATAGAGGCAAGGGGTAGATAGGGCGGAGTACCATGAAAAAAAAATGAACCCAAGAGACCGCTGGTGAAGATTTAATTACATGTTATGTACTTACTTTGGATGGTTAGAAGGAGTTATGTTACGAAGTATGTGGGAGTGTGTCATTGACCACTTGCCTCTTTGTGTATGACTTTTGGGAACTAGTTTTGTGAACTCGATACGAGTAACCTTGAAACCTTGAGGGATTATATATATGAACAGGATGTTAAAGCTTACATTATCATGTAGCCATACTCGATGACGCAGAGTCAATGAGACCAATGATTACTGAACCAGAATTTCCACCTGCATGGCGCACTTGCTATTGCAATCGCTATGACAAGTAAACCACTGAAATTTCCATCTGCCTTGCGCACTTGACAGAGCAAGTGCTGCAACTGTAACTGTAACTACTACTTTTTAGTCTTTTATTATATGTATACCAAAAAAAAATGTTTTTTTCAAACATTTTCATACAAACCCTAAGATTAGAAACCTATGGAACTTTGGGAGGACCGTTAGTCCAACCACTGCAACTGAGGAATTATACAGCCACTGTGATTTTAAACCACACCAGTTTAATTGTTTGGGAATTTTCAGACAGGGCTTATTAGCCAAATACCATCAGTGTATACCCGCATTTAATGCTAATCACTACCAGTGATAAATGTTTAGTCCTTATGGACAAGCATACCTTTTGTATGTGCACCACCGTCAGTGAGGATGGTTGGGAAGTGAAGAGCCAAGTTGCTCAAGCTATTATGCAATCTGCAATACCTCCAATTAAACGGATGAGGGAACAAATATGAACTATGGATGAGATATGATCATGATAAACAGGAAAAAAATATATGTTTGTACTCAATGAGATCGAATTAGGAAAACCGGGTTTGCTAAATGTAGCACAGATTTTACTTACACCGAGCTAAATAACGCCGATTCATGATACAAATTACCACTGATGCCATTAAGGCAATAGCACTTATTACAAGATAACTGATAACATGAACCAAGAAAAAAAAAAGAGAAAAAGAAGAGAAAGAAAAAAAAAGATATCCATCAAAGGGAGGTTGACTGTAACACCCCAACCGCTAATCCTATGCTTACCGTCCAATCATCCCATAATCCAGAGTTACTCGCAGCGGAAATACTACTTACTACGGCGGGTGATACAACACCACTAACCGCCCATACGGCTAGCTAGGCTTACCTTACTTACAGTCACGGTCTGATGATCATAGTATACCGAGCAACTAAATTACTTACCAAAATACCACATACCGTATACTTACATCAATGGATCACCGAGTATTAAAGTGTATACTTACATCCCTTTCCAATCTTTCCATAAGAATGAGTTTAATCACCTACTCATCTATACCAATGCTCAATTCCATCCATGTCCAAAAAGGTGTACCCCATGGTACACCGGCTAACAAAACTCACAGCCGTGTACTACTTAGTACACCATTCTCAAATTCATTGTTTACAGACAAAAAGAGATAAATAAATAAAACTAAGTCTTCACATCTTCATCCTTCGCGAGTACCTGCGTGTAGTAAAAATGGTGCCCCAAGGGGCTCAGCAAACGCTGCGTATAAACTCCGCATATACCGCGTGCTAGCTAGGGCGCGCCGACTATTTGACGTCCACTAAACATGCTGTTCATTAATTACATACATACATGCTTTACATACATCATACAATCATGCTCAATACATTACACATTCCAAGGCAGCAATACAATAACACGCATCTTACTTACCTTCACAAGGTTAGCCAAATTATGCATCCGGTTTAATCGGAATGCTTTTACTCTTTTACTCATTACTTACTTTTTCTTAATTACACTTACTTACTTTCATTTACTTTACTTACTCATTCTTACTTACTTACTTATACTCAAGTTAAGTCGTCGGGACCTCCGGCCTTGGGGACTACGCCGTCCCACCTCCGGGATTTACTTGACTCGCCAATCCGGGATGCTACCCACTTAAGGGATTTAGGCCGCGGGCCAGTTTAAGAGTCAGGAATCGGATCCAACCTCTTGTGTCTCCTCATCCTCACGCGTGGCCGAAACTATATCGGACTTCTACTCATTCCAATTTATTTACCAATTTAAGTTAGAATGGTTAGCTTGTCACGAATAAGTTAGAAGTTCAAAGTCACACATTCGGTCACAGTACATTGCAACATTCATACAAGCATTCATATTCATCCATACATTTCATGAATTATACAAACTGAGGTTTAAGAAATATTCACAATATACAACACTACATATTCACAAGTATGCATATTAACTCCGATTCGTCCATTTATCTTATTCGGTGATCAATTAGCACACAACACACAAATCAGAGTAACCAAGATAGCATACGGGGCATGAGGAATCCATACCGTTCACCGTTGTACGTGTTTCCGAACGTCCTCCAGTGTCACAAATCAAATCCTACGATATAATACAATCAAATCGATGATTATCTAACTATCATTAACTTAATTCGATTACTCTTATGTTTCCTAACTCATACTTACTAAGTCTTTACATTCCTTACTCTTGTATTTCATTTACTTACCTTTCATTACTTATCCATGGTTTGCTTACCTATATATATACATATGTATAGGTGGGTATACACATACATATATATACATACTAGTTATAAGCTTACATTTTTTTTTGTAAGTATTGGGCCGTCCGACCCACCGTCCGACCCAAGCCCTGGGTCGGACCATTCCAGTAGAGTTCGTCCTTTGAAATTCACCCTGTCCGACCCAGCACTATTCCGTCCGACCCATACCCTCTGGGTCGGACCGTTCCAGAAGGTTTTGGTCCTGTGTCCCTGCTCCATCCGACCCACTGTCCGACCTAGACTCTGGGTCGGACGAAGTCAGAAACTTCGACCCTTATATTTTTGCCTGTCCGACCCACGTCATCCATCCACGGTACTGGGTTGGACCATTCCAGATTGTTTGCGTCCCGCTACTCAAGCCCTGTCTGACCCACGTATGATCCGGACTCTGGGTCGGACGGTAGCATAACATTGCTACAGATTTTATTTTTCTTTCCTAATTTCACCCATTGCTTCCCCAATCTTCCTACATAAATCCTAACATGTTTTAGTACAATTTAAACACTCTAAATCATGCTAATTCATTTCCTAATTCTTTACACAATCCTATACTAATTTATACCCACAATTCTCTAAGTTTCTTTTCAACACTCACATTGCTTTCTTCCTTAATGCATTTTGCTACAGATTTGATACTAACACTCCTCTTCTACAACTCCCTCTTCTAATGTCATTTCTAGCACCTCTAATACATTATAACTACATTAACTATCTCTCCTAATATACCCTCTATCTTTCTCTAACAAAATCTGTTACAACCTATCCCACTCACCTAGTTTTTAATCTCTTAAGTCCACTAGTTTCTAAGTAAATTTTGCCATAGTCTCCCCTATATTTTTATACTATCACCTCATTGTTTTCATCCATATTTACATTATCTCACCTGTTTTCAACAACCAAAAATATACAAGCTCCCATATACAATACCAATACTAAAACACTCATAGAAATTCCTGCACTCAACATTAATTCCCAACTATGTTTGTGACAGTTTTTAAATGTTTTCAAAGGTTTAACACACTTGTTTCCTCCTACACATTTCACTACCAATACACTACCATTTAACAATACCAATTTTCACTTCTAAAATCTGTTACATACTCATTTACAAAGCTACACAAATGAGCATTCTTACCTTGTTTCTCCTCTAGATTTTCTTTCTCCTTCTTTCTTCTTCCTTCTCTCTCTTCCTCTCTTTCTCCACCGGTTATAGTACTTCACAAATCTAATATCATAACCCATACATACACACACATTCAATACTAAAACTAACCCTAACATTATTTAAGCTTTTAATGTGGGTTTTAGGGTTTAGAAAATTCCTTACCTTCCAAAGGTGCAAGTGCTGTTTGGGATAGCTCAAGAACAAGACTTCTCACTCTCCAAGAAAGCCAAAATCGGCTGGGTACAAGAGGAACCAAACAAGATTTTAGCTAGATTTTCGTTTTGCCTTTAAGGCTAGAAAAAATGAAGTTTTGAGAATATTTTTACCTTAGAAGAACAAGGAGAATGAGGACCTTCTAATGGTGGTCTTGAAGCTCCAAATGAGACATACCCATGGAGATGAAAGTTCTCCTTTTCGAATTTTGGAAGGATGGAAATGTAGCTCTTGATGAGAGGATTCCAATGGTGTAGTTTTTATAATTTTTGGAAGAGATTTGAGGGGTTACAAGAGGAGAGAAGAGAGGTTTGCGTGGGTTCTCTTATTTCACCATGGAAATCGCTGGAGGAGGAAAGAAGAGAAAAGAGAGAGTGGGGGTGAGTGTGTTCACGTGAGAGAAGAGAATGGGGTAGGAGAGAGAGAGTGAGTGAGGGGGGGTTACTTTTATGTTTTTAATTTGTTTGTCTTTTGCAAATGAAAAGAATTAATGGAGTGTGTGAGAGAGAGGGGGGCCATCGGCTGGCACTACACACACACACAACTTCACTTTTTATTTTAAAAGTGGACACATAAGTTTTGGTTATTTCTGTTTCTACCCCACAACTTCCCGTTTTTGACAGTTTTTACTAATTTCTCGTTTTCTTGATTTTATTGGTTCTAAAGCTTCACTAATATTTATTAATGATTATTTAGTTGACCAAAATTGTTACGAGTCTATTTGACCCGCTTAAAGACACGTTTTCCCGGTTACCTCGGACAACGTGCTTTAAGGTTCGTTAGTGATTTTAATCCATTTTAAGGATCTGTTTTCTTCGGGATTTGTTCCCTCATGATTATTTATACTTAATTAAGCTTCTAAATTATTCATTAGCCTAATTAATCACTATTTTTAATTACGGGGTATTTCAATCTACCCCCCTTAAGAAACTTTGCCCTCAAAGTTGCTCAAGGTTAATGGTTTAGGTAATTCTATTCATTAGGCAAACCAATTGCACTAATGTGTCTTACTACACCTATGAGGTGTTTACTTCCTTTCACATTGCAAGCATACACACTTCGAGCATCATACACAATTCACATACACAATCCAACATTTTCAATTCATACCATTCCACAATACACCATACACCATTACAATTCACCATACACATTACACAAACATCATCCATCATACATACACATCCACATTACGCATACACACACATACATTCCACACTACACGTGCTATCAAACCTACTACAATACCTACACACTATGAAATGCTTACCCCGAAGCAATGCAAAAGCAAAAGGGCTCTACCCCCCTTAAAAGGGGTACGACCCGTACCCGTATTGCTAAATGCTAGACTCTCTAGTCTATGAACAACTGTGGGTACTTGGCCTTCATGTTATCTTTCAACTCCCATGTCGCTTCTTCGACATCATGGTTTGACCATAGGACCTTCACCATTCGTATAGACTAATGGCGAGTGTCTCTGGTCTTCCTATCCAGGATTCTTACTAGGGTTTCAACATATCGCATGGCTGGCTCGATGGATAGTCTCTCGGGCTCTAGCACATGAGAAGGATCAGCAATGTACTTCTTGAGTTGTGACACATGAATTACATCATGGACACGTCCCAAGTCCTCAAGTAATGCTAACCTGTAGGCTACAGATCCAACTCTTTCGGTGATAGCGTACGGCCCTACAAACTTTGGGCCCAGCTTGCCCTTCTGACCAAAACGGAAGACACCCTTCATAGGTGAAACGCGCAAGAACACTTGGTTGCCCACGGCGAACTTAAGGTCGCGTCGTCTCACATCCGCTTAGGATTTCTGTCTATCTTGGGCTGCCTTCATATTAGCTCGAATCTGCTGAACTTCAGCTTGCACTTGCTCAAGGTACTCCGGTCCTATAATGACCGCTTCACTCGACTCATCCCAACACAAGGGTGTACGGCAGGGTCTACCGTATAGAGCTTGGAAAGGCGACATCTTAATCGAAGCATGATAGCTATTATTATACGAGAACTCGATAAGAAGAAGCTTATCTAACTAACTCCCCTGAAAGTCCAAGGCACATGCCCGAAGCATGTCCTCCAGTGTCTGGATGGTCCTTTCTGTCTGACCGTCGGTCCGAGGATGGAAGGCGGTACTCAACTTCAATTCTGTACCCAACGCTTCCCTTGTAGCTCTCCAGTATCTCGAAAGCAATCTGGTGTCGCGGTCAGATACTATTGTTTTCGGGACTCCGTGATGTCTGATCTCCTTGTCGAATAGCTCAGCTAGCTTTACTACCTTCCAGGTGTCCTTCATCGGTATGAATCTGGCGACCTTGGTAAGGCGATCGACTACAACCCAGATCATGTTGAGTCCTCCCCTGGCAGGTGGGAGTCCTACAACAAAATCCATGGAGATATCATGAAATTTCCACTCCGGAACTGGCATCGATTGTACCATTCCGCCCGGTCTACGATGTTCAAATTTCACCTTTTGGCATGTTAAGCACCTCAATACAAATTCTGTCACATCTGATTTCATTCCAGACCACCAGAAGTACCTCTTCATGTCTTTGTACAACTGGAGGCTCCCGGATGGACTGACAGTGTGGAACAGTGTGACTCTCGCAGGATGCGATCCCTTAGCTCAGCATTGCTTCGGGGGACGCATAACCTGCCATTCAACCGAATCAAACCATCTTCATGTAGCTTGAAGTCATACTTCTTCTTCTCAAATGTACCATTTTCGATCTTTTGTCTGATTTCGGTTAGGTAAGGGTCACTCAACTGAGCGTCTCGCACCTCGTCAACCAAGCTAGAAGAAGCGAGTAGCGAATGGAGCGAGTGTGCTCGACGGCTCAGGGCGTCGGCTACAATGTTTGCCTTCCCTTCCTTGTACTGCAAGTTGATGTCGTAATCTGAAAGAAATTCCATCCATCTTCTCTATCTCAGATTCAGTTCTTTCAGTGTGAATACATACTGTAAGCTCTTATGGTCGGAGTAGATGGTGATGCTTACCCCATAGAGATAGTGTCGCCATATCTTCAGGGCGAAGACAATGGCTCCTAACTCTAAATCGTGAGTCGGGTAATTCTCCTCATGCTTTTTCAGCTGGCGGGAGGCATAAGCAATAACCTTGCCATGCTACATAAGTACGCATCCCATACCTTTGCCTAATGCATCACAATATACCTCAAATCCCTCTATGCCCTCTGGAAGAGTAAGGACGGGCGCCGAGGTCAATGAGTCTTTTAGTTTCTGAAATGATAACTCGCACTCGTCTGTCCATACAAATGGTACATCTTTCTTCATCAGTGTAGTCATGGGCTTAGCGACTTTTGAGAAGTCCTTTACGAATCTCCGGTAGTAACCGGCTAGACCAAGAAAGCTCCTAATGTCGGTAACAGTCTTGGGTCTAGGCCATGATCGTACAGCTTCTATCTTAGAAGGGTCAACTGAGATACCTGCGCTCGAGATGACATGACCAAGGAATGATACCTGATCTAGCCAGAATTCGCATTTGGAGAACTTTGCATACAGCTGTGTGAGCCTCGATTTTAAACCCTATCCTATGATGATTAAAGTTGATTATGATCTAACTGGGTTTTAGGTCCACTTATAACCTAAGATTAATAACTATGTCATATAACAAAAATTATTAAAACCTAAGCTAGCTCACTGGAACCTATTAAGAGTCGCCACCTAATTTTAACCTAGATCAAATTAGGAAAGGAGAGTCCGGTTCGGGGGCTTGATTCGACTTAATTAGGGTTCAATTACTTTCATTACCCCTAAAAGTCGTTTTTCCTCTACTTAGTTTAATTACGGCTTATTACGAGTCGTTTTTAACCTAAGTGCGCGCTTCTGTTTTTTTTTTATTATTTTTTAACATTTTTTGACAGAAAATTAAAGTGGAAATTAAAATACCTAAACTAGGGTTTTGGAGGCAGAATTAGGTCAAGTTTTGTTTTCGTCCGTGGCTACGGACCTAATGTCCGAACCCACGGACCCTAGTTAACTTAATTACACAGAAAAGTCAAATTTAAACAGAAACGAGATTTTGAAAAGTCCGGGGCCACGGACAGGACGTCCGTGGGCCCGGACATGTTTTATAAAACCCTAAATTTTGAAAATAAAAATATCCCGCCACCGTCCGGGGGCGTCCGGCTTTCGGACAGGGCGTCCGGGACCCCGGACATAGCATCCGTGGGTGCGGACCGCCCTCGGACAGCGGCGTTTGGGTGGCTCCCGGCGGTGTTTCTGGCTCAAATTTTATGGATAGGTAGCCTGAAAGATTCTAAACACGTTAGTGATTGAAAGTTTACAATTTGAATTCAAATTAAACACGAAACTTAGCAAACAAGTTATTGGGCAGAAGCGAAAACAAACGCTAATTCAGAAGCGATAAAAAGTCAATTCGACTCCAAATTTTAACACAGAGTAGTTAAAGTTGAACAAAGTCAGAAAAACATGACTTCAACCTGTTTTACCTTCGGATTTAATGAGACTCTTCACAACGGGGATCTTTTGGTGCTTCGTTGATGCCAGTTTTGGATTGACTTCGAATTGTGCTTCTGACTCCTTCTTCTTTATGCTGTTAAGGACGTTTCTCTTCTGTTTTTGTGGTGGTTTTGTGTGTTTTTGGTGCTTGGAAGTTCAATAGGAGAAGAAAGTATGAGTTTTTGGTGATTTCGGGGTGATTTCTGCAGTGTTTTTGTATTGATTTGAGGCTTGGAAGTGTTAAAACGTGGGGAGAAAGTTTGTGGCTGTGTTTTCTGACTTTGGAAGTGTTCTCCTCTGCCCTAGGTCGTTTTTGGAAGGTCCTTTTATAGAAAGAGTAAGGCCATGTTGATAGAACAAGATTTTTATCTGAAACCCTGATTTTGTGCTCTAAGGAATCTGATTTTTTAAAATATGTCTCAGGCCGATAAAAATTATGAAATTTTAACTGAAGATAAAGGATGATTTATAAGAATTTTGAGAGTTGGAATCGGGTTATTTTGATAAATAACCGAGTAGATAAAAATCTCACAATCTGGAATCTCCCATAATTCATAACTTATTATTGGAAAGTCGAAATAACAAAATTCCAACGGCATTAGTCTCTAATAATCATCCTATATCTTGTGTTAAAATTTCATGACGTTTTGTTTTGATTTCGGTATTTTCCATAGGAGAGAGAAAATTGCAAAAATGATTGAATTTCTCTTTTAAATTTTGGGTTAAGGTTCCAAATAAAATAATTTCAGGTTTATGACTGTATGTAGTCATGCTAACCATGTGACAATTTTATTTTAATTTTGAAAACCTTTTATTATTTCTATTTTAAGGTTATTTCATGTGTTTTAAAGAAATTAGCTTATAATATGAATAAAAGCTAAATTTCCAGAATAAATATTATCAGAAAATTATGAAATACCTTTCATAATGACTATGATATTTGGAAGTGTTTGGAGATAATGAACAAGTCATATGAAAATAGAAAATCCCGATAATGTCATTGGAAAATCCCGCCTTGGTGCTTTTTGACCTCTTTTGCCCTTTGTAACACGTATGCCTTAGAGACTACTCTGGGGGGTTGATATTTTGGGTATAACAGATTGCCCCCCGTCAACTAGGCTTTGTAATGAAGATGAAAAGACTAGTTGATGCCAGAGTGACACCCCAAATTTTGGGATCTTAAAAGACCCTGTATGTGGATTGTGTCGAGCTATTCTAAGGCGCTGACTACCTATGAGTGAGAATGAAAATATGTCAAGCAATTCTAAGGCGTTGACTACCTAAAAGTGAAACGATGTCAAGCTATTCTAAGGCGTTGACTACCCAAAAAATGAAATGACGAAGTAAATGTCAAGCGATTCTAAGGCGTTGACTACCTGAAGATGATGAAAATGATGTCAAGCTTTTCTAAGGCATTGACTACCGAAAAGTAAGAAACAAAATGAAATAATGTCAAGCGGTTCTAAGGCGTTGACTACCTATAAGCGAAGATGAAGTTATGTCGAGCTATTCGAAGGCGTCGACTACCTAAACCGAATGAAAAGATGTCAAGCTATTCTAAGGCGTTGACTACCTAAAAATGATGAAAATGAAATAATGTGTAGATGCAGGAATGCTAATATGCTAGTGATGCTTATTATGCTGATGATGTTGATGATGCTGATGTTGATGATGCTGATGCTGATGTTGCGGATGATGCTGACGATGCTGACGATGCTGATGATGCTCGGATGCATCTGGGGACCGAAACCCGTTCCAATGCTCCTGGTTGGTATACTATGGGGACTTATTGCCTCTGCCCACCAACTGGGGTACTGGGATAACTTCTAGATTACCAAGGGGACTTATTGCCACTGCCCACTAGTTGTTTCTCCCAAGAAGTTGACATGAAGATGGGGACTTATTGCCTCTGCCCTGCCAACTTAGATCACACTCTGTCTCGTACCTGTCTCGCACTGAAGATGATACTAGGTCTCGTACTGATGAAGATGGTGGGGTCTCGCACGGATGAATAAGATGGGTCTCGAACTGAAGTCTCGTACTGAATGGATGAAGAAAAAGCTGGAACTCACACTGATTCTAGGTCTCGTACTGAATGAAGATGCTAGGTCTCGTACTGAATGAGGAATCTGCAGGGCCTTGAACCGATTTTGGGTCTCAAACTAAAAATAAGTTAGGAGGATAATGGTCTCGTGCAAATGATGAAAACTGATTACTGGAGTGCCAAACATGGCAATGATGATAAGATGTATGCAATCAAAATATATGAAAAGATACTCGTTCAAAACAGGAAATTGTTGGAAAAGGTGCCAAACATGGCAATGTTGAGGAGTTATGTAAAATGCAACTAGAGTGTTTGTTGGAAGCTTGCCCAAAACAAGGAACTGTTGAAAAATGTGCCAAACATGGCAATGCTCGAGAAAGACTCTGCTGAAAAAGTGAAGTGAAATGATCATTTCCTGACTAAAAATTTCATATCTGCAATTTGTTTCTTGAAAAATGAACATGTCATTGGTGGAAGTGTGTGGTGTTTGTTGTGGTGTTAAAGGCTTTTTCCGGTGTTCAGGATTTGTGATAGATCTGGGATTAGGCTGTGATTTTGGATGGTGGTCAGGGTTATGATGGGCCTGATGTTTTTGTGGAGGTAAGGCTAATAACGGGCTTGAGAGTGTGGTGTGGTGGTAAGGGCTTATGTGTGCCTGTGGTGGGATGGTGGTGCTCAAGCTTTGGGTTTTAATTGGTGTTGACATGGCAATTGTTGGAACCAACAATTGCCCCCAGTATCTTTCCTTAGGACAATCTGAGCTAAAGTTCATGGCAATCGATCGAAACGATCGATTGCCCCCGGTATTTTCTTTGATTAAGCGCGCGAATGAGTCTCGTCCTCACAGGGTCACGGCTTTTGTTTCGATGTGGTGCTTCCTAACCTACACTCAGCATGTTTGATGCTTGTACTTGTTTTCTGCTCACGGTCACAACTTCTAGACCATTGAATTTGACATTTGGTGGATTTACGCATTCGATCTGTTACTTTCACGTGATTAGATACACAACTATCAAGTCGGAAGTCTTTAACGCTTATAACGTGGCCATAGGGTGTGATGAAAGATGACGGGATCATGGAGGGATATTTGAGGTATGTGGAGCTTAAATGGGTGACCAAAGCTGCAACTTGCATCTTCTCTCAGATTCATCTTCCTTGTCTTGAAGTCTTCTAACTGCTTCATGTTGACGTTGTTTTCGAGCTCCTGGACTTGGACTTTTGAAGTTGTCCTTTACACCATTTCTCTTTTCGTCATTTGGATTTCTTCAAGGCACTTCGGGTTTGCCTTTTTGTTTTATCCTCTTGTCTTTGCCTTTGGGGTTCTTGTGTTTCCCGGTTTTGGGCTTCGAGAGCTGTTTTGATGTGAGCTCTTTTGATCCTGTGTCACTCTGGGACCATTTGCGGATCGCTTCGTCATGCTGATAGCGGCATTGCTTCTTTGGACTGATGAGAATGTTATCTGAGAGTCGGACTCCTCGCCTCCTTTGGTCACCGGGTCGGACATTCATCATTGGCTGGGTTATTTTGTGGAACTCATAATATCGAAAAGGGATATATGAAAGGCTCAGCGGGGGTGCCTAGGGTTTAATGACAGGGTTTACAAGCTTTTGGCTATGTGGTGCTATACCTAGGTGCTTCGTCATCCCTGATAGTTGTATCCGTTCTTTGTTACTTTTCGCAGGTCTAAGAGTAAATTTACAAATTATCTCCTTCGGTCGAAGTTATGCCATTTACCTTACCTTTGAATGTGGTCTCACCGGGTTCGTGTAAAAATGACACGCTCGCTCACTCATGGTTTTTCCACTCAAGACACTCTCGTGAGATTTTCACTCGGATACTCGTTCGCACATTTAAACAAAAGATAAAAGATGACAAGCTTAAACTTAGATTGCCCCCAGTATTAATCCAGGGTTTATGACGACAATTTGACAAATGTGGACCCCGAACCGCAATGTGGTTTGTTTAGGGGTGAGCTGTGGTGTTTAATGTGGCATGTTCAACTTTTAGAAACAAGAGACAAATCGTTCTATTCCATAGTCGAGAAATGATTACTCTGTGATCCCTTTCCTTGAGAAACATTTTTGTTTTTCAATGAATGAATGAAAAAATTATTTGTACAGAAATTGTGAAAATGGAACTATGATTTTATTTATGAATCATGAAAGAAACATAAAGATTACAATCTGAGGTGACTGAAAACTTACTAAGAAAATAAGCTACTAGGAAAATTTGAAGGTGCAGGAAAACATAAATAAAACGATCTGCATACTTAGAAAAATTGGACTCCTTGCTCGAGGAGGTCTTGAATCTTGTGCCTCAATGCTCGGCAATTGTCAGCATAATGGCCAGGCAACTGATGGTAGTGGCAGAATTGATTAAGATGCCTCCCCTAATGAGTGGTTCCCGGCCGAGGGGCCAGGGGCTGTAGTAGGTTTCTCTTCTGAAGCTCTTCAAACGCCTGACTTGGTGCTCGGCCAATGTTGGTGAATTCCCTTTGCGATGAATCTCGGCGTGGTAAGGGTACCGCTCTAAGATTTTGATGCGGAGCTCTAGGTCATTGAACCACATTCAATTATGGGAAACTGCTTTGAGCGCAAGCTACTGGCTGAAGATAAGCCTTTTCTGGTCCTGGCTTAGGTAATTTGGAGCCACTACCGGAGTTTCTTGAGCACTCGAGCTCCAACCCTTCCTTATGAATCCTTTCCTCTAGAATACCAACTTGTCCCATCAACATGTCCAAACTCGGAAAGTACATAAATTTTAGCTCACGGTTGTGTTGTTTTCGCATGTTCTCAATTATCATGCGGGTTAGCTCTTGCTCGTCCATTTTGGTAGGCATGGCTGCAGCCTTTCTTCTCCAACGCTTGATGAAGTCAGACACGGACTCACCATCTTTCTGTCGAGTTCCTGCCAGATCGATTCTGGTGACCTCGAGGTTGTTAGCATACTCGAAATGATTTAGGAAAGCCTCGCAAACCTCCTCGTAGGTTTTGGTATTCATCTTCTGAGTGAGATACCAACGCTGAGGAGTCTCGTCTAGATAGCGTGCAAAAACTTTGGCTTTTTGCTTGTCGTTGAGCCCTAAGATGGACATTTCCCGGTCAAACATAGCCAAATGAATCTATGGATCCGAGGAACCCTTGTACAAAGCGAGTGTAGGCAGCTTCAGCTTTGGGGGAAGATCAACTTCAGGATATGACGCTGCAGGGAAATAATCGAAGCCAGCTGGTTTGTTGGCTTTCTCTATGCGCTCAATCCTTTTAAAAACCCTTTTAACCTCTGCAGCTAGTTGGTTGTCAAGAACATCCTTCCCCCCACGTGTTTGAGGATCTTGGGCCCTAACGGAGTCAATCTCGATGTAACTACGGTTAAGATTTTCATCCACAAGCTTTTACAGAGTGTGCTGGTTTGTCCCCTGGAGATTAGCCTTACTCCTCAATTCCTCGACAATGGACTCCAAGACCTTGCACCTTTGCTGCACAGCGGCCAACTGGGCACCCGTGTTGATCGGATTTCCTTCTTCTGCCATATCTGGATTCGGGCTTGCCTGTTTCCAAGAAGTCCATTATTAGCCAACAAGAGGAAGTGGGTTGAAAGACACTACGGTGAGAATGACACTTCACAAGATAGATCGAAACAGGCTTAGGCTGAAAGCAAGTGGGCCAGGATACCCAGAAAATGAGGTGTTTGGGCTGAAGTATCTTTTAGACTATGAACTCGAATTTGGACTGAAATCTAAACAGATGGTTTTGATTGGGCCTGAGAGGTGACACCTAGATCTAGGGTCATGATAAGAAGTCTACCTAGACTAGAATGAGCCCTTGGGCCGGAATGTGTTTAGGCCTGAAGTAAAGCGCATGAGCTGGAATGGTCCCTAAATCACGAATGGGCCTAACTTTCTTTGGGTCAGAGAAGATGGTTGCTAAGCCAAAGAATGTTTTATTTTCAAGACTTGTGAGTAATTTCATGTTCAGGTGAATTTCTTTTTTATGGGCCTAGAACTAATTAGATAATTCAAATTGGGCCAGAAGAGAAATCACCTAAGTCTAGGCTTTTGGGCCGAAGCCCGAACGACTCACATGTTAAACCAAACAGGGCCTCTGGGCCGCAAACAAATAGAGCTGCCAATTCGTGTTGGGCTAGGTTGATGTAGGAGAAGTTCCTATCAATCTCTAGGCTGGGTAGTTGGCCGATCATACAAGCAAATAAGGCCCACACAAATTCAACATGTCCTCACTAGACGTTTAAATAGAACCGGGTATGGATCGATCCGGAGAGGTGCTTGGGGCACGGGCCCAGGTCACCACAAAGGAATAGGGCTTGCACGCTATTCTCTTTGGGCTTCCCCACTTTTTTCACATCACTTGAAGGTGTGCGTCTACGGTTGGGTCTTTGACTGACCAAACATTGGGCTAGGTAAGGACACTGCCAGGAAAACGCTTGGGGCTAAAGCCCAGGTATTAAGGGGATGTGGTTAGACGACATCCTCCTCTTTTCCCCCGCTTATTCACATCACCTAAAAGGTGTGAGTCCCTGACAGGGGACCCTCAAATGGGTCCCGGGGTGAAATTGGTTTGCGTGGACCCTCGCTCTCATATGATGCAACGGTGCAAAAATTAAAGTGCGCACAAAAGTAAACAATCAACATAGTAAAAGCCATTAATAAACATTTTCAAGTTAAGCCCTTTTTCTTAAAATTAAACAAGTTAAAAAAAATTAAGAAGTTTGTCCCCAGCGGAGTCGCCAGTCTGTGAGCCTCGATTTTTAACCCTATCCTATGTTGATTAAAGTTGATTAGGATCTAACTGTGTTTTAGGTCCACTTATAACCTAAGATTAATAACTATGTCATATAACAAAAATTATTAAAACCTAAGCTAGCTCACTGGAACCTATTAAGAGTCGCCACCTAATTTTAACCTAGATCAAATTAGGAAATGAGAGTTCGGGTTCGGGGGCTTGATATTCGACTTAATTAGGGTTCAATTACTTTCATTACCCCTAGAAGTCGTTTTTCCTCTACTTAGTTTAATTACGGCTTATTACGAGTCGTTTTTAACCTAAGTGCGCGCTTCTGTTTTTTTTTATTATTTTTTAACATTTTTTGACAGAAAATTAAAGTGGAAATTAAAATACCTAAACTAGGGTTTTGGAGGCAGAATTAGGTCAAGTTTTGTTTTCGTCCGTGGCTACGGACCTAATGTCCGAACCCACGGACCCTAGTTAACTTAATTACACAGAAAAGTCAAATTTAAACAGAAACGAGATTTTGAAAAATCCGGGGCCACGGACAGGACGTCCGTGGGCCCGGACATGTTTTATAAAACCCTAAAATTTGAAAATAAAAATATCCCGCCACCGTCCGGGGGCGTCCGGGACCCCGGACATAGCGTCCGTGGGTGCGGACCGCCCTCGGACAGCGACGTTTGGGTGGCTCCCGGTGGTGTTTCTGGCTCAAATTTTATGGGTAGGTAGCCTGAAAGATTCTAAACACGTTAGTGATTGAAAGTTTACAATTTGAATTCAAATTAAACACGAAACTTAGCAAACAAGTTATTGGGCAGAAGCGAAAACAAACGCTAATTCAGAAGCGATAAAAAGTCAATTCGACTCCAAATTTTAACACAGAGTAGTTAAAGTTGAACAAAGTCAGAAAAACATGACTTCAACCTGTTTTACCTTCGGATTTAATGAGACTTTTCACAACGGGGATCTTTTGGTGCTTCGTTGATGCCGGTTTTGGATTGACTTCGAATTGTGCTTTTGACTCCTTCTTCTTTATGCTGTTAAGGACGTTTATATTCTGTTTTTGTGGTGGTTTTGTGTGTTATTGGTGCTTGGAAGTTCAATAGGAGAAGAAAGGATGAGTTTTTGGTGATTTTGGGGTGATTTCTGCAGTGTTTCGGTATTGATTTGAGGCTTGGAAGTGTTAAAACGTGGGGAGAAAGTTTGTGGCTGTGTTTTCTGACTTTGGAAGTGTTCTCCTCTGCCCTAGGTCGTTTTTGGAAGGTCCTTTTATAGAAAGAGTAAGGCCATGTTGATAGAACAAGATTTTTATCTGAAACCCTGATTTTGTGCTCTAAGGGAATCTGATTTTTTAAAATATGTTTCAGGCCGATACAAATTATGAAATTTTAACTGAAGATAAAGGATGATTTATAAGAATTTTGAGAGTTGGAATCGGGTTATTTTGATAAATAACCGAGTAGATAAAAATCTCACAATCTGGAATCTCCCATAATTCATAACGTATTATTGGAATGTTGAAATAACAAAATTCCAACGGAATTAGTCTCTAATAATCATCCTATATCTTTTGTTAAAATTTCATGACGTTTTGTTTTGATTTCGGTATTTTCCATAGGAGAGAGAAAATTGCAAAAATGATTGAATTTCTCTTTTAAATTTTGGGTTAAGGTTCCAAATAAAATAATTTCAGGTTTATGACTGTATGTAGTCATGCTAACCATGTGACAATTTTATTTTAATTTTGGAAACCTTTTATTATTTCTATTTTGAGGTTATTTCATGTGTTAATTAAAGAAATTAGCGTATAATATGAATTAAAGCTAAATTTCCAGAATAAATATTATCAGAAAATCATGAAATACCTTTCATAATGACTATGATATTTGGAAGTGTTTGGAGATAATGAACAAGTCATATGAAAATAGAAAATCCCGATAATGTCATTGGAAAATCCCGCCTTGGTGCTTTTTGACCTCTTTTGCCCTTTGTAACACGTATGCCTTAGAGACTACTCCGGGGGGGTTGAAATTTTGGGTATAACAAGCTGGTTCTCGCGCAGTGTCTCAAGCACTTTCCTCAAATGAATTTCATGTTCCTCTGCTGATTTTGAGTATACAAGTATGTCGTCGATGAAGACAACCACTTAAGTGTCCAATTGCTCACTGAATAGACGATTCATGAGGTCCATGAATTTAGCTGGTGCATTTGACAAACCGAATGGCATCACTGTGAATTCGTAGTGGCCATATCTGGTACGGAATGCCGTTTTCTCAATGTCTTGTTCTTTGATTGCAATCTGATGATACCCAGAACGGAGGTCAATCTTGGAGAAGACTGATGCTCCTTTCAGCTGATCAAATAGGTCGTCGATGCGTGGTAATGGGTATTTATTTTTGACTGTGACCGCATTCAACTTGCGGTAGTCAATGCAAAGTCGGAGACTACCGTCCTTCTTCTTCACGAAGAGAACCGGTGCTCCCCAGGGTGATACGCTCGGGCGTATAAACCCTTTGTCGAGAAGGTCTCGCAATTGTTCTTTCAGTTCAGTCATTTCAGCAGGTGCCATGGGTACGGTGCCCTAGCAATGGGACCGGTACCTGGCAATAGATCAATTTCAAATTCCACTGCTCTCGGTGGTGGCATGCCGGGTAGCTCCTTAGGGAATACGTCGGGAAATTCGGATACAATCGGTACATCATCACTGAACTCTGGATCTCTCCCCAGGTCTTGTACATAACACAGATATACTTCTTGGCCCTTTCTGAGTTCCCGGTACATAGACATAGCAGATATGAGTGTGGTTGAAGGCTCTCTCGGTCTTTGGCGGTAAGATACAGTAACCCCAGAAGGACTCTTGAGCAGCAATCGATGCTCGGCGCAGAGGATTCTACCCTTGTGCCGCTCCAACCAATTCATTCCGATGATTAAGTCGAATCCCAATCCATTGAATTCGATGAAGGAAATGGGAAACGATTCGCCTTTGATTTGGATTGTGGCTGATTGATAATACTTGGTGCACTTTACTCGCTCCTTCGATGGGAGAGTAACCATGAAGTTCGGTAGCTCATCCGCATCTAGCTTCAACCTCTTCACAAAGGATGGTGATACGAAAGTGTGAGAGGCGCCGGAGTCGAATAAGACATTGGCATCAATGCCATTTACTGGGAATTTTCCCGTTAAGATGGTGCCGCTTCTGCCGGCTTGTGCTTCGGTGAGGATGCTCAGGTTACCTTCGGTACCGAGTCCACAACCTATTGAATTCACAATTGGATAAGTATTGATGGTGGACACAAGTGGAATTAAATCAACACTGCTCTTTATTGATAAACCAACCATCATACATACCGTGTCTCTAATACACGTTACTAGTACATTACATGATACTATGGATTTAATACTTCCTAAAGGTAAGGTTCAGGCGTCCTGGTTTCATGTGTGTGGCATTGATTATTACCGGTGGTGCCGTATTCAACTTGATCTTGTTGATCCCGTGATACAGCATCCTAGAGTTTCCACCCATGATTAAGACATCTCCTGATCTCAATACCAATTTCTGTGCGAGGTCCACACGCTTTTGCTCGCTATACATAAATACGGCGTCATCACCAATGGACCAAGACACTACGGGCACCCCTTGTTCAAGAGATTCCGCTGTCTCGTCCTTGTCTTGGTGTAACCCAAGTCGTCCTTCTTTCTCATAGAAGTTAACAATACAGAGGTCCGCTTCAAGTGCGGGGATCGGTTCATGTTCACATTGTTGTGCAAGTTCTACTGCTTGTGTGACGAGTGTCTGAAACTCTGAAGGTATTGTCGGTGGCGTTGCTCCATCTTGTGTTCGTGTCTCCTGGTATGTCTTGGTATAAGGATTCCAGTCCTTTCCCAAGCACATCATTTTTAGTTTCATCTTCGCTCCACCGGGGAATTCGGGTGTATAAAATCCACCTTGACCCGTTCCTAGTTCGTTGCATCTTCGGATGATTGAGATTTGCGCTTCGGGTGTCAGGTATCCCCTTAATAAGATCATACCTGGTCGGATGACCTGACACTGTTTGTTGGTGTAGTAGCGGTTGGTGATGTCGGTCTCTTCTTGGTTCAGGTTTACCGGTATCGGATAACAGATACTAAAGTTTCCTATGGGTATAAATTTCATCTATGGTGAGTACTAGTTTCAACTACTTCGTTTCATGCTTAATACACACTTCAATTTATTTACTCATGCATTCACTCATACAGTTACTCCAATACTTAGACATGCTACTTCAAGGATTAAAGGTTTATATTATTACCTGGGCCGGATTTAGAACCGGACCCGTCACGGTCTATGACATGAAGGACAGGCTGCCTCTGAGGTGCACCCCTCTGAGGTCCCCGGGATCCCTGTCCCTGTGGTGCCTGCTGGGTCGGTGCATCGCCAGATGCAACCTCCTTGCCTTCCCTCTGCTTGTAGCTTTGGAAGTTCCCTTTCGACTTAGCATTTTCTGGGCATCTGTTGGCCGTGTGTCCTAGCTTCTGGCAATTGTAGCACTTGATATCTCTCCCATAGCAGTCCTTGCCGTGATGGTCTAGGTTGCACTTTCTGCACACATAGGTGCGGCCGTCGGAGAAGGTTTTGGTGGAACCGGAGCCAGAACCTAAGGTGTAGAGGGTTAGCACATGTGTGCGTGGATATACTAGAGATGATACTGATACGAATACGAATTAGAAATAGAAGTTTACCCTTAGGTGGGTATGATCTCAGTGGCTTTGCGGCCACCGGTGCAGAAGAACCGAGTTGAAGGAGTTCAACCGGTTTGCCCTGCTCAGCATGGGCACTGCTCTCACTTGGGAATTTCTTTTGGGATTGCTGAAAGAAATTTCCCTTCTTCTTTTTCCAGCTTTTACCCTGGTTTTGCTCCTCGCCATTGGTGTTCTTGTTGTTGGCCTTGCGCTTCAGCGCGGTTTCTTCACCCCTTAGTTGGCAAGTGATTTTAACGCGAGAAGCCGCGTGATAACACTCCTGAAGTTTTAGGTATTAGCCGGGATTCTCATTTAAGAAGGATAAGGAAGAGATTCAGGGAATTCAAGGAATTTAAGGAATTGAAATGATACTAAGGGTTAACCGATATTTACCTGAAGGGAGGTAAATCTCGTGTAGCCCATACCGTACCGCAGGCGATGGCTCAGACCGCCATAGAAGCGATCGACCAACACCTGGCCGGTGTATCCTAGATCGGGGAGAAGTCGGAGGATAGAAGTGAAAGTGCGGTAATACTCATCCACAGACATCTTGTCTGTCATCTTCAAGGCATCCAGCTCTAGCCTTTTCTTAGTCTTTACGTGCTCTGGATAGTACTTGGATCAGAGGAGAGATGCGAAAGACTCCCAATCGAATGTGGGGTCGCTGACGTGCTCATGCTTGATTAGCTTCCACCAATCCATAGCAGTATCCTTCAGATAATAAGCAGCAACTCTGACTCGAACTCCAGCAGGAGCTTCGAGGGTTTCGAATGCCGTCTCCATCTCGGAGATGTAGGCTTCGAGCTTAGCCGGATCACTCTCGCCCCTAAAGTAGGGAGGGCGGAGTTCCGCTACAGCTTTTACCCAGTTAGCTTCTCTAGGTGGCGGGGGAGGGATTGGTCCCGCTTGGTTCTGTTGGTTTTGCTGGTTTTGTTGCATGGCTTGGATTACTTGGGGTAGCATCTGCGCTACCGTGGCGGCGACGATCTCAGCTATCGTCTGCGCGTCGGGTCCGTCATTGCCCCCTCCTCTAGGGCGACCTGGACCTCTTCCTAACATCTGAACATTTAGTAGTTACATTAGGCTCCGCAAGATATGACTCAAAGGTCTTGAATTTAAATAAGGTATCGCTCCTAAGAACGTCAAGGGATTCCGTTGTTAACAACGGTAGTTCCTAGTTAGGTTTCTAAGTATCCATCTTAAGACGTTGAAATCCTAACTCGGTAATCCCCTATGCTCGGTACTATAGACATCAGAGCGTAACTACGCTCTGATACCACTTTTTGTAACACCCCAACCGCTAATCCTATGCTTACCGTCCAATCATCCCATAATCCAGAGTTACTCGCAGCGGAAATACTACTTACTACGGCGGGTGATACAACGCCGCTAACCGCCCATACGGCTAGCTAGGCTTACCTTACTTACAGTCACGGTCTGATGATCATAGTATACCGAGCTACTAAATTACTTACCAAAATACCACATACCGTATACTTACATCAATGGATCACCGAGTATTTAAAGTGTATACTTACATCCTTTTCCAATCTTTCCAAAAGAATGAGTTTAATCACCTACTCATCTATACCAATGCTCCATTCCATCCATGTCCAAAAAGGTGTACCCCATGGTACATCGGCTAACAAAACTCACAGCCGTGTACTACTTAGTACACCATTCTCAAATTCATTGTTTACAGACAAAAAGAGATAAAGAAATAAAACTAAGGCTTCACATCTTCATCCTTCGCGAGTACCTGCGTGTAGTAAAAATGGTGCCCCAAGGGGCTCAGCAAACGCTGCGTATAAACTCCGCATATACCGCGTGCTAGCTAGGGCACGCCGACTATTTGACGTCCACTAAACATGCTGTTCATTAATTACATACATACATGCTTTACATACATCATACAATCATGCTCAATACATTACACATTCCAAGGCAACAATACAATAACACGCATCTTACTTACCTTCACAAGGTTAGCCAAATTATGCATCCGGGTTAATCGGAATGCTATTACTCTTTTACTCATTACTTACTTTTTCTTAATTACACTTACTTACTTTCATTTACTTTACTTACTCATTCTTACTTACTTACTTATACTCAAGTTAAGTCGTCGGGACCTCCGGCCCTGGGGACTACGCCGTCCCACCTCCGGGATTTACTTGACTCACCAATCCAGGATGCTACCCACTTAAGGGATTTGGGCCGCGGACCAGTTTAAGAGTCAGGAATCGGATCCAACCTCTTGTGTCTCCTCATCCTCACGCGTGGCCGAAACTATATCGGACTTCTACTCATTCCAATTTATTTACCAATTTAAGTTAGAATGGTTAGCTTGTCAGGAATAAGTTAGAAGTCCAAAGTCAACACATTCGGTCACAGTACATTGCAACATTCATACAAGCATTCATATTCATCCATACATTTCATGAATTATACAAACTGAGGTTTAAGAAAATATTCACAACATACAACACTACATATTCACAAGTATGCATATTAGCTCCAATTCGTGCATTTATCTTATTCGGTGATCAATTAGCACACAACACACAAATCAGAGTAACTAAGATAGCATACGGGGCATGAGAAATCCATACCGTTCATCGTTGTACGTGTTTCCGAACGTCCTCCGGTGTCACAAATCAAATCCTATGATATACATACAATCGAATGATTAATCTAACTATCATTAACTTAATTCGATTACTCTTACATTTCCTAACTCATACTTACTAAGTCTTTACATTCCTTACTCTTGTATTTCATTTACTTACCTTTCATTACTTATCCATGGTTTGCTTATCTATATATATACATATGTATAGGTGGGTATACGCATACATATATATACATACTAGTTATAAGCTTACAGTTTTTTTTTTTGTAAGTATTGGGCCGTCCGACCCAAGCCCTGGGTCGGACCATTCCAGTAGAGTTCGTCCTCTGAAATTCACCCTGTCCGACCCAGCACTATTCCGTCCGACCCATACCCTCTGGGTCGGACCGTTCCAGAAGGTTTCGGTCCCGTGTCCCTGCTCCGTCCGACCCACTGTCCGACCCAGACTCTGGGTCGGACGAAGTCAGAAACTTCGACCCTTATATTTTTGCCTGTCCGACCCACGTCCGATCCACGGTACTGGGTCGGACCATTCCAGACTGTTTGCGTCCCGCTACTCAAGCCCTGTCCGACCCACGTCCGATCGAGACTCTGGGTCGGACGGTAGCAGAACAATGCTACAGATTTTATTTTTCTTTCCCAATTTCACCCATTGCTTCCCCAATCTTCCTACCTACATCCTAACATGTTTTAGTACAATTTTAACACTCTAAATCATGCTAATTCGTTTCCTAATTCATTACAGAATCCTATACTAATTTATACCCACAATTCTCTAAGTTTCTTTTCAACACTCACATTGCTTTCTTCCTTAAGGCATTTTGCTACAGATTTTGATACTAACACTCCTCTTCTACAACTCCCTCTTCTAATGTCATTTCTAGCACCTCTAATACATTATAACTACATTAACTATCTCTCCTAATATACCCTCTATCTTTCTCTAACAAAATCTGTTACAACCTATGCCACTCACCTAGTTTTTAATCTCTTAAGTCCACTAGTTTCTAAGTAAATTTTGCCATAGTCTCCCCTATATTTTTATACTATCACCTCATTGTTTTCATCCATATTTACATTATCTCACCTTTTTTCAACAACCAAAAATATACAAGCTCCTATATACAATACCAATACTAAAACACTCATAGAAATTCCTGCACTCAACATTAATTCCCAACTATGTTTGTGACAGTTTTTAATTGTTTACAAAGGTTTAACACACTTGTTTCCTCCTACACATTTCACTACCAATTCACTACCATTTAACAATACCAATTTTCACTTCTAAAAATCTGTTACATACTCATTTACAAAGCTACACAAATGAGCATTCTTACCTTGTTTCTCCTCTAGATTTTCTTTCTCCTTCTTTCTTCTTCCTTCCTCTCTCTTCCTCTCTTTCTCCACTGGTTATAGTACTTCACAAATCTAATATCATAACGCATACATACACACACATTCAATACTAAAACTAACCCTAACATTATTTAAGCTTTTAATGTGGGTTTTAGGGTTTAGAAAATTCCTTACCTTCCAAAGGTGCAAGTGCTGTTTGGGATAGCTCAAGAACAAGACTTCTCACTCTCCAAGGAAGCCAAAATCGGCTGGGTACAAGAGGAACCAAACAAGGTTTTAGCTAGATTTTCGTTTTGCCTTTAAGGCTAGAAAAAGATGAAGTTTCGAGAATATTTTTACCTTAGAAGAACAAGGAGAATGATGACCTTCTAATGGTGGTCTTGAAGCTCCAAATGGGACATACCCATGGAGATGAAAGTGCTCCTTTTCGAATTTTGGAAGGATGGAAATGTAGCTCTTGATGAGAGGATTCCAATGGTGTAGTTTTTATAATTTTTGGAAGAGATTTGAGGGGGTTACAAGAGGAGAGAAGAGAGGTTTGTGTGGGTTCTCTTATTTCACCATGGAAATCACTGGAGGAGGAAGAAGAAGAGAAAAGAGAGAGTGGGGGTGAGTGTGTTCACGTGAGAGAAGAGAATGGGGTAGGAGAGAGAGAGAGAGTGAGTGAGGGGGGGTTACTTTTATGTTTTTAATTTGTTTGTCTTTTGCAAATGAAAAGAATTAATGGAGTGTGTGAGAGAGAGGGGGGCCATCGGCTGGCACTACACACACACACACACAACTTCACCTTTTATTTTAAAAGTGGACACATAAGTTTTGGTTATTTCTATTTCTACCCCACAACTTCCCGTTTTTGACAGTTTTTACTAATTTCTCGTTTTCTTGATTTTATTGGTTCTAAAGCTTCACTAATATTTATTAATGATTATTTAGTTGACCAAAATTGTTACGAGTCTATTTGACCCGCTTAAAGACACGTTTTCCTGGTTACCTCGGACAACGTGCTTTAAGGTTCGTTAGTGATTTTAATCCATTTTAAGGATCCGTTTTCTTCGGGATTTGTTCCCTCATGATTATTTATACTTAATTAAGCTTCTAAATTATTTCATTAGCCTAATTAATCACTATTTTTAATTACGGGGTATTTCATTGACAACAGAATACTTCACAATACCCGTGTGACAGACATTACCAGTTTACTAAATGAGACATGGGACGACCGCACTCCGATAGGAGCATGTGGGCCTGACAGACTTATTTATGAGTTAGTCGGGTAAGTAGTAATGTATCAGTACGGTACCCCATGCAAGTAGACAAGTAGTGTTAGGAACACGAGAAGTAGTCAACTCCATACTACGGACAGTAAGACAGATTACCTCGAAGATGGACGAGAAGAGCCGCAATTAAACCAACGGGCTAAAGAAATCAAGAACCTTCAACATAGAGCAGTAGACCGTATACAGTGAAGACAGGGATACCTTTCAAGGACGTGAATATTAAGAATAAGAACAATGAAACCCATTATGGACGAATAATAAGTAGAACCCTCATAAGGATCGAGCAAATTCTTGCAATCCAGAGGAAATCTACCAGATGATGTGGACATAAACGCGTGACTACGCAAGGATAAAAGACAAAGCTATATAGTAGCAGATACCTTAAGCAAGGAATAATGGACTTGGAATATACCACTCACATGGTAATTCGCTCATCTTATCTGTTTGACTCATTGGATATTAGCTGTTGAGCGTTTACACCTCTGCACTCTGTATGACTGAGTGTTTTGGTATTGCACTCGTGCAGTTATCAGTCTAGTGGGAATGCAGAAAGATGTAATGGATATCAACACGAGTGTGTAAAAAAAAGAACTACAATAGTGCGTTACTCCGGAACAAAACCACCAGGAGACATAGATGACAAACATCTTTGTGGACATATAGGCTGGTACGTCTTAGTATTACAAAGACAAGTGCAAAGAGCACTAAGTACTAACAGTAGCCAATGTCATATTACACCTCAAGCTGAATATCAGTGAGAGAAGACACACACATGTATGCTAGTAATCTAAACGAGTGGATACACAGCAATAAAAAGAGGCAAACTGAGCCTATGTTCATGGGTCTGCACCTCAGTACAGAGCGAGTGGGCCTATTAGAACGAACTTGGGAGAGAGCACAAATAGATCAGTGCCTCACCCATTATTTATTGTGGAGCCCAGAAGGGCTAGAGTCATACCCGTCTCTCTGATATAAGGATAATACACGAGTTGGTGAACTCTTTGAGAGCCAAGTATCTAGCGCTCCTTGTAGAGCGGCTGTTGTATACTTGTGGGGTACGGGGTCGTAACCCTTTTTAAGGGGGGTAGAGCCTCTTGGCTGTGCACATGTGTGCACTAAGTTTTGTTTGTTTCGTATGCATTACATACAAAGAATTGGTGGTGTGCGGGGCATACGAGGTTTGTTTGCTTAGTATGCATGGCATATAGTGAATTGTTTCATATGCATGGCATACAGTGAATTGGTTTTGTTGGTTATGGTTGGTATGCGGGGCGTGCGTTGTTTGGTTTGTTTGTGTGTGATGTACACTTGTATGTATGTATCTTATGAGATACTTGTTTGAATGTTATATTTACACCATGTGTGTAGTACTTTTCTTATGCTACTTGTGATATATGTATTCATATTGCTTTATAAAATGATTACTATGGTATCGTCTAGACACAAAATGAATCATTAGATATGGAATGTGGAACGATGGTATGTTATGGACACCTCGGGGAGGTTGTCAAGGTTTGTAGAACTGATAGGAAATGGTGGTGCTGATGGATCACCTATATCCATATATGATTGAACTAACGCCACAAAGTGATGGCTATGTGCTGTATAATCGCAATACGATGTGTGTAAATGATATATCACATAGATATACATTATGGGAATTATGGGTAGTCATATTTATATACTTACCTATTTGATTAAGCGACTTCGGGACGAAGTCTTTTTAAGGGGGGTAGATTTAAATACCCCAAATTAATAAAACATGGATTGAATATCTAATCACACTGATTAAGGCCTAAACATGCCTTAAAAGTCAACTGAGAACAACAGTGGTCAACACAAAACAAGATGTTGCACCCTTTGACTGTTTAGGGTAAATAAATACCCAAATGAACTTATTACGACCTAAAACCTTGTCCTAAGTATATTAACACATTACTAAACATATTACAATTGTTGGACAACACTCCAACACAATGAACAAGCATTTTCATTCTTTAAGGTCAAGAAGGGCAAAAATGTGCTCTAAGAATACCTTAAAGGTCTAATGACCTGTAAATGATATAAAATTGGATACCATGATCAAATATCATGTAAGGAACACAACAAAACCGTTCTCAAAGAAAACCAAGCTCAGAAACACCTTGCGACACAAAATGTGCACTAAAACTCCTTAAAACACGTTTTTGTGTAATTGCCTTCTAAATTGGTTTTTAATGGGCTTAAAGGTCATAATTACCTTTAAATATGATAATATATCATATTATATCATATTAGGAATTTAATTCCAGAAATTTACAAATTTTTACAAATTTAATATTAAAATATTAATAAAACCCTAAACGGGGGCCCGTTTGAGTCAATATTGACTAAATTGGTCAATGTTGACCATTGACCACGAATTGGACCTCATAAAATCGGTTTATTAAGGCTCCTAAGAAGCCATGTGACCACTCCCATGTGCTAATTAAATATACCTCATTACGTTTACATAAAATAAGAAAAAGTATACTTTAACATATTAAACATAAAGTTTGTCTACCACTTGCTTACCCCATGTGAGGCTTCTGCCGATTGAAGAGCCTCCATTTCTCTTGTTATACGGTTGATTCCAAGCTAGCCAAGGCAATGGGTGGTTACTCACCTTTGACTAATTGATTAAAATGACATTAATACTCCATTATTGAATCAATTAAGTACCAATCATCCACCCACCACTCCATTCATGGCCGACTGCCTATGCTCTTTGTCCCTATTGATTAAAAAACTACAATCAATCATCAATGAGTCATCAAATCATTAAGAACATAAAATAAGCCAAAAAATGACTTTAAGGACAAAATTAGCCTACCTTCTTCATTTACTCCATTCCAGCCGAGATTTCATTAGCCAAATACTCTCTTTGGCGCCTCCTTGACCGTAGGTAAGCAGCCAAACTCCATTGGTGAGAGCTCTTGCTCTAGGTAAGCTTCTAAGGCATAAAAATGTCCATTTTCTTCATCTTTCTTTCCTTTTTCCATTGATCTAGACTCCAACCATTTCTATACATTTATGTAGAGTGTTTTGGAGGCTAAAGGAAGGATTATTTTTTACTGTAACAAGATATAAGGAGTAAAGTTCAAGTCTTGACCATTTAAGGTAAAAATGTGCTTTAAGCACATATCTCTTCTTCCTTGTAGATTTCGGTTGTAAACCTTGGTTCCCTAGCCTTATTTTCTTCTCCTATTCATGTGGATTAAGTTGGTATACCAAGATCTACAAGGAGTAGCTAGATCCATGCCAAAAACACCATTTTTGGCATCTTAAACAAGGTAAATCTTAGCCATCTTCCAAGCTAGTTACCCACGGTTTTGTACCTTGTTTTTAAGAGTGTTTTGATACTCTTTCTCTACTGGAAAATAGGGCCGAGGTAGATCTCCAACAAACTTGAAGATCTAAGGTAAAAATTCATGATTTTCATGACTTAAATTACTTCCCATGGTTAGCTCATGTTTGGAGTTTAATCATGTCTTGTTTTCTACATGAAGACAAGTAAATCAAGCTATGGAGAAATTATCCTTAAGGTGGCGAGACCAAACAAGGTCTTAACCTTGCTAAATCAAGGTATAAATCACTTAAACCTTAACTTGATACATTAATACAAGTTTAAACTTGTGAGTGTTAATTGCCGAGAGAGAACATGGTAATATGGTCATGTTTGACCTTAAAATGATTAAGGAAATGACTTAGTAAATTTATCTAAGTGATTAAGTAACATAAATGTCAAAATTAAGTCTTTATGTGGAAGTTTGGTAATTAAATGAAAAATATGAGGTGAGGCCGAGATTTATATGTACTTTGGGACATTTATGTGTAATTTATTTTATAAGCAAATGTTTGTAATAAGGCCATGTACTTTAGGCCATTTTATTTATGCATTTATAAGGTTTTATTTAAGTTTAGGTGGTATATATGCATTACCGCCTATTATAAGGGGTTAAAGTGTAATTAAAATAAATTTGGGGGCTTTATAATAATAAGGCCCAAAATTAGAGGCTTAAAAGGATTTAAAATAAAGTTTATAAGATTTTATAAAGTTTTGGTGGTTAAATGGTAATTTCTAAAAAGTATGGGTGTAAACCGTAATTATTAGGAATTAATGGTAAAGGAAATATTAAGGAGGTCAACCTTGACCATATGGTAGGTTTTGACCAAATTAGATAAGTTAAATAACTTATTTAAGGTTTTATAGTAAGATAAGTATTTTATTGTAACAATTTTATAACATTTGTGGTAAATATGTTATTACCGAAAATAAAGGGTGTAAAATGGTATTATAAACACCCATGGGCTATTAGGAATTTTTAGGAATTTATTGGGTTTATTTTTGGAATTAAGATAAACTATATATGTATAATACATAGTTATTACGTCATTTTGACACTTTGGACAATATAGGTGGTGGAATTATAAATACCGAAAGTATATGGGTTAATAAGGATATTTATAACCCTTGGTGAAATTTGGTGATTTTTAGAATTATATAAGAGTATTTATTAAGATATATGTATAATATATAGTTTTAAGGATAAGGTAAAACTATATGTTTATTTGGGCCTAATGGAAATATAATATATATATTGAGGTCTTTCGGTTATTAAATAAATAACCATAGGTTTATACTTTTTATAAGTGAAATGTTATATTAAATGTATATATAACATGGGTCTAAAATGATGGGATGAATTTGTAAATAAAGGAAACGGTTATATGGAAAAGATAAGGTTTATATATACCTATGCGGCAATATAATAGTTTTGTATAAAACCTATAGGTATAATATTAAATAAAGATCTCATATTATATGATATTGGTATGGTATAAATTACATAATGTTATGTGGTCAAAATGGAATTTAAATAAATTCAAGGGCTGTACGAATTAATAAGAGTTGGAAAATGAATTTTAGACTAAGGTCTATAATGTTATAAATGCTATAACAATTATATGGTATAGATGGAATTAATATAAGTAAGGATATTCACATTAAATAATGTGACGAACTATAAATAAATGAGATTTAAACTAAGGTATTTATGGAATAAACCTTAGGAGTTGTAATTATACAACATAAAATGTTACATAATATTAGGATAATAATCTTGATATAAGTTGTATATTATAATACAACCAATGGAAATGATCATCTAATATAAGATGATGAAATGTAACATATAATATAAGAGTTTATTAAACTCACTGAAATACCCCGAACTTAAATATAGGGATTAAGATTATCCTAATACGTATTTAAGAGCCTAATAATGCTTAAGTAATATTGGTGAGGAAAAATAAATCCAAAAGAAATAAAGAAACGCTTAAAAAGTGAAAAACGCTAAATAAGCGTCAAATAGCCATAGGAGGCATGTGACCTCGGTTAGCGTATTATAAGGATTACTAGGGCTTAATAAGACCTAAATAATATATGGGAACAAATCCCGAAGAAAACGGATCCAAATAATGTATTAAAACGCTAATAGAGCTTTAGTGCACGTTTTTCAAGAAAACCCAAAAACGTGACTTTAAGTGGTCAAACGAACCCGTAAAAATTATAAATCATTAAATAACAATGATTAAACATTTATGGAAGCTTAATAACCAATAAATTTAAAGAAACGAGAAATTCCGGAAAACGGGCCGGTTAGTGAATAGTACCAAAACCGGGTAAAATAAAGAGCGATTTATGTAAAAGACGAAAAACGCTCCAACTAGTATAACAGTGAGGGGGCCGGTTCTTAATAAGTTAAAAGCCCACACACACACTCACATATTAGCTAAATAAATAAGGGGACAAAAAGCAAAAAGTAAAAAGGTTACTTTATGCCCTCTCTCTCCTACTCCCCCTCATTCTCTAATTCCCTCACGTACTGCACTCTCTCCTCCCTCTCTGTTTTCTCTTCTTCCTTCTCGCGACATCCATGGCAAATTGCCAAACCCTCACACAGCCTCCTCTTCTCACCTCTTGTTAACTACTCAATCCTTCTCCAAATGCAACAAAAATTATACCATTGAATTCCTCTTGCAAAGGAGATCATCTTCCTCCTTTCAAAAATCGAAAACACCCATTTTCATCTCCATGGGTATTCTCCATTTGAAGGTTTGAGACCACCATTGGAAGCTCCTCCTTCTTCTTGATGGTTTAAGGTAAAAATAATCTCGAAAACTCAACCTTTTCTAGCCTTGTTGGCAAAACGAAAATTATATTGAACCTTTGTCTTGTTCTATGTAACCCAGCCGATTTAGGCTTCTCCCATGGGCTAGAAATCTCACTCTCTTGCTAACCAAGAACCTCACTCATTGGTTGTAAGGTAATGTTTTTTCTAAACCCTAAAAATAACTAAATTCTAGGGTTAGTTATGAATGAATGATAAGTTAGAATTGTGTGTTGGAATGGGCTGTAGCATTGGAGTGTGGACTACATTTGGAACCGAGAACAAGGAGGAAAGGAAGGAAAATAAAGAAGAAAGGAAGAGAAGAGAAAGAAAGAGGAACAAAAATCACAAGGTAAATGCCTTACCTTGAGTAAGGTTTGTATGGTATAGTGTAACAGTTTTGAGTATTGGAATTGAGTAGTATATATGGGAATGTGTAATAAGTATATTGTGGTATGATGAAGAAAAGAATGTAACAGTTTTGAGGTTTTAAAAGATGGTTAAAAGCTTGGGTAAACATTGAGTAATGTATGTGTATGTGTAGGAAAAATATTGTGGTATATTGTGTAGAATGAATGTGTGAGCTGAAAATGTATGTGGTGAATGTTAAAAATATAGGGGAACCTCTGCCCAAATTTTTATGGAAATTGGAGGACTTAAATGAGGAAGAGGAAGGGATAACCTATGTGGTAACCAAGTGTATTTGGAGAGTTTAAGTGAGTAGTTTAGTACTTTGTAACAGATTTAGAAGAGGATTTAAGTAATGGGATGGAACTAGGATTGAGGCAATGCATTGAGGATGTTAGGAGTAGCATTAGTAGGGGGAGTATTGAATGGTAAGAGGGAAGGAAAAATCTGTAACAATTGTAGAAGAAAGAAAGTTGTAATAGTGGAGGAAAATGTAACAGTGGAGTGTATTTTGTAACATATTTTGGTAGAGTGGATTAGGCTAGTTTAAAGTGCTTAATCAATGCTAAAATATGCTAGATTATATGTAGGAATAATGGGGAAGAGATGGGTAGAAGTTTGGAATTTAAACAAACTCAAAAACTTATATATATTGCAATACTATAACTAGTCCGGGTTTGCAAACCAGCACACAAACCCGGACTAGCATGAAAACTCGACAGAAAGTTTTTACAAGGGATGGTCCGGGTTTACAAACCAAGACACTAACCCCGACCACCCCAAAAATACACCCGAGGGATTTGCAAAGGAATGGTCCGGGTTTGCAAACCAACCCCCAAACCCGGACCACCCAAAATTTTCACCCGAGAGGAATAACAATGTATGGTCCGGGTTTGTAAACCCAGCCCCAAACCCGGACCACACCTAATTTCCACCCGAGACTGAACAAACACCCTGGTCCGGGTTTGTAAACCCGGACACTAACCCGGACACCCCTAAAATTCTTCCAGAATGTGTTTAAAAGATATTCTAAGGTAGGGTAAGGATGGGTAATGATTGTATAAGATGATTAAGACATGATTAATGATGTTTAATGGTCATTAAGGCTATAAACAAGCTTATAAAATAATTTTAAGTAAGTAACATAAGTAAAGGTATTTGAACAATGAGGAATTAGTAAATGTAAACTAGGAAACTCTAGTAAAGTAATGAGTAAGGTTAATTATGGATAACTAACCATCCAACTGTATGTATATGCTAGGATTCGAATAGTTGAACACCGAAGAGGAGTCGGTGAGTCCGAAATCAATGGTGAAAGGTATGATTTATTCATGCCCTGTATTCTAATCTGGTTACCCCGATTTGTGTGCTTATTTGATCACCTAATAAGATAAATGCATGAATCGGACTATATTGCACCTACTTGTGCTTGTTTACATTGTTCTTGAGATTTGTCTTGAACAATAGTTTGTATAATTCATGAAATACATGAATGATGATGAAGTGTATTTGTATCTCGTAGTGTACTTGTATATTGTATTGTATTTTGTATGGGTGTGTATATGAACAATGCAATGTGTATGTGGCTTGGATGTTGACTTCTACTAAATTCCTAACTATCTAACTCCTAACTTAAGTGAGTAAATTGGAATGAGTAGAAGTCCGATATAGCTTCGGCCACACATGAGGATGAGGAGACACAAGAGGTTGGATCCGATTCCTGGCTCTTAAACTGGTCCGTGGCCCAAACCCCTTAAATGGGTAGCATCCCGGATTGGTGAGTCAAGTAAATCCCGGTGGTGGGACGGAGTAGTCCCCGGGCCGGAGGTCCCGACGACTTAACATGAGTAAGAGTAAGTAAGTAAGTATGTATGAGAATGAGTATGTATGCGTAAGTACTGTGGAACGAGTAAAAGAGTAATCTCCACCCGATTAACCCGGGTGGACCAACATGAGCTAACAAGTATGGTGGATTGTGTATGTAATTGTGTATGTATTGTACATGTATTGTGTATTGTGGATTTCGGAAAGGTAAGTATATATCTGATGGCTAGTATGATTTACCATGTATGTATTGAAGAGTATGTATTGAAGTGTGTGTATGCACTCCTTGCGTAATGTATTGTAATATTATGTATAAGAGCATGTATGTATGTATGTATGTTTGAATGAAACCAATCGCATGTATTCGACCAAGTGGTCGGCGTACCCTCACTAGTACGCGGGGTATGCGGATATCATATGCAGCGAAAGCTGACCCCCTAGGGGGAACGTTTTTAGTGTGCAGGTACCCGAAGCGGATATGGTCAAGGTAAGAGACCGGTGGCTACATTCAGATAGTAGAAGTAGAATGTAGAGGTGTACTAAGTGGTACACCCTTGTACCTAGGAAGTAAGTAGTTTGTGAGGAATGGGTAGTTGTAGATACGAATTTGGAAGAGGTATTATATTTGTATAAGGATCTTAGTAAACTCGATGTATAGTATTGTAATGTATCGAACTTATGGAGCATTGTATGAAATGGAGTATTGTAATGAATGGGAAGTTCTAGTATCTGATTTGGTAATTGGAGTATGTATCGTAAGTGTGTAGTACTCGGATATTCCGGTCCATTAGACCGATGCTGTATGTAGCAGTAGTAGTAGCCTTGTTAGTCACGTGGGTGGCTAACGGCATTGTATCACCCACTGTATGTATGTAAGTATCCGCTGCGTGAGTCTGGATTGTATAAGGAGATTGGACAGTAATGACAGTATTAGCAGTAGGGGTGTTACAAAAAGTGGTATCAGAGCGAAGTATCGCTCTGATGACTGGAAATACCGAGTTTAGGAAATACAGAGTTAGGAATTAGAGGCTTAGGGCTAAGGGATGAGTGATAGCATTAGGGAGATGCTAGTTAGGAACTCCCGGTGTGTACCGGATACCTACAATACCAGACCCGCCCTCCGCAAACCCATTGTATAACTTAGGAAAGGACGCCAGAGAGAGGAATAGCCCTCTCATACTCGGGAAAACCCGATCTGGCAGTAATGAGACATTCCTATAAGAGGAAGAACCTGACATATAGTAGATACCAAGGAATGGAAGACCCGGAGATGGATCCCGGTTGAACAACAATACCCGCACTTAATAGCGGGGGAATAAGCACTCCAACCACAAGGAGGCTGCAACTTACAACAGCATGGGGCGACATGCTTAGCAGTCGCAGAACCTAGCTAAACAACCAGCAGCAGGAAAAGAAGTGCTAAACGTACGACGAAATGGAAAAGGAGCAGTAATGGGACCCGAGACACAAGTCTGCGGGACAACAGTAATAGCCAAGCAACACCACCAACGGTATGCTAGCTGGCTAAGGACATAGTCGGGAGTGATTGACTCCAAAACTACAATGCCGAAAAGGTTACAAACCTGGCCAACATAGCTCAGACAACTACAAGAACATTCACAAGATATAATCTGATGCAACTACAACCGTAGTGCCTAAACCAACTCATGCTCAGTGACCACCAAAATGTGTGGGAACGAGCCACAAGGAACGACACTAAACCAAATAGAGTGGGAATCTCCCAGGATTGAAGAAGTACCCAGATCTACGACAGCCATGTCTAGACCACCAAGAAGCTACCTAAAGGATCGAGTATACCAATTGTAGATTAATAAGATCAAAGGAAGAGTCGACAAGACTACCAAATGCAAGCGGAAACCCTACCAAGATTGGTATAGGATTACCCAAAAACCACCAGTACCACGCACTTGCCACGGCAAGTGCAGTAAGGACAAAGATACGTAAAGAAGCTCTAACACACCACAGGTACATAGTAATGTACCGTGACTACAATGAAGCAACTATGGGATCACAACTCCTGAAACTGAAGGAATGAAACCTTGGAAAGGCCTAACGGCCCGACCACTGTATTTAGAACACGCCAGTCAGCGGGAAGCTGGACTTGGTCAAGAATTCGAACATGGCTATGCCATGAAGAATTTCTTTTAACACCGTACCATGATTTTAAAACCAAATTTTCCTTTCAAAACCACAAACCTTATTTTAAACCTTGGATTTTAAAACCAAACCAGCAGAATTACGGTGAGTATCATAACATGATACAAGAGGAGTTGACAATAGAATACTTCACCTAGGCGTGTGACGAACACTACGAGTGTACCCATTACGGGATGTGGGACAACCGCACTCCGAAGGAGCTTGCGGGCCTGACACGTAGTCGGGTAAGTGGTAATGTATCAACATGGTACCCCACGTATGTATACATGTAGTGTACGAAACACGGGAAGTAGTAAACTCTGTTCTACGGACCATAAGTAAATGCAAAGCAGAACAGCTGGACACCTCAGGTGATCAAGGAGAAGGAACTCCGCTAAGTAACAAGTATCAAGAACTCAGAGAATCCATCTGAAGATAAGGAATGAGGATTAAGAAGTGCAAAGAGCGCCGACTAGTAAGCATAGACATTGGATATGTCTAAAAGACATCAAGTAAATACATGACAGCTGGAAAGCATACCCAGCCTAAACACAGTAAGGCAAAAGCCTAACGTGGACACCACAACGATCAACAAACGGGACGGAGTTCCCAAGAACAACTACAAAGCTACCAAAGAACATAATCCATCATTGAAGAGGATATTAAACCTAGTCTTAAACACTAGAGGAAGGTATAAATAGTCTACCCAAGAATGGGATACGTCATAACCCAAAAAGGGATAGCTCAACTACGATACCACAAGGCGGTATAGTGGGCACAACATAATATAAACGTTAGCCGGATGTAACGGCGTAACCTAACAAAACCCAAGGAGCAATCCTTGAAGGGTGTCTGAATTAACAACAATCAAATGAAGCGTCATAATAAGACCACGAAAGCTTCAACGAACACTCGGTTAGGACACCGAAGGGATTTCACTTAATAGAAAATACCCTAAATTACAAAAAGGGCACTGAGTAACATCAGAATGCCAAAAAGGGTCTCATGTGAATGGAAGCGTGATGTCACAACTTGCCATGGGGCCCAGTAATACCTCCAAACTATGGGGTATATAAGGAGTGGAAACATGTATAAGCAGTTTGCAAAGAGCATAGCTCGCAGCAATTCGGCTTAAAAGCCATAAACCGACTACGTTATGTAACTTAAACGGTTGCAAAACCCACACCATTCAATAACAAGACTTGCAAGAGATATTGCCTCATACGACAAGAAATCAACAACTGGACCATCAATTTAATCCCAACATCCTGAGTGGCTTGGAGTAATGACCAACTCAGGGTCACTGTCACTAGAACATCAGTCTAGTATACAGTTGACAAGCTTTTAATTACCTTCATGCCTTCTGCAGCAATGGTGGCACAGAGGCATAAGAATCATGATAATGCCAACATTGGCCTAGTCCACACTTGGACACTACGAGAAACCCAAGGGAAGGTACCCCTAGTTAGCCAAAGACCACCAATGTGGAGAAGATGTGAACCCTTAGAAAGGCTTCCATCTATTATTACAGTAAAGCCTACGCTTATAGATATTGCCAATGGGCGATGGAATAAGGAAATGAGATTTCCAAACCATTACGACTTAAGGAGCAAGCATAATCCGTATCCACCCAAGCATGTGGTGAACCATTGTATAAACACCAACATGGTAAACCTTGTCATGAGATCTATGAGTGGAAACAAGCCTCTCAACAAGAACTTCATTTATCAATGATAGAACGGGACCAGAAAACCCTTGAAGTTTCTTGGGATGTTCCAGTGATATATATACAAGTAGAACTATACAGCTAGAGCCTATATCCAATGCTCAGCACAGAAAGACAATAATTGTCAAAACAATCAACGGGAATGCACATTGCACATCATGAATGACCAGCGCCCAAGAGAGCTTGTAACCCGATAAATTACTTCATCCATTATCAACCAAGATACCTGGTAAATTGTATCATAAATGATGATAGAATGTGAGGTAAGCTAACCTACACATAAAAACCTAAGTTGAATAAGACATTTCCACATTGGGAAGATAATAAGATTGCGGTATGCTACGACAACCGTCATACACACAAACACAAGAAACTCCTAGTGTATTTACACAACAAGGAAATGGTACCAATAACAATGGCGATAAGTGAAGAGGAACTACCACAGAAACAGTAAAAACGATGTTGTACAGTGAGTAAGGACAGGGTGCGCAACAAGCGACCACTATGAGGAAGTAGCAGATAATGACACGGGAGTATAAGTATGAGATGACAGGCAGAAACATTCTTTCCTATCGCATAAGTGACTTACTGTCAAGCGTTTACGCCTCTGCACTCTGTATGACTGAGTGTTTTGGTATTGCACTGGTGCAGCTAATGATCTAGTGGGATAGTTAGGAATATAGAAATGTAAACCGTAGTAAACCCTTCTTTCCACCAACAAACACTGCATAAGCCATTTAAGCAAGTTTAGCAACAAAATGTGCGGCCTAAGGCGAAAGAAGCACGAAGTGTGTAAAGCACACTAATGATCACAAGATGTGAATTCCATTGGAAAAAAGGTGAAAGAAGATTGAAGAAAGTCACTAGGACCAACGCATAGAAAATGCAAGGTCACACAAGTAAAGGACACTTGTACTGAACCAGAAGAGTTGGTATAATTCAGAAGCTATTGACAATAGAGGAAGCACTACAACTGAGTAGTGACTTAACCTCGCCCGACAATAAGTCAGAGGAACTTAATGAATAATCGTGGAAGCATAAATAGCATGTGTAGTAAATTACCAGAGAGCTGGTTATAAATTTTAAACTCATTGAGTTCAAACACGGTAAAAGAATACCGCATTTGTTTAGTAAACCTTATTCCCATGATAGACGGATTAGAAGGTGATGTATAGCATATTAAGGATAACAAGAAGGGTGAATAACCCAAGTTATCAAGGTCACGCAGCAGAAGCTAGTGGGCCCTAGCTAGGAGATTAATGTACCTAGTAAGTATAATAGAATGGCCATCAATGCCTTGAAGCCTGATAGGCTAGAATCTAATTAACTATGAGTTAAATAAACTCATAAAGGAATCCTTGGTGCAAAGACTAAACCACTGTTATGATTAGGACCCTTTGACAAGGGTACATTATGTAATAAACCGTAAAGAAGCTAAAACACTTCAGAGTGCCCGAACTTAGTAACCAATGTTTAATAATAATAACATATGGTAGATTACGTGGGCGTAATCCCTTTTAAGGGGGGTAGAGCGAAAACCGCTTAGTGCAAGTTTCGTGAATAAAACACATAAACCATAATGTGCATAGCACAAATGAGAAACAAATTGATGATTGATGCCTATGTTAAATAAACATAAGTATTCATCCATATTGAAATTGTGGTAATTAGGCACGAGAGATGCAAATACCATAGGACGAATGTACCCATCTTGTAACCCTAGTGTAAGAGTATTAGTAAAGAAGAGTAATGAGTAGTGGACGGAGTTCCACAAGTATGATATCCCTTAAAGAAGTAGTATGAAATAATTGAGAGTAGTTGATGAACGGAACCTACAAGTAGTGTACTCGGAGGTAAATTATTGGAAGTAAATTGAGGATGACTGAATTACATAAGTATTGCAATTCTTAGTAGATTATTTGAGATGTTGGAGAGTAATGGGTGGAAGTAGTGAAGGTTGATGAAATGAGCATCTAGGTATTGAACCACGGAGTAAAGCAATTGGGAAGTAGAGCGAGGATGATTGATGGACTGATTCCATCCTTTGGAGTTGTATGAATTTGTAATTATGACTAGGAAAAGTAAAAAGATAGAAAATGAAAATAATTAAATTATTTGTTTGTTTGAAACTGACGTGGGAAGTCGAACTTGATCCTGATCAGATCAAGGGAAACTGAACACAAATTGGGGTGGAAAGATAGTTCAACACTGATGCTGATCACATCAGGGTCGAATGATTCTTGAAGCTCCCCTCAAGTGGTCACAAGAATCACACATAGGATACAAGTGATGAATATAAATTGGAATTTGAAGTTGTGTGTTTTAGAAAATTTCTAATTAGTAGTTGTAAAGGAATTTCCCTTAGATTGGAGATTGAGGACTTGTTAGAAGTTTATATCGGAGAAGATAGTAGTGTAGCATGTTGTATTATTCCAAGGGCAGCGGGACATAGAGGAGTCCTGTGTCGAGACGACCTGAGTGCCTGCGGGATTGTAATGTGTACTGCATTGCTTTGGGGATAGCTTTGCACTGTATGTATGTATAAACCTTGTAGAGTAAAACTGGATGGTTGGTAGTAATACGGATTGGAGTAATTATTTTACATTGGTATGGTATGGTATGTAGGAACCTTGAGTGACGGATTTGGGATTTGTAAGAAGGAAGAATGTATGACTTTGGTGTTAGACATGTAGGAATGAGTAAGTATGGTAATCTTATAACCTTGAGCAACTTTGAGGACAAAGTTTCTTAAGGGGGGTAGATTGTGTAACACCCCTAGTACGCACATGATACTAAATGAAATCGCAGCGGAATAAAAACAACTAAACGATAACTAACGCTTCGGTGCTACAACGCCGTCAACCACCCACGTGGTTGACAAGGCAGAATAAATACAATTGTACCGGTCTGATGATCAGACTCCCGAGCATAACTAAACCATAAATACATCATATACAATACCGAGTGTTTACAAACATCCTTCACTGCATAATAACACTGTATACGCAACAACCAAAAGTATATAACGCCACAGGAGCACAGGCGCATCCCGGGCCAACATCCAAGTATACAAAAGTAATTACATCCTAGGATCTAAAGCCACTCCGCTTCTTCGATCCTCATCCTGCAGTATAAGAAATATGGATCCCCCGAGGGGGTCAGCAACCCTTGGCTGGTATGGCTAACGCGCAGCCCATCGGCTACCGGGATACGCGCAGCTACTTGTCATTATAACATGGCATTCAATTATATACGTATCATAACATAACATGGAGCATGGCATCAATGGTGCATAGCTCAACAACACATACACAGTGGATTTTCACTCCACGATAACAAACCACAAGGGTCAAATAACATAAGAGCCTAGAGAGTGATTCACTCTCATGTCAAGCTCGTTAAACACACTCATTACCGTTCTGTTAGACGAACGAGTAACTTAAGTCACAGATGGTTCGGATTTAGTGACCCGAACACACCACACAAACACAGGTTCCCACTAAACCGATCATAAGTCAGAATAGGTAAGCTTTGGAAGAAGCTAGCGGGAGATCGAACGCCAAATTAAGGTGAACAATCTTAACAACATAAGAGTCGAATCTGATTCAGATATCTACTCTTAACTTACATGCATGACCGGACAACCGGATTCCTCACTTCCCAGTTAACACTTGTTAGAAGTTCATAGTGGAACTTAACGACCAACACACAATAGTTGGTAAGACTTGTTAGACACACACAAGGGAAAGTGAGTCACAACAACACATAACAATAGTATAAACAACTGTAAACTCATTACATGTTTAAATCTTATAACGTTGTAAACACACAGAAAAACATACAACACACAAACCGGTGTAAACCGCTAGACAACAGACTGCAAGAAAACCATACCTTGGTCCTTGCCTCGTTTGATTTCCACCTTGCGAGAATCCTAAACACATTAGTAATGTCGGTTAATCATTTATTTAACTCCAAGCTTACTAAGTATTTAACATGATTGTATGACATGTTTTAATGCCTATCTTACCCTAGGTTACCTTCATTATACACCCTAGGGTTAACTACATAAGTCACATTCTTTTCTGTTTTTTTTTTTTTTTTTTTACAAGTTTTGGTCCGACCGACCCACCGTCCGACCCACAACTGGGTCGGACCCTCTCAGTGGTTTTCGGGTCTGAAAAATCTTACCTTGACCGACCCATGTCCGACCCAACCTTCTGGGTCGGTCCATTACAGAGCCCTTTTTCTTCCTTATAAACATGCCCGTCCGACCCACGTCCGACTCACTCGACTGGGTCGGACCATGTGCGAACATTTCCCTCCTTTGGAATTTGACCGACCGACCCATGTCCGACCCACCCTTTTGGGTCGGACCATCACCGAACACTTTCCTAACATCTAACAGAGGCTCGACCGACCCAAAACTGGGTCGGACCCCTGGGTCGGTCGCCTTCTAAACTCACCCAAACTTTGCCAATTCTTCACCAACTTCTCCTAAGGCCTCCTAATGCTTCCTAAGAACATTTGGTAACCTTACATCCACATAAAACATCCATGAAACTCATTTTCTAACTCCTTAAGCCTTTACTTATATCCTTGTAATAATTCCTTAACACTTATGTTATTTTATACTAGGTTCCTAGATGGTGTTCTCACCTATGGTAACTACTATCCCCAAAATGCTTTCTCCTTGCTTTAACCTCAACTCCCAAACATCATCTCTCACCACTAACTCCTTATATCATTACTTCAAATCTTTTTTTTTTCAAGTTCATACCTTCTCCTTAGTTTACCAAAGTTTGCCTAAGTCTTTACCTAAGTCCCAAAATGACTTTGGTACATACTAAGATCTCAAGCTCATGCCTAAGTCCTTATTACATCCCAAATCACCTTAATGCATGTTTCTTACACAAGAACAACACTTAACCATTTTAAATACTCCTTAACTTATCAAACTCATTTTAACACTTAGAACTTCACATTTGTTACCCAAATTTTGACATAGGTTCTCCTAGAACATTACTAACCCAAAACACATTGTTTTTACCACAAACAACCAAGAACACTAAAAATCCATCAAGTACTTATTATACACAAACTTCACTTACAAAGCACTACATCACAATATAGTGCACAATTTAAATTGCATGGCACTTAGGCCCTTAAATGACATGGCTCTTAGGCCCTTAAAATGCACAAATCATAAACACTGAATTTCCACAATATATTTGCCTTTAACCTGCAAATACACTCAACAACACATATGCCTTTTACTAAGCTCTTGGGAACACTTTACTAAGTCATTCACCATTGGCTCTTTAGGTAGTTTTAATAAGCATTTATAGGCTCATTTCTCCTAAGGCATTAAAATAACATTAGGTTAGTAGATTTACCTCTTTTGCAAAATAACTTCTTTCTTGTTTCCTTTAGAAAACCAATAGAGTACTTGATTCTTTGACAAGCTCTAAACAATATACAAACATTGAAATGAGTATTCAAGCTATAAGCTCCATCTCATTGTAAACCCTAGTTTTACATTGTTTCAAAACATCAATGTAGTTATTTTACCTTGCTCTTTGAAGAGAGTTTGAATATCTAGCAAGAGAGGACTCCACCTAGTCCATGAAGAGTTGGAATGAAGCTAGAACAAAGTCACATAGAAAGCCCCTTCAATACATATTTTCGGACATGACAAAAACAAGGAGGAAAGGAAGTTTTTATTTGAGATTCCTTACCTAGAATCCAAGGAGAGTAACAATATGTAAAAATACAAGCTCAAGCTCCTTCAATGGAGAAACTCCATGGCACCGAAATGGTTGTCTTGGACTTTTGAAAAGATAGGAATGAAGAGCTTGATGAGAGGAAGAGATTGGTGGTGTTTGTTTTTGATTTGGACAAGTGAGCAAGGTTTTACAAGAGGTTGAAGCTTGTGTTCTAATGGTGATAGTGGTTCTATCGTGAGAGAACAAAGAAGGAAGGAAGAAGAGAGGTGGGAAACCGTGTGAGCAAGGAAAGGAAATGAGAGAATGAGATAGAATTTACTTTATGAAGATATTTATACTTATAAAGTAAAAAGGGTACTTAAGTAGTTTACTTATTTTGTTAACAAGCTAACAAAGGTGGTGTGTCACCAACCTTAAAAACCGGCCCCAAATAGTAGTAGGGGGGGTAATATAGTCTTTGTTTGTCAATTTAAATACTTATACAAACATATGTTACAAAATAGCTTATAAGAGTTACTATTCATAAAACAAGGCACATAGAAGTGAAATTTTTGATTTCCCACTAATATAGACACCCAAATGTGATTATATAGTACACATATATATTTAAGAGTAATGATGGACATCTAGCCATTCAAAACTCATTTACAAGACAATTTTTCAAAAATGTGCTTTAAGACTCCTTAAAGCACATTTTGTGTTTAAACTTGTTTTCAAGCTTGGTTTTCTTTGGTAATTGATTTAATATGTTCATTAGTGTATAAATGAGGTCTTGGTAAGTTCATTAGGTCTTAACCAAGTTTATCCCAAGCTTAGAGCACATTTTGGCTCTTATTGACTTTAAAGCACATTTTGTGTTTCCTTTTGTTTAAATTTTTTACTAATGTTTCTAAGACTCTTTTTAGTCTTAATACACCATGTTTAAGTGTTTAAACAATATATTAAGGTTTGGGGTATTTCAATCTACCCCCCTTAAAAGAACTTTGTCCTCAAAGTTCATACTTCCACATATCCTAAATATTAGAACACGGGAACACTTATAAACAATACTTCCATATATTACTAACAACACACTTACATAACATTGGACTCCAGGTCCATACAACATAACATAACATTGGACACAAGGTCCATACAACATTATCCACATCATTCAGACACAACGGTCTGTAACATAACAACATAACATAGACGATGTATTCAAATACACGTCGTACACACATAACCGAAACGGCTCTACCCCCCTTAAAAAGGGGTACGCCCCGTACCCTATACACATAAGAACTAAGAAGTAAACAATGACGGGTACTTCGCCTTCATCTTATCTTCCAGCTCCCAAGTGGCCTCCTCAACGTCCTGGTTAGACCAGAGAACCTTCACCAGTCTCACAGACTTATGGCGAGTGTCTCGAGTCTTAGCATCCAGAATCCGTACCGGAGTCTCCACTGATCGCATGGTCGGCTCTAAGGTTAGCCTTTCAGGCTGAAGCACATGAGACGGATGAGACATATACTTCTTCAACTGGGACACATGAAATACATCATGTACCTTGCCCAGCTCGGCGGGTAGGTCTAGTCTATAGGCTACCGGGCCGATCCGCTCCGTCACAACGTAAGGCCCCACATACTTTGGGCTCAACTTGCCTTTCTGGCCAAAACGAAACACTCCCTTCATGGGGGACACTCTCAAAAATACCTGATCGCCCACGGCGAACTCCAGGTCACGTCGGCGCACATCTGCGTACGACTTCTGTCTATCTTGAGCTGCTTTCATATTAGCCCTGATCTGGCGAACTTCTGCCTGAACTTGCTCAAGATACTCTGGTCCTATAATGACCGTCTCACTCGACTCATCCCAGCATAATGGCGTGCGGCATGGTCTACCGTACAAGGCCTGGAAGGGAGACATCTTGATCGAAGCATGATAACTGTTGTTGTAACTAAACTCGATCAGATGTAACTTATCAATCCAGCTGGTCTGAAAGTCAAGTGCACAAGCACGTAGCATGTCCTCAAGTGTCTGAATAGTGCGCTCACTCTGACCATCGGTCTGTGGGTGAAACGCTGTACTCAATTTCAATTCAGTACCCAATGCCTCTCGTGTGGACTTCCAATATCTGGATAAGAATCTGGTGTCTCTGTCAGATACAATCGTTTTCGGTACACCATGATGTCTACAATCTCTTTATCAAACAGTTCTGCCAATCTTGCCACTTTCCAAGTGTCCTTCATCGGAATGAATCGGGCCACCTTGGTCAGTCGGTCAACTATCACCCATATCATATTCAGACCTCCCCTTGTAGGCGGAAGCCCTACTACAAAGTCCATGGAGATATCATGGAACTTCCACTCAGGCACTGGCATTGGCTGTACCATACCACCAGGCCGTCGGTGCTCAAACTTGACCTTCTGGCAAGTGAGACACCTCAATACATAATCACTAACATCTTTCTTCATTCCAGTCCACCAAAAATACCTCTTCATACCTTTATACATCTTTGAAGCTCCGGGGTGAATCGAAGTAGTAGAACAATGGGATTCACTCAATATGCGCTCCTTCAACTCAGCGCTACCCCTAGGTATACACAAGCGGCCATTCAGCCTAATCAGGTCATCATCATGGAGTCTGAAGTCGTACTTCTGACCCTCGAATGTGCCATCAATAAGCTTCTGCCGGATCTCCAGCATGTACTGATCCGTCATCTGAGCACTCCGCACCTCTTCAACCAAGCCAGTATAAGAGACTAGCGAATGGAGAGAGTGTGCTCGGCGACTCAGCGCGTCAGCTACCACATTTGCCTTACCCTCTTTGTATTGCAGATTAATATCGTAGTCATTCAGAAACTCAACCCACCTTCTTTGCCTCATGTTCAACTCTTTCTGAGTGAACAAGTACTTTAAGCTTTTATGATCAGAATAGATTGTCACACTTACCCCATACAAATAATGTCGCCATATCTTCAATGCGAAGACAATGGCACCCAATTCTAAGTCGTGGGTAGGGTAGTTCTCCTCATGCTTCTTCAGCTGACGGGAGGCGTATGCTACGACCTTCCCGTGTTGCATCAATACACAACCCATACCTCTGCCTGATGCGTCGCAGTAGACCTCAAAACCATCTGGACCGTCTGGTATAGTCAGGACTGGTGCAGATGTCAGAGCATCCTTGAGACTCGCGAAAGAACTCTCACAGTCACTGTCCACTCGATGGTGCATCCTTCTTCATCAAGGAAGTCATCGGCTTCGAGATACTGGAGAAGTCCTTCACAAACCTCCTATAATATCCTGCCAGACCGAGGAAGCTCCTGATATCGGTGACTGTCTTCGGCCTAGGCCAGGTGCGCACTGCATCTATCTTTGCCGGATCAACAGCGATCCCGGCATCAGAAATCACATGCCCAAGGAAGGATACTTGGTTCAACCAAAATTCACATTTCGAAAATTTTGCATACAACTGGTTCCTCCTCAGAGTTTGTAACACATCTCTCAGGTGGCTTTCGTGCTCACCTTTTGATTTAGAATACACAAGAATGTCATCGATGAAGACTACCACTGACTTGTCCAACTGATCTTGGAACAAGCGGTTCATTAAGTCCATGAACTTGGCTGGTGCATTTGATAAGCCAAATGGCATAACTGTGAACTCATAATGCCCATACCTCGTTCTGAAAGCTGTCTTCTCGATATCACTGTCACGGATGGCAATCTGATGGTATCCGGAACGTAAGTCTATCTTGGAGAATACTGATGCACCCCTCAGTTGATCAAATAGATCGTCGATGCGTGGTAAAGGGTAACGGTTCTTCACCGTAACAGCATTCAGCTCCCGATAATCAATACACAGGCGGAGGCTACCGTCCTTCTTCTTCACGAAGAGGACTGGCGCTCCCCATGGTGACACACTAGGACGGATGAAGCCCTTGTCGAGTAGGTCTCTCAGCTGTTCCTTGAGCTCTGTCATCTCTGCTGGAGCCATACGATAAGGTGCTTTCGCAATGGGTCCAGTGCCCGGTACTAAGTCGATCTCAAACTCAACCTCTCGTGCTGGCGGCATGCCCGGCAGTTCCTTAGGAAATACATCAGGAAACTCCGACACTACCGGCACATCTGGGCTAAACTCAGGGTCTCTCTCTATGTCCTGGACATAGCAGAGGTACACATCACTCCCTCGTCGTAACTCACGATACATGGCCATGGCGGCGATGATCTGAGTCGAAGGCTCCCTGGGCCTCTGGCGGTAAGATATGGTAACCCCAGATGGACTCCGAAGAAGCAGTCGATGCTCGGCACACAGGATTCTGCCCTTGTACCGCTCCAACCAGTTCATCCCGACAATCACATCAAATCCAAGTCCGACGAACTCTATCAGGTCGATCGGGAACTCTTCACCTCTGATTCGTACAATGACATCTCGGTGGTAGCGGGTACATCTGATCCGCTCTTTCGATGGGAGGGTGACCAAGAAGTCTGGCATCTCCTCTCCATCTAACCCCAGCCTCTTCGCAAAAGATAGCGAAACAAATGTGTGCGAGGCTCCAGAGTCGAACAGGATCGATGCATCCACGCCATTCACTGGGAAGGTACCGGTGAGGATTGTGCCGCTCTTGCCGGCTTCTGCCTCATTGCAGACACTCAATGTACCTCCCGTTCCGAGTGCACAGCCTAATTCATTGGCAAACTAATAAGTACTGGGTAACAACACGGTTGATATACTTCAATAACTCCACTTTATTCATTAACACTTCCTCCTTACAACATTGTTGGTTACATGGTTGATATCACTTAACACATACATAACTTCCTTAACATATACTGGCTTAACACATTACAAAGTATACAAGGTTTAGAATTGTCTGAAGGTCAAATTCAAACGTCCGGGTTTCATGTGTGTGGCATTGATCACTGCCGACGGTGCGGTATTCAGTTTGATCTTCTTGATGCCATGATATAGCATCCTTGACTGCCCACCCATGATTAGTACATCTCCTGACTTCAATATTAACTTCCTTGCGAGATCAGCACGCTTCTGCTCGCCATACACAAATACTGCGGTATCACCAATGGACCAAGACACCACGGGTACTCCCTTACTTAGAGACTCGGGTGACTCGTCCTTATCTTGGTGTAAACCTAACCGTCCACCTTTCTGGTAGAAGTTCACAATACATAAATCTGCTTCCACACTTGAAATTGATTCCGTTTCAACTTGTTGAGCAATTCCCACGGCGTGATTAACGACCGCACGGAACTCCTCAGGTATACTTGGTACTGTTGCTCCATCTTCGGCTCGCACTTCTTGATATGACTTGGTGTAAGGGTTCCAGTCCTTACCCATGCACATCATCTTCAATTGCATTCTTGATCCGTTCGGATACTCAGGTGTGTAGAAACCTCCAGGTTTAGCTCCAAGTTCGTCGCATCGTCTGATGATATGGACTTGTGCTTCCGGTGTCAGGTATCCACTTAAAAGTATCATACCTGGCTGGATAACCTGACATTGCTCCCTTGGAAAGTCGGTGATGTTGATGGTGGTTTCTTCAGGGTTTGGTGTGGGTGGGATTGGATAACATATATTGAAGGTTCCTTTCAGTTTAGAATTATCTAATTAGGTGTCTTTCACACTATACTTTAACTCCTTACTCACATGATAATACACTTGAACTCACTAATACACACAAGCATGAAATGCGGTATGCAGTCACTTATTACATTCAACAGTTTAGGCGGTACCTGGTCTAGAAGAGGGCCCTGGCGCCTCAGACCGGTCCACCACATTCAGGGTGGCCTTGCTAGGTCCCGACCCTTTCCCCTTCTGGGAATCAGTATGCCTCTGATCGGTGGGTGGCTGGTTAGCCGTCTTCGGGCCATCAATAGCTGCTGTGGCCTTACCCTTCCACTGCCCCTTGGGCTTGTTGACTCTGCTGTTGGGGTTCCGGTAACACTCGTGGTCACGGTGACCCACTTCTCGCAGTATCGACACTGCACCTCATTTCCCTTGCAGTCCGTGCCGGGGTGGTCTCCATTGCACCACTTACAGTAATATGGCGCTCCGGTCCCGAGCCCGTGCTAGCCTTTGGTGGGTAAGAGCGTAGGGCTTCGCCGCGTAAGCATATGTGAGCTTCAGTGGCTCCTCAGCTGTGGTGGTTTGGGCTTGGCCCTTGTCACCTGTGCTGACTCTTCTGGGCTGGGAATGAAGGTTCTTCTTCTTCTCTTTCCTCCCCCATACCCCTGCGAACTCTGGCCCTCGCTCGTGGCCTTGCGCTTGTGCGCATATCTCTCGTGCCCTCAGACGGACGGTGATCTCCACCTTAGCAGCGGCATGATAGCACTCCTGTATTTAGGATGATCATCATGCCCCGTAATACATACTCACAAACTCAATTATTACTCACTTATAGACTACACATATTCACATCACTCTTTACTTAAATTACCTGCAAGGTAGTATACTCCAGCTGGCCCCATCCCATAGCGAAGACGGTGGCTGAGACCGTTGTAGAAACGGTTTACCAGCACCCGGTTCGAGTATCCCAGGTCCGGTAACAGGTGGACAAGGCCGGTGAAGGCGGTGTAGTACTACATCAACCGACACCTTGTCCCCCTGCCTCAACTATCCAGCTCGAGGCGCTTGGCCTCCTGAACGTGCACGGGGTAGTATTGGCTCGCAGCAGAGCCGTGTACTCCCTCCAACCGAACTGAGGATCCCATCGGTCCTCTCTCACTAGCTTCCACCAATTTTGTGCCGAACCCTTCAGTAGTAAGCGGCAAGACGGACCTTAGCCTCTGCGGGCACAGCCAAGGTCTCGTAGGCGGTCTCCAACTCGGAGTACGCCTCCAACTTACGTGGGGTCGGTCTCTCCCATGAAATGAAGGGGTCTCAAGTCTGCCAATGCCTTGACCCAGTTGGTCTCTCATCGTGGCGGTGCGGTGGTGGCTGAACTCCGGGCATCTGCCCCTGCTGGATCGCAGCTACAAGCTGGGGTACATCTGGGCCACAGCGGCTGCTACAGCCTCAGCCATAACCTGAGCCGTAGTGTTCTCGCCCTGGTCACCCCCAGTACCAGTACCCACTCCCGCGGCCTCTACCGCGTGGTCTACCTGACATCTGTATTCACATGAGTATTCATTAGCAATATGCTTACACACTTATCGGTCCAACGTTCATAACGCTTCCCGACAATAAGGTATTTCCACACTTAGTTAGTGGTTAACCTTCCATAACTGATCACTTAGGTAATATTGGTGAGGAAAAATAAATCCAAAAGAATAAAGAAACGCTTAAAAAGTGAAAAACGCTAAATAAGCGTCAATAACCATAGGAGGCATGTGACCTCGGTTAGCATATTATAAGGATTACTAGGGCTTAATAGACCTAAATAATATATGAGAACAAATCCCGAAGAAACGGATCCAAATAATGTATTAAACGCTAATAGAGCTTTAGTGCACGTTTTTCGTGAAACCGAAAACGTGACTTTAAGTGATCAAACGAACCCGTAAAAATTATAAATCATTAAATAACAATGATTAAACATTTATGGAAGCTTAATAACCAATAAAATTAAAGAAACAAGAAATTCCGGAAAACGGGCCCGGTTAGTGAATAGTACCAAACCGGGTAAAATAACGAGCGATTTCTGTAAAAGACGATAAACGCTCCAACTAGTATAACAGTGAGGGGGCGGTTCTAATAAGTTAAAAGCACATACACACACACTTACATATTAGCTAATAAATAAGGGGACAAAAAAAAAGTAAAAGGGTTACTTTATGCCCTCTCCTACTCCCCTCATTCTCTAATTCCCTCACGTACTGCACTCTCTCTCTCCTCTCTGTTTTCTCTTCTCTCCTTCTCGTGACATCCATGGCGAATTGCCAAACCCTCACACAGCCTCCTCTTCTAACCTCTTGTTAACTACTCAATCCTTCTCCAAATGCAACAAAAATTATACCATTGAATTCCTCTTGCAAAGGAGATCATATTCCTCCTTCAAAAATCGAAAACACCCATTTTCATCTCCATGGGTATTCTCCATTTGAAGGTTTGAGACCACCATTGGAAGCTCCTCCTTCTTCTTGATGGTTTAAGGTAAAAATAATCTCGAAAACTCAACCTTTTCTAGCCTTGTTGGCAAAGCGAAAATTATATTGAACCTTTGTCTTGTTCTATGTAACCCAGCCGATTTAGGCTTCTCCATGGGCTAGAAATCTCACTCTCTTGCTAACCAAGAACCTCACTCAATGGTTGTAAGGTAATGTTCTTTCTAAACCCTAAAAATAACTAAATTCTAGGGTTAGTTATGAATGAATGATAAGTTAGAATTGTGTGTTGGAATGGCTGTAGCATTGGAGTGTGGACTACTTTTGGAACTACTAACAGAGAAATTGTTAGGATAATCTTATATATAAAAAGAATAAATTAATAAACTAATCCTTCAACTCTACTACGGGTAGCAAAATAAAACTTGGTCGGAGTATATGTAAATATATTACGACCGAGATATCGTACCCAAGGGACTTATAGAAAATTAGTCCTAATCCGGGCAAAGCCTATTCTATAATAATAAGGGGGGAAAGTAAATGACACCATAATTAACTAAAACCTATCTAAATGCGAGGTTTAGGACTAAACCACCCTAAGTACCAACATGATTAGGCAATGCAACTTCAAGACACGAACTTAACCAACCAACATGATTGCGCCGGATGTCCTGCCGGACATCAGATGCACGGCATATTCAAATTCTTGAATGTGCCGGACAGGAAGCACCCGGCAGTGCATCCGGCACGTTCATATGGTGAAAACCACTCTCTTGCTTCGAACAAGAAACTCAAAACCCATTAACAAATCGAGCATATGTCATGCTACGAAATGAACAAGGAGATGGGGGAAGATGGATTAACTCGCAATCTTTAATGCTAACCCTAAATTAGAGATGAAAACATCAAAGACCACTAAGATTTGTCTAACCTATCCTACTCTCTGGGCTTTTCCCCCTCAAGTAGAATTTGCATAAAGAGAATGAGTGATCAACTAATTCTCTTGCCATAAGAACCAGAATCTTAATGAACGCTTGAATTTGTATTGAAATACATATTGTTTACATAGAAGGAATTCATCCCTAGCCAAAGCCTAACAAGGATCTCTACTTCACCATCCACTCAAATAAGGAAGAAACATAAGGGAGAAGGAGATTGAACATAGCCTCAACCGAAAAGGAAATCTTCTCTTCTTCTTGTGGGTGGATCCGTAGAAATGCCTTGGACACCAACAGATGGATGTGGGCGGAATGGAGAAGTGAATGGAGTATAATATGATGTTGAAGTGTGTCAAATTGCAGCCTTTCTCGCCTATTTATAGGCATCAAATGTGTCGTTGCCGGGCGTCGTGCCGGATCACCAGTAGCCGGCACACGTGATAAATGCGCCCAACTTTTAACGGTCGAAACCGTCAATTCCGCGCGAAACAGTGCATATGCCGGGTAGGAGATACCCGGCATCACACCCGGCATCATCCTTTTCACCAACGGTCAATAACTGCTATCGCTTGGTCAACCGTGGCGACTCTTTACTTATGCCGGATGGAATCTACCCGGCATTAGGTCCGGCAAGGCCTCTTTTCTGTTCTGTGCTTATGCCGTGCAGAAACTACCCGGCATGGAGTCCGGCTTCAACTGAACTTTTGCCTAGAAAATCATTCCTTGCACAGAAAACTCATAAAAACATAAGTCTGAACAAATATTATACTTTACACATAATAAGCATAAATAACATAAATAACTTAATTTAGATAAATATACTAAATCTAGTGCATAAAATATGATAAGTCTGCGGCTTATCAAGGCCCTACACTTACCTTTTGCTAGTCCTCGAGCAAAACAAGATTAGAAAGAAGTAATTACTTATGCACAAAACAGATAAACTCTAGAATGAAATGTAGATAAATATTTCCAACTATATGACTCTAATTCATAAGTATCACTTATCTACCTTATTCTATCGAAACATACTAATGGATATAAAACAAGGAATTTCAAAACCGATCAAAAACTTTTGGGCTATTTTGCATAAGGGATTTGTAATCTCTCCTTTTTCCGGTTTCCATCATTCAGCTCTATTTTTCAAGAGTTTCTGAATGTGGCCAAGACTCTCATCAATGGTTTTATGAATCAGCCCTATTTTGCAAGAGTTTCTGAATCAACCATGATTTTTTTTTGCATTGAAGAACGGGGAATTTAGGAGAAAAATAAAAGGAAAAACTCTCTTTTCTTGCTTTTATTCAGAGGCACTTTTGCAACCTCTAGGAATATAATGCTTTTCCTTTGAAAGAAGATTTTTTTTCTTTCTTTTTTTCTTCTTCTTTTCGTTTTTCACAAAAACCCTATTTAAGATTTTCACCCAAAAGATTTTTCACAATTTGATAAGAAAAGAAATAAATACCCAGAAGTACATAAGAGATAGAAATAGGAGTAAGGTCATATACTCATGTTAATAAAGAGAATCAAGAAGTTAAAAACAAGGATCTACAAGTCATTAGAAAGTTTACCTCTTGAGAGAACAAGCTTTTATTCATTCCTAATCTTATCTCTATCAAAAACATGCAAAAAGTTTAGTAAAACATTGAATAAAACGCAAAACTTATGCATATTATAAAAAAAAAAACTTATTTTTTTAAGGTGGGGTCCCTGCCCTACACTTGGTAGGAACACTGTCCCCAGTGTTCAAAAGAAAAATAAAGAAATAAAGAAAAGAAGTGACTCCCCTGTGGTGAAAGAAGACCAGATGCGTGGGGCTGCCCTACACTTAGCCTTTGGCTACTTGGCAGATTGATCAGAGATATCGATAGAGGTTATGAACGATCTTGCATACTCCCGTTGATAAATTTAGCGTTGGAGACGGGAGTTGACCAAGTGGTCATGTTGAGCAAAAGGTTGCTGCATTTGTAACTGCATCGACTTATGCTCCATGCGAATGATCGATGTTTCTGCAAGTTCCGCTTCCTCAGGTGGTATAAAATCTGGCAATTCGGAGCATTGGGCGTGTGGTCGTGCAATTTTCCACATTCGCCTGCGGTATTTGATTATTTGTGTAGGGGGTGTGCTTGAAGTGCATTCACCTGATTTCTTTGGAGGAGTAACACACAAACAATATAATGTTTTGTAAAAAAAAATAAAATAATAATAATAATAATTAAATACATAAAAGAATTTAAACTAATAATAATTAAAAAAAAATTGGTCCTAAAATAAAGACAAGGTAAATAATAAAATTTACAAAGCAAAAAAAAAACAAAATTGATCGTGCCGGGCATCATGCCGGGTGTAGGCTACCCGGCATTGGACGTCCTCCATACATGCCGGGTTATATTTACCCGGCCCCACACCCGGCCTAATCAATACGAAAGCAAAAATAAGAGGATCAACGAATCGGGAGTATTATGAGGGAGTAAAGAAAACAAAGAGAATTTATAAAGAACTTTAACACTTAACGAAAAAAATAAAAAAAAAAATCCTGAACGTGCCGGACATGGTGCCGAGCATTGCGTATCCGGCAGTGGACTTCCTCCACTAATGTCGGGTTGGATTTACCCGGTATAGGACCCGTGTTCAACCTTGAAAAAGAAAAGGAAGGAATATTTACAGATAAATCAAAGATTCAAAAAGGAAAAAATATGCAAAAATAAAAGTTGAGATTAAATGCCGGATTGTGCGCCGGATGAATCCCGTCCGGCTTAAGACTTCTTCCATGATGCCGGACGTGTTTTATCCGGCCTGTTGCACGGCATACTCAACTTAGCGAACAAAACAAACAGAATTAAAGGAAAATGTTGAATGTGCGGGTACTAGATATCCGGCCTGGTACCCGGCATATTCAACCGAGCTAAAATATGTACAATTTTAAATAAATTAATCAAAGAATAAAGAATAGGGCGTTTTACCGAATTTAGGACTTGGACTAATTCCAAGTCCCCGGCAACGGCGCCAATTTGCTAAACGAGAAATTGTTAGGATAATCTTATATATAAAAAATAAATTAATAAACTAATCCTACAACTCTACTACGGGTAGCAAAATAAAACCCGGTCGGAGTATAGTGTAAATATATTACGACCGAGAGTATCGTACGCAAGGGACTTATAGAAAATTAGTCCTAATCCGGGCAAAAGCCTATTCTATAATAAGGGGGGGAAAGTAAATGACACCATAATTAAGTAATACCTATCTAAATGCGAGGTTTAGGACTAAATCACCCTAAGTACCAACATGATCAGGCAATGCAACTTCAAGACACGAACTTAACCAACCAACATGATTGCGCCGGATGTCCTGCCGGACATCAGATGCACGGCATATTCAAATTCTTGAATGTGCCGGACAGGAAGCACCCGGCAGTGCATCCGGCACGTTCATATGGTGAAAACCACTCTCTTGCTTCGAACAAGAAACTCAAAACCCATTAACAAATCGAGCATATGTCATGCTACGAAATGAACAAGGAGATGGGGGAAGATGGATTAACTCGCAATCTTTAATGCTAACCCTAAATTATAGATGAAAACATCAAAGACCACTAAGATTTGTCTAACCTATCCTACTCTTGGGCTTTTCCCCCTCAAGTAGAATTTGCATAAAGAGAATGAGTGATCAACTAATTCTCTTGCCATAAGAACCAGAATCTTAATGAACGCTTGAATTTGTATTGAAATAATCATATTGTTTACATAGAAGGAATTCATCCCTAGCCAAAGCCTAACAAGGATCTCTACTTCACCATCCACTCAAATAAGGAAGAAATACATAAGGGAGAAGGAGATTGAACATAGCCTCAACCCGAAAAGGAAATCTTCTCTTCTTCTTGTGGGTGGATCCGTAGAAATGCCTTGGACACCAACAGATGGAATGTGGGCGGAAATGGAGAAGTGAATGGAGTATAATATGATGTTGAAGTGTGTCAAATTGCAGCCTTTCTCGGCCTATTTATAGGCATCAAATGTGTCGTTGCCGGGCGTCGTGCCGGATCACCAGTAGCCGGCACACGTGATAAATGCGCCCAACTGTTAACGGTCGAAACCGTCAATTCCGCGCGAAACAGTGCATATGCCGGGTAGGAGATACCCGGCATCACACCCGGCATCATCCTTTTCACCAACGGTCAATAACTGCTATCGCTTGGTCAACCGTGGCGACTCTTTACTTATGCCGGATGGAATCTACCCGGCATTAGGTCCGGCAAGGCCTCTTTTCTGTTCTGTGCTTATGCCGTGCAGAAACTACCCGGCATGGAGTCCGGCTTCAACTGAACTTTTGCCTAGAAAATCATTCCTTGCACAGAAAACTCATAAAAACATAAGTCTGAACAAATATTATACTTTAACACATAATAAGCATAAATAACATAAATATAACTTAATTTAGATAAATATAATACTAAATCTAGTGCATAAAATATGATAAGTCTGCGGCTTATCAAGGCCCTACACTTACCTTTTGCTAGTCCTCGAGCAAAACAAGATTAGAAAGAAGTAATTACTTATGCACAAAACAGATAAACTCTAGAATGAAATGTAGATAAATATTTCCAACTATATGACTCTAATTCATAAGTATCACTTATCTACCTTATTCTATCGAAACATACTAATGGATATAAAACAAGGAATTTCAAAACCGATCAAAAACTTTTGGGCTATTTTGCATAAGGGATTTGTAATCTCTCCTTTTTCCGGTTTCCATCATTCAGCTCTATTTTTCAAGAGTTTCTGAATGTGGCCAAGACTCTCATCAATGGTTTTATGAATCAGCCCTATTTTGCAAGAGTTTCTGAATCAACCATGATTTTTTTTTGCATTGAAGAACGGGGAATTTAGGAGAAAAATAAAAGGAAAAACTCTCTTTTCTTGCTTTTATTCAGAGGCACTTTTGCAACCTCTAGGAATATAATGCTTTTCCTTTGAAAGAAGATTTTTTTTCTTTCTTTTTTTCTTCTTCTTTTCGTTTTTCACAAAAACCCTATTTAAGATTTTCACCCAAAAGATTTTTCACAATTTGATAAGAAAAGAAATAAATACCCAGAAGTACATAAGAGATAGAAATAGGAGTAAGGTCATATACTCATGTTAATAAAGAGAATCAAGAAGTTAAAAACAAGGATCTACAAGTCATTAGAAAGTTTACCTCTTGAGAGAACAAGCTTTTATTCATTCCTAATCTTATCTCTATCAAAAACATGCAAAAAGTTTAGTAAAACATTGAATAAAACGCAAAACTTATGCATATTATAAAAAAAAAAACTTATTTTTTTAAGGTGGGGTCCCTGCCCTACACTTGGTAGGAACACTGTCCCCAGTGTCAAAAAGAAAAATAAAGAAATAAAGAAAGAAGTGACTCCCCTGTGGTGAAAGAAGACCAGATGCGTGGGGCTGCCCTACACTTAGCCTTTGGCTACTTGGCAGATTGATCAGAGATATCGATAGAGGTTATGAACGATCTTGCATACTCCCGTTGATAAATTTAGCGTTGGAGACGGGAGTTGACCAAGTGGTCATGTTGAGCAAAAGGTTGCTGCATTTGTAACTGCATCGACTTATGCTCCATGCGAATGATCGATGTTTCTGCAAGTTCCGCTTCCTCAGGTGGTATAAAATCTGGCAATTCGGAGCATTGGGCGTGTGGTCGTGCAATTTTCCACATTCGCCTGCTAAGGAGGGAAGGTTATTGCCATTCGCCTGCGGTATTTGATTATTTGTGTAGGGAGTGTGCTTGAAGTGCATTCACCTGATTTTCTTTGGAGGAGTAACACACAAACAATATAATGTTTTGTAAAAAAAATAAATAATAATAATAATTATTAAATACATAAAAGAATTTAAACTAATAATAATTAAAAAAAAATTGGTCCTAAAAATAAAGACAAGGTAAATAATAAAATTTACAAAGCAAAAAAAAAACAAAAATTGATCGTGCCGGGCATCATGCCGGGTGTAGGCTACCCGGCATTGGACGTCCTCCATACATGCCGGGTTATATTTACCCGGCCCCACACCCGGCCTAATCAATACGAAAGCAAAAATAAGAGGATCAACGAATCGGGAGTATTATGAGGGAGTAAAGAAAACAAAGAGAATTTATAAAGAACTTTAACACTTAACGAAAAATAAATAAAAAAAAAATCCTGAACGTGCCGGACATGGTGCCGAGCATTGCGTATCCGGCAGTGGACTTCCTCCACTAATGTCGGGTTGGATTTACCCGGTATAGGACCCGGCGTGTTCAACCTTGAAAAAGAAAAGGAAAGGAATATTTACAGATAAATCAAAGATTCAAAAAAGGAAAAAATATGCAAAAATAAAAGTTGAGATTAAATGCCGGATTGTGCGCCGGATGAATCCCGTCCGGCTTAAGACTTCTTCCATGATGCCGGACGTGTTTTATCCGGCCTGTTGCACGGCATACTCAACTTAGCGAACAAAAACAAACAGAATTAAAGGAAAAATGTTGAATGTGCCGGGTACTAGATATCCGGCCTGGTACCCGGCATATTCAACCGAGCTAAAATATGTACAATTTTAAATAAATTAATCAAAGAATAAAGAATAGGGCGTTTTACCGAATTTAGGACTTGGACTAATTCCAAGTCCCCGGCAACGGCGCCAATTTGCTAAACGAGAAATTGTTAGGATAATCTTATATATAAAAAGAATAAATTAATAAACTAATCCTACAACTCTACTACGGGTAGCAAAATAAAACCCGGTCGGAGTATAGTGTAAATATATTACGACCGAGAGTATCGTACGCAAGGGACTTATAGAAAATTAGTCCTAATCCGGGCAAAAGCCTATTCTATAATAATAAGGGGGGGAAAGTAAATGACACCATAATTAAGTAATACCTATCTAAATGCGAGGTTTAGGACTAAATCACCCTAAGTACCAACATGATCAGGCAATGCAACTTCAAGACACGAACTTAACCAACCAACATGATTGCGCCGGATGTCCTGCCGGACATCATATGCACGGCATATTCAAATTCTTGAATGTGCCGGACAGGAAGCACCCGGCAGTGCATCCGGCACGTTCATATGGTGAAAACCACTCTCTTGCTTCGAACAAGAAACTCAAAACCCATTAACAAATCGAGCATATGTCATGCTACGAAATGAACAAGGAGATGGGGGAAGACGGATTAACTTGCAATCTTTAATGCTAACCCTAAATTATAGATGAAAACATCAAAGACCACTAAGATTTGTCTAACCTATCCTACTCTTGGGCTTTTCCCCCTCAAGTAGAATTTGCATAAAGAGAATGAGTGATCAACTAATTCTCTTGCCATAAGAACCAGAATCTTAATGAACGCTTGAATTTGTATTGAAATAATCATATTGTTTACATAGAAGGAATTCATCCCTAGCCAAAGCCTAACAAGGATCTCTACTTCACCATCCACTCAAATAAGGAAGAAATACATAAGGGAGAAGGAGATTGAACATAGCCTCAACCCGAAAAGGAAATCTTCTCTTCTTCTTGTGGGTGGATCCGTAGAAATGCCTTGGACACCAACAGATGGAATGTGGGCGGAAATGGAGAAGTGAATGGAGTATAATATGATGTTGAAGTGTGTCAAATTGCAGCCTTTCTCGGCCTATTTATAGGCATCAAATGTGTCGTTGCCAGGCGTCGTGCCGGATCACCAGTAGCCGGCACACGTGATAAATGCGCCCAACTGTTAACGGTCGAAACCGTCAATTCCGCGTGAAACAGTGCATATGCCAGGTAGGAGATACCCGGCATCACACCCGGCATCATCCTTTTCACCAACGGTCAATAACTACTATCGCTTGGTCAACCGTGGCGACTCTTTACTTATGCCGGATGGAATCTACCCGGCATTAGGTCCGGCAAGGCCTCTTTTCTGTTCTGTGCTTATGCCGTGTAGAAACTACCCGGCATGGAGTCCGGCTTCAACTGAACTTTTGCCTAGAAAATCATTCCTTGCACAGAAAACTCATAAAAACATAAGTCTATACAAATATTATACTTTAACACATAATAAGCATAAATAACATAAATATAATTTAATTTAGATAAATATAATACTAAATCTAGTGCATAAAATATGATAAGTCTGCGGCTTATCAGGAACCGAGAACAAGGAGGAAAGGAAGGAAAAGAAAGAAGAAATGAAGAGAAGAGAAAGAAAGAGGAACAAAAATCACAAGGTAAATGCCTTACCTTGAGTTAGGTTTGTATGGTATAGTGTAACAGTTTTGAGTATTGGAATTGAGTAGTATATATGGGAATGCGTAATAAGTATATTGTTGTATGATGAAGAAAAGAATGTAACAGTTTTGAGGCTTTAAAAGATGGTTAAAAGCTTGGGTAAACATTGAGTAATGTATGTGTATGTGCAGGAAAAATATTGTGGTATATTGTGTAGAATGAATGTGTGAGCTGAAAATGTATGTGGGCAATGTTAAAAATATAGGGGAACCTCTGCCCAAATTTTTATGGAAATTGGAGGACTTAAATGAGGAAGAGGAAGGGATAACCTATGTGGTAACCAAGTGTATTTGGAGAGTTTAAGTGAGTAGTTTAGTACTTTGTAACAGATTTAGAAGAGGATTTAAGTAATGGGATGGAACTAGGATTGGGGCAATGCATTGAGGATGTTAGGAGTAGCATTAGTAGGGGGAGTATTGAATGGTAAGAGGGAAGGAAAAATCTGTAACAATTGTAGAAGAAAGAAAGCTGTAATAGTGGAGGAAAATGTAACAGTGGAGTGTATTTTGTAACAGATTTTGGTAGAGTGGATTAGGCTAGTTTAAAGTGCTTAATCAATGCTAAAATATGCTAGATTATATGTAGGAATAATGGGGAAGAGATGGGTAGAAGTTTGGAATTTAAACAAACTCAAAAACTTATATATATTGCAGTAATATAACTAGTCCGGGTTTGCAAACCAGCACACAAACCCGGACTAGCATGAAAACTCGACAGAAAGTTTTTACAAGGGATGGTCCGGGTTTACAAACCAAGACACTAACCCGGACCACCCCAAAAATACACCCGAGGGATTTGCAAAGGAATGGTCCGGGTTTGCAAACCAACCCCCAAACCCGGACCACCCAAAATTTTCACCCGAGAGGAATAACAATGTATGGTCCGGGTTTGTAAACCCAGCCCTAATCCCGGACCACACCTAATTTCCACCCGAGACTGAACAAACACCCTGGTCCGGGTTTGTAAACCCAGACACTAACCCGGACACCCCTAAAATTCTTCCAGAATGTGTTTAAAAGATATTCTAAGGTAGGGTAAGGATGGGTAATGATTGTATAAGATGATTAAGACATGATTAATGATGTTTAATGGTCATTAAGGCTAAAAACAAGCTTAGAAAATAATTTTAAGTAAGTAACATAAGTAAAGGTATTTGAACAATGAGGAATTAGTAAATGTAAACTAGGTGTGAGCCTCGATTTTAAACCCCTATCCTATGTGGATTAAGCTGATTAGGATCTAATCGGGTTTTAGGTCCACTTATAACCTAAGATTAATAACTATGTCATATAACAATAATTATTAAATCCTAAGTTAGCTCACTGGAACCTATTATGAGTCGCCACCTAATTTTAACCTAGATCAAATTAGGAAAGGAGAGTTTGGGTTCGGGGGCTTGATATTCGACTTAATTAGGGTTCAATTACTTTCATTACCCCAGAAGTCGTTTTTCCTCTACTTAGTTTAATTACGGCTTATTACGAGTCGTTTTAACCTAAGTGCGCGCTTCTGATTTTTTTGTAATTTTTCATTTTTTGACAGAAAATTAAAGTGAAATTAAAACTACCTAAACTAGGGTATCGGAGGCAGAATTAGGTCAAATTTTAATTCCGTCCGTGACCACGGACCTAATGTCCGAACCCACGGACCCCAGTTAACCTAAATGCACAGAAAAATCAAATTTAAACAGAAACAGGATTTTGAAAAGTCCGGGGCCACGGACAGGACGTCCGTGGGCCTGGACATGTTTTGTAAAACCCTAAATTTTGAAAATAAAAATATCCCGCCACCGTCCGGGGGCGTCCGGGCTTACGGACAGGTAGTCCGGGACCCCGAACATGACATCCGTGGGTGCGGACCGCCCTCGGACGGCGGCGTTGAGGCTGTTCCCGAAGGTGTTTTTGGCTCAAATTTTATGGGTGTGTAGCCTGAAAGATGTACAAGACATTAGTGATTGAAAGTTTTCAATTTGAAATCGAATTTATTGCGAAACTTAACGAACAAGTTAGAAGGCAGAAACACAAACAAACCTTAATTCAGAAGCAAGGAAAAATCAATTTGGTTAGCAATTTCAACCAGAAGTGTATTTATACCAGAAGGGTTAGAGAATTTGGTTTTTACCCTGTTTTGATTTCGAAAATTTGTTGTTCCTTCACGTCGGGAATCTCTAAAAGCTTCGTTGGTGGCCGATCTGGTTCGACTTTGACCCGAGCTTCTGACCTCTTCTTCCTTGTGTTGTTAAGCACGTTTTGGTTCTGTATTTGTGGTGTTTTGATGCTTGGAAGTTCAATGGGAGAAGAAAGAATGTGTTTTTGGTGATTTTGAGATGATTTCGATAGAGTTTCGGTGTTGGGAGTGTTGAAAACGTGGGAGGCAAGTAGACGGCTGTGTTTTCTGACTATGGGGATGATCTCCTCTGCCCTATGTCGTTTTTTGGAAGGCCTTTTATAGAAAGAGCATGGCCAAGTTGATAGAACAAGATTTTTATCTAAAACCTTGATTTTGTGCTCTAAGAGAATCTGATTTTGTAAAACGTGCTACAGGTTGATAAAAATTCCGAAATTTTAACCAAAGATAAAAGATGATTTTTAGGAATTTTCAGAGTTGGAATCAGGTTATTTCGATAAATAACCGATTAGATAAAAATATTACAATCTGGAATCTCCCATAATTCATAACTTACGATTGGAAAGTTGAAATAACAAAATTCCAACGGCATTATTCTCTAAGAATCATCCTCTATCTTGTGTTAAAATTTGATGACATTTTATTTTGATTTCGGTATTTTCCAGAGGAGAGAGAAAATTGCAAAAATGATTGAATTTCTCTTTTAAATTTTGGGATATGGTTCCAAATAAAATAATTTCAGGTTTATGACTGTATGTAGTCATGCTAACCATGTGACAATTTTATTTTAATTTTGAAAACCTTTTTATTTCTATTTTGAGGCTATTTCATGTGTTAATTATTAAAGAGACTAGCTTATTAATAAGCATTATCAGAAAATCATGAAATACCTTTCATAATGACTATGGTATTTGGAAATGCCTGGAGATGATGAACAAGTCATATGAAAATAGAAAATCCCAAGAATGTCCCTGGAAAATCCTGTATTGGTGCACTTTGACCATTTTGCCCTTTGTAACATGTATGCCTTTGAGACTACTCCGGGGGGGTTGAAATTTTGGGTATAACACTAGGAAACTCTAGTAAAGTAATGAGTAAGGTTAATTATGGATAATTAACCATCCAACTGTATGTATATGCTAGGATTCGAATAGTTGAACACCGAAGAGGAGTCGGTGAGTCCGAAATCAATGGTGAAAGGTATGATTTCTTCATGCCCTGTATCCTAATCTGGTTACCCCGATTTGTGTGCTTATTTGATCACCTAATAAGATAAATGCATGAATCGGACTATATTGCACCTACTTGTGCTTGTTTAAATTGTTCTTGAGATTTGTCTTGAACAATAGTTTGTATAATTCATGAAATACATGAATGATGATGAAGTGTATTTGTATCTCGTAGTGTACTTGTATATTGTATTGTATTTTGTATGGGTGTGTATATGAACAATGCAATGTGTATGTGGCTTGGTTGTTGACTTCTACTAAATTCCTAACTATCTAACTCCTAACTTAAGTGAGTAAATTGGAATGAGTAGAAGTCCGATATAGCTTCGGCCACGCGTGAGGATGAGGAGACACAAAAGGTTGGATCCGATTCCTGACTCTTAAACTGGTCCGCGGCCCAAACCCCTTAAATGGGTAGTATCCTGGATTGGTGAGTCAAGTAAATCCCGGTGGTGGGACGGAGTAGTCCCCGGGCCGGAGGTCCCGACGACTTAACATGAGTAAGAGTAAGTAAGTAAGTATGTATGAGAATGAGTATGTATGCGTAAGTACTGTGGAACGAGTAAAAGAGTAATCTCCACCCGATTAACCCGGGTGGACCAACATGAGCTAACAAATATGGTGGATTGTGTATGTATTGTGTATGTATTGTACATGTATTGTGTATTGTGGATTTCGGAAAGGTAAGTATATATCTGATGGCTAGTATGATTTACCATGTATGTATTGAAGAGTATGTATTGAAGTGTGTGTATGTACTCCTTGCGTAATGTATTGTAATATTATGTATAAGAGCATGTATGTATCCATGTATGTTTGAATGAAACCAATCGCATGTATTAGACCAAGTGGTCGGCATACCCTCACTAGTACGCGGGGTATGCGGTGATCATATGCAGCGAAAGCTGACCCCCTAGGGGGAACGTTTTTAGTGTGCAGGTACTCGAAGCGGATATGGTCAAGGTAAGAGACCGGTGGCTACATTCAGATAGTAGAAGTAGAATGTAGAGGTGTACTAAGTGGTACACCCTTGTACCTAGGAAGTAAGTAGTTTGTGAGGAATGGGTAGTTGAAGATACGAATTTGGAAGAGGTATTATATTTGTATAAGGATCTTAGTAAACTCGGTGTATAGTATTGTAATGTATCGAACTTATGGAGCATTGTATGAAATGGAGTATTGTAATGAATGGGAAGTTCTAGTATCTGATTTGGTAATTGGAGTATGTATCGTAAGTGTGTAGTACTCGGATATTCCGGTCCATCAGACCGATGTTGTATGTAGCAGTAGTAGTAGCCTTGTTAGTCACGTGGGTGGCTAACGGCATTGTATCACCCGCTGTATGTATGTAAGTATCCGCTGCGTGAGTCTAGATTGTATAAGGAGATTGGACAGTAATGACAGTATTAGCAGTAGGGGTGTTACACACACGAAATTTCCCTATGTGGTAAATATATACATACACAAGAATAATGTATATAAGGATGAGTATATATTATGGTTGGAGACCATATAATATAATGGTGGTGGTTATTACAAAAAAATAGTTACAAACTATAAGTTATGATTTTTTGAATGCAAATATTATTTGCTAAAGATAATGGATAATATAATACAATGTATTATAATGGATGGTGGAAAAATAATACGATATAATATAATAATGCATGCATACATGCAACTATAGGTTATATACCTAAGTTTAATGATGAATAAGATTTAAAGGAATATAATGAAATTAAACTTAACAGTCGAAATGTTTTGACATACGAGTTTAGTAACAAAGCCGACTGGTTTAGATAAACCCGTAACAAACAACTGTAGAAAACAGGGATGAACTGTCGGGGTTACTTGTTATTCGGAAATACCGGATGTAGTTAGTCATGGAGACTGGCTTATAGTTTTAATACCGTTTAGATCATACTTCAGACAAGGACGCTTGATGAGCTAGTGGACTACACTGCGCATCCTAGGTCTTGGTGAACGGTATGTAAAGGGGTTTGATCCGAGTTGTCCTAAGGAAACTCCTTGGGCTCGGATTTGGTTGATATCACTTGTGTGTTAAGTGTTTTTGATACATGTATGTGATTGTGTGCTACTGCATTAATTATATATGCACGAGCATCCCACGGGACTAACACTACGTCGACTATAGATCGACTTATATAAACATACATATACATTATTGTGATGACATGACGGTTACTTGATATAATACCATAGTATAAATATTAAGTATATGGTAACCTAAGTAAAACACTTAGGGATGAGTCACGACATTGTCGGTCTCTAGAGCATGGATCTCGAATATGAATATAACCTAGATTACTTCTAGGTATGCGTGAGACCCATTGGGCAGCTAATTAATAAATATATTCTCCATAAGACTAAGAGCATATCTTAAACATTATGAGAGAGAGATGGTATGAGTTGAGGTGAGTAATCCCGGTAGTTTACGAACTACTTGGTTGCGCAGTTGTGATCACTGAGGGGTTTCCGATTGGATTCCGCTCCAGGTTTATACCCAACGAGCCCAAACTGGATCGTGGGTCAGGTGGCTACGGCCTTTATATGGATGTCTTACGAGACATAAGAGAATAGTCAGGTGCAGACGTTATATCGTGAGTGGTTGAAATGGTGTAAAATTAAAAGAAAAGAAATTAAAAACTCAAAATAAACGTCGGGCTGCAAACAAATCCCGGTCGCAGTAGTATAGTGAAATGTAAGCGACCGGATATCGAACCACGGGACTAATAATATATAGTACCTAAGCGTGTCACAAAGAGGGGGGATTAATTGACTTGTTACATATAAATAAAAACAGTTAATAAAATTAACTAAGTAAGCAAATAAACTAACGGGACTCTGGTTCAGATTAATATAATATCTGCTCTTTCATGCTAGGCTTACTGGTTTAATTATAATTGTTTGGCAAGATTCCTGATATTTTCTTAAGGTCCGATGAAAACTCATAAGAACTCGTTCACCTGTAATGCAAGGTCCGATGAAAACTCAAGCAAAAGCCTGCGAACGGCAGAGGAGTGTTGAGGGATTACATTTGCAACTAAGTACTAACTTAAACGATGAAAATAAGTTTCCCCCAGTTTTACGGCTTAATCAACCCATCTGTTTCCAACCGATGAAATCAAAAACAGACTTAGTAAAGCATTTTAATAAATTCATGAGGTTTATTAAAAAGATGGCGAGAAAACCTTTAACCATAACAAACTTTATTAAAACTAAAACCAGTAAAACATATTGCATAATTAATACAGATACATAATAATTATTCCCAGAGTATACATATACTAATGAAAAGAAAACAAATGGAGAAGTGGGAGATTAGAAATGGAATGAACGAGTGAGTGAAAATGTAGTGGTATGAAGATGGAATGATGGTGTGAATTGGAACTCCAGAGGAACCACGGACGGAACCTTTGGAAGGACACTCAGTAAGGAGGAATGAAGCTCGTATTTATAGAGGAAGAAGAACAGAGCAGCAGCTCATTAGCTCACTGATTGAGCTCGATGATTGCAGCTCCCCATTGATTGCAGCTCATTGATTGCGCAGGGGACAGGGCTGCAACGCGTGCGTGATTTCTGGTAGGCGCCGACTGCTAAAACGATAAGGCGAGTCAAGTTGTAGAGCGAGTCGGCGAAGAAGATTATCCGTTGATTTACACGTGTCCGCTAGATAAGGAGCGGTCTCCTCTGTCTCAACCGCCTCGCGGTCTCCTCTGTCTCAACCGCCTCGCGGTCTCCTCTGTGTTGTCCGCCTGTTAATAGGCGGTGGCCTCTGTTTTGTCTGCCTCGCGGTCTCCTCTCTGCTGTCCGCCCATTTAGAGGCGGTCTTGTGTCTCACGTCCGCCAGTTTATGGGGCGCATGCTTGCGTGAACTTGTTTAATCTCTATAATATATGTGTGTATTTGGTATTTTTCCTACATTTTAACACATATAATACATCAGTTAATATAACAACATAATTATAGGAAAAACCCAAGATAAGTGAGAAACATTAATAAAATACTACAATTTATAAGGTGATTAAACCCTAATAAGTCTATATGTTTTGCACTTATCAAACTTCCTCACACTTGACTTTTGCTTGTCCTCAAGCAAATAAGGAATATAATTATCTCTAAGCCAAATAATAAAACAAGATTAAATAAGTGTAAAAGGGAATTTAGACAAAGTGACAATTGAAAGAATAATTCTGCTCTTAGAAGTAGGTTTTATAAACATTGAAGAAGAATAATTTAATAAAAGCATAGAAAAACTAGACTGCAGAAAACAAGTTAGATTAACCTGGGATTTTCAACCAATTTCAATTCTCTAACCCGGGATGACAAGGGGTGTGAAGTAATGCCTTATTCCGCAATACCTTTCAACACCACGTACTCATGTTCATAAACATAAATTGCAATTAATTATCATTTTTTTGAATGCAAAAATTGTATATGCAAAACATCCATTTTTTTTAATTTTGCATTATTTTCCTGTACCCCAGACTTTTCTCTCTATCCTTGTAACGGTGTTGGGTCTTCTATCCCAGATCACGAGACCTTAGGTAGATAGGTGTTAAAGCACCTCAAAGAACTTAATAACCGGATAGACGAGGCCTGTTTTGGCTAGAAAAATTCACAAACAGCGGAGTACCTTGTCTTTATCCTTTTCTTTCCTTGACTTTCCACATATTTCCATAATCCCAAGCTAAACTAAATTGGTTTTTACAATCAGCAGATCTATCATATTTTGAGAGAAAATATAATATTTTGATGGAAAATAATTTTATACAAACTCCTTTAAATAAAACCATCTTTCAGTTGTCACTTGACATAATTTCAGACACTTCTACAATTATTTTATCTCATTTTTATCAAATTTTTTTTTAATTTTAGGCAGTTTAGAGTAGCAAAAAGTGAGTGTGGCATTATCGAACTACCGTCATAATTTCAGGGAAAGGTCTCTCCTTCCTCACACTTAAGAGGAGCAATGTCCTCATTGTTCAGAATTAAAATCAAGAAAAAGACCTTTCAAATTATGACAGACTCATAAAGGATTAAATAAATACGGGTTGAACATTAATAAAATAAAGGAAGAACTGAAACTCCCCTTGTATCGTAGATTGAGGAAGGTATCCTTCCTCACACTTAGAGCTTTGGTAGGGGTGAGACGTTCCTCACACTTAAGTTCGCGCAAGTATTCAACCAAAGGTATCGAATTTCCTAGAGCAACTGAGGTTGCTCCCATAGGCGAGTTCAGCTATATGTTCGAATATTTATTCTGAAAAGAAAATCATATATAGCCAGCAGAACTCAAGTGGCACCAAAAAGAAAATAAAAATATGATAAACATAAATAATTAGGCAAAAAAACTTAAGCAAAAATAAAACTACATAAAATAAAAACATTTAGCAAACCGAACTGTTACCTTCTAGAAGTTTGATAAGGTTTAAACAGTATAAGTCTACAAAATGTTAGTACACAATAATAAAGTACTACATAAAATAAAAACATTAAGAGTTAACAAATATTAATAAACAAAAAGCAACATAAAAACTAATATTAATAGCAACATAAATATTAATATTAAAAACAACATAAAAATTAATATTATTAACAAAGCATTAATATTTGACATAAACATTTTAGTAATATTAAAAAAAAAGAAAACAAGAAGAACAAATAATATGAAATATAAACAGAATAATTAAACAACATAAATTCTGTCGAAAAATCGACAGAACCTCCCCTAAAAATCTACGATTCTCCACAATTAATTCAGTCAAACGCAAGGTAATTTAATACCGTTATCAGCATAAATCCACATATAACAACCTATAATCATAAATTCTTTCGTTTAATAAAACAAGGCATAATACAATTGGAGAATGCTATTTTAACATAGCAAGTCTCGTATCTACATATACCTAAATTTGAAATTCATCCAAAACGACAAATTTAAGTATATTCAGTGTAGATTTAACCTTGTGTATGTATATTATGATTTATAGAAGAAGAATCTGAGACAAAAATCACATATAAAGCTCGAATTTTCGAACGGGTCGACCTAGGGTTCGAAAGTTCAGTCCTTAATTTCTCCTAGTGTAGTTCATTATTTGTGGATTTGAAACTATAGAAACGTTAAGAATTGAAAAACAAAGATTTCGGTACTAACCTTGCGTAATTTGGTGGAGAATTGAGGAAGTTGTGTTGAATTGAAGAGGAGGGGAGTTGCGCGGCTTGTTCGTTCTCCTCTGTACCGTCGTTTGATTTCGAGAGTGGGAATTGGGGAAGAACGGAGTGCAGTGAAACGCGGCGCTTCAGCCCCTTTTTTTTCCTTTACCGAGTCGCGTCCGCACGTTAAGAGGCGGACAAGAGTGTGGAGTCCGCGAGGCGGACAGGAGTGTGGAGTCCGCCAGTTATTAGGCGGTAAAGTGTGTGCCGTCCGCTAGTTAAGTGGCGGACAAGAGTGAGGCGTCCGCGAGGCGGTCTCGTCTGTGGAGTCCGCGTGGTAAGTGGCGGACAAGGCCTTGTGTCGTGTCCGCATGATATCTGGCGGACAAGACCTTGTTCGGTTTTTTTTTTTTTTTTTGCTTGCTTTCATTCGTAACAGACACAAATATAAAGTATAGGTTAGTAATAATAATGACATAAATTAGAAGTTAATTTAATTAGTTGACAGAATAATTAACGTTAGTAGTTAGAGACAATGGAAAGAAATGACAGGAAATTAAATGACAGAAATTATAAGTTAGTAGTTAGTATACAGAGAAAATTAAATGTTAGGGACAATGGAAATTAAATGTTAGAGACAATGGAAATTAAATGACAATAATATAAGAGTTAGAAGTTAGATGTCAGAAGTTAGAAGTCCGAAGTTAGATGGCCAAAGTCAGGTGTCCAATGTCCAAGTCAGATGTCCAATTAAATATTAACAGATTATTAGATAATTAATATTAACAAAATAATAGTAGATAATTAATATTAACAATAAACGAAAATAATATAGAAATATTTATTAACATATTTAAGAGAACAAAATATTTATAATTAAACAGGTGAATAATCCGGGGCTTAGGAACTAGAATAAATCTAGTCCCCGGCAACGGCGCCATTTTGCAGACGTTATATCGTGAGTGGTTGAAATGGTGTAAAATTAAAAGAAAAGAAATTAAAAACTCAAAAAAAACGTCGGGCTGCAAACAAATCCCGGTCGCAGTAGTATAGTGAAATGTAAGCGACCGGATATCGAACACGGGACTAATATACATATTATAGTACCTAAGCGTGTCACAAAGAGGGGGGATTAATTGACTTGTTACATATAAATAAAAACAGTTAATAAAATTAACTAAGTAAGCAAATAAACTAAACGGGACTCTGGTTCAGATTAATATAATATCTGCTCTTTCATGCTAGGTCTACTGGTTTAATTATAATTGTTTGGCAAGATTCCTGATATTTTCTTAAGGTCCGATGAAAACTCATAAGAACTCGTTCACCTATAATGCAAGGTCCGATGAAAACTCAAGCAAAAGCCTGCGAACGGCAGAGGAGTGTTGAGGGATTACATTTGCAACTGAGTACTAACTTAAACGATGAAAATAAGTTTCCCCCAGTTTTACGGCTTAATCAACCCATCTGTTTCCAACCGATGAAATCAAAAACAGACTTAGTAAAGCATTTTAATAAATTCATGAGGTTTATTAAAAAGATGGCGAGAAAACCTTTAACCGTAACAAACTTTATTAAAACTAAAACCAGTAAAACATATTGCATAATTAATACAGATACATAATAATTATTCCCAGAGTATACATATACTAATGAAAAGAAAACAAATGGAGAAGTGGGAGATTAGAAATGGAATGAACGAGTGAGTGAAAATGTAGTGGTACGAAGATGGAATGATGGTGTGAATTGGAACTCCAGAGGAACCACGGACGGAACCTCTGGAAGGACACTCAGTAAGGAGGAATGAAGCTCGTATTTATAGAGGAAGAAGAACAGAGCAGCAGCTCATTAGCTCACTGATTGAGCTCGATGATTGCAGCTCCCCATTGATTGCAGCTCATTGATTGCGCAGGGGACAGGGCTGCAACGCGTGCGTGATTTCTGGTAGGTGCCGACTGCTAAAACGATAAGGCGAGTCAAGTTGCAGAGCGAGTCGGCGAAGAAGATTATCCGTTGATTTACACGTGTCCGCTAGATAAGGAGCGGTCTCCTCTGTCTCAACCGCCTCGCGGTCTCCTCTGTCTCAACTGCCTCGCGGTCTCCTCTGTGTTGTCCGCCTGTTAATAGGCGGTGGCCTCTGTTTTGTCCGCCTCGCGGTCTCCTCTCTGCTGTCCGCCCATTTAGAGGCGGTCTTGTGTCTCACGTCCGCCAGTTTATGGGGCGCATGCTTGCGTGAACTTGTTTAATCCTCTATATAATATATGTGTGTATTTGGTATTTTTCCTACATTTTAACACATATAATACATCAGTTAATATAACAACATAATTATAGGAAAAACCCAAGATAAGTGAGAAACATTACTAAAAATACTACAATTTATAAGGTGATTAAACCCTAATAAGTCTATATGTTTTGCACTTATCATCAGGGGCCTCCGGACCTCTGGCGAAATGAGCACCTTTGTGTGTACGGGAGGACTACTGTCCATGGTGAGGTTATCGGGTTGTCCTAACATGACACCCAACTGATATTATTAAAACAGGTTTGGATGGATGGTGCCTTAAGGCCAATTAAATTAACTATGGAAACTGTACGCTACGGCGATTGTACATTGTACATATGGATGGGGCCTTGAATGCCAGATTAAATTAAATTAATAAAGGATGGCATACGCTACGACAATTGTACTTTGTACATTATATTGTTATTATTCGATACGTTCGATATACAAATATTGTGTTGATATTTTATGAATGATTGGATTGGATGGATGATTATATGTTATGAATATTTGGATGGATGATTATACATATTATGCAAGTTTATTACAGTATTGATTATAACTGTAAAATGGTAAAGCATGAAACCGATCTAATAATAAGATGGCTAAAATGACTAAGTGACCATTAGGGTCCAGGCCTGGCATACTCAGCGTCTATCGCTGATACTACACCATTACAGGTTGTTGATTATTGTCGAAGCCGAAGAGCGGGAGCAGGATAATTGGAGTTTTACTTTAATTATTACTGCACATGGAGTTTGTCTATATGGCGATGAAGATGGTGAATTGTATTATGGTAAGGTTATGTATATTCAGGTTTGGGTAGATGCTCACTTGTCGATGTTTATGGTTTATAGACTTAGTATGATGTATAGGAGTTTCTCGTTATCACGGCGGTTAGTAGTTTGTTTTGGTTGGTTGTTGGATGTAGTTTGGCTTCGTTGCTCGCATGGGCGAGTAATGGCCGGTGACACCCGAGTGAGTATTTTATGTTGTTATTTATCTTCCGCTGTAAGACGTTTTATTTATTGCTACGTGAGAGATTATATCGTGTTTATGGAGAGGGGTGTTACATACATGGGTTAGACCGGTAATGCAATTTCAATTAGCAACATAGGAATAATTTGAAGAAAATCTCACCGGAATTGCACAAACGAGGAGATTCAAGTTCGGGTTCTGGAAAAATATTCGAACCTTGCCTGTTCGAGTAGCCAACTTCGAAGCACTATAAGGTTCAGTACAGATCGAGTTAGGCTTTGTTCTTGGGCTTAATCTAAAGAGGAAACATAGCTCTACACAATGATAGCAAGAAATCACTCTAATTTGCACCACACAGAAAGAAATCTGAGTCGAAAGTTACGAGTTTATACCTTGCGTTTTCTGGAAAAATCTATGATTTTAGGTGGTGATGAATACGAAAATTTAGACACCTCTCTCTTCCAAACGGTTGGGAATTGGCTTTGGTCATCAACATGAAAGTTGTAGAGGGATTAGAGATCTTCAAAACGAGCTAAAGAACACGAAATTTGGCTGAGAAACGAAGAAGTTATGGCAAGACGAAGTTTACCTGTTCAACTCGTTTTTCTGGAAAACTGGTTACGGTTTTGCGGGTAGGCTACTTTGGAACGATTTTCCGGCTGATGTATAACGAATTAGATTGTGTATGAGTTATGGTTGCAAAGAGGAGATTAAGGAGAAGAGAATGCACAAGACGGCACTCAAAAATTTCAAAAGATGAGAAAGTTATAGACGTCACAAGTTAGGGCAGAACCTGAATTCGGTTACCGAAAATCCAGGAGATAAAATTTATCTAAGTGTTGTGGCGCGTGTGAGCTTGACACGTGGCAGCTTTTAAAATTTTGGCTCTAAACTTCATTCTATCATAACTTTGGCTAGGATGATCTGTTTTTGACGTTCTTTTTATCGATCTTCATGGTTTTCCATAACCTATTTATTGGTATAGGTTTCATGGGCTGGTTTGACCATTCTCAAAAAGTCAACCCTAGCAAGGCTTAAGAAGCTTTAGGGTTTCTAGGATTTTATATTGACTTTTATGCTTCAAATCAATGCCCCCAATATTTCTAAAATCTTTATAACATAATTGGAGTGTCTAGTAATTTTTCCAAGATTTTTTGACTTATAAATCCTGTTATTAAATTCATAATACTATATAATAATATATAATAATTAAATATTTAATTGTATTCTTTAGAGTTAAATAGGAGGAATCCCCTAAAATAATTTCCATAATTCCATATAATATTAATACTCATAATTCCATAAAATAATTTAATATTCATAATTCCTTATACTAATTTAATATTCATAATTCCATATAATAATTTAATACTTAATAATATTATTAGAGGTTTAATTAAAGAAATCCCCTAAATTAATTTAAATTAATTTAGGGGTATTTCAGTATATCCCCCTTAAAAGAAACTTCGCCTCGAAGTTTAAAAATCAACTAATAGGCACTCACACCGCTTCGGGTGTGCTGAGACAATAATAATTCCAATGAAATTCCATACCAATCCAACCCTTTATTTCCATCCATTTCCATAACAACATTCCACTCGAGATTACTCAAAATCAAAACGAACCAAGATATACCAAGACATAGCATGATGAAAATCAACAGTCCCATACTGTGTCATTATGTAAAAACCAAGCACATACAAACACCTCTCGTTCTGCCAATAAGGCAACATGGCATAATCTGGATGAGGTGACGAAGGAAGAGTATGCCAGTATATCCCACTTAAAAGAGCTAAGGTACGCCCTCGTACCGCTACTAACGACACATTCAAAGAATTCAACACTTTATTAACCAGCTTTGTTGTAAATTTTATTGCACCGTTGATTTTATCTGTGATCGATATATATATCTATATCTCTGGATTGTTTTGTATTTGTATTTTCTTAACTGTTATAAAATTTTATTTTATGATCCTTATCCTTCCATTTTATGACCGGTACGAATTATACGTCATTATAGGATCATTTATCATATCAATTATATTAACAAGCTATAAATCAGGTGTAACGTACTTGAGTAGTTTAATATAATATTTCAGATCATTTAATAATCCTCAATAATCTTCCAAAATTATCTTCAAGGGTTTATTAGCCAACCATATGTTAAAACTTTATAAAATAAATATTTTCTATGACTTTCAAGTTTCAATTGTTTTTATAATTACTATAATATTTTAGACGAACCATTAAGTATTTACTTCATAAAGTTTACTTATTATATATTTACATAATTTCACACAAGGCAGAGTTTTAGGAAGTTCTTATTAATTATAATGTAGCTCCAAAAATCTGATTCCTTTATCTTAAAATTTATATTTTTTTTAAGGTAGGGACTCTATATAAAATTTTAAGTCAAATGAATTAGTCTAGCGAAAGTTCACTCACTCTTGATAATTATTTTTCTTAGGGCTTGTTCTATGTAAGTATTACTCTGATCATTAAATCTTGGTACTCCCTTAGACAATGGTGGCTTTTGTTAATATCACTCTTTAAACTTCTAAATAAACTTGAGGATTCCCAAATCTTTAAGTAACTCTCAACTTCTCACTAGACGCTCAATACTCCAAGTATTTAAGGCTCAATAGTATTTAGTTTATTATTACTCATGTGTTTTCACTCCATAGGTAAGTATTTTTCACCAAGAATTTAACTCGGTAAACTCTTTACATGTATGAATTTAGTACTGGATCTTAATATATAAGTTTTGAATTGTTCATTGTGGCTAGTAATGAAATATGTCTAGCTCAAGATTTCATGATGGTAACGTCTTACCACCACTTCCCCTCAAGTTCAACACAATCCATCACCTGCGTAGAAGATTATATACGGTTAGATGACAAGGCTTGTCTAGCCCCTAAACTTCCAGAAGTGAGTGTGCACCCCCACTACTTTCAGCCTAGGAGTTCGTCGCACCAGGCACTTCCCGTAGGGTGTTAGGTTTACGTGTTTTCTTTCTAAAGTTAGCATAGAGTTTTAGTGTGGTTTATGGGTTCGGGTGTATGCTACTAGTGTTTGTTAACTTAATAATTTTCTAGACTTAAGATTTATCCAAACATTACCTTTAGTCAACAATTTGTACCAAGTAATTCTTGAGACTTATTTTCAAACTTTAAAGGATTTGAACTACTTTCACATAATATCAATACTAATTTAGTTATTTAAAGTTCTATTTGTATACTGTTTTCAACCAAAAATATTCTTTAAAATTTCTAGGAGCATGTGTACGTGCTCTTAAGGATTTGTATTCTTAGCCATGTATTCTCCATAAGTATGCTTTTGAAAATAGCATAATATATGATTTATCCCAACCAAAATCTTAACATACTCAATAGATGATATTCCAACCTATATTTCTACTGTAGTTTAATGTTCGAACAGAACAACAACACACCATTCTCTACAGACATTCATAAAAAGAAAAGTGTATAAAGAAATCATTCACTAATCTAAGAAGGGTTAGGAGTCGTGCCTTACTGGAATCCTCACTTCGCAATTCTACCCCAATTTCCCAGTTTTAAGTGCACCTATAATCTAAGTATTTCACTCGGCTTGTTTTCTCGGGTTCAGAGCGTAACTACGCTCTGATACCACTTTCTGTAACGCCCCTATTTACAATAAATACAGCGGAATATAAAATCTCTACTGGTGTTTACAGGCCATCGGGTTCCAAACACCCGGCACCAAACCTCACCAATTACAACTTATAAAATTACAAAAGCTACGGTCTGAACTCGAGAAAAACAACATAACATAACTACTAGTAAAATAGAATAACTCTCCACAATTCCTAATTCCCATCCCAATCACTCATGCTCTTCGTGGCCACCTGTATAAACAATTTATACCTGCAAGATGAAACCAAGCAGCCCACCCCGGGAGGGGTGAGTCAGTTCCCTGGAATGGAACTGGTACAATTCTCCAAAGCAATCTTTAAAACATAACTCTTCAAAATAAACAGTAACTTGAAATTAAACTCTTGAAAGTAAAACAGGGAAACAAGGCACTTTAAAATCACCAAGCCAAAGATAACAAGTTAAGGATAAAGATAAATAATAGGAAGGTAAAGTTAGTGAAACAAAACCACACCATGTGTTAGTGAACATCCAATGCCTTAGTTAAACCCAATTCCCGTTAGGAGTAGAAAGACTCAGATAGTCACAAAGGACTAGGAATGATAAGATAGATCCAAGAACCAATGACTCAAGAGTGGAATAATTCACCTGGGAGAGATGGCCCCCACCGCCAAGTACGTCCTTTTAGGGTAGGGGATATACAGCCCCTCACTGTCTACAACGTCCCTTTTAGGACAGGGGATATACAGTCCCTCACTGTTTACCACGTCCCTTTTTGGGACAGGGGATATACAACCCCTCACTGTCTACTACGTCAGGGGATATACAGCCCCTCACTGTCCACTACGTCCCTTTTGGGACAGGGGATATACAGCCCCTCACTGTTACCATTGAAGACGCGCGCATGTCGAAACCTCAAGAACCAGCTCATGGATGAAATGATATCCAGAGTCAAAAGAAGAATTTACCAAAATTGACCTTTTCTAAATTCCCACCAGATCACTAACTACCCAGAGCAATACCAAAACACTCTGTCCTACAGAGTGCAGAAGCGTAAACCCTAAGTAGTCAATGTCTAATGGAACTACCAAATAGAAGGAACCAATACCCAAGTGAGTTTCACATTCAAGGCTCAGTTAGTCACACAAGCTGAGTTAGTCACACAACCATTTCCTTTTTGAAATTCCTCTTAAACTCAGTTAGCGTTTTCCAAAACATTCCACAAGTCAATCAGCAAAAATATCGGAGTACGAGAAATCGTACCTGGGTAACGCTGTAGCAGTTCTAGACAACTTGCGCAAACAATCAACAGTACTCTGAAGAATATTAAAGGTAGTCTATCATCAATCACGTGTAGCCTATGTTAAGCTTAAATAAACTCCTCACTCAAATGTTATGTATCACCTTTGACTTGTCTTAGAATGTTGTATAACTCAAGGTTGTAGGATCAAAGAATGTATTTTATTAACACCTACTGACTGTCCACTCCTATCCACTTAATTCATATTTAACCACAATCCTCACCATCAAAACTTTTGAGACCTTTATATCATAAATGTGTTCATATTATATAATTAAATCTAAGAATTTCCATAATAATCTTAAGCTCAATACCTTTATCCTTAATTTAGAATAAACATTGTATTATGACCTATGATGGACTCATCTCAGAATACTATACTATTATCTCACAATGTAAAGATTATGTATTTAAACAATATCTACTAGATAACCCATTATGATTAAGTCTTTCCCTTAACTTAATTAAGATTCACATCTTGTATATTGGAATCATAGTGTTGTAGATGCATTTAATTATAACTTAATTGAGCTACTAAACTCAATTATCTCATCTTTAGTTCAGAATGACTTTTAATTACAACCATCTAATAAATTTGTCATAAGATGTTAAATGGCTTCTCATCCTGAATAACTATACTATCGTTGACTTAGATTTAACGAATTAATCTTACATTTAGTATTCACAAGGTATATTATATGTTTTATTATTACCTATACAACAAGGTGTTTAGTATAACCTTTTATGTATCCCTACTTACATTTAATTTCCTACATGTTTTATTTTTACACACATTCTCTCTATAGACTATGTATAATCCTTTGTACTAAACTTCATTAAACTTAAGCCTTAAATACGTTTTAAACTGTTTTACAAAACCTAAGGTTTCAAAGGAATAACTTAATAAATTAATTTCCTTTATTGTATTTAGGATGGACATTATATCCACATAGAGTAGAATTTATCAAGGAATTAAATTTTGGTTCGTAAGTGAAATTGTTAATTATTTAATAAGATAATCTTTTATGAAAATTCTCATATTTTATATTCAAAATAACATATCATTATTTCCCATTACCGTAAAGTATATCAATATAATATCTTATGTAACTTAGTTTCATCTAATAAAAGGTTCAAAGATTTTAAGTATCAAATTCCTATTTATAAACCTTCTATAAATTCTAACCACTAAATACCTCACTTAATTGTAAACTCACATCCTAAGTACTGGTAATAAATGTTATAAATGTATTTCATATGGCTTATCTAGTGCCAAGAAACTTAGGGAATATTATTTAGATAAATTTCCAAATCATAGTTTAATATAGTTTTATATCATAATCCTTTTAATGATTTTATCTTAAAACTGAAATACCCCTAAATTAATTTAAATTAATTTAGGGGATTACTTTTATTAAACCTTTAATAATACTATTAAGTATTAAATTATTATATGGAATTATGAATATTAAATTAATATAAGGGGTTGTGAAATTTATTTAGGGGTTTTCTCCTAATTATTATATATTATTGTATAGTATTATGAATTTAATAATAAGATTTATAAGTCAATAAATCTTGGGAAAATTATTAAACACTCCAAATATTATAAAGATTTTAGGAAGTGTTGGAACATTGTTTTGAAATATAAAAGTCAATATAAAATTCTAGAAACCTTAAAACTTATTAAGCCTTACTAGAGTTGACTTTTTGAGAATGGTCGAACCAGGCCATGAAACCTATACCAATAAATAGGTTATGAAAAACCATGAAGATCGATAAAAAGAACGTCAAAAACGGATCATCCTAGCCAAAGTTATGCTAGTTTGAAGTTTAGAGCCAAAATTTTATAACTGCCACGTGTCAGCCTCTCGTGCGCCCCAACACTTAGTCGATTCTATCTCCTTGTTTTTCTCCAACAACCATCCGATTCTTGACCTAACTTGTGACAGCTATATCTCACTCGTTACTTTGAATTTTCCAGTGCCGTCTTCACCACTCTCTTCTCCTTAATTCCCTCTTTACAATCATAACTCATACAAGCCCTAACTCCTTCTACATCGACGGGAAAGTTGAGCTAAAGTTGCCATCTTTCGAGTTCGTAACCCAGATTCCAGTTTGCATTCGATTTCAGGTAAAGTTCGTCTTGCCATAACTTCCTCGTCTTTCAACCAAATTTCGATTTCTTTAGCTCGTTGTGTAGATCACTAATCCATCTACAACTTTCATGTTTATTCCCAAGCCTGATTCGTAACTGTTTGGAAGTTATAGTCGCCCAAAGTCTCTGATTTGTCAGCACATAAAATCACAGAAAAGACGACAGGTAAACTCGTAACTTGCGGGTCAAATTTCCTTCTGTATAATGCATATTAGATTGAGTTCTTGTTATCATTGTGTAGATCTATGTCCCATCTTTCGATTGAGCCAAAGAACACAGTCTAACTCAATCTGTAACTCGAGTTATAGAGTCGCAAAGTAGCTACCCAAACGGTCCAGCTCGAGCAGTTTTTCCAGAACCCGATCTGAAATCGCTTCGATTCGAGCAATTCCGGTGAGCTTTCTTCAAATTCCTCCGATTATGCTAACCGGTTTTACAATTCCGAACTAACCCATGTTGTAATTTAACCTGTTACGCTCTAGATTAGGAGAATTTTACAGAATTGAATTCGGTAACTAATAAGAACCCTAACTCTCGAATCAAATTCGAATCTTAATGAACTCTGCATTAAAATTGGGGAAAACGGTACCAATAGAACCGAAATTTTATTACGAATCCATAGAAACAAGAATCACGCGATTTCGTTCTGTAGATTGTGAGGAATTGTCGATTTAGTACTCGACTGGGTTGAACTCGGCGCTGAAGAACTCAGAGAATTAGGGCCGTCCGATCGTAGTTATAAGATCTGGACGGCCGAGATTAAAACGTTCCAGAATTTAGTTTATAAGGGTTTTAATAATTCCAGTAAATAGTCTTAACTTGTTGGGTTAATTTAAATATCTTCCCGAATGTATTTTGACTTGAAATTTTAACCATAGATTCCTTATTTTATGTAGTTTATTTTGATGTAAATTATTAAGGTTTTGGAGTTTTTAAACATAAGTTATGATTTTTACAAGTTACGGGTTTTCTGGAATTATTTGGCTAAATTAAAAAGATATTTTTATGAAATAAAAATTTTATAATATGTCTAAAATGTTATAGTTACTGTATATTAAATTTGGGAATTTTTGGGCAATGGTAAAGGATTTTAAAAATTGTGTTTATGAGTTTTTCATAAGAATAACCTATAATATAAGGTTTTTAATGTAATCAAAAATTAAAGTATGGTTTGTTAATTAACTTTTAAGCTGGGGAAAATAAAGGGAACTAAATTAACATTTTATAACAGTAAGTTTATAAAAGTTTTTGTATTAGCTTTTAAGAGAAGTGAAATTATGTACATATATGTATATATACTTACTTAAGTAGAAACTTATATAAATTAAGGAATTTAATTATCCTACATTTTACTTACTATATTATGGGAGTTGATATTTTTAATTAAACTAAGGGATAAAATAGTAACTTGGGTTAAATCAAGGAACTAAATTAATCTACATTTATATTAATTATATAATATGGTAGTTAATATACTTAACTGAAACTAAGGGAAATACTTTATTTTATAAACCATAAATCAGTTTCGGATATGTCTAAAAGATATTGGATATAATTAAATACAATAGAATTTCTTAAAGAGTGTTCTGGATAAATCTTAATATATGTAGGTATATGTATATGTATATATATATATATATATATATATATATATAAATACAATAAAAATAGATAAAGGAAATAACATTCCTTGTGAGAAATATAATCGGAAGGATATTATATATATATATATATATATATATAATATATATAAATAAAAAATAAATAAAATACCTTATAGAAAATATAATATGAAGGAATTAATGAGTTAAAATAAAACCTCTACATAATACTAATAGAATACTATATGAGGTGGTATTAATTTATGGTTATGATTGAGTTTTTAGTTACCCTTGAATTTCTAAGATTTATATAAACAGTATTAAAATACATGTATATATTTAGTCAATGTCCACAATGTAAATCTATAATTGGGTTAAGAAATTAATAAGTTGAAATTTAGGAATATTTGTAACTAGTTTACATAAAGTGTTACACAAATAGATCTTATTATATAATTGATAATAAAATGAATGGAATACTTTTAAATGTTCTTATTATATTTAAAAAATATAAAGTAAATGAGTTACTTTTACATCTAAATGCGAAGAGGATAAATAAGTCTAGATTTAATCATTTCTTAATATTTATAGTATTGAGTAATAACTTAATATTTTGAGATAAAATCATTAAAAGGGATTATGGTATAAGACTATATTAAACTATGATTAGGAAATTACTCTAAATAATAATCCTTAAGTTTCTTACAACTAGTTAAGCCATATAAATACATTTAACACCAATATTCAGGATGTGAGTTTATAGTTAAGTAATGTATTTAGTAGTTAGAATTTATAAGAAGGTTTGTAAATAGAAATTAGATACTTAAAATCTTTAAACCTTTAATTAGATGAAATTAGGTTACATAAGAGATTATATTGATTTACCTTTTGACACTGGAAATATTAATGTGTCATTTGAATATAAGGTAAGGAGATTGTTCAGAATATATTATCTTATTAAGTAATTGACAATTTCACTTACGAACCAGAATTTAATTCTTTGATAAATTCTACATCATGCTAAGATATCATGTCCATCCTAAATACAATAAAGGAAATTAATTTATTAGGTTATTCTTTTGAAACTTTAGGTTTTGTAAACAATATAAAATGTATTTAAGACTTGAGTTTAACGAAGTTTAATATAAAAGGATTATACATGGTCTATAGAGAGAATGTGTGTAAAAGTAAAACAGTTAGGGAATTAAATGTAAGTAAGGATACATAAAAGGTTATCTTAAAACACCTTATTATAGAGATATGGTTAAGTAAATAATATACCTTGTGGATACTAAATGTGAGAGTTCGATAAGTTTGAGTTAACTATAATATGGTTATTTCAAGATGAAAAGTAATTTAACAACTTATGACAAGATTAATAGATGGTTGTAATTAAAGGCCATTCTGAACTAAAGATAAGATAATTGAGTTTAGTAGCTCAAATAAGTTGTATTAAAATGCATCTACAACACTACGATTTCAGTATACGGGATGTAGATCTGAATTAAGTTAAGGGGGAAGACTTAGTTATAATGGATTATCTAGTAGTTATTGATAAAGATACATAGTCAATAAATTGTGAAATAATAGTATAGTATTTTAAGATAAACCCATCATTGGTCATAACACGATGTATGTCCTAAAGTAAGAATAAAAGTATTGAGCTTAAGAATTGTTATTGAAATTCTAAGATTGATTGAACAACGTATAATGCACTTATGTTATAAAGGTCTTTAATGTGAAAATTATGGTTAGGTATGGGTAAAGTGGATAAGGGTGGAACAATTAACAAGTGTTAATAAATACATTCCTTGATCCTACAACCTTGGGCTATACAACCTTCTAAAATAAGTCAAAGGTTATACATAACATTTAAGCGAGGGCTTATAAGATAATTGAGATTTGGAGATAAGAGAAAGGATTCATTTAAGTTTTGCTTAGGGTACGGGTTATTGATAGTAAGTTATCTTTAATATTCTTCAGAGTACTGTTGATTGTTTGTGCAAGTTGATTAGAACTGCTACAGCGTTACCCAGGTACGATTTCTCGTACTCAGCTTGATGTGTTTTGAACTTTATGGAATGTGTTGTACGATTTCTCGTACTCCGATATTTTTAATGGTTGACTTGTGGAATGTTTTGGAAAACGCTAACCGACTTTAAGAGGATTTTCTAAGGGAAAAAAATGGTTGTGTGACTAACTCAGCTTGTGTGACTAACTGAGCCTTGGATGTGGAACTCACTTGGGTATTGGTTTCTTCTACTTGGTTGCCTGTTAGACATTGGCTGCTTAGGGTTTACGCTTCTGCACTCTGTAGGACTGAGTGTTTTGGTATTGCTCTGGGTAGTTGGTGATCTAGCGGGATTTTTGGAAAAGGTCAATCTTGGAAATCTTTCTTTCGACGTGCGCACGTCTTTAATGGTAACAGTAGGGGGCTGTATATCCCTCGCCCATAGGGGCATTGATATTTGACAGTAGGGGGCTGTATATCCCTCGCCCATAGGGGCATTGATATTTGACAGTAGGGGGCTGTATATCCCTCGCCCATAGGGGCATTGATATTTGACAGTAGGGGGCTGTATATCCCTCGTCCATACGGACATTGATATTTGACAGTAGGGGGCTGTATATCCCTCGTCCATACGGACATTGATATTGGCGGTGGGGGCCATCTCTCCCAGTTAAACTATTCCACTCTTGAGTTCTTGATTCTTGGATCTATTTCATCATTCCTAGTCCTTTGTGACTATCTGAGTTTTCTACTCCTAACGGGAATTGGGTTAACTAAGGAAATGGATGTTCACTAACACATGATGTGATTTTGTTCCACTAACTTTATTTCTCAGTTATTAAACTTTCTTCTTATCTTAGTATCTTGATTTGGTGATTGTGAAATGCTTTATTTCTCTGAGTGTTTTAAGAGTTTGTTTTCATGTTACTGTTTATTTTGAAGAGTTATGTTTTATAAATTTGTTTTTTTTGAGAATTGTACCAGTTCCATTCCAGGGAACTGACTCACCCCTCTCGGGGTGGGCTGCTTGGTTTCATCTTGCAGGTACGAATTGATTTACAGGTGGCCACGAAGAGAATGAGCGTTTGGGATGGGACTAGGTTTTGTGGAGAGTTAATGTTTTTAATTTCTATTATGTTTGTGTTAAGTTTTTCTCGAGTTCAGACCGTAGCTTTGTAGATTGTAAGTTGTAATTGGTGAGGTTTGGTGCCGGGTGTTGGAACCCGATGGTCTGTAATCGCCTTAGGGTTTTATTTCCGCTGTATTTATGGTTAATAGGGGCGTTACAGAAAGTGGTATCAGAGCGTAGTTACGCTCTGAACCCGAGAAAACAAGCCGAGTGAAATACTTAGATTATAGGTGCACTTAAAACTGGGGAACTGGGGTAGAATTGGGAAGTGAGGACTCCAGTAAGGCACGACTCCTAACCCTTCTTGGAATTGTGAAAGATTCCTTTACACACTTTTCTTTTGTGAATGTCTGTTGAGTGTGATGTGTTGTTATACCGTTCCAACAATAAACTACAGAATATATATATATATAAGTTTGGAACATCCTATATTAAGTACGATAAGATTTTAGTTGAGATAAACCAAATATTAAGCTATTTTTCAAAAGCATGCTCATGGAGAATACATTGCTAAAAATGCAATCCTTTAAAAGCTAGTACACGAATTCTTAGAATTTTAAAGAATACTTTTGGTTGAAAACAGTATACAAATAGAAATTTACATAACTAAATTAGTATTGATATTATGTGAAAGTACCTCAACTCCTTTAAAGTTTGGAAATAAATCTCATGAACTACTTGGTATCAATTTATTACCTAAAGATAATGTTTAAGATAAATCTTAAGTCTAGCAAATTATTAAGCTAACAAGAACTAGTAGCATATTAGAAAAGATCAACATCTGAACTTGTAAAACACATTAAAACTCTATGTTAACTTTAGAAAGAAAACACATAAACCTAACACCCTACGAGAAGTGCCTGGTGCGACGAACTCCTAGGCTGAAAGTAGGGGGGTGCACACCCACTTCTAGAAGTTTAGGGGCTAGACAAGCCTTGTCATCTAACCGTATATAATCTTCCACGCAGGTGATGGATTGTGTTGAACTTGAGGGGAAGTGGTGGTAAGACGTTACCATCATGAAATCTTGAGCTAGGCATATTTCATTACTAGCCACAATGAACAGTTCAAAACTCGTATATTAAGATCCAGTACTAAATTCATGCATGTAAAGAGTTTACGAAGTTAAATCTTTGGTGAAAAATACCTATATATGGAGGAAGGGGATTAAGTTTGGGTACTCCAAGATACAACATCTACCCCTGGTTGGATCTAAAAAAAAAAATCAATAAAAGAAGTTACTTAAAGATTGAGTGAAGAGAAGAGTAATACTAACCTAAGTATCATTGATCCTTAAATACTTGAGTATTGAGCATCTTAAAAAAAAATTGAGAGTTACTTAAAGATTGAAAATCCTCATGTTTACTTGGATGTTTAACATTATACATGTATAAAATTTTAAAAGACACACTAAGAGTGATGTTCACCAAAAGCCACCATTGTCTAAGAGAGTACTAAGATTTAATAATCAGAAGAATACCTACATAGAACAAACCCTAAGAAAAATAATCACCAAGAGTGAGTGAGTTTTCATTAGACTAGTACATTTGACTTAAAATTTTATATAGAGTCCCTATCTTGAAAAATAAATTTTAAGATAAAGAAATCAGATGTTGGAGCTACATTATAATTGATAAGAACTTCCTTAGATTCTCCCTTGGGTGAAATTATGTAAATATAATAAGTAAATTTTATAAAGTAAACATAGAAACAATTGAAACTTGAAAAGTCACAGAAAATATTTATCTTATAGAGTTTTAACATATGGTTGGCCAATAAACCTTTGAAGATAATTTTGGAAGATTATTGAGGATTATTAAATGATCGGGAATATTATTTTAAACTACTCAAGTACGTTACACCTGATTTATAGCTTGTTAATATAACTGATATGATAAATGATCGTATATGGACATAATTCATATCAGTCATTAAACGAATGGATAATAATCATAAGATAAAATTTTATAATCACCAAGGAAATACAAATACATAACAATCAAGAGATACAGATATATGTAACGATCATAGATAAAATCAACGGTGCAGTAAAATTTACAACAAAGCTGGTTAATAAGGTGTTGAATTCTTTGATTGTGCCATTAGTAGCGGTACGAGGGCGTACCTTAGCTCTTTTAAGGGGGATATGCTGGCATACTCCTCCTTCGTTATCTCATCCGGATTATGCCTCGTTGCATTATTAGCAAAGGGAGAACAGTATTAGCAGAATGAGAGGTGTTTTGTATGTGCTTGGTTTTGCATTATGACTCAGTATGTGACTTTTGATTTTCGTCATGCTATATCTTGGTATATCCTGATTCAGTTCGATTTTGAGTAATCTTGAGTGGAATATTGTTACGGAAATGGATGGAAATAAAGGATTGGTTGGGTATGGAATTTCATTGGAACTTTATTGTCTCAGCACACCCGAAGCGGTGTGAGTGCTTATTAGTGGATTTTTAAACTTCGAGGCGAAGTTTCTTTTAAGGGGGATATGCTGAAATACCCCTAAATTAATTTAAATTAATTTAGGGGATTTCTTTTATTAAACCTTTAATAATACTATTAAGTATTAAATTATTATATGGAATTATGAATATTAAATTAATATAAGGGGTTGTGAAATTTATTTAGGGGTTTTCTCCTAATTATTATATATTATATAGTATTATGAATTTAATAATAAGATTTATAAGTCAATAAATCTTGGGAAAATTATTAAACACTCCAAATATATTATAAAGATTTTAGGAAGTGTTGGAACATTGTTTTGAAATATAAAAGTCAATATAAAATTCTAGAAACCTTAAAACTTATTAAGCCTTGCTAGAGTTGACTTTTTGAGAATGGTCGAACCAGGCCATGAAACCTATACCAATAAATAGGTTATGAAAAACCATGAAGATCGATAAAAAGAACGTCAAAAACGGATCATCCTAGCCAAAGTTATGCTAGTTTGAAGTTTAGAGCCAAAATTTTATAACTGCCACGTGTCAGCCTCTCGTGCGCCCCAACACTTAGTCGATTCTATCTCCTTGTTTTTCTCCAACAACCATCCGATTCTTGACCTAACTTGTGACGGCTATATCTCACTCGTTACTTCGAATTTTCCAGTGCCGTCTTCACCACTCTCTTCTCCTTAATTCCCTCTTTACAATCATAACTCATACAAGCCCTAACTCCTTCTACATCGACGGGAAAGTTGAGCTAAAGTTGCCATCTTTCGAGTTCGTAACCCAGATTCCAGTTTGCATTCGATTTCAGGTAAAGTTCGTCTTGCCATAACTTCCTCGTCTTTACACCAAATTTCGATTTCTTTAGCTCGTTGTGTAGATCACTAATCCATCTACAACTTTCATGTTTATTCCCAAGCCTGATTCGTAACCGTTTGGAAGTTATAGTCGCCCAAAGTCTCTGATTTGTCAGCACATAAAATCACAGAAAAGACGACAGGTAAACTCGTAACTTGCGGGTCAAATTTCCTTCTGTATAATGCATATTAGATTAAGTTCTTGTTATCATTGTGTAGATCTATGTCCCATCTTTCGATTGAGCCAAAGAACACAATCTAACTCAATCTGTAACTCGAGTTATAGAGTCGCAAAGTAGCTACCCAAACGGTCCAGCTCGAGCAGTTTTTCCAGAACCCGATCTGAAATCGCTTCGATTCGAGCAATTCCGGTGAGCTTTCTTCAAATTCCTCCGATTATGCTAACCGGTTTTACAATTCCGAACTAACCCATGTTGTAATTTAACCTGTTACGCTCTAGATTAGGAGAATTTTACAGAATTGAATTCGGTAACTAATAAGAACCCTAACTCTCGAATCAAATTCGAATCTTAATGAACTCTGCATTAAAATTGGGGAAAACGGTACCAATAGAACCGAAATTTTATTACGAATCCATAGAAACAAGAATCACGCGATTTCGTTCTGTAGATTGTGAGGAATTGTCGATTTAGTACTCGACTTAGTTGAACTCGGCGCTGAAGAACTCAGAGAATTAGGGCCGTCCGATCGTAGTTATAAGATCTGGACGGCCGAGATTAAAACGTTCCAGAATTTAGTTTATAAGGGTTTTAATAATTCCAGTAAATAGTCTTAACTTGTTGGGTTAATTTAAATATCTTCCCGAATGTATTTTGACTTGAAATTTTAACCATAGATTCCTTATTTTATGTAGTTTATTTTGATGTAAATTATTAAGGTTTTGGAGTTATTAAACATAAGTTATGATTTTACAAGTTACGGGTTTTCTGGAATTATTTGGCTAAATTAAAAAGATATTTTTATGAAATAAAAATTTATAATATGTCTAAAATGTTATAGTTACTGTATATTAAATTTGGGAATTTTTGGGCAATGGTAAAGGATTTTAAAAATTGTGTTTAGAGTTTTTCATAAGAATAACCTATAATATAAGGTTTTTAATGTAATCAAAAATTAAAGTATGGTTTGTTAATTAACTTTTAAGCTGGGGAAAATAAAGGGAACTAAATTAACATTTTATAACAGTAAGTTTATAAAAGTTTTTGTATTAGCTTTTAAGAGAAGTGAAATTATGTCATATATGTATATATACTTACTTAAGTAGAAACTTATATAAATTAAGGAATTTAATTATCCTACATTTTACTTACTATTATGGGAGTTGATATTTTTTTAAATAAGGGATAAAATAGTACTTGGGTTATATCAAGGAACTATATTAATCTACATTTATATTAATTATATAATATGGTAGTTAATATACTTAACTGAAACTAAGGGAAATACTTTATTTTATAAACCATAAATCAGTTTCGGATATGTCTAAAAGATATTCGATATAATTAAATACAATAGAATTTCTTAAAGAGTGTTCTGGATAAATCTTAATATATGTAGGTATATGTAGTATATGTATATATTATATATATATATATATATATATATATATCTATATATATATATATATATATATAATATATATAAAAATAAATAGATAAGGAAATAACATTCCTTGTGAGAAATATAATCGGAAGGATAAATATATATATATACGATAATAAATAAATAAATAAATAAAATACCTTATAGAAAATATAATATGAATTAATGAGTTAAAATAAACCTCTACATAATACTAATAATAGAATACTATATGAGGTGGTATTAATTTATGGTTATGATTGAGTTTTTAGTTACCCTTGAATTTCTAAGATTTATATAAACATATTAAAATACATGTATAATTTAGTCAATGTCCACAATGTAAATCTATAATTGGGTTAAGAAATTAATAAGTTGAAATTTAGGAATATTTGTAACTAGTTTACATAAGTGTTACACAAATAGATCTTATTATATAATTGATAATAAAATGAATGGAATACTTTTAAATGTTCTTATTATTAAAAAAATATAAAGTAAATGAGTTACTTTACATCTAAATGTGAAGAGGATAAATAAGTCTAGATTTAATCATTTCTTAATATTATAGTATTGAGTAATAACTTAATATTTTGAGATAAAATCATTAAAAGGGATTATGGTATAAGACTATATTAAACTATGATTAGGAAATTACTCTAAATAATAATCCTTAAGTTTCTTACAACTAGTTAAGCCATATAAATACATTTAACACCAATATTCAGGATGTGAGTTTATAGTTAAGTAATGTATTTAGTGTTAGAATTTATAAGAAGGTTTGTAAATAGAAATTAGATACTTAAAATCTTTAAACCTTTAATTAGATGAAATTAGGTTACATAAGAGATTATATTGATTTACCTTTTGACACTGGAATATTAATGTGTCATTTGAATATAAGGTAAGGAGATTGTTCAGAATATATTATCTTATTAAGTAATTGACAATTTCACTTACGAACCAGAATTTAATTCTTTGATAATTCTACATCATGCTAAGATATCATGTCCATCCTAAATACAATAAAGGAAATTAATTTATTAGGTTATTCTTTTGAAACTTTAGGTTTTGTAAACAATATAAAATGTATTTAAGACTTGAGTTTAACGAAGTTTAATATAAAAGGATTATACATGGTCTATAGAGAGAATGTGTGTAAAAGTAAAACAGTTAGGGAATTAAATGTAAGTAAGGATACATAAAAGGTTATCTTAAAACACCTTATTATAGAGATATGGTTAAGTAAATAATATACCTTGTGGATCTAAATGTGAGAGTTCGATAAGTTTGAGTTAACTATAATATGGTTATTTCAAGATGAAAAGTAATTTAACAACTTATGACAAGATTAATAGATGGTTGTAATTAAAGGCCATTCTGAACTAAAGATAAGATAATTGAGTTTAGTAGCTCAAATAAGTTGTATTAAAATGCATCTACAACACTACGATTTCAGTATACGGGATGTAGATCTGAATTAAGTTAAGGGGGAAGACTTAGTTATAATGGATTATCTAGTAGTTATTGATAAAGATACATAGTCAATAAATTGTGAAATAATAGTATAGTATTCTAAGATAAACCCATCATTGGTCATAACACGATGTATGTCCTAAAGTAAGAATAAAAGTATTGAGCTTAAGAATTGTTATTGAAATTCTAAGATTGATTGAACAACGTATAATGCACTTATGTTATAAAGGTCTTTAATGTGAAAATTATGGTTAGGTATGGGTAAAGTGGATAAGGGTGGAACAATTAACAAGTGTTAATAAAATACATTCCTTGATCCTACAACCTTGGGCTATACAACCTTCTAAAATAAGTCAAAGGTTATACATAACATTTAAGCGAGGGCTTATAAGATAATTGAGATTTGGAGATAAGAGAGAAGGATTCATTTAAGTTTTGCTTAGGGTACGGGTTATTGATAGTAAGTTATCTTTAATATTCTTCAGAGTACTGTTGATTGTTTGTGCAAGTTGATTAGAACTGCTACAGCGTTACCCAGGTACGATTTCTCGTACTCAGCTTGATGTGTTTTGGACTTTATGGAATGTGTTGTACGATTTCTCGTACTCCGATATTTTTAATGGTTGACTTGTGGAATGTTTTGGAAAACGCTAACCGACTTTAAGAGGATTTTCTAAGGGAAAAAAATGGTTGTGTGACTAACTCAGCTTGTGTGACTAACTGAGCCTTGGATGTGGAACTCACTTGGGTATTGGTTTCTTCTACTTGGTTGCCTGTTAGACATTGGCTGCTTAGGGTTTACGCTTCTGCACTCTGTAGGACTGAGTGTTTTGGTATTGCTCTGGGTAGTTGGTGATCTAGCGGGATTTTTGGAAAAGGTCAATCTTGGAAATCTTTCTTTCGACGTGCGCACGTCTTTAATGGTAACAGTAGGGGGCTGTATATCCCTCGCCCATAGGGGCATTGATATTTGACAGTAGGGGGCTGTATATCCCTTGCCCATAGGGGCATTGATATTTGACAATAGGGGGCTGTATATCCCTCGCCCATAGGGGCATTGATATTTGACAGTAGGGGGCTGTATATCCCTCGTCCATACGGACATTGATATTTGACAGTAGGGGGCTGTATATCCCTCGCCCATACAGACATTGATATTGGCGGTGGGGGCCATCTCTCCCAGTTAAACTATTCCACTCTTGAGTTCTTGATTCTTGGATCTATTTCATCATTCCTAGTCCTTTGTGACTATCTGAGTTTTCTACTCCTAACGGGAATTGGGTTAACTAAGGAAATGGATGTTCACTAACACATGATGTGATTTTGTTCCACTAACTTTATTTCTCAGTTATTAAACTTTCTTCTTATCTTAGTATCTTGATTTGGTGATTGTGAAATGCTTTATTTCTCTGAGTGTTTTAAGAGTTTGTTTTCTTGTTACTGTTTATTTTGAAGAGTTATGTTTTATAAATTTGTTTTTTTTGAGAATTGTACCAGTTCCATTCCAGGGAACTGACTCACCCCTCTCGGGTGGGCTGCTTGGTTTCATCTTGCAGGTACGAATTGATTTACAGGTGGCCACGAAGAGAATGAGCGTTTGGGATGGGACTAGGTTTTGTGGAGAGTTAATGTGTTTAATTTCTATTATGTTTGTGTTAAGTTTTTCTCGAGTTCAGACCGTAGCTTTTGTAGATTGTAAGTTGTAATTGGTGAGGTTTGGTGCCGGGTGTTTGGAACCCGATGGTCTGTAATCGCCTTAGGGTTTTATTTCCGCTGTATTTATGGTTAATAGGGGCGTTACAAAAACATTAAGTTATCTTTCAATACCATAAATGTTAAGAAACAATTAAATCTAGACTTACTAATCCACCTCACATTTAGATGTAAAAGTATTTAATTTATTTTATTATTGTTTATATATTAAGAACCTTTAGATGTAAAAGTATTACATTTATTTATTAATTATATAGTAAGTTCTATTTGTGTAAAATCTAATTACAAATATTCCTAAGTCCAGACTTATTAATTACCTAACCAAATTATAGATTTACATTATAGTCTTTGACAAATAATATTACACATGTATTTTAATATGGTTTATATAAATCTTAGAAATCCAAGATAACTCTTTAAGCTTAATTCCATAACCACAATTCAATACTACCTCATATAATATTCTTTTAATAGTATTATGTATAGGTTTAGTTTAACTTATTAATTCCTTCATATTCTAATTGGTATAAGGTATTTTATGTCTTTTATTTATTTATTTATCGTATATGTATACTAGGATTTGTTCAAGACATTCTTTATATAGTTTTATTGCATTTAGTTATTTATATTACTTTTACCCATATCTACATCCAAAATATGGTTTACAAAATAAGGTATTTTCTTTAGTTTCAATTAAGTATGTTAACTACCATATTATATAATAAATAAAATGTAGAATAATTTAATTCCTTGATTTAACATAAGTTCCTATGTTAATTCTACCATATAAGTATATATACATATATGTAAATAATTTCACTTCTCATAAAAGCTAATACCCAAACATTTATAAACTTATTGTTATAAAATGTTAATTTAGTTTCCCATATTTTCCCCAGCTTTAAAAGTTTATTAGTCATCTATACTGAAATACCCCAAACCTTGGTATGTTGTGTAAATGTTAAACTATGGTATTTAAAGGCTAAAAAGTGCCTTAGAAACATAAATGAACCATTTAAACCATGGTAAAAACACAATAAAACACTAAGACACGGTTTGAGCAAAAACATGCTCTAAGCTTGAAGTGAACTTGGCTAGGACTCAAAGAGCCTACCAAGACTTGATAATATTTAATTATGACTTTATAAGGCTAATTAAGTCCTTAGGAAACTTTGGTAGACAATGAAACCAAACAAAACACAAATAAATACCTTAAAGTCAATAAGAGCAAAAATGTGCTCTAAGCTTGGGATAAATTTGTAAAAGACCTAATGGTCATACCTATACCTTATAAATATGTTAATGAACATATTAAATAATTTACCAAAGAAAACCAAGCTTGAAAACAAGTTAAAACACAAAATGTGCTTTAAGGAGTCTTAAAGCACGTTTTTGAAAAATTGTCTTGTAAATGAGTTTTGAATGGCTAAATGTCCATCATTACTCTTTAATTAACATGTGTACTATATAGTATCACATTTGGGTGGCTATATCAATGAGAAATCAAAAATTTCACTTCTATGTGCCTTGTTTTTGGTGAATAGTGATTTTTATAAGCTAGTTGTAACATATGTTACTATAAGTGAGACAATTGATTAATGAAGTCTAAAATACCCCTAGGTACTATTTGGGGCCGGTTTTTAAGGTGTGGTGACTCACCACCCTTGTTAATTTACTAAGAAAAGAAAGAATGACTAATTAGTGTACTATTTGCTTTAAAAGGACAAATATCTTCAAAAAGCAAAGGTTATCTTCATTCTCTCATTCTTTTCTTCATTTCCCACGATGGCCACCTTCTTCCTCCTCTCTCCATCGGTTTCCAACAGAACCATGCCATTCTTCATCCTTCTTCACTTGTAACTTATGACTCCATGCTCCGAATTTAATTCCGAGACTACCGTTCTCTTAGTTGGAGCAAGCTCTACAACATTGTCCTTTCAAATCCTCAAAACCACCATTTCGGTGCCAAGGATAACTTCCATGGAAGGAGCTTGAGCTAATATTTTTATGCCTTGTTGATCACCTTTGCTTCAAGGTAAGGAAAAACCAAAGAAAACTCCATTTCCTTCATTTTTGGTGTTGACCGAAAATGCACCTTGTAATGGTGTCTTCTCTTGTCTTGTTTTAGCTTCATTTAAATCTTCCAAGGGCTAGGAGGAGTCCTCTCTTGATACTCATTCAAGCTCTCTTTCCATTCAAAGGTAAAACAATTACCTTGATGTGTTAAAACAATATATGTAATTAGGGTTTACAATGAGATGGAGCTTAAAGCTTGAATACTCATTATGTTGTTTGTATAATGTTTAGTAGTTGGCAAGGAACCAAATGCCTTACCGGTTTTGTAAGGAAACAAGAAAGAAATTTGGGAGGAAAAGAGGTAAATATGCTATCTCAATGTGGTTTAATGCCTTAGGAGAAATGAGCTTATAATGCTTGTTAAAAACTACCTAAAGAGCAAATGGTGAATGACTTAGTAAGGTGTTCTTAGGTGTTAAAGTGCCATGGGCATTGTCTTGGAGGATTTAGAACTCAAATGGGTGTTTTGAACACACCAAGGAATTGTTATGTGAAGTGTTAAGTCTTGTTCAAGATTTGGTAAACAAAGGAAAAGAAATGCCTAGTGAAGGTCTAAGTGAAAGCTTGTGGAAATTAGAAGCAATTGTGCAAAGGAGTGTGTGTGAGAAATAATGCTTTTGGAGTGGTGGTAAAGTTTGTGAGACAACACTTTGGTTAGTTAAGGTAGTAGGCATGATATACCACTTAGAAATCTAAGAAAAATGTTATAAGTGCTAGGAATTGTTGTAAGGGATTGAGTAACCAGTTAGTGATGAGTTAGGAAAGTTTAGTGCTTGTTTTAAGGTGTTTAAACATGTAGGAAACATGTGGAAAGTTTATGGAATGATTAGGTAAGGTTTAAGGTTGGTTTAGGGGTTGAAAAATGATGTTTTGACAAGCTAATAACATGGTCCGGGACCTAGCCCTTGTATAGGTACCCGGACCACCCCTTAAAAAGAGCCGAGAGTGAAGTTTAGAAGTGGTCCGGGTCCTTAGTCCAGGACCAAGACCCGGACCTAGGGTAAAATAAGGCCGAGAGTATATTCTACAAGTGGTCCGGACTTGGGTCCGGACCAAGGCCCGGACCAGGTCAAAAGTGTTGCAAAATCTGTTTTAAAGGCTTCTAATCATGGGGAATTGAATGGTAATGGTTTTAGGTGATGTTTAGGCCTTGTTGGTGGCATATAAGGGCCTTAAAATGTGGTAAACAAGTGTTGGGTTTGATGTGAGAGTTGAAAGTTATTATCACAAGAGTAAGTTAAGTGTAACGGGAATGATGGGGTAAACTATGGGCGCTTTAAACGTTAAGCAAACATGTTACCCCAATATTAATAAAAGTAATTGTGATGTTATCAGTTGTTCGAGAATTGCTCGAGGAACATAAGTGGACGTGGGTAAAGGGACTCCGGTGACAGGTATGGTTTTCTTGCAACCTGTGTCCTACGGATTACACCGGCTTGTATGCCAATATGTTTTACTGAGTGTTTGCCACCTTGTAAGATTAAAACATGTAATGAGTTTATAGTAATTCATTTATGTGGCGGATTTGGCCTCCGATACCATTTAACCTCAAATATGTGTTAAACCTTAGCTAACCAAATCTAGGAACACATGAGAGATCGGTTTGGAGTTGACGGCCCAAACCTTGGGAACGTGCTAACACGGCTTGTGTGAGTCAGTTGGACATTGTTGTTGTATGCAAGTGTGTGAACCTCCTTGTGTGCTTAACTCGGTTATGATACCGTATGGTGTGTGGATGTGGTGGGCTCCATAATGGATCTCTAACTACTTATTTATAAGTGTATATGTACTAATGGGGGGTGAGGAGTCCGGTTGTTCCGGCCACGCGTGTGATGGACGGGAGTCGATGTCATATCCGGTTCGGCTCTCTTGGTGTATGTATAGGTGGTATTCCAATTTGGTTTCTACCTTCCCTTAGCTTATCCAAAGCTAGTTACTGACTCACGTCGGGCCACAGGGGCATACGAATGTTATTTCGGTGTGCTTGGGATTACTATATCCGACACACCTTGGGTATAAGTTAACCGTTCTATATAACCGGACGGTAACGAGGTTGGTAACGAGCTTAACATGGGATTGGTAATAATCTCTAGGCTCACTATGTATACTAATATGGTGGAAGGTTCTTGTGAGAACCGATTTACGGTGTTATGTATTGGTGTTGTGCTATGCAAATTCCCTTGCTATGCTACGATAAGTATACGTTAGGTGTTTAGAATGATGGTGATGTTGTCATGTGTACGTCGAAACAAGAAAGGTTTTGTTATGGTTTGTTATGTGTGGAATGTGATATGCTGTAGGATATGGAGTGTGTGGATCATGGAAATGAATCCCAGTTTGTGACAAGAGGCGTTTAAGGATAACCCGATTAATGGGTACATGTCGTTCGTTAAGGAAGTAGCTCCGTTTTAGAGGAGAGCCACTCTAGGGTTTAAGGAATCATTGGATGGTTGGTCAAGTGTGGATGTGTTGGTTATAGGTTGAGCCCATTGAGGCGAAATATTATGTGTTGTATGTTTATGGCTTGTATGCATGATTTAAATATAATCAACTGCATGCTAAGATGACAATTAGTTGTGCATGGCCCGGTAGCATGTGGGCTGCGGGATTACCATACCAGCAAAGGTGCTGAGCCCCTTGGGGGCCACCCTTTCTCTCCTTTTCTATTTCAGGTACAAGGAGCTGGAAGCCGTTCGAGAGTAGGACGGGGTAGATGTTTATACATGGGTAGCCATTTAAATGGCGTAAGCATTGTAAGCGTAGTAAGACCGAAATTGTTATCGGCATTAGTCTGTAAATACTCGGTACAGTGGGAATGTATGTATATAATAAATGTTGAAAATGGAATGAGGATTGTATTGTGTAGTTGCTCGGGAATCTAGTCCATCAGACCGATACAATGTACATGTATTAGCCTTGTTAGCCACGTGGGCGGCTAACGGCGTGTAACACCATCGAATTAAGTAATGTGATGAGTTGAGATTTCCGCTGCAGTTTGATGTTAAGTGTACGGTGGTGGTTGGGGTGTTACAAAAAGTGGTATCAGAGCGAAGTATCGCTCTGATGACTGAATTACCGAGCTTAGGAAGTACCGAGTTAGAATTTAAGTACTTTGGGTTAAGGGTTGAGTGATAGCGTGAGAGATACGCTAGATAGGAACTACCAGTGAATACTGGAAACCTATAGTATCCTTCCCACCCTCCACAATCCCTGTTTTATAACTTGGGAAAGGACGCCAGAGAGATGGAAGTCCACTCTTACTCGGGAATACCCGATCTGGCTGTTATTAAATACCTTCAGAGTACGGGAGAACCTGTCATACGGAAGATCCCAAAAACTGGGAATCCCGGAGACGGTTCCTATCTAAACAGTGTTAACCGCATTTCATAGCGAAGAGCGAAGAATCAGTGTACAGAAGAATAGAATTTCCGGCAACCTGGGTCGACATGCAGAGCAGTCGAGAATAACCAGCTTGCAACGCACTGACCGTGCAGCAAGCAAGAAGTGGATTAGTGAAACCCGAGACGAATGTCTACGGGACCGCAGTTGATAAATAATACACCAACGGTATATCAACCGACAAGGGAACTATAACGTAGTGCCCAAACAAGAGACAAGTCTCAGTAATTACGACAATGCGTGGAACGGGCTACCAAGAGGAAACAATACAAAAAAAGGGACTCCTAGAATAGGAAACACCCTAGTTAATGAATATCATGTGAAGACAGTGAGAAGTCACCTAGGAGAGTTATTATCAAGACAGTAAGATCAGTGAGGGCCAACAAGGCCACTGATGACAGTGCGGGTAAAGACAATACCCCAACCGGTATGTGTTAAACCGATAGCCAGCTAGCATGGCGCACTTGCCATAGCAAGTGCTGCTATAACAGGGCTGTTCGGGAAATTTATAACCACTACAAAGTACTTGGTAAAGTACCATGAAGTTAAGTGAGATCATTATAACCATGGAAGGGCTTAACAGTCTAACCTCTGTAATTGGAAGTACACCAGTCAGCAGGAAGCTAGACTTGGTTAAGGTAAGAAGATGTTGTGAAACCATGAAAATTTTCTTTCAAACCCAGATTTATTTCAAACCCTTTCTTTTCAAAACCAGATTTTCTTTCAAACCAACACTTCTTTCCGACCTCCTTTTAAACCAAACCAGTGAAACCAGGGACAGTTGACAAGGATACAACAGTGGATAAACCTTCCCTCGATTAAGTTCGGGAAGCAAGGAATGAATATTGTCACGGGACAATATAAGGGAGTTGACAGCAGAATACTTCACCTAGGCGTGTGACGGACACTACGAGTGTACCAACTGTGTTGTGGGACGACCGCACTCCGATAGGAGCATGTGGGCCAGACAGACCTACTTATAGGTTAGTTGGGTAAGTAGCAATGTATCAGTATGATACCCCATATATGTATACGAGTAGAGTCCAGAACACGGGAAGTAGTCGACTCCATACTACGGTCAGCAGAAAAGTCAAGTAAGAGCTAAGGATTACCACGAATGGTTGAAGTAAAGGAACCCAGCTAAGTTAAAAAGGACTAAAGGAACTAGTGAGTTTATTTCAAGGAAATGTATAGAGTCAAGAGGTGTGAAGTGCACTAACTGGTACGTAAAGACATCGGTTATGTTTTAAGAATCTTCAGGGATAAAACATGATAGCTGAAATGAATACCCAACTAAGAACGTAAGAAGACGTAGTTACTGAATGTACCCATAAGTGCAAGCCAGATGTAATGGCATATGTTAATAACACCCAGGAGCAATCCTTGAGGGGTATTTGGATTAAACATTGTTGAATGAAGCAATATAATCGAAACACAAGGGTTGAAATTAGCACCCAGTTTAGACATAAGTTGTCAGGAGACGGACTGGCAATCCTAAGGGACATCCCATGAAAGGAAATATGATGCAACAACCTTGTCATGGATGCCAATACAACCTCTAACCAGGTAACATGGTATAGAGAAGTACATGTGTGTGGACAGCCTACAATGAGCGGAGCTCAAGGCAGCAAGGCTTATAAGCCACAAACAAGATATGTTATGTAAATTTGAGTTAATTGTAGAAGTTTATGTGGTACAAGGAAATAGAGCGGAGAACGAACCACTGCATTAAGAGTGGGGATACCTCTCGATATGGTGAGACCGCAGGAGCGGTAGCTATGTGAACCAAGTTCGAGGAATATGTTAGGGATTGACCATGTTGTTATTACCCTAGAATAATTGGAGTAACAATAATACAAAAAGGAAGTGTTGTGCCAGTTGTGTACACAGGAAGAGTAATAAGTCCGATAGCAATCACCATAGGTGTGTGAAGCTAAATGAATAGCGAACAACGCTCAAGAAACATAAAGGCTCAAGAAAAATAGTAGTATATTCAAAAAACCAACCAAATAAGTGGCCAGATAAGCCCAGCGTAATAGCGGAAGCTAATATAATAGCGGATGCAGTATAAGTTGATGTTGTATAATGAGTAAGGATACGGTGCGCAATAAGCGACCGTTGTATGAGTATTGTTAGATGATAAAATGGTGAGTGAGCAGAGTTATGAGTTAACCCCAGTGGAGGTACAACGGTAAGTAATAGCAAAGGAACCGAGCAGTAAGCCGGAAGCAAGTGATATGTGATAAGAATTCCAGTAAACACAGTGTAAATTCCTATCGCAATCGCATGAGAGATTTACTGTCAAGAGTTTACGCCTCTGCACTCTGTATGACTGAGTGTTTTGGTATTGCACTTGCGCAGTAATGATCAAGTGGGATAGCTAGGAATTAGAAGCATGGTAATTGTGGAGGAATAATGTTATAGTGGCCGATGAATAGGTAATGCAAGGCCGCAAGAATGAAAGAATAAATGTACAAAACCAAAGGTGGAGACATGATTAACAGTAAGTGACTACAGTAACACTAAATACCAAATGACGGTATGAGATATACCCCAGGTGTGGGAAATAACTGAGAGAGCACTACACATTAAGTAGTAGCTCAATCTCAACCGACAGTAAGTCGGTAGAAGCAAGTCAAACATTGTGCAGTTTACGTAGTAAGCTATTGGAGAAGTGGATGGAAAGTTTTGGAACTCACCGAATTCGCTCAGGGTAAGAGATACCATGCGTCGGTTGAGAAACCATTGTTACCTAGATAAGGGTAATACATTGGAGATGTACAATACAACAACAGTAACGAGTGGGGCAAACTAGCTCTACAACTATCAGAGTTGCGCAACAGAGGCCAGAGAGCCCATGCACTAGATACTGAATATACATGGTGAATATGAATGAATGGCTAGTTAACAATGCCTAAAAGCCCCACAGGCCAGGACCGGAACCGGTTATGAGTTACAACTCCAATGCGAATTCTTGGTTTAGGAACTAAACCGCTAATATGGTTAAGATCCTCTAATCAGAATCCATTGTGTAATGGACCGCGTGGAAGTTAAAACACTTCACGACGGCAGAACATTTTAAGCCAAGGTTTAGTGATTGATTACGTGGGCGTAATCCCTTTTAAGGGGGGTAGAGCGCAAAACCAACCGTACAAGTGTACGTGAACTGGGTTGTGCATAGCACAAAATGATTTGTTATGATGGTTGGTGCGTGTGTTATATAAACATACGCATTTATTTGTGGTTAAATTGTGGTAATTGCGCACAGAAGATGCGAATACCATTGTGGGAAGTGTGTTTATTTTGTTAATAGTGGTGTGTGAGAGTACAAGTGGAAGGGAGTAAAGAAACTCCCGGGGAACTAAAACCCCGACGGTGCATAAATGTAAACCATGTATTGTATTTTGATAAAAAAATATATATGTATATATACAATGTTGTGATTTATGAAGGGTTATGAGACCGACATAGAACCTAGTGAGAATTAAATTCCCTAGGTAACTTGAATTAAGTTGGATTTGGGTGACGATTGATAGACGGAGTTCTATCCCTTGGAGATGTTATGATCATGATTAGAATGATTTAAAAGATAGAAAATTGGAAATGAGTGATTTATACGATGCTTGAAAATGAAGTGGGAGGTGAAACTTGATTATCATGAGATCAAGGGAAGCCGAACACAAATTGGGGTGGAAAGATAGTTCAACACTGATGCTGATCACATCAGGGTTGGATGACTCTTGAAGCTCCCTGTAAGTGGTCACAAACAACCACGTTAAGAAAGATGCAAAGAGCATAAACTGGACTTGGAGTTGTGTTGTGTTTTCAAAAAGGATTTTCAATGAGTATTTCCAAAACAATCGATTAATATTTTGAATAAAAGAACTTCTTATACTTAACCTAGTAAAGAATATTTTTGTAGTACTTGCTCACGAGCTGAGGACGTATGAGCCTTTGTCTTCGGACCGGTGACATGAGAAGTATATATGTTAAAACAATTAAGTGACTGTTTTGATCTCCCAAAGGAACGGGGACCAGAAGGTGTCCATCGCGACCGGGTTCTGCGGGATCACAGTGTATATGTACTCAACATGGGACTCGAGCCCATGGAGAGATGGAAAAGGTATTTCTGTTTGATATACATGCTATGACATGTTGTTTGGTATGTGTGATAAAGGTTATTTTGACTTTGATCTCCTAAAGTGTATGCTATCAAGGCCTATGAGTCTAAATGTGTTGTGTTATATAGACCTATGTGTCTAAATGTGGTTATGTCACCCAGACCTAAGAGTCTGAGGGATATTGTATAGGTGCAAGTGTGGTGAAGGTACCCGGACCATTAAGTCCGAGGTTACCATGTGAGTATGATATTTTATGTATAATGTGGATATGTTGCCCGGACCATTAAGTCCGGGGTTGGATGTAAAGGGTGGTTGGTAATGGAAGTTTTATGGCTATAAGTAATTCCCGTATTCTAATCCAATGATGCGAGGAAAGGTGAACTTCGAGGACGAAGTTCTTTTAAGGGGGGTAGATTGAAATACCCCAAACCTTGGTATGTTGTGTAAATGTTAAACTATGGTATTTAAAGGCTAAAAAGTGCCTTAGAAACATAAATGAACCATTTAAACCATGGTAAAAACACAATAAAACACTAAGACACGGTTTGAGCAAAAACATGCTCTAAGCTTGGAGTGAACTTGGCTAGGACTCAAAGAGCCTACCAAGACTTGATAATATTTAATTATGACTTTATAAGGCTAATTAAGTCCTTAGGAAACTTTGGTAGACAATGAAACCAAACAAAACACAAATAAATACCTTAAAGTCAATAAGAGCAAAAATGTGCTCTAAGCTTGGGATAAATTTGTAAAAGACCTAATGGTCATACCTATACCTTATAAATATGTTAATGAACATATTAAATCATTTACCAAAGAAAACCAAGCTTGAAAACAAGTTAAAACACAAAATGTGCTTTAAGGAGTCTTAAAGCACGTTTTTGAAAAATTGTCTTGTAAATGAGTTTTGAATGGCTAAATGTCCATCATTACTCTTTAATTAACATGTGTACTATATAGTATCACATTTGGGTGGCTATATCAATGAGAAATCAAAAATTTCACTTCTATGTGCCTTGTTTTTGGTGAATAGTGATTTTTATAAGCTAGTTTGTAACATATGTTACTATAAGTGAGACAATTGATTAATGAAGTCTAAAATACCCCTAGGTACTATTTGGGGCCGGTTTTTAAGGTGTGGTGACTCACCACCCTTGTTAATTTACTAAGAAAAGAAAGAATGACTAATTAGTGTACTATTTGCTTTAAAAGGACAAATATCTTCAAAAAGCAAAGGTTATCTTCATTCTCTCATTCTTTTCTTCATTTCCCACGATGGCCACCTTCTTCCTCCTCTCTCCATCGGTTTCCAACAGAACCATGCCATTCTTCATCCTTCTTCACTTGTAACTTATGACTCCATGCTCCGAATTTAATTCCGAGACTACCGTTCTCTTAGTTGGAGCAAGCTCTACAACATTGTCCTTTCAAATCCTCAAAACCACCATTTCGGTGCCAAGGAGAACTTCCATGGAAGGAGCTTGAGCTAATATTTTTATGCCTTGTTGATCACCTTTGCTTCAAGGTAAGGAAAAACCAAAGAAAACTCCATTTCCTTCATTTTTGGTGTTGACCGAAAATGCACCTTGTAATGGTGTCTCTTGTCTTGTTTTAGCTTCATTTAAATCTTCCAAGGGCTAGGAGGAGTCCTCTCTTGATACTCATTCAAGCTCTCTTTCCATTCAAAGGTAAAACAATTACCTTGATGTGTTAAAACAATATATGTAATTAGGGTTTACAATGAGATGGAGCTTAAAGCTTGAATACTCATTATGTTGTTTATAATGTTTAGTAGTTGGCAAGGAACCAAATGCCTTACCGGTTTTGTAAGGAAACAAGAAAGAAATTTGGGAGGAAAAGAGGTAAATATGCTATCTCAATGTGGTTTAATGCCTTAGGAGAAATGAGCTTATAATGCTTGTTAAAAACTACCTAAAGAGCAAATGGTGAATGACTTAGTAAGGTGTTCTTAGGTGTTAAAGTGCCATGGGCATTGTCTTGGAGGATTTAGAACTCAAATGGGTGTTTTGAACACACCAAGGAATTGTTATGTGAAGTGTTAAGTCTTGTTCAAGATTTGGTAAACAAAGGAAAAGAAATGCCTAGTGAAGGTCTAAGTGAAAGCTTGTGGAAATTAGAAGCAATTGTGCAAAGGAGGTGTGTGTGAGAAATAATGCTTTTGGAGTGGTGGTAAAGTTTGTGAGACAACACTTTGGTTAGTTAAGGTAGTAGGCATGATATACCACTTAGAAATCTAAGAAAAATGTTATAAGTGCTAGGAATTGTTGTAAGGGATTGAGTAACCAGTTAGTGATGAGTTAGGAAAGTTTAGTGCTTGTTTTAAGGTGTTTAAACATGTAGGAAACATGTGGAAAGTTTATGGAATGATTAGGTAAGGTTTAAGGTTGGTTTAGGGGTTGAAAAATGATGTTTTGGCAAGCTAATAACATGGTCCGGGACCTAGCCCTTGTATAGGTACCGGACCACCCCTTAAAAAGAGCCGAGAGTGAAGTTTAGAAGTGGTCCGGGTCCTTAGTCCAGGACCAAGACCCGGACCAAGGGTAAAATAAGGCCGAGAGTATATTCTACAAGTGGTCCGGGACCTTGGGTCCGGACCAAGTCCCGGACCAGGTCAAAAGTGTTGCAAAATCTGTTTTAAAGGCTTCTAATCATGGGGAATTGAATGGTAATGGTTTTAGGTGATGTTTAGGCCTTGTTTGGTGGCATATAAGGGCCTTAAAATGTGTAAACAAGTGTTGGGTTTGATGTGAGAGTTGTAAAGTTATTATCACAAGAGTAAGTTAAGTGTAACGGGAATGACGGGGTAAACTATGGGCGCTTTAAACGTTAAGCAAACATGTTACCCCAATATTAATAAAAGTAATTGTGATGTTATCAGTTGTTCGAGAATTGCTCGAGGAACATAAGTGGACGTGGTAAAGTGGACTCCGGTGACAGGTATGGTTTTCTTGCAACCTGTGTCCTACCGGATTACACCGGCTTGTATGCCAATATGTTTTACTGAGTGTTTGCCACCTTGTAAGATTAAAACATGTAATGAGTTTATAGTAATTCATTTATGTGGCGGATTTGGCCTCCGATACCATTTAACCTCAAATATGTGTTAAACCTTAGCTAACCAAATCTAGGAACACATGAGAGATCGGTATTCGGAGTTGACGACCCAAACCTTGGGAACGTGCTAACCACGGCTATGTGTGAGTCAGTTGGACATTGTTGTTGTATGCAAGTGTGTGAACCTCCCTTGTGTGCTTAACTCGGTTATGATACCGTATGGTGTGTGGATGTGGTGGGCTCCATAATGGATCTCTAACTACTTATTTATAAGTGTATATGTACTAATGGGGGGTGAGGAGTCCGGTTGTTCCGGCCAGCGTGTGATGGACGGGAGTCGATGTCATATCCGGTCGGCTCTCGGTGTATGTATAGGTGGTATTCCAATTTGGTTTCTACCTTCCCTTAGCTTATCCAAAGCTAGTTACTGACTCACGTCGGGCCACAGGGGCATACGAATGTTATTTCGGTGTGCTTGGGATTACTATATCCGACACACCTTGGGTATAAGTTAACCGTTCTATATAACCGGACGGTAACGAGGTTGGTAACGAGCTTAACATGGGATTGGTAATAATCTCTAGGCTCACTATGTATACTAAATATGGTGGAAGGTTCCTTGTGAGAACCGATTTACGGTGTTATGTATTGGTGTTGTGCTATGCAAATTCCCTTGCTATGCTACGATAAGTATACGTTAGGTGTTTAGAATGATGGTGATGTTGTCATGTGTACGTCGAAACAAGAAAGGTTTTGTTATGGTTTGTTATGTGTGGAATGTGATATGCTGTAGGATATGGAGTGTGTGGATCATGGAAATGAATCCCAGTTTGTGACAAGAGGCGTTTAAGGATAACCCGATTAATGGGTACATGTCGTTCGTTAAGGAAGTAGCTCCGTTTTAGAGGAGAGCCACTCTAGGGTTTAAGGAATCATTGGATGGTTGGTCAAGTGTGGATGTGTTGGTTATAGGTTGAGCCCATTGAGGCGAAATATTATGTGTTGTATGTTTATGGCTTGTATGCATGATTTAAATATAATCAACTGCATGCTAAGATGACAATTAGTTGTGCGTGGCCCGGTAGCATGTGGGCGCGGGATTACCATACCAGCAAAGGTGCTGAGCCCCTTGGGGGCCACCCTTTCTCTCCTTTTCTATTCAGGTACAAGGAGCTGTAAGCCGTTCGAGTAGGAGGACGGGGTAGATGTTTATACAGGTAGCCATTTAAATGGCGTAAGCATTGTAAGCGTAGTAGTAAGACCGAAATTGTTATCGGCATTAGTCTGTAAATACTCGGTACAGTGGGAATGTATGTATATAATAAATGTTGAAAATGGAATGAGGATGTATTGTGTAGTGCTCGGAATCTAGTCCATCAGACCGATACAATGTACATGTATTAGCCTTGTTAGCCACGGGGCGGCTAACGGCGTGTAACACCATCGAATTAAGTAATGTGATGAGTTGAGATTTCTGCTGCAGTTTGATTAAGTGTACGGTGGTGGTTGGGGTGTTACTATACTTTAATTTTTGGTTACATTAAAAACCTTATATTATAAGGTAACTTATGAAAACCTTGGAAATACAATTTTTAAACCTATTTCCCCTTGTCCAAAAATTCCCAAATTAGTATATAGTAACTATAACATTTTAGACATATTATAAAATTTTTATTTCATAAAAATATCTTTTTAAATTAACCAAATAATTCAAGAAAACCAGTAACTTGCAAAAATCATAACTTACGTTTACAAATTCCAAAACCATACTAATTTACATAAAAAAAAACAAGATTTAATAAGGAATCTATGGTTAAAATTTCAAGTCAAAACACATTCGGGAAGGCCATTAACTAAATTCAACAAGTTAGAGTTTAATTCTAGAATTAATAAAACTCAATATACTCTTATATTCCCACGATCTAATCTGGGCCGTCCGTTCCTTTAAACTGCGATCGGACGGTCGCTGAGTCTCTAGTTCATCATTGAACACCAAACAGCACACGAGTACTAATTCAACAATATCTCTCAATCTACAGAACGAAATTTGACGATTCTTGTTTCTATGGATTTGAAATTCAATTCCGGTTCTAAAGGTACCGATTTCTCTAGCTAAGATGCATTATATAGCAGATACGATTCTGGGTTCGAGGAGGTTAGGGTTCATGTTAGTTCAAATCTTAATTTGCCAAGTTCTCTAGTATATGCATAATAATTGAAATTGATACATGGGTTAGACGGTAATGCAATTTCGATTAGCAACATAGGAATAATTTGAAGAAAAGCTCACCGGAATTGCACAAACGAGGAGATTCAAGTTCGGGTTCTGGAAAAATATTCGAACCTTGCCTGTTCGAGTAGCCAACTTCGAAGCACTATAAGTTTCAGTACAGATCGAGTTAGGCTTTGTTCTTAGGCTTAATCTAAAGAGGAAACATAGCTCTACACAATGATAGCAAGAACTCACTCTAATTTGCACCACACAGAAAGAAATCTGAGTCGAAAGTTATGAGTTTATACCTTACGTTTTCTGGAAAAAATCTATGATTTTAGTGGTGACGAATACGAAAATTTAGACACCTCTCTCTCCAAACGGTTGGGAATTGGCTTTGGTCATCAACATGAAAGTTGTAGAGGGATTAGAGATCTTCAAAACGAGCTAAATAACACGAAATTTGGGTGAGAAACGAAGAAGTTATGGCAAGACGAAGTTTACCTGTTCAACTCGTTTTTCTGGAAAACTGGTTACAGTTTTGCGGGTAGGCTACTTTGGAACGATTTTCCGGCTGATGTATAACGAATTAGGTTGTGTATGAGTTATGGTTGCAAATAGGAGATTAAGGAGAAGAGAATGCAAAAGACGGCACTAAAAAATCCCAAAAGATGAGAAAGTAATAGACGTCACAAGTTAGGGCAGAACCTGAATTCGGTTACCGAAAATCCAGGAGATAAAATTTATCCAAGTGTTGTGGCGCATGTGAGCTTGACACGTGGCAGCTTTTAAAATTTTGGCTCTAAACTTCATTCTATCATAACTTTGGCTAGGATGATCCGTTTTTGACGTTCTTTTTATCGATCTTCATGGTTTTCCATAACCTATTTATAGGTATAGGTTTCATGGGCTGGTTTGACCATTCTCAAAAAGTCAACCCTAGCAAGGCTTAAGAAGCTTTAGGGTTTCTAGGATATTATATTGACTTTTATGCTTCAAATCAATGCCCCCAATATTTCTAAAATCTTTATAATATAATTGGAGTGTCTAGTAATTTTTCCAAGATTTATTGACTTATAAATCCTGTTATTAAATTCATAATACTATATAATAATTAAATATTTAATTGTATTCTTTAGAGTTAAATAGGAGGAATCCCCTAAAATAATTTCCATAATTCCATATAATATTAATACTCATAATTCCGTACAATAGTTTAATATTCATAATTCCTTATACTAATTTAATATTCATAATTCCATATAAAAATTTAATACTTAATAGTATTATTAGAGGTTTAATAAAAGAAATCCCCTAAATTAATTTAAATTAATTTAGGGGTATTTCAAGAAGAGGGAGCTATAGATGGAGAAAGTGAGAATCAAAATCTGTAGCAAAACACAACTAGGAAAAATAATGTAAGTGCTGGAATGGAAACTTTGGAAATAATGTGTGTGAATTAGCATAGAAATGGGCAATGAGTTAATGGATTAACTAATGTGGATTAGAAGGTTTAACTAGCGTTAAAACATGTGGGATTACGTGTAGGAGTATTGAGGAAGAAATGGGTAAAAGGAAGAACTAAAAACAGAAATTAAAATGAAACTACTGGACTGGACCGACCTTGGGACCGCCCTTGGCAAGGTCGGTCGAGCCCAGATTTACAAAGGCCAGAAGTCTACTGACTTCGACCGACCTTGGGACTGAACTTGTCCAGGGTCGGTCGAGTCCAGAATCTCGAACCCAGAACACACTGGAATGGACCGAACTTGGGACCGGACTTGCAAGGTCAATCGGGCCTGAAATTTTCACGTAATGTAACTCATTGGAATGGACCGACCTTGGGACCGGACTTGCAAGGTCGGTCGGGCTTGAATTTTCCAGTGTATTAACTTACTTACTTCGACCGACCTTGGGTCCGACCCTGGGTAAGGTCGGTCGAGTCATACAGAAAAAAAAAATTATTATAATAAGTATATATATATGTATACACACATATACATATGTACATATATATAGAAGTACATCATTGTTGAGTAAGGAAATAAACTTAAAGTATGAAATGGATTCTTAATCTCTTGTAACATGTAAGAACTAGTAAGTATACATAGGGAAAGGTAATGGAATAAAGAGCTAGATCAGTACTAAGTCATTAACCATACAACTCCATGTATGTTATAGGACTTGAATTATGAACACTGAAGGAAAGTCAGTTGCAAGTACACAAGTAACGGTATGGATTCATGCCCCGTTGCTACCTTGGTTACTCTGATTTGTGTGCTTGTGTGCTAATTGATCACCTAATAAGATAAAAGCACGAATCGGAACTATTATGCTTACTTATGACTATATTATATTGTTCCTTGTTTGGATATTATCTTTAAATCATAGTTTGTATAATTCATGAAATGTATGGATGATAATGAATGTGCGTGTGTTTGATTCATATTGTAGTGACCGAATGTTATTGTGTTGGACTTCTAACTAATTCCTAACAAGCTAACAAATCTAACATAATAAATTGGTAAATTGGAATGAGTAGAAGTCCGATATAGTTTCGGCCACGCGTGAGGAGGCAGAGACATAAGAGGTTGGATCCAATTCCTGGCTTTAATCTTTTCCACGGCCCAAACCCCTTAAATGGGTAGCATCCTGGATTAGTGAGCCACCTAAAGCCCGGTGGTGGGACGGTGAAGTCCCTGCCCAGAGGTCATGAGTAAAAGAATAATGAGTTTCCACAAGTAAATGAGTATGGAAAAGTAAGAAGTAAAGTATGTGTATGATTGTATAAGTATTGTGCAATGAGTAAAAGAGTAATGAACATCCGATTAACCCGGATGTGTAATTTGGCTAACCCTTGAGAAGGTAGGTACTGTGTATGCTATGGTATTACTATTTGGCTGGTGTATTGCATGGTATATGAATGTATTGTATGTGTAAAACATGTATGCATGTAAATAATGAACCGCATGTACAGTCGACCTTAAATAGTCGGCGTACCCTTGTTAGCACGCGGTATATGCGAAGTTTATATGCAGCTTTTTGCTGAGCCCCTTGGGGCACTGTTTTTAATATTTATAGGTTCTCGAGAAGGGTGAAGACTTGTTGAGGTCAAGATGGCTTCTTTTTGGATGTAATTAATGGATTGTGAAAGGTGTACCAAGTTGTACATGGCTATAGGCTTTTTGTTTAGCCAGTGTACCATGGGGTACACCCTTTTTGGATATTGTGGGATTACGAATTGGTATATGTGAGTAGCTTGTGGAAACTCATTATTTTTGGTAAACTAGAGAAAGGATGTAATTAAATATACTTGGATACTCGGTAATCACTTTTGTAAGTATTTGATATTCGTTATTTGGTAAGTAATGTAGTAGCTCGGTATTTTCTAGACATCAGACCGTTACTGTATTGTAGTGTAAGCCTTGCTAGCCGTATGGGCGGTTAGCGGCGTTGTATCACCCGTCGTAGTAGTAGTATTTCCACTGCGAGTAGTAGGATGAACGGGACAATCAGACGGTAAGTATAGGATTAGCGGTAGGAGTGTCACAAAAAGTGGTATCAGAACTACGCTCTGATGTCCTAAGATTACCGAGCATAGGGATTACCGAGCTAGGACTTCAACCGTTTTAAAACGGATACTTAGAAACCTAACTAGGAATTACCGTTGATAACAACGGATACCCTTGCCTTTTTTATGGACGATACCTTGCTCGAATTCAAGACCCATTGGTCACATGTTACAAAGCCTAATGCGAATGTTAAATGTTCAGATGTTAGGAAGAGGTCCAGGCCTAACCCGAGGAGGGGCCAATGACGGACCGGACCCACAGACGATAGTAGAGATCGTCACGGCCACGGTAGCTCAGATGCTACCTCAAGTAATCACAGCGGTACAACAAACCCAACAAAACCAACAAACACAAGCGGGACCAATCCCTCCCCCTCCACCCAGAGAAGCGAACTGGGTAAAATCAGTAGCGGAACTCTGACCTCCATGCTTTCGAGGCGAGAGTGATCCGGCTAAGCTAGAAGCCTACATCTCCGAGATAGAGACAGCATTTGAAACCCTCGAAGCTCCTACTGGAGTTCGAGTTAGAGTAGCAGCTTATTACCTTAAGGATGCAGCCATGGATTGGTGGAAGTTAATCAAGAACGAGCACGTCAACGACCCCACATTCGACTGGGAATCCTTCACCTCACTCCTCCGATCCAAGTACTACCCTGAGCACGTCAAGACAAAGAAAAGATTACAGCTTGATGCCTTGAGAATGACAGACAAGATGTTTGTGGATGAGTACTACCGCACCTTTACTTATATCCTTCGTCTTCTACCCGACCTTGGGTACACCGACCAGGTGTTGGTCGATCGCTTCTATGGCGGTCTCAGCCATCGCCTTCGGTACGGTATGGGCTACACCAGATTTACCTCCCTTCAGGTAAATATCGATTGAACCCTTAGTACCATTGTAAATACCTTACCTTTATCTTTCTGAGTAAGAATCCCGGCTAATACCTGAAACTTCAGGAGTGCTATCACGCGGCATCTTGCGTTGAGATCAGTTGCCAACTGAGGGATGAAGAAACATCGCTTAAGCGCAAGGCCAACAGCAAAAACACTAGTGCTGAGGAGCAGAACCAAGGAAAGAGCAGGAAAAAGAAGAAGGGGAAGTTCTTCCAGTATACCCAAAAGAACACCCCTAGTGAGAGCAGTGCCCATGCTGAGAAGGGCAACCCAGTTGAGCTTCTTCAGCTAGGTTCTTCTGCGCCGGTGGCTGCAAAGCTACTGAGATCACACCCACCTAAGGGTAAACTTCTAACTTAAACTTGTATTCGTACAAGTATCATAGCTAGTATTCCAGCACAAATGTGCTAACACTCTAAGCCTTAGGGTCTGGCTCCGGTTACAACAAGAACTACTCCGACGGCCGCAGCTATGTGTGCAGAAGATGTAACCAAGACCATCCCGGCAAGGATTGCCAAGGGAGAGAAATCAGATGCTACAGTTGTCAGAAATCAGGACATCGAGCTAATATGTGCCTAGAAAATGGGAAGCCCAAAGGAAACTTCCAGAGCTATAAGTAGAGGGAAGGCAAGGAGGTTGCATCTGGCGATGCACCAGCCCAGCAGGCGCCGCAGGGACAGGGATCCCGAGGTCCTCAGAGGGGTGCACCTCAGAGGCAGCCTGTCTTGCACGTTATTGACCAAGATGGGACCGGTTCTAAGTCCGGCCTAGGTAATTAACTAAACCTTGAATCCTTGAGAAACATGTCTAAGTATTGGAGTAACTGTTTAAGTGAATGCATGAGTAAATGAATTGAAGTACGTAATTGTAACACCCCAATCGTTAATCTCATCATTACCTCTTAATCACGCAGCGGAACTCTAAATACAACGAGGGTGAAACAACGCCGTTAGCCACCCATATGGCTAACCAGGCCTATCTCACATACAGTAACGGTCTGATGGACTGGAACAACCGAGTACACAATCCAAATACAATACTCAACTCACTACGTCACTATACCGAGTCTACAATATATGGATGCCAACAACATATTCGGTCTTACACCTCTTTCAATACATAAGTAATTAAATCTAACTACCCATGCAACCCACCAACCCCGTCCTACTCTCGAATGGTAACATCTTCGGTGTACCTATAAAATAAAAACATCGCCCCTAGGGGCTCAGCTTAACACTGCATATGAAATTCGCATACCCCGAGCGCTAACCGGGGTACACCGACCACTTAGTCGGATATACATGGAGTTCATTTTAGTCAAACAACATGCATCATAGCAATACAATAAGTACATGTAATGCTCAAGGAATCTACATCCAATCAGGGAACACAATTCCTAACTAACATAACAAGGTTGTTAGTTGTATCTGGTTACTCTTAGGCCTTGAGGGTTATTCCTCACTATGCCTTGTTTACTTATTCAATACCTCACCCGCTCTCTCGGGTTACTTATTCATATACACACCCATTCTCTTGGGCTACTCGTATTATACTCACCCACACTCTCGGGTTACTTATTCTCATTATCTCACCCATACTCTTGGGTTATTTATACTCATTATCTCACCCATACTCTTGGGTATTTATACTCATTATCTCACCCACACTCTTGGGTTATTTATACTCAAGCTCTTGTAGATTCTCGAGACGCTACAGGTCTCCTACGTCACGCTTGTTACTCTTAATACATACCTAGGCCAAAACTCATGGCTCTCTAGCATAGTCTTACTTCCCCGGTTTCGACCCTACTCTGGGTCTAGCATGGTGGAAAGGTTCAACTAGCTCACGGAACTCTCTCTCTTAGTTCCTATCTCATTACTTAGGTCCGACTACTCTCGGACTACTTACATTCCCATACACTCCTCTCTCGGAGTTATAATAACATTATGCATATTAGTCTAGAAGCATCACTCTCTCGATGTTTCTAATGACCTTGGGAACACTTAAGTTCGGTTAATCTTAGGTTTTAAGAGTTACCCATGCATTTCACTTACTCATACTTTCGGTTAATTTCTTATATCGGGTAAAATCCTCATATAGGAGGTCGACCATGTCACAAGGGAGTTACTAATCCCTTAGGTCTCATTTACCTTCTTTACTAGTTCACATCTTCGAACTATCTTAAATCCTCTTGAAGGAGGTTCACTTATCTTTCCACTCTCATTTGTTTCGTAGATTGTTTCAATGTGGTTTTCTAACATTTATCGGGTATTTACTCAACCCGTACTTCTCCTCACTTCTAGGGAGTTCAACGTTCGCGTTGTCGTTATACTTTAACGGATAGTTTGTGTGTTTGCACGTTTTCGTTATCTTAAGCATCGACCCGATCTATGGGTCTCTAGCTTAACGTTACTCACTACGAGTCGGTCCATACACTATGTTAGACCACACCGGCATACAAGTATGTTAGCTCATTCAACATACGACAAGGCATACATAATCAAATAATGGATTATTTTCATGCTTTAATCTTGATTAAGCCGGCAAACAAACACACAAATCAACGTAACTCGGTTAGCACGCAGAGTATGAGAAAATCATACCTTTCACCTGGGTTTTTACTTTTACTGTGTCATCTCACCTTGCTCGGGTCACACACGATCCTCTGATAACGTTTCAAACATTATTATTAATACTAAGCTCATACGGAACATAATTAAATGTTATTCCCGTATTACCCCGTTATCCCGTTATCTTGGTTTCACTCTTGTTAATTTGAGTTCTCACTTCTCAAACACTTCCAACACTTTCTTACACTTCCTAGGGACTTAACATGTCACCAAACAAGGCCTTAACATCTTATAACATCATTAACATTTAAACCCCCATCATTTCCAACCTTAAAAATGCTCTCTGTTGGTTTCTGGGGGTGGTCCGGGACTTGGTCCCCACCCTAAGTCCCGGACCATTGCAAGGTATAACTCTCGGCTTTTATTTTCACCTGGTCCGGGACTTCATGCAGGAGTCAGGTCCCGGACCATAATGCAGGCAAAGTCTCGGCTTAAAAATTGTGGGTGGTCTGGGACTTGGGCATGGACTTAAGTCCCGGACCAAGCAAGCAGAGAACTCTCGGGGGTAAAATCAGGGGTGGTCCGGGACTTGGTCCTGGACCTAAGTCCCGGACCCTGCTACAGATTTTGCAGAATTGACATTTTCTAACTCTGTTACAGGTTATCTCTTAGCCCATTGATTAACCTATCTTCACCAACTAAAATACACATGTTTTAGCATCTAATTACCCACCTAAACCACCTTAAACCAAGCACCAAGTACACCCACCAATCTAGTTAATTTTACTTAGATTCTTACACACTTACCAGGCTAGTTATTCTCTGTTATGTTACAAGACTTGTAACAGATTTCAGTTCCTTTATTACACCATTCAAAACTCACTTTCTAATGCCATAGCTAACACTCAAATGACATTATTTTACTCCTAACCCACACTCCTTCTTAGTTAGGTTCTCAAAACATAAACCATTTAACCAAACCTTCTTAAACATCCTAGTTTCTTCCTCCCAAAACTGAACACTCACACTATCCTTCCTAGGTGAATTTGGACAGCACCTATTTACTTCCCTAAGCAATTTCACCACACTACAAAAACTCACAACTCTCATCTCCCACCTGTTTGGTTTAGACATATATAACACATCAAAATCTCATTGCTCACATATGTAAACTAACCTAAGTTCTAGGTTTATTTTTCACACTCAAACACATTAATACATTCTGTTTCAAATAACAATATTGCAGTACCAAGGCTACGCAAGCTCAAAGTTATTTATTCAACACCCACGTCAATTTCACAAGGAAATAAAACCAATTCAAGGTAAGCTCTTTACCTTGTTTTACTTTCAGTTTTCACTCCTCTTCTTCCTCTTTCTCTTGTTCCCTCTTTCTCCTCTTGTTTTCCACACCACACAAGGGCTATGGATTGCCAACTACAACCACCGCCCATCACACACATACAACAATCAATTCACTTTTCCTCCACAAAACCTAATATATATTTTAAGAGCTAGTTTTCAAAGTTTAATCTAGATTTTACCTTAGAGAACCCAAATGGATGGCTTGGCAATCAATTGGAGAAGTTTTCCAACACCCACAAAAAACACACGGTCTCGACTGAAATGAGGGGAAATTCCAACATGAGGGAAAAATCCCACAAAAGGCAAGAATGAGCTTGAAATGGCCTAAACTTATGCTTATTATTACCTTAAAGCATCAAGGAGAAGAAGAAGGGTTGAAATCTACTCTTCAAGCTTCAAAAGCTCCAATGTCAATGGAGATGAAGATAGAGGAATCGAGTTTTAATTGGGTGGAAACCGAAGCTCTCACCGAGAGGAGTTGAACGGTACAAATTTCGTGTGATTTGGTGGAGGAATGGGCAAGATAGAGGTGAGACAAGGAGAGGGTTTGGGGCTGTTGTTGTCGCGAGTTACAGAGAGGAAGAAGAAGAAGTTGCAAAGCCTGGAGCAAATCGTGAATGAAGAAAGAAAGAGGTGAGAGGTATGTATTTCATTTTACTTTTACTTTATACTATTGCTTTACTTATTTATTTATTTGTCTTGTTATTACTTAATAGCTAGCAAGCTATTAATGGGTGTACACTTATTAATTAAAACCGGCCCACATTAATTAATAGCCCGGGTCGTTTTTCGTCTTTTCGAATTAAACGCGTTTCGTCTCCCGGTTTCGTCACTATTCACTTACCGGGTCCGTTTTCCGGAATTTTCTCGTTTAATTAATTTTAATGGTTATTAAGCTTCCATTAATACTTAATTATAGTTATTTAATCAACTATAATTTTTACGGGTCCGTTTGACCACTTAAAGTCACGTTTCCGGTTTTTCCTCGAAAAACGTGCTTAAAACTCCGTTAGCGTTTTAATCCTTTATTTGGATCCGTTTTCTTCGGGAATCATTCCTGTATAATAATTAGGCCTAACTAAGCCTTAGGAATCCATCTCGGACCCTCACGAGATTATATATCTCTTATTTTCATTTAATGCGCATTTTAGCGTTTTTCGCTTTTCAAGCGTTTTCTCTTTTCTTTTGGTTTTATTATTTTTACCCATACTCTCTAGGCACAATTAGGCCCTTAATAATTTATTATAGTAATTAAATCACCATTATTAGGTCCGGGGTATTGTAATCTACCCCCCATAAGGAACTTTGTCCTCAAAGTTGGTGAATCTAGATGGTTACTCTCATGGGCGTACTATGCCAAGGTTATAATACAAGTATAACCTTACAGACTTCACAAGTCAGTCTCATTTCACAGTACACATACCACACACATATCACAGCATGTATAGCAATCAAAAATACTCTTTGTATTCTCCCTATGGAATCGGTCCGAAGACAAGAAGGCACTACAGTCCTCGAATCCATATCGAGTAATATACTACTGATCCCTCAGGTTCCGGTCACGTTGAACACTTACTCTTTCTGGTTCACGGCCGTTTCATGACAAATGGGGACTTGCTCTCTCTGGCCCACGGTCCCTTCGGTTCTGATCAAAACAATACACATATACATATCCTCAGGCAGTCTGGTTGACTCACTCAACACAGGAACATCTCAGGGTACTCTCCCCGTCCCGCTGCCCTTGGAAAAATCACTCACTGTCACCGCCCCAACCGGTCACTTAGGACCGCCGCACGTACGGTGCAATGGTTTCAAAACTAATACACGCCCACCGTTCTACCGGTCATCAAGACTTAAGGCCCAACCATCGGTGGGTGATAGCGGTTTCAAAACCAGTTTTCGTTTCCATCTTCATACTTGAAGAAAATCCTTTTCGAATTCTATTTGAAAATTCTTTTTAAAACATCACACAACTCCAAATCAAATTTATGGTAGCTGTATCTTTTCTTAGCGTGATTACATGTGACCACTTATAGGGAGCTTCAAGAATCATCCAACCCTGATGTGATCAGCATCAGTGTGAACTATCCTTCCACCCCAATTTTGTGTTCGGTTTCCCTTGATCGCTAGCAGATCAAGTTCCACCTCCCACGTCAGTTTCAGGCAATCAGATAGTCAAACATTTTGTTTTTCTATCTTTTACTCTTTCTAGTCATATTCACAAAACATACCATTTTAAATTTATCTCTAATTCCTAAAACTTAGGTCATCCATTATTCTTGATCTACTTTGCTTACTTACCTAAGCAACTCATAGCTCATTTTATCAAATTGTTACTCAATTTAAAGCTTAAAACATACAACTCCAAAGGATGGAACTCACTCCATCAATCATTCTCAAATAAAATTACCTAGGGGAAACTCACTTCCTACTAGGTTATACACCGGTTCCATACCGATTCATACTCATAATATCTCATGTCTAATCTCACTAGACATATACTAAAGGGATTCTCATTCCCTAGGAGCCTCTCTACTCCCCTTTTCATAAATATTACATACTCGTTACTTGCATCTCTCATGCACAATACTTATACTTACACAATGAATGGGTACACATGTTTATGTAACATGAGGTCCAATCTTCAAAATAATTCTTTTTGTGCTATGCATATAGTAGTTTACGCACCTATACGTAAAACATACTCTAAGCGGTTTCTCACCCTACCCCCCTTAAAAGGGGTTACGCCCGCGTAACTAACCATATGTTATCACTGAACATTGGTTCACTAATTCGGGTATTATGAAGTGTTTTAACTTCAATACGGTTAACTAACTCATAACCGGGTTCAATTCTAGCCTCTAAGGCTTCAAGGCATTTATGATGAGCCACGTAACACCCCATCCAAAGCCTATCGTGGTTATCGCAAACTGAACACTTAATCGAATACGTCGCAGCGGAAATAAATAACACCTGGACCTTGCCACGGTCTGATCGTTAGAATATACCGGCCTTAACGTTTACAATACTTATCCAAAATACTTATCCAACCAAAACATCACCATTCACAATACCACAACCAACCGAGTACAAGTATCTTAAACATAATCTCAAACTTACATCAGTTTAAAAACAGTCGGGTGCACAGGCGCAACCCGAACTCAAAATAAACATCCCACCCTAAGTCTAACCGCTCCTACTCTCGTAGTGCGTCCTCATGGGTCTCTTACCTGCAAGTGTAAAAATAGCCCCGAGGGGGTCAGCACGAATGCTGGTACACCTCTCATGGCCCCCAAGCTAACGGGGCTACGACGACTAATTGTCGATAGCATGGAAATTGATTACATACACAAGCATAATATGAAGTGCAATAACAATAACCACAGATGAACATATATAGTTCACAACCAATGAACGACTCAAGCGTTCCCTTAACAAGTGGGTTAGTAACCCCCTCCTTAGTCCTCATTTCCTTAATCTCAGTTCCTTACCTTATCTCAATCTTAATCTTAATCTTAATCTCAGTATACAAACCTTTCCTGGAAGGGATTGGTTGTAGCTTAATTCGAACCTGGGATTTAGGTGATCCCACCGCACCATCTTAATGCCACCTACTCTGGACGGGAGTCCAGCGTAGCTGAGCCGGCAACCGGCCCTAGGCTACAAGTCCGAAGACAAGTCCTTAAGCGGAGGGCGGATCTGATTCAGATACCGTCCCCCTTTTTCCTTAGCATGCATGACCGGAGATCGGTCCCGGGTTTCCTCACTCAAGTTCCAGTTAGTAGAAATCTTAATCCATGTGCTAGCTAAGCCTTAAGGGCATTAACCAACAGCCATTAAACTTAACTCTTATTCTTAACTCAGTAAGTACTAAACTTGGTTAGTAGCAATTTCAAGTCTCGCGGGTTAGTGTAAAGACAACTCAAACACAACGAGAACAATATAACCGGTTGCATGCTTTATCTTGTTTTAGTCATAGCAATTAAACAGATAGCACACAAGCCGAGGGACACCTCGTTAGAAAGCAGGTCACAAGAAGGATTGTACCGTTCACCGTCGATTGTTGTTTGATTATCCTTCTTCGGGGTCCCAATTCACAAACCTAAATCATTCATTCATTTTTAGGTCATTAGTTATTTGCACCTTACTTAACTCACTTAGTCTCTAAAGATTCCCATTCAATAACCTCTCAAGTCTTTGCCACTTAGCTTACAAGCTTAACTTTAAACATTAAAACTTACACTTAACTTAGTTCCTTAAGTTCTTAGGGTCCCAATCATTACCACCCTACCAAAGGTATACCTTATTACCTATTACCATCCTTAGAATTCAAAATTTATTTATTTTTTTTAAGTGTTAAGGGCCGTCCGACCCACCGTCCGACCCACCCTCTGGGTCGGACCATTCCAGTAACTCGGGTTGGAAAAACCCTACATGTCCGACCCAACCAACTGGGTCGGACCATTCCAGAAACTTTCCGTCTTCTAAAACCTCCCATGTCCGACCCACGTCCGACCCAACCTTCTGGGTCGGACCATTCCAGAAACTTATTTGCCCTTTAAAAATCACCCGTCCGACCCATGTGCGACCCAAGACCTCTGGGTCGGACCATTCCAGAACCTTTCCCTGGCGTTAAACAGAGGCCGTCCGACCCAAACTTGGGTCGGACCCCTGGGTCGGACGCCACTAAATCATGCCCAAACTTTGCCAAATCTTCACTAAACCTTTCCTCAAGCCATCCAATGTGTTCTAACATCATTTAGACCCTTAAACCCACCTTAGAGCATCCTCCAAACACATTAAATCATTCACCAAGTTTCACCTTAATCATTATACATTTTCCTTGTAATATGCTAACACTTGTAATGCTTTCCCTAGGTTTCTAGGTGGTGGTTCATACCTAATATAACCACTATGCCAAATGTTTTCCTCACCACTATAACATCATCTCCCAAGCATCTTTCACTATCTAAAACTCTTATGCATTTACTTAATGTTCCTTCACAACTTAAACTTCCATCCATCAACACATTATTTCCTTCCTAGTTGTTTACCAACATTTGCCTAAGTCCTAAATACTCAAATACATTCTCTTGATTCCTAAATCCTCCATGGTGATACCTAAGTCATATAAGTCATTAGAACACCTTAACTTCACCCTTTTTCATCAAGACAACCTATAGAACATCCTAGTACTTCCTTAGTCATTAAATTCCCTTAGAATATCTTAAACACTTAAGCTCTCCTTTAAATTTTGCCATGGGTTCCTAGTATATAGTACCTCCTAACACATGGTTTTTCTCCATCAAACAACCAATACCACACAAATTCTCAACACAACACCTTAACACACAATTTACACTAAAACTTCACCACATCATCATATATTGCTTAAACTCAAAATGCTTGGCACTTAGGCCCTTAAATGACAATAATCTTAACCACTGAATTTCCACATATATTTGCCTTCAACCTGCGAATACACTCAACAAGGCTCCCATTGAAATGAAATGCTTCTTGTAATTCATCTCCACTTTTTTAAATATCTTCTTCTCATTGCTCTTTAGTCAAAAGTTCACAAGTATAGTCATTGTTTCTTCTAGGTTTATAACACCTTCCCAATATAAACTCTACACTAAACTCATCATATACCTAAATCCCATTCCCTTAAACAACAAGACATCTTAAGGTAAGTAATTTACCTTGTTCTTTTACAAGCTTAAAAAAAGCTTTCTTCCTTAGGTTTTTCTTTGTTCAATCTCGGTCACCAATGTGTATCTCCTTGCCAATGTTCTAACCAATATCCAATGACTCTAATGAGCACTAAACAACACATTTACCCTAAGGAACAAACCCTAGGTTAAAAATATGCTTTAAGGTATTAATGTGATTGTTTTACCTTGGTTTCTCAAGACAAACTTGGATATGAAGCAAGAAGGACCTCCTCTCTCCTTTGAAGAGTAGAAACAAGCTAGAACAAGGCATAAACATGGAGTCCCATGAGCACTATTTTCGGACATGTGAAGAAAATGGTGGAAACCTAGATTTTCTTACACTTTCTTTACCTTAAGAGAATGGAGATGCCAATGGAGTCTCAAACTTGAATTTCCTCTAATGGTGGTTTGACTTGGCACCAAAATGAAGCTCTTGAAGTTTTGAAAAGATAGAAAGAAGGAGCTTGAGCTAACTAAGAAGAATATGTATTTGTTTTGGATTTGGAGCTAAAATGAGCAAGATGTGACCAAGGAAGGATGGAGCTTTCATGGAGGTTGAGTTTTAGTGAATGGAGAAGGGAGAGAGCAGCTCAAACCGTGGGAAAACAAAGGAGAATGAAGAAGTGAGGAGAGAGAACTAATAAAGTGTGATATTTATGTAAAAGGTGAATAGTTTTACTTTATAACTCTCATTTGCTTCTTATTTGCTTAATGACTCATGAAGGTGGTGACTCACCTCCTAAGAAACCGGCCCCCTTTTAATAATGAGGGTACTTAAGTCTTTGTTGACCAAATGTCTCACTTATATAGACTTATGTTATAAACTAGCTTAATTAATTCACTATTCACCAAAACAAGGCACATTGTTGTGAAATTTTTGATTTCCCATTGATATAGACTTCCAAATGTGATACTATATAGTACACATGTTAATTAAAGAGTAATGATGGACATTTAGCCATTCAAAACTCATTTACAAGACAATTTTTCAAAAACGTGCTTTAAGACTCCTTAAAGCACATTTTGTGTTTTAACTTGTTTTCAAGCTTGGTTTTCTTTGGTAATTGATTTAAAATGACCATTAGGATATTACTAAGGTCTTAGAACAATATTGGGTACTCTCCCAAGTCTCTCCAAGCTTAGAGCACGTTTTTGTTAAAACTGCTCTTTTGGTGTTTCCTTATATTTTCTTTGATTAGAAATGTTTCTTAATGTTTCTAAGGCATTATTTAGCCTCCTTATATCTTACTTTATCATTTAAACACCATATCTAAGTTTGGGGTATTTCAATCTACCCCCCTTAAAAGAACTTTGTCCTCAAAGTTAACATATGTGCTTAACATTCACGGTACTCAATTCCTTAATCTTAAACCACAATCTTATATTCACATTCACACATCTCAAGACTCAAAGGTCAATCTCAAATACAATACATAAGTATTATACATAACTCAAACTTACACCGAGGTGTAGCAACTTACACAAATTCACATCTCAAATAACCAAACAAACGACAAACATGATCGTTTCCTAACTCAAAAGCGAGGAAGCTCTACCCCCCTTAAAAAGGGGTACGCCCCATACCCTATACAGACGATCTAGTCAGTAAATAAAGAAGGGTACTTCCCTCATCTTATCCTCTAATTCCCACGTGGCCTCTTCGACATCCTGGTTAGACCAGAGAACCTTCACCAGTCGCACTGACTTGTGGCGAGTGTCCCTAGTCTTACTGTCCAAGATTCTCTGAGGAGTCTCCACGGATCTCATATTCAGTTCTAAAGTCAACCTCTCAGGTTATAACACATGGGAGGGGTGGTGCATGTATTTCTTTAGCTGTGAAACATGAAAAACATCATGCACTTTACCCAGCTCAGCAGGTAAATTCAACCTGTAAGCAACCGGGCCCACCCGCTCCGTAATCTCATAAGGACCAACAAATTTTGGGCTTAATTTGCCCTTCTGCCCAAACCTGAATACACCCTTCATTGGTGATACTCGCAGAAATACCTGGTCGCCCACTGCGAACTCCAGGTCCCGTCGTCGAACATCAGCATACGACTTCTGCCTATCTTGAGCAGCTTTCATGTTCTCCCTGATTTGCTGAACTTCAGCCTTAACTTGTTCTAAGTACTCTGGTCCTATAATGACCGTCTCACTCGACTCATCCCAGCAGAGCGGTGTACGACATGGTCTACCGTACAACGCTTGAAAAGGTGCCATCTTGATCGAAGCGTGATAGCTGTTGTTGTGTGAAAACTCGATCAGATGCAATCTGTCAATCCAACTGCCCTGGAAGTCTAAGGCACATGCTCTCAGCATGTCCTCGAGTGTCTGAATAGTACGCTCAGTCTGGCCATCTGTCTGAGGATGGAACGCGGTACTCAGCTTGAGTTCTGTACCCAACGCTTCTCTGGTAGCTCTCCAGTACCTCGAAAGGAATCTGGTATCTCTATCTGACACTATGGTCTTTGGTATACCGTGTGTCTCATGATTTCTTTCTCAAATAACTCAGCTAATTTGGTCACCTTCCAAGTATCCTTCATCGGTATGAATCGGGCTACTTTGGTAAGGCGATCCACCACCACCCATATCATGTTGAGACCTCCCCTAGCAGGTGGAAGCCCAACTACGAAGTCCATGGAGATATCATGGAACTTCCACTCCGGAACTGGCATCGACTGTACCATTCCGGGTCGTCGGTGCTCAAATTTCACCTTCTGGCATGTGAGACACCTCAAGACGAACTCGGTAACATCTGTCTTCATCCCCGACCACCAGAAGTATCTCTTCATGTCTTTATACATTTTAGAGGCTCCCGGATGGATGGAAACTGAAGAACAGTGTGATTCTCTAAGTATACGGTCTTTCAGATCCGTGTTGCCCCGTGGTATGCATAACCGGCCCTTAAGTCTGATCAGATCATCATCATGAAGTCTGAAGTCGTATTTCTGACTCTCAAAGGCACCATCTCTCAGCTTCTGTCTGACCTCTCTCATGTACTCATCTGTCCTCTGAGCCTCTCGCACCTCATCAACCAAGCTGGAGAGAAGAAACTAGCGAATGGAGTGAGTGTGCTCGACGGCTCAGGGCATCTGCTACAACATTGGCCTTCCCCTCTTTGTATTGGAGGTCAATGTCATAGTCTTTCAGAAACTCTAACCATCTCCTCTGTCGAAGATTTAACTCCTTCTGAGTGAATATGTATTTCAAACTCTTGTGATCGGTGTAGATCGTGACACTAACCCCATATAAGTAGTGGCGCCATATCTTCAAAGCGAAGACTACAGCTCCCAGCTCTAAATCATGTGTGGGGTAGTTCTCCTCATGTTTCTTCAACTGGCGTGAGGCATATGCCACCAACTTGCCATGTTGGAGCACGCAACCCAGCCCTCTGCCGGATGCATCACAATAAACCTCAAAGCCCTCTGTACCGTCTGGAATGGTCAGAACCGGTGCAGTGGTCAGTGAGTCCTTCAAGCGCTGAAATGATCTCTCACAGTCAACTGTCCACAAGAATGGTGCGTCCTTCTTCATCAGACTGGTCATCGGTTTCGCGACCTTGCTGAAATCTCTAACAAACCTCCTGTAGTAACCTGCCAGACCGAGAAAGCTCCGGATGTCGGTAACAGTCTTCGGCTTGGCCAAGTACGTACGGCATCAATCTTTGCTGGATCCACTGCGATCCCCGCATCTGAGATGACATGACCTAGGAAAGAGACCTGGTCAAGCCAAAACTCACACTTGGAGAACTAGCATATAGCTGGTTCTCCCTTAATATTTCCAATACCCTCCTCAGATGTTCCTCATGCTCAACCTTAGACTTCGAATATATCAAAATGTCATCAATAAAAACCACAACCGACTTGTCCAGCTGCTCCCGGAACAAGCAGTTCATCAGATCCATAACTTCGCCGGTGCGTTCGACAAACCGAACACATCCCTGTAAACTCATAGTGGCCGTATCGTGTCCGGATGCCGTCTTCTCAATGTCTCCCTCCTTAATGGCTATCTGATGATACCCCTACTGAGATCAATCTTGGAAAACACAGATGCTCCCTTCAATTGATCGAACAGATCGTCAATGCGGGGTGGATACTTATTCTTCCTGTCACTGCATTCAGCTCTGTAGTCGATGCAGAGGCGGAGACTACCGTCCTTCTTCTTCACGAAGAGGACTGGCGCTCCCCATGGTGACACACTTGGCTAATGAATCCTTATCCAACAAATCTTTCAATTGTTCCTTTAACTCAGTCATTTCTGTCTTCTCTGAGCCATACGGTATGGTGCTTTGGCTATCGGTCCGGTACCAGTAGCAGCTCAATGGTGAACTCTACCTCCCGAGTGGGTGGCATGCCGGGCAGTTCCCGTGGAAATAAGTCGGGGAACTCCGACACTACCGGTAAGTCGGGGTCGAACTCAGGGTCTCTCTCTATGTCCTGTACATAGCAAGGGTATACTTCTTCCTTCCTCCTTCCTTAATTCTCTATGCATTGCCATGGCGGTGATGATCTTAGTCGAAGGCTCTCTGGGCCTCTGGCGGTATGATATCGTTACCCCAGACGGACTCCTGAGCAGCAATCTATGCTCGGCGCAGAGGATACGTCCCTTGTGCCGCTCCAACCAGTTCATCCCGAAGATAACATCAAATCCTAGCTTACTGAACTCTAATAATGAAACTGACTGGAAAGTCTTCCCCCTTAATTCTGATGGTGGATCCTCGGTAGTAACGAGTGCAACGAACCTTCTCCTTAGACGGGAGCGTAACCGTGAAGTCGGGTAGCTCATCAGCGTCTAGCCCCAACCTGCTCGCGAATGATGCCGAGACAAAGGTATGCGAGGCCCCTGAGTCGAAGAGAACAGATGCCTCAATCCCATTAATCGGAAAGGTGCCGGTGAGGATAGTACCGCTAGCATCGGCCTGTGCCTCTGTAAGTATGCTTAACGCACCTTCCGTACCGATCCATACCTAATTGTTCACAGCTTCATGAGTATTGATGGTATAACAAGAGTCGTAACAATTTATATGAACAACACTGTTATTTTTATTCATGACCATCCTGTTACAACATTGCTTCAATCTTACATCTCATTTCTCATCTCATTCTAATATTACATAGCTAATATTGTCTAAAGGTTAGGTTTAATCTTCTTGGTCTCATATGCGTCGCATTGATTACTGCTGACGGTGCTGTATTCAGCTTGATTCTCTTAATCCCATGGTATAACATCCTTGATTCCCCTCCCAAAATTAATACATCACCTGACTTAAGTACTATCTTATCTGCACGGTCCGCACGCTTCTGCTCGCCGTATAAAAATTCTGCATCATCCCCAATGGACCAAGACACTACGGGTATCCCTCTTTCGAGAGACTCCGTTGTCTCGTCCTTATCCTGGTGTAGTCCCAGTTTCCCATCCTTCTCGTAGAAGTTTACAATGCAAATGTCTGCCTGGATGTCTGGAATCGGTTCAGCTTCCAACTGCTGAGCGATTTCCACGACTTGTGTATTAACTGGATGGAACTCTTCGGGTATTCCCGGTGGTGAGACTCCATCTTGCTCCCTCATGGTTTGGTAATTCTTGGCATACGGATTCCAATCCTTGCCTAAGCTCATCATTTTTAATCTCATCCTTGCTCCCCCTGGGTACTCCGGTGTGTAAAAACTCCCGGTCCCATTCCTAGTTGATTGCATCTCCTGATGATGGCTATTTGTGCTTCGGTGTCAGGTATCCCCTTCATAAAATCATACCTGGGCGGATAACCTGACATTGTTCGGTTGGAAAGTCTGTGGTTTCGATGTCGGTGTGCTCCGGTTAGATGTAGATGGTATTGGGTAGCAGATGTTGAATCTTCCTAAAGTGGTAGTAGGTTATATCTTACTTAAGTTCTAATCTCATCTTATTCTTACTTAACTCATTTATTCACCAAGCATGCATGATAATGCGATAAGCAGGTAGTTTTTATTACTAAATGGTTATAGTGGTACCTGCCTCGATGAGGGTTCAGGCTCATCGTCCCGGTCCACCATGTGTAAAGTGGGTCCCGACTTCTGGGTCACCCGTGGGTTCTTGTCCGCCGGCTGCTGCACCTTCCTCTGACCGTCAGATCCAGCTCCCTGATTGGTCTTGCCCTTGCCCCTGGTGTCGGGCCTATAGGCTCTGCTAGCAGGGTTCCGTAACACTCATATGCTCGATGCCCGTAGACTCCACAAAAGTTGCACTCCACCTTATTCCCCTTACAGTCGAGCCCGGGGTGGTCCTTGTGACACCATCTACAGATGAAGCGTCGCTGGTAGCCACCACCGGCTCCCTTCTCAGTCTCAGATCCTGATGATTCATATTGTCAATTCTCATATCTCAAACGGTTACTAATTATTTCTTAACTCATTCAATATCAATTTCCTTACCCTTTGGCGCCTTAGAGCGCAGTGGTGTAGCTGGAATAGCATATGTCAGCTTCAATGTTTCTTCCGAAGCCTTCTCCTTTTCCTCCCTCCCCTTGGGGTTCTGATTTTTCTGGGCCTGAGGCTGGTACTTTTGTTTCTTGTACCCTCCTTGCCCTTGACTTTCTGAGCTTTTACCAGCACTCTTCCTCTTTGCATTCTCCTCGTCCCTCAGCTGGACGGTAATCTCAACCTTAGCAGCGGCATGATAGCACTCCTGCTTTTCCATAGTATTAGTCACACTTATTTCTCATAATCTAAATCTTACTCATCACTTACTCAAATCTCAATCATTCTTATTACCTGCAAGGTAGTGTAACTAGTCGGCCCCATGCCGTAGCGGAGTCGATGGCTAAGCCCGCCATAGAAGCGGTCCACCAAGATCTGGTCAGAATATCCAAGACCTGGCAGAAGACGGAGCAAGGCAGTGAACTCTGAGTAATACTCGTCCACTGTCATCTTGTCCGTCTGCCTAAGCGCATCCAACTGCAAGCGCTTCTTCGTCTGGACATGGCGGGGTAGTACTTTGCTCGTAGCAAGGCAGTGTACTGCTCCCAGCCGAACTCTGGATTGGCCACATGCTCGGCCCTCACCAGCTTCCACCAATCGCCTGCCCGCCCCCTTCAGATAGAAAGCAGCTAAGCGCACCTTGATCCCAGCAGGGACATCAAGGGTCTCGAAGGCGGTCTCCAGCTCGGAGATGTACGCCTCAAGCTTGGCGGGATCGGTCTCCCCCTTAAAGTGCGCGGGTCGAAGATCTGCTAGACTCTTCACCCAGTTTGGTTCCCTAGGTTGTGGCGGTGAAGGTGGTACACCCGCACCACCAGCTAGCCCATATGGCCTAACGCGGCAGCTACAATCTCTGCGATCGTCTGCCCTCCAGGTATTCCTGAAGTATCCTCACCCCGGTCGCGACCTCGGCTTCCCCTAGGACGTCCTGCCATCTGAACAAACATATCTCACATTAGTTTGTATTCACCACTGTCTCGGTTAGCAAATTTATAACGTCCGTAGACGATAACGATCCACACTTATTAGTGGTCATCTGACTCTACTCACTCTACTTCTCACACCCTTAACCCATAACACTTATTCCTTAACTTATATCCTAACTCGGTGGTTACTCATGTCCGGTATTTCTTGATCAGAGCGTAACTACGCTCTGATACCACTTTTTGTAACACCCCATCCAAAGCCTATCGTGGTTATCGCAAACTGAACACTTAATCGAATACGTCGCAGCGGAAATAAATAACACCTGGACCTTGCCACGGTCTGATCGTTAGAATATACCGGCCTTAACGTTTACAATACTTATCCAAAATACTTATCCAAACCAAAACATCACCATTCACAATACCACAACCAACCGAGTACAAGTATCTTAAACATAATCTCAAACTTACATCAGTTTAATATAAACAGTCGGGTGCACAGGCGCAACCCGAACTCAAAATAACATCCCACCCTAAGTCTAACCGCTCCTACTCTCGTAGTGCGTCCTCATGGGTCTCTTACCTGCAAGTGTAAAAATAGCCCCCGAGGGGGTCAGCACGAATGCTGGTACACCCTCTCATGGCCCCCAAGCTAACGGGGCTACGACGACTAATTGTCGATAGCATGGAAATTGATTACATACACAAGCATAATATGAAGTGCAATAACAATAACCACAGATGAACATATATAGTTCACAACCAATGAACGACTCAAGCGTTCCCTTAACAAGTGGGTTAGTAACCCCCTCCTTAGTCCTCATTTCCTTAATCTCAGTTCCTTACCTTATCTCAATCTTAATCTTAATCTTAATCTCAGTATACAAACCTTTCCTGGAAGGGATTGGTTGTAGCTTAATTCGAACCTGGGATTTAGGTGATCCCACCGCACCATCTTAATGCCACCTACTCTGGACGGGAGTCCAGCGTAGCTGAGCCGGCAACCGGCCCTAGGCTACAAGTCCGAAACAAGTCCTTAAGCGGAGGGCGGATCTGATTCAGATACCGTCCCCCTTTTTCCTTAGCATGCATGACCGGAGATCGGTCCCGGGTTTCCTCACTCAACTCCAGTTAGTAGAAATCTTAATCATCATGTGCTAGCTAAGCCTTAATGGGCATTAACCAACAGCCAACAAACTTAACTCTTAATCTTAACTCAGTAAGTACTAAACTTGGTTAGTAGCAATTTCAAGTCTCGCGGGTTAGTGTAAAGACAACTCAAACACAATGAGAACAATATAACCGGTTGCATGCTTTATCTTGTTTTTGTCATAGCAATTAAACAGATAGCACACAAGCCGAGGGACACCTCGTTAGCAAGCAGGTCACAAGAAGGATTGTACCATTCACCGTCGATCGTTGTTTGATTATCCTTCTTCGGGGTCCCAATTCACAAACCTAAATCATTCATTCATGTTTAGGTCATTAGTTATTTGCACCTTACTTAACTCACTTAGTCTCTAAAGATTCCCATTCAATAACCTCTCAAGTCTTTGCCACTTAGCTTACAAGCTTAACTTTAAACATTAAAACTTACACTTAACTTAACTTAGTTCCTTAAGTTCTTAGGATCCCAATCATTACCACCCTACCAAAGGTATACCTTATTACCTATTACCCTCCTTAGAATTCAAAATTTCTTTTTTTTTAAGTGTTAAGGGCCATCCGACCCACCGTCCGACCCACCCTCTGGGTCGGACCATTCCAGTAACTCTCGGGTCTGAAAAACCCTACATGTCCGACCCAACCAACTGGGTTGGACCATTCCAGAAACTTTCCGTCTTCTAAAACCTCCCATGTCCGACCCACGTCCGACCCAACCAACTGGGTCGGACCATTCCAGAAACTTATTTGCCCTCTAAAACTCACCCGTCCCACCCATGTCCGACCCAAGACCTCTGGGTCGGACCATTCCAGAACCTTTCCCTGGCGTTAAACAGAGGCCGTCCGACCCAAACTTGGGTCGGACCCCTGGGTCGGACGCCACCAAAACATGCCCAAACTTTGCCAAATCTTCACTAAACCTTTCCTCAAGCGATCCAATGTGTTCTAACATCATTTAGACCCTTAAACCCACCTTAGAGCATCCTCCAAACACATTAAATCGTTCACCAAGATTCACCTTAATCATTATACATTTTCCTTGTAATAATGCTAACACTTGTAATACTTTCCCCTAGGTTTCTAGGTGGTGGTTCATACCTAATGTAACCACTATGCCAAATGTTTTCCTCACCACTATAACATCATCTCCCAAGCATCTTTCACTATCTAAAACTCTCTCATGCATTTACTTAATGTTCTTTCACAACTTAAACTTCCATCCATCAACACATTATTTCCTTCCTAGTTGTTTACCAACATTTGCCTAAGTCCTAAATACTCAAATACATTCTCTTGATTCCTAAATCCTCCATGGTGATACCTAAGTCACTATAAGTCATTAGAACACCTTAACTTCACCCTTTTTCATCAAGACAACCTATAGAACATCCTAGTACTTCCTTAGTCATTAAATTCCCTTAGAATATCTTAAACACTTAAGCTCTCCTTTTAATTTTGCCATGGGTTCCCAAGTATATAGTACCTCCTAACACATGGTTTTTCTCCATCAAACAACCAATACCACACAAATTCTCATCACAACACCTTAACACACAATTTACACTAAAACTTCGCCACATCATCATATATTGCTTAAACTCAAAATGCTTGGCACTTAGTGTGAGCCTCGATTTTAAACCCCATCCTATGTTGAATAAAGTTGATTAGGATCTAATCGGGTTTTAGGTCCACTTATAACCTAAGATTAATAACTATGTCATATAACAATAATTATTAAAACCTAAGCTAGCTCACTGGAACCTATCATGAGTCGCCACCTAATTTTAACCTAGATCAAATTAGGAAAGGAGAGTTCGGGTTCGGGGGCTTGATATTCGACTTAATTAGGGTTCAATTACTTTCTTACCCTTAGAAGTCGTTTTTCCTCTACTCAGTTTAATTACGGCTTATTACGAGTCGTTTTAACTTAAGTGCGCGAGCTTCTGTTTTTTTGTGTTTTTTAGCATTTTTTGACAGAGAAATAAAGTGAAATTAAAAGCTACCTAAACTAGGGTTTCGGAGGCAGAATTAGGTCGAATTTTGCTTACGTCCGTAGCCACGGACCAAACGTCCGAGACCACGGACCCCAGTTAACCTAAATATACAGAAAAGTCGAAATTAAAGGAAAACGAAAATTTGCAAAGTCCGGGGCCACGGACAGGCTGTCCGTGGGCCCGGACATCATTAGAAAAACCTAAATTTTGAATTTTTAAAATCCCGCCGCCGTCCGTGGGTGTCCGTGGTCTCGGACAACGCGTCCGAGGTCCCGGACCATAGGTCCGAGGTCACGGACCACCCACGGACAGGGGTTTTCAGAAGGTTCCCGAGGGTGTTTTGAGCTCAAATTTTATGGGTGTGTAGCCTGAAAGATGTACAAGACGTTAGTGATTGAAAGTTTTCAATTTGAATTCGAATTAACCACGAAACTTGGTAAACAAGTTATTGGACAGAAACTTAAACAAACAGCAATACAGAAACGTACGAAGGTTAGTTTGAACCCAAAATTTGACAGAGAGTTAATAACGTCGTGGGGAATTGGAAAAGTAGAGTTGTAACCTGTTTTACCTTCGAATTCAAGATGATTCTTCACACCGGGATTCGTCGAGTGCTTCGTTGATGGCAGACCCGAAAGGATTTCGAACCAAGCTTCTGGTTGTTGGTTGTTCCTGCTGTTCTTCACGTTTTGGTGGTGTTTTTGTGGGGTTTTGATGACTATTGGTGCTTTGGGGATTGGAAAACGTGTTTAGATGGTGATTTCGGGGGATTTTTGGTATGATTTGGGTGGCCGGGTGTTGGAAAACGTGAGAGAGAGAGAGGAGGCTGCCTTTTCTGACTCTCTAGGGTTCTTGAGTATGTGAGGTTCTGATTTTATCCAAAAACCTATCCCCTTATATAGACTTCCTTAAAGATAAAGAGAATCTAGTAAAAGTAAGATTTTTCGATATTTTAACTAAGTAACTTCCCAAAGGAATTTTGCTATGAAATTTTAACCACATGTCAAGGATGGATATTATGAATTTTCTGAGGTGGAAACGAATTTTTTAAATGCTGGAGCATTTTTAAATTGAATTTCTCGTCAGATTCAGTCAGAAATTGCTAGAAAATTATTGGAAATTCGAAAAATCGAAATTCCAACGCCATTATGCTTAGAATGTCATCCTCTATCATGGGTTAAAATATCAAAGCATTTCAAGCTGATTTGGGCATCCTCTGGAGGAGAGAGAAAGCCTATAGGAGAACTCAGAAGCCTTAAAAATTACGAAAACGCCCCTGACAATGACGAAACTGCTCCTCAGGCCCTGGAACACACCGATCGAGCCGGAATCCCTCATTACCCGATCAAATATCCCTCACGACACCAAAACCTTGCAGACCCTAACCAGGGGGGTCAAAATTTTGGGTATAACAGATTGCCCCCCGTCAACTGGACTTTGTAACGAATGTGAAAAGTCTGGTTGATGCTTGAGTGGTGCCCCAAAATTTTGGACTCCACAGAATCCTCCACGTTGTGTGAAACCGGGTTAACGATGCCCAGCAATTCGGAGGCGCTGACTACCTAAGCTACAAAGCATTGTCGAGCTTTTCTAAGGCGCTGACCACCTAAAGTGATGAAAATGATGAGGTAATGTCAGACTATTCTAAGGTGCCGACTACCTATAAGGATGATACGATGTCAAGCTATTCTAAGGCGTTGACCACCTAAAATGATGATATGCTGTCGAGCTATTCTAAGGCGCTGACTACCTAAAGTGATGAAAATGATGTCAAGCTATTCTAAGGCGTTGACTACCTGAAATGATGATATGTTGTCGAGCTATTCTAAGGCGCTGACCACCTAAAGTGATGAAAATGATGTCAAGCTATTCTAAGGCGTTGACTTCCTGAAATGAAATGATGTCAAGCTATTCTAAGGCGTTGACTACCTATAATGAATGAAATAATGTCAAGCTATTCTAAGGCGTTGACTACCTATAATGAATGAAATGAATGCAATGTGTTTAATGGAAGCAGGTAAGCTAAGGAGTGGTGTTAGGTCTTACTACGAGCCTAAAGGGATGACTCCAGGTCTTATGACGAACCTAAGGATGGTGCTAGGTCTTATGACGAGCCTAAAGTGAATGAATAAGGGAGGTCTTATGGGTGCCTGTAGGGTAGGCCTTATGGGTGCCTGAAAGGATTTGAATGTTGGGTAGGTCTTACGTGTGCCTAAAAGGATTGAATGTAGGGTAGGTCTTATGTGTGCCTAAAAGGATAGAATGTAGGGTAGGTCTTATGTGTGCCTAAGGTTTAGGGATGAGACTCATCTTAACTCAGTTGCTTATGGAGACTGAGATCCATCCTACTCGGTTGCTTACGGAGACCGAGACCCACTCTACTCGGTTGCTTATGGAGACCGAGACCCATCTAACTCAGTTGCTTATGGAGACTGAGACCCAATCTACTCGGTTGCTTATGGAGACCGAGATCCATTCTACTCGGTTGCTTATGGAGACCGAGATCCATCTAACTCAGTTGCTTATGGAGACTGAGATCCATTCTACTCGGTTGCTTATGGAGACCGAGATCCATCTAACTCAGTTGCTTATGGAGACTGAGATCCATTCTACTCGGTTGCTTATGGAGACCGAGATCCATCTAACTCAGTTGCTTATGGAGACTGAGATCCACTCTACTCGGTTGCTTATGGAGACCGAGATCCATCTAACTCAGTTGCTTATGGAGACTGAGATCCATTCTACTCGGTTGCTTATGGAGACCGAGATCCATCTAACTCAGTTGCTTATGGAGACTGAGATCCATTCTACTCGGTTGCTTATGGAGACCGAGACCCAATCTACTCGGTTGCTTATGGAGACCGAGATCCATCTAAACTTGACCAGGCAAATGCAGTATGCTTGATGATGTGAGGATGCAAAACACGTTTTATGCAAATGATTGTCATTGTGATCAAATTGTTAAGGTTCCAAACATGGAGATGACAAGGTTTACCCGAGTATTGAAGTGCTTGCGAAAACCGAAAATTTGCATAAAGCAAGAAATAGCTGAAAATGTGCCAAACATGGCAATGCTTGAGAAAAACACTGTTAAGAAAGGAAAGAAATAATCATTTCCTGACTAAGAGTTCTAGACCTGCAATTTTTTCCTCAGAGGATGAACACGATACTAATGGAAATGTGTGGTGTTCATTGTGGTGCTGAAAGCTTTTGCTGGTGTTCAGGATTTATGACAAGCCTGGGGTTGGGGTGTGATTTTGGATGGTGATTTGGATTAAGATGAGCTGATGTTTTGTGGAGGTAAGACCAGTGACGGGCCTGAGAGTGTTTGTGTGGAGGTTAAGGCTTATGTGGGCATGTGTGGTATGATGTGAGGGTAAGGGCTTATGTGGGCCTACGTGGTAAGGGCTTATGTGGGCCTGCGTGGTGGTGTTTGTGGTGCCCACGCTTTGGGTTTCCGTTGGTGTTGTCATGGCAATTGTTGGAACCAACAATTGCCCCCAGTATTGTTCCTTAAGGCAATCTGAGCTAGAGTTCATGGCAATCGATCGGAACGATCGATTGCCCCCAGTATTTTCTTTGATTAAACATGCGAACAAGTCTTATCCTCACATGGTCAAGGATTGTGTCTTGATGTGGTGCTTTACACTCAAAGTGTTTGATTCTTGCACTCGTTTCTCACCTACGGTCACAACTTCTTGACCATTGAATTTGATATTTGATGAATTTACGCATTCGATCTGTTACTTTCACGTGATTGGACACACAACTATCAAGTCGGAAGTCTTTAAGGCTTATAACGTGGCCATAGGGTGTGAAAGACAACGGGACCATGGAGGGATATTTGAGGTATGTGGAGCTTAAAAGGGGTGACCAAAGCTGCACCTTGCATCTCTCTTGGATTCATCTCCCTTGTCTTGAAGTCGTCTAGCTGCTTCATGTTGACGTTGCTTTCGAGCTTCTGGACCTGGACTTTTGAAGTTGTCCTTTACACCTTTTCTCTTTTTGTCATTTGGATTTCTTCGAGGCACTTCGGGTTTGCCTTTTGTTTTAATCTTTCTTGGCTTTGCCTTCGGGGTTCTTGTGTTTCCCGGTTTTGGGCTTCGAGAGCTGTTTTGATGTGAGCTCTGTTGATCCTGTGTCACTTTGGGACCATTTGCGGATCACTTTGTCATGCTGATAGCGGCATTGCTTCTTTGGAATGATGGGAATGTTATCTGAGAGTCGGGCTCCTCGCTTCCTTTGGTCACCGGGTCGGTCATTCATCATTGGCCGGGTTATTTTGTGGAGTTCATAATGTCAAAAAGGGATATACGAAAGGCTCAGCGGGGGTACCTAGGGTTTAATGTCAGGGTTCACAAGCTTTTGGCTATGTGGTGCTGTACCTAGGCGCTTCGTCATTCCTGATAGTTGTGTATCCGCTCTTTGTTACTTTTCACAGGTCTAAGAGTAAATTCACAAATTGTCTCCTTCGGTCGGAGTTATGCCGTTTACCTCACCTTTGAATGTGGTCTTTCCGAAGCCGTGTAAAAATGACACGCCCGTTCGCTCATGGTTTTTCCACTCAAGTCACTCCCATGAATTTCACTCAGAGACTAGTTCACACTTAAACGAAAGATTCGAAGACAATGATTCTAAACTCGGATTGCCCCCAGTATTGATTTGGGGTTTGTGACAACAGTTTGATAGATGTGGGCCTTGAACCTCATTGTGGGTTGTTTGGATATTATGTGGTGGGTTGTGGTGTTTGGTTAGGCATGTTCAAATTTTTAGAAACAAGAGACAAGTCGTTCCATTGCATAGTCAGAAAATGATTACTTCGTGATCCTTGAAAGACGTGAGTACTCTTTTTTCTTTTTTCAAGTTTTTTTTTCTTTTGAATAAATGAATGATGCTTTGTACAAAAATTATGAAAAACAAACTATGTTTTATTCGACAAAAAGAATAATGTTGAAAATTACAAACTCAGGAAAACTACCAAGAATGATCAAGGAAACTACTACTACAAAAGTTGAAAGACGACTAAACAAAGAAAAGAAAATTTAATGAGATAAACCCTAAAACAACATTTTTGATGACGCTTGGGCACGTGTGCTCTGCGCTCTCCACCACGTTCTTAGAATTGGAGCCCTTGGTCAATCAGATCCTGGATTCTGTGTTGTAAAGCTCTGCAGTGGTCAGTGTCGTGACCGGGCAGCTGATGAAAGTGACAAAATTGATTAAGATCCTTCCCCAAATGAGTAGTTCCTGGCCTCAGGGCGAGCGGTTGCATCGGATATCTTCCCCGAAGCTCTTCAAGTGCTTGTCTTGGTGTTCGGCCGATGTCTGTAAACTCTCTCTGTCGAGAACTCCGTCGGGATGGTTCTACTGTCCCAACGCTCCAACCATGTCCTCTTGACTGTCGATCGCTGTCTTCCTCATGTTGCCTGGTCCTCTTACGGGTGCAGCTTTGGATGCAAGTTGCTGCTCCTGGTTGTCTGATCACTTTCCTGAGTTCTGTAGAAATTTCTTTGACATTCCCCTCCGATCCTCGAACCCTAATGGAGCCAACTTCAATGCAGTCATAAAGGGTGTTGAGAAGCCTGTCCACTAACTCATCCCGAGCTTGACGTTCGGACTCGAGGGAAAGAGCCTTTGCTTTCAACTCTTCGATAACAGCAACGTAGTTAGATTCCACGGCGTCGATGGCAGCACTATGCCTCTGCTCCATGGCTTCAATGGTGGCCATGTGCTCTTGTTCCAAAATTGTGAGCTGGGCTTCCATGTCGATTGGACCGTACTTAGGACTCGAGTCTACCTGTGTCCAAGTGTCCATTATTAGTTTAACAAAAGGTAGTGGGCTGAAACATGATGCTTCACAAGATAGATCGAAACAGACTTAGGCTGAAAGCAAGTGGGCCGGATACCCAGAGAATGAGGTGTTTGGGCTGGAGTATCTTATGAATTGGAACTTGGGCTGAAATCTAGACAGATGGCTTTGATTGGGCCTGAGAGGTGGCACCTAGATCTAGGGTTTGGGCTAGGGCCCAAATAAGAAGTTTACCTAGTCTAGAGTGAGCCCCTGGGCCGGAGTGTGTTTGGGCCTGGAGTAAAGCACATGGGCTGGAATGGTCTAAACCACAATGGGCCTAACTTTTTTGGGCCAGAGAAGATGGTTTCTAAAAAGATTTTATTTTTCAGAACTTGTGGGTTATTTCAAGTTCAGGTGGATTTCTTTTTTTTTGGGCCTAGAACTATTGGATAATTCAAATTGGGCCAGAAGAGAATCACCTAATTCTAAGCTTTTGGGCCGAAGCCCGAATGACTCACATATTAAACCAAACAAGACCTCTGGGCCGCAAACAAGTAGAGCCGCCAATTAAGTTGGGCTAGGTTAATGTAGGAGAAGTTCCTATCAATTTCTAGGCTGGGTAATGGGCCGATCATACAAGCAAACAAGGCCCACACAAATTCAACATGTCCTCACTTGACGGTTAGATCAATTTGGGTATGGATCGATCCGGAGAGGTGCTTGGGGCATGGCCCAGGTCGCCACAAAGGAATAGGGCTTGCACGCTATTCTCTTTGGGCTTCCCCACTTTTTTCACATCACCTGAAGGTGTGCGTCTGCGGCCGGGTCTTTGACTGACCAAACAATGGGCTGGGTAAGGACACTGCCAGGAAAACGCTTGGGGCTAAAGCCCAGGTATTAAGGGGATGTGGTTAGACGACATCCTCCTCTTTTCCCCCGCTTATTCACATCACCTAAAAGGTGTGAGTCCCTGACAGGGACCCTCAAACGGGTCCCGGGATGAAATCGGTTTAGGTGGACCCTCGCTCTCATATGATGCAAAGGTGCATAAAATTAAAGTGCGCACAAAAGTAAACAAACAAAGTAATAAAGCCATAAACAAACATTTTTCGAGTTAAGCCCTCTGTGAGCCTCGATTTTAAACCCTATCCTATGTTGATTAAAGTTGATTAGGATCTAAACGGGTTTTAGGTCCACTTATAACCTAAGATTAATAACTATGTCACATAACAATAATTATTAAAACCTAAGCTAGCTCACTGGAACCTATTATGAGTCGCCACCTAATTTTGACCTAGATTAAATTAGGAAAGGAGAGTTCGGGTTCGAGGGCTTGATGTTCGACTTATTTAGGGTTCAATTACTTTCATTACCCCTCCTAGGTCGTTTTTCCTCTACTTAGTTTATTTACGGCTTATTACGAGTTGTTTTAACCTAAGTGCGCGAGCTTCTGTTTTTTTTGTTTTTAACATTTTTTGACAGAGAATTAAAGTGAAATTAGAAGCTACCTAATCTAGGGTTTCGGAGGCAGAATTAGGTCAAATTTTGATTACGTCCGTAGCCACGGACCAAACGTCCGAGACCACGGACCCCAGTTAACCTAAATATACAGAAAAGTCGAAATTAAAGGAAAACAAGAATTTGCAAGGTCCGGGGCCACGGACAGGATGTCCGTGGGCCCGGACATTATTAGAAAAACCTAAATTTTGAATTTTTTAAAATCCCGCCGCCGTCCGTGGGTGTCCGTGGTCTCGGACAACGCGTCCGAGGTCCCGGACCATAGGTCCGAGGTCACGGACCACCCACGGACGGGGGTTTTCAGAAGGTTCCCGAGGGTGTTTTGAGCTCAAATTTTATGGGTGTGTAGCCTGAAGATGTACAAGACGTTAGTGATTGAAAGTTTTCAATTTGAATTCGAATTAAGCACGAAACTTGGCAAACAAGTTATCTGACAGAGGCTTAAATAAACAATACAGAAGCCTACGAAGGTTAGTTTGAGCCCAAATTTTGAGGCAAGACAGATAATACCGTGGTGAATCAGGGAAGTGGAGTTTCTACCTGTTTTACCTTCGGATTCACAACGTTTCTTCACACCGGGACTCGTCGAGTGCTCCGTTGATGGCAGACCCGAGAGGATTTCGACCCAAACTTCTGGTTGTTGGTTGTTCTTGCTGTTCTTCACGTTTTAGAGGTGTTTTTGTGAGGTTTTGATGATTATTGGTGCTTTGGGGATTGGAAAACGTGTTTAGATGGTGATTTCGGGGGATTTTCAGTATGATTTGGGTGGCCGGGTGTTGGAAAACGTGAGAGAGAGAGAGGAGGCCGTGTTTTCTGACTCTCTAGGGTTCTTCAGCATGTGAGGTTCCGATTTTATCCAAAAACCTATCCCCTTATATAGACTTCCTTAAAGATAAAGAGAATCTAGTAAAAGTAAGATTTTTCGATATTTTAGTTAAGTGACTTCCCAAAGGAATTTTGCCATGAAATCTTAACCACATGTCAAGGATGGATATTATGAATTTTCTGAGGTGGAAACGAATTTTTTAAATGCTGGAGCATTTTTAAATTGAATTTCTCGTCAGATTCAATCAGAAATTGCTAGAAAATTATTGGAAATTCGAAAAATCAAAATTCCAACGCCATTATGCTTAAAATGTCATCCTCTATCATGGGTTAAAATATCAAAGCATTTCGAGCTGATTTGGGCACCCTTCGGAGGAGAGAGAAAGCCTATAGGAGAACTCAGAAGCCTTAAAAATTACGAAAACGCCCCTGACAATGACGAAGCTGCTCCTCAGGCCCTGGAACATGCCGATCGGGCCGGAGTCTCTTACTGTTTGATGGAGATGGCTCTCACAACCTCGTAGACCTTCACCAGGGGGTCAAAATTTTGGGTATAACAGATTGCCCCCGTCAACTGGACTTTGTAACGAATGTGAAAAGTCTGGTTGATGCTTGAGTGGTGCCCCAAAATTTTGGACTCCACAGAATCCTCCACGTTGTGTGAAACCGGGTTAACGATGCCCAGCTATTCGGAGGCGCTGACTACCTAAGCTACAAAACATTGTCGAGCTATTCTAAGGCGCTGACTTCCTAAAGGTATAGTGAAGTAATGTCAGACTATTCTAAGGTGCCGACTACCTATAAGGATGATACGATGTCAAGCTATTCCAAGGCGTTGACTACCTGAAATGATGACATGCTGTCGAGCTATTCTAAGGCGCTGACTACCTAAAGTGATGAAAATGATGTCAAGCTATTCTAAGGCGCTGACTTCCTAAAGGTAATGAAAATGATGTCAAGCTATTCTAAGGCGCTGACTACCCAAAGTGATGAAAATGATGTCAAGCTATTCTAAGGCGTTGACTTCCTAAAGGTAATGAAAATGATGTCAAGCTATTCTAAGGCGCTGACTACCTAAAGTGATGAAAATGATGTCAAGCTATTCTAAGGCGCTGACTACCTAGAGGTAATGAAAATGATGTCAAGCTATTCTAAGGCGCTGACTACCTAAAGTGATGAAAATGATGTCAAGCTATTCTAAGGCGCTGACTACCTAGAGTGATGATGTCAAGCTATTCTAAGGCGCTGACTTCCTAAAGGTAATGAAAATGATGTCAAGCTATTCTAAGGCGCTGACTACCTAAAGTGATGAAAATGATGTCAAGCTATTCTAAGGCGTTGACTACCTAGAGTGATGAAAATGATGTCAAGCTATTCTAAGGCGTTGACTACCTAGGATGTGAAAACTGGATGAAAATGCAAGAATGCTGAAATGCTAATGATGCAAAATGATGCTGATGCTGGTGATGCTGATGATGCTGATGATGCTGATGATGCTGATGATGCTGATGATGCTGATGATGCTCGGATGCTTCTGGGGGACCGAAACCCGTGCCGATGCTCCTGGCTGGACCCAATGTGGACTTATTGCCATCGCCCCCCAAGCCGGTGTGCAGGGATAACTCCTGGTAAAAACCCTGGGGACTTATTGCCTTTGCCCACCATTCGTTGATCCCAAAAATAAGTTGACATCGCAAAAGGAGGATTTATTGCCATCACCTCGCCAACTTTCTGTCGCCAGGTCTTGTGACGCGCCTGGGTAATGCAGCTAGGTCTTATGACGAGCCCATATGAATGAGATGAATGCAATGTGTTTAATGAGAGTGGGTAAGCTAAAAGGTAATGCTAGGTCTTACTACGAGCCTAAGGGAATGCAACTAGGTCTTATGACGAGCCTAAAGGGAGGTTCTAGGTCTTATGACGAGCCTAAAGGTTGGATCTAGGTCTTATGACGAGCCTAAGGGAATGCAACTAGGTCTTATGACGAGCCTAAGGGAATGCAACTAGGTCTTATGACGAGCCTAAAGGGAGGTTCTAGGTCTTATGACGAGCCTAAAGGTTGGATCTAGGTCTTATGACGAGCCTAAGGATGGATGCAACTAGGTCTTATGACGAGCCTAAGGATGGATGCAACTAGGTCTTATGACGAGCCTAAGGATGGATCTAGGTCTTATGACGAGCCTAAGGATGGATGCAACTAGGTCTTATGACGAGCCTAAAGGGGGGTTCTAGGTCTTATGACGAGCCTAAGGGAGGTTCTAGGTCTTATGACGAGCCTAAAGGATGGTTCTAGGTCTTATGACGAGCCTAAAGGTGATCTAAGTGAACGTGAGTAAGATGTATGATGGGTCTAAAAGATGTAGAAGGATTAGGGTTTATGTCAAACCTGGAACGGTGGGGCTCAAGACGGGCCTGCGGGTGTTTGAGTGTGAAGGTAGGGCTTAGGACGGGCCTGAGATGTTGAGTGTGAAGGCTTAGGACGGGCCTGAGGAATTTGATGTGGAGGTAGGGCTTAGGACGGGCCTGTGGATTTGATGTGGAGGTAGGGCTTAGGACGGGCCTGTGTGATATGAGGAGGGTTTGATCCTTTGGATTTTGGATTTTTGGGACTCAATCGGTGTTTGTTGCAATTGTTGGGACCAACAATTGCCCCCAGTATTTTTCCTTAAGGCAATCCGAGTTTTTAGGATTTTATGGCAATCGATCGGAACGATCGATTGCCCCCAGTATTTTCTTTGATTAACTGCACAAAACAAGTCTCACTCTCACAAGGTCAGGGTTTATCGATGTGGTGCTTTCTATCTACACTCAAAGTATTTGATGCTTGCGCTCGTACTCTCCTTTGGGTCAAGACATCTCAACCATTGAATTTGACATTTGTTCGATTTACGCGTTCAACCTGTTACTTTCACGTGATTGGATACACAACTACTAAGTCGGAAGTCTTTTGAGCTTATAACATGGCTAGGGTGTAATGAAAGACAATGGGACGATGGAGGAATGTTTAGGATATGTGGAGCTATAAGGGTGACCAAAGCTGCAACTTGCCGTCTCTCGGACTTGCTTCTTTGTCCTGAAGTCGTTTGGCTACTTCGTGATGACTTCGCTTACGAGCTTGGAACTCTGGATTTTTGAATTGTTCCTTGCATCCTTTCTCCTTCTTCCAATTTTGGGTTTCTTCAAGGCTTTTCAGGTTTGCCTTTCTTTGATTTCTTTCCTTTCGGGGTTCTTGTGTTTCCCGGTTTTGAACTTTGAGAGCTGTTTTGATGCTAGCTCATTTGGATCCTGTGTCACTTTGGGACCATTTGCGGATCGCTTTGTCATGCTGGTAGCGGTTTTGCTTCTTTGGACTTGTGAAGTTGTTGTTCAAAAGTCGGGCTCCTTGCTTCCTTTGGTCACCGGGTCGGTTATTCATCATTGGGGGCTTGTTTGTGGAGCTATAGTGTTGTAAAGAGGTCATATATGAAAAGCTCAGCGGGGGTGCCTAGGGTTTAATGTGGGTTCACAGGCTTTTGGCTGTGTGGTGCTGTACCTAGGTGCTTCGTCATCCCTAATAGTTGTGTATCCGTTCTTTGTTACTTTTCACAGGTTTAAGCGTAAATTTACAAATTATCTCCTTCGTCGGAGTCATGCCGTTGCCTCACCTTTGAATGTGACCTCTCTGGAGCCGTGTAAAAATGACACGCTCTTTCGCTCTTGGTTTTACCGCTCAAGGCACTCTCGCGAAACGTTCACTCAGAGACTTGTTTGCGCATTTAAACAAAAGAAATAAACATTATCGCTCCTTAACTCAGATTGCCCCCAGTATGTTGGGGTTTCTTTGACAAACCTTAGAATGCCCAAGTTTTGTGGAGGGGTGATTGCAGTGTGAATGGTGGTGAGTGGTGATGGGGTGATTGCTGAGTGATTTATTTTGTGTTTTCCTGGTGGCAGCAGTTTTGTTTTTATGTATCAGGTGGAATAGCAAAAATAAAGTGATGTGATATACGTGGTGGCTGCAATGGAGGTGATGAATGTCTGGACGGGAAAGTGGTTCTGTACAAGGCACATGAGAGCAAAAGCTCTGTTTCTAACGCCTAAGGTACACCCCATAAAGGAATTTCGCGCTAGGTGTTCGGACGATGGTTTAATTCACTCAGCCTAAAGAAGAAAGCACAGCAAAGAACAAGAACCTCTTTTTTATTAATGTTTCCTAGAGTGTTACAAAATGAGACAATGATTGTCATGAGGACAAACCTAGCAATGAAAATATGCTTATGCATAGAACTTCTTGAGCTTATCCAATTGACTAATCCCGGGAGTTCTTCTCCGGTACTTGCTAGAACTAAACTTGCTGCACCATATGAGAACAGTTGTCTCACCAAGTATGGCCCCGACCATTTGGGTCTGAATTTCCCCCTCGGATCTGGTAGATCAGCCCTAAGTTGCTTTAGCACAAGATCACCCTCTTGAATTCCCCGCTGTTTGACTCGTCTGTTGAAAACTCGGGCCATTTGCTTCTGGTAGACCTGGATACATTCAAGGGCTCGTAATCTTTTCTCATCCAAGAAAGCCAAACTGTCGAGCCTTTTCTCCTCCCACTCAGACTCGGGTATTTGCAGCTCGCTCATGACCCGTAGGGCCTTTATCTTTATCTCAATGGGCAGTACTGCCTCAGTCCCGTAAACCAGGGAATAGGGAGTAACCCCAGTGGCTGTCTTTACTGATGTCCTGTAACCCCAAAGAGCCATTGGTAATTTGAATGACCAATCCCGGTAGGTGTCGACCATCTTGGCTAGAATCCTCTTGATGGTCTTATTTGCCGCCTCAACGGCTCCGTTTGCCTGTGGGCGGTAGGGTGAGGAATGATGATGTCGAATTCCATATTTCCTCATGAGTTGCTCGGTTTCAGCCTTGAACTGAACGCCATTGTCTGTAACAATTTCGAAAGGTACACCATATCTGCAGATAATCTCACTTTCAATAAACCGTGCTGTTTGCTTGGCTCCCAATTGGGCAAAAGATTTAGCCTCTACCCACTTGCTGAAATAATCAATCGCCACTAGGATGTAACGATGGCCATTCGATGCCTTGGGATGTATTTCCCCGATGATATCGACTCCCCATGAAGCAAAGGGCCAGGGCGATGCCATATGGTGCAAGGGGAGAGCTGGGAGGTGTTTTAAATCTGCATGGATTTGACACTTCTGGCATCTTTTGACGTATTGTTGACAGTCGTTTTCCATGGTCGTCCAATAATATCCGTGTCTCAGAATCTTGCGTGCCAAGGTGTGTCCACTCATATGAGTCCCACATACTCCAGCATGGACTTCGTCCATTGCCATTCTTGCCTCAATTTGCGAAAGGCACCTGTGAAGGGCCCCAGACGGCATCCTTTTGAATAGCCGCCCTGCCACTATCGTGTAACCGAGAGCCAGTTTTCGAATTGCCAAACGATCCTGCTTGCTGGCATCCTCTGGGTATACTCCCTTTTCTACGAATTTCTTGATGTCCTGAAACCATGGCTCTTCGTCCACCGATATCGCACTTATTTGAAAAGAAGGTTCATGCCGAAGGGTTACTTGGAAAAGGATATGCTGCGCATCTTCTGGCATTTCAAGAGAAGAGGCGAGGGACGCCAGGGAATCCGCAAAGGCATTTCGTGATCTGGGAACATGGGTGAAGCTGATGTTTCTGAAGGCCTTTTCGAGCTGTACTAGATGGCGGTGATACGGCACTAGCTTCTCATCCCTAACTTCCCACTCGTTGTTGATGTGACACACAACCAAGAAAGAATCACCAAAGACTTCAATATCCACTACCCCCAAACCCAGTGCCGTCTCGAGGCCCAGGATGCAGGCTTCATACTCAGCCATATTGTTAGTTACTTTGTAGCCTAACTTGATAGAGGTTGGCAATTGCAAACCCTCCGGTGAGATGAGCAGAATACCCACTCCATAACCATTCTTATTGGCAGATCCATCAAAATATAACTTCCACATCCCTTTTTTATTGTCATCACGTGTTCATCAGGAAAATCATCGTTGCAAAGCGACTCTTCAGCAATTGGATTATCAGCCAAATGCTCCGCTATTACCGACCCCTTAATAGCTTTTTGCACGCAAAATTTGATGTCGAACTCTGACAGCAAAAGGGACCACCGTGACAACCGGCCGGTTAGAACCGGTTTTTCTATCATGTACTTGATTGGATCCATTCGAGAGATCAAGTGAATTTCAACCCCTAACAAGTAATGTCGAAGTTTCTTTACTGCCCACACGAGTGCTGCACAGGTTTTGTCGATGGAGGAGTACCGAGTCTCTGCATCCACCCATTTCTTGCTAAGGTAATAGATGGCGTATTCACGAGGCGGGTCACCCTGGTTTTGAGCCAACATAAGCCCCATGGAGAACTCATGAGCTGCCAAGTAGAGGATCAAAGGCTTCCCTTCGATCGGCGGCACCAAAACAGGTGGCTCCTGCAAATATTCTTTAACCCTCTCGAATGCCTGTTGGCTTTGTTCATTCCATTTTTTCGGAGCATCTTTCTTCAAGAGTTTGAAGATCGGCTCGCATATCTCAGTCAGGTTTCGGATGAAACGACTAATGTACTGCACCCGTCCCAGAAAGCTTCTGACCTCTTTTTCAGTTTTTGGTGGCTGCATGTCCCTGATTGCTGCGAGTTTGTCCGGGTCAACCTCAATGCCCTTTGGCGTTATCATGAAACCAAGCAACTTCCCACCAGTTACCCCAAAGCTACACTTTTCCGGATTCAGGCGCATCTTATACTGTCGGATGCGTTCAAAGAACTTCCTGAGGTTAACTAAATGATCGCTTCTCCGTTTAGCTTTCACAATCATGTCGTCCACATAGACCTCAACTTCTTTATGCATCATATCATGAAGGATTGTGGTTGCAGCTCTTTGATAAGTGGCACCCGCATTCTTCAGACCAAAAGGCATTACATTCCAACAATAAGTTCCCCACTGTGTGGTGAAAGATGTTTGTGTCATGATCCTCCTCGCCATTCTTACCTGATTGTACCCGGAGAATCCATCCATGAATGAGAAAGCTGATGTCCGAAGCTCCGTCGACCATGACGTCAATGTGTGGTAATGGGAAGCTGTCTTTTGGGCTGGCCTATTAAGGTCTCTATAATCAATGCAGACCCTAATTTTCCCATTTTCTTCATTACCACAACATATTGGCGAGCCAGAGGGGATACTTGACGACTTTAATGAAACCGACCCGAGCAGCTTTTCTATCTCCTCTTTTACCTTAACCTGCAGCTCTGGCTTCAAACGTCGCAACTTTTGAATTTTAGGTGCCACATCAGGATATGTCGGGATATGGTGTTCTGCTATTTCTGGGTCTATCCCTGGCATATCGGCGTAACTCCAAGTGAAGACATCTTCAAATTCCCTAAGCAGACCTATCAGCTCATCTTTTTCATCTTTGCTCAAAGACACACCCAATTTAACCATCCTGGGGCTATCAGATGTCCCCAGATTAACTTCGTGGTGTCTTCTATGGGCTGTGCCTTAGGGACCTTTATTTCTAGTTCACTCAAAATTCCCTCATCAAGATCTATGGGAGCTTCCGGAGATTCACTACTGGCATGGTTGAATTCTTCAAGGGGGTTGACCACTGGAGGGGCTTCTGGTGAATTGACCTGGGCTTCCAAACCTTCCACCGCAAAAGCATGTTTTGCCTCAAGCCTTATGAGGTCGCTATTGGAATTTGCTGAATTAGACATATCGAAGTCCCCGGGTTTGCCCCTGGTCACCTATTTTAATTTTCCTCTGGTTAGCAAAGGTTTGCGCAAGGGTCGGTGTCCATCAATATTCTAGGTTTGATAATGGCCTTACGGATCATACAAGTTCAACATGTCCTCGCTTGACGTTCTAACCGACTTGGGTATGGATCGATCCGGAGAAGTGCTTGGGGGTGCAGGCCCAGGTCACCACAAGGAATAGGGCTTGCGCGCTATTCTCTTTGGGCTTCCTCACTTTTTTCACATCACCTAAAAGGTGTGCGTCTACGGTCGGGTCTTTGACTGACCAAACGATGGGCTTGGTAAGGGTACTGTCAGGAAAATGCTTGGGGCTAAAGCCCAGGTATTAAGGGGGTGTGGTTAGACGACACCCTCCTCTTTTCCCCCATTTATTCACATCACCTAAAAGGTGTGAGTCCCAGACAGGGGACCCTCAAACGGGTCCCAGAGTGGAATTGGTTTGCGTGGACCCTCGCTCTCATATGATGCAAGGGTGCAAAAATTAAAGTGCGCACAGAAGTAAACAAACAGAGTAATAGAGCCATAAATAAACATCTTCGAGTTAAGCCCTCTTTCTTAAAATCAAACAAGTTCAAAATTAAGAAGTTAGTCCCCAGCGGAGTCGCCAGTCTGTGAGCCTCGATTTTAAACCCTATCCTATGTTGATTAAAGTTGATTAGGATCTAAACGGGTTTTAGGTCCACTTATAACCTAAGATTAATAACTATGTCACATAACAATAATTATTAAAACCTAAGCTAGCTCACTGGAACCTATTATGAGTCGCCACCTAATTTTGACCTAGATTAAATTAGGAAAGGAGAGTTCGGGTTCGGGGGCTTGATGTTCGACTTATTTAGGGTTCAATTACTTTCATTACCCCTCCTAGGTCGTTTTTCCTCTACTTAGTTTATTTACGGCTTATTACGAGTTGTTTTAACCTAAGTGCGCGAGCTTCTGTTTTTTTGTTTTTAACATTTTTTGACAGAGAATTAAAGTGAAATTAGAAGCTACCTAATCTAGGGTTTCGGAGGCAGAATTAGGTCAAATTTTGATTACGTCCGTAGCCACGGACCAAACGTCCGAGACCACGGACCCCAGTTAACCTAAATATACAGAAAAGTCGAAATTAAGGAAAACAAGAATTTGCAAGGTCCGGGGCCACGGACAGGATGTCCGTGGGCCCGGACATTATTAGAAAAACCTAAATTTTGAATTTTTTAAAATCCCGCCGCCGTCCGTGGGTGTCCGTGGTCTCGGACAACGCGTCCGAGGTCCCGGACCATAGGTCCGAGGTCACGGACCACCCACGGACAGGGGTTTTCAGAAGGTTCCCGAGGGTGTTTTGAGCTCAAATTTTATGGGTGTGTAGCCTGAAAGATGTACAAGACGTTAGTGATTGAAAGTTTTCAATTTGAATTCGAATTAAGCACGAAACTTGGCAAACAAGTTATCTGACAGAGGCTTAAATAAACAGCAATACAGAAGCCTACGAAGGTTAGTTTGAGCCCAAATTTTGAGGCAAGACAGATAATACCGTGGTGAATCAGGGAAGTGGAGTTTCTACCTGTTTTACCTTCGGATTCACAACGTTTCTTCACACCGGGACTCGTCGAGTGCTCCGTTGATGGCAGACCCGAGAGGATTTCGACCCAAACTTCTGGTTGTTGGTTGTTCTTGCTGTTCTTCACGTTTTAGAGGTGTTTTTGTGAGGTTTTGATGATTATTGGTGCTTTGGGGATTGGAAAACGTGTTTAGATGGTGATTTCGGGGGATTTTCAGTATGATTTGGGTGGCCGGGTGTTGGAAAACGTGAGAGAGAGAGGAGGCCGTGTTTTCTGACTCTCTAGGGTTCTTCAGCATGTGAGGTTCCGATTTTATCCAAAAACCTATCCCCTTATATAGACTTCCTTAAAGATAAAGAGAATCTAGTAAAAGTAAGATTTTTCGATATTTAGTTAAGTGACTTCCCAAAGGAATTTTGCCATGAAATCTTAACCACATGTCAAGGATGGATATTATGAATTTTCTGAGGTGGAAACGAATTTTTTAAATGCTGGAGCATTTTTAAATTGAATTTCTCGTCAGATTCAATCAGAAATTGCTAGAAAATTATTGGAAATTCGAAAAATCAAAATTCCAACGCCATTATGCTTAAAATGTCATCCTCTATCATGGGTTAAAATATCAAAGCATTTCGAGCTGATTTGGGCACCCTTCGGAGGAGAGAGAAAGCCTATAGGAGAACTCAGAAGCCTTAAAAATTACGAAAACGCCCCTGACAATGACGAAGCTGCTCCTCAGGCCCTGGAACATGCCGATCGGGCCGGAGTCTCTTACTGTTTGATGGAGATGGCTCTCACAACCTCGTAGACCTTCACCAGGGGGTCAAAATTTTGGGTATAACACCCTCTTTCTTAAAATTAAACAAGTTAAAATTAAGAGTTTTGTCCCCAGCGGAGTCGCCAGTCTGTGAGCCTCGATTTTAAACCCCATCCTATGTTGAATAAAGTTGATTAGGATCTAATCGGGTTTTAGGTCCACTTATAACCTAAGATTAATAACTATGTCATATAACAATAATTATTAAAACCTAAGCTAGCTCACTGGAACCTATTATGAGTCGCCACCTAATTTTAACCTAGATCAAATTAGGAAAGGAGAGTTCGGGTTCGGGGGCTTGATATTCGACTTAATTAGGGTTCAATTACTTTCATTACCCTTAGAAGTCGTTTTTCCTCTACTCAGTTTAATTACGGCTTATTACGAGTCGTTTTAACTTAAGTGCGCGAGCTTCTGTTTTTTTGTGTTTTTTAGCATTTTTTGACAGAGAAATAAAGTGAAATTAAAAGCTACCTAAACTAGGGTTTCGGAGGCAGAATTAGGTCGAATTTTGCTTACGTCCGTAGCCACGGACCAAACGTCCGAGACCACGGACCCCATTAACCTAAATATACAGAAAAGTCGAAATTGAAGGAAAACGAAAATTTGCAAAGTCCGGGGCCACGGACAGGCTGTCCGTGGGCCCGGACATCATTAGAAAAACCTAAATTTTGAATTTTTAAAATCCCGCCGCCGTCCGTGGGTGTCCGTGGTCTCGGAAAACGCGTCCGAGGTCCCGGACCATAGGTCCAAGGTCACGGACCACCCACGGACAGGGGTTTTCAGAAGGTTCCCGAGGGTGTTTTGAGCTCAAATTTTATGGGTGTGTAGCCTGAAAGATGTACAAGACGTTAGTGATTGAAAGTTTTCAATTTGAATTCGAATTAACCCCGAAACTTGGTAAACAAGTTATTGGACAGAAACTTAAACAAACAGCAATACAGAAATGTACGAAGGTTAGTTTGAACCCAAAATTTGACAAGAGTTAATAACGTCGTGGGGAATTGGAAAAGTAGAGTTGTAACCTGTTTTACCTTCGAATTCAAGATGATTCTTCACACCGGGATTCGTCGAGTGCTTCGTTGATGGCAGACCCGAAAGGATTTCGAACCAAGCTTCTGGTTGTTGGTTGTTCCTGCTGTTCTTCACGTTTTGGTGGTGTTTTTGTGGGGTTTTGATGACTATTGGGCTTTGGGGATTGGAAAACGTGTTTAGATGGTGATTTCGGGGGATTTTTGGTATGATTTGGGTGGCCGGGTGTTGGAAAACGTGAGAGAGAGAGAGGAGGCTGCCTTTTCTGACTCTCTAGGGTTCTTGAGTATGTGAGGTTCTGATTTTATCCAAAAACCTATCCCCTTATATAGACTTCCTTAAAGATAAAGAGAATCTAGTAAAAGTAAGATTTTTCGATATTTTAACTAAGTAACTTCCCAAAGGAATTTTGCTATGAAATTTTAACCACATGTCAAGGATGGATATTATGAATTTTCTGAGGTGGAAACGAATTTTTTAAATGCTGGAGCATTTTTAAATTGAATTTCTCGTCAGATTCAGTCAGAAATTGCTAGAAAATTATTGGAAATTCGAAAAATCGAAATTCCAACGCCATTATGCTTAGAATGTCATCCTCTATCATGGGTTAAAATATCAAAGCATTTCAAGCTGATTTGGGCATCCTCTGGAGGAGAGAGAAAGCCTATAGGAGAACTCAGAAGCCTTAAAAATTACGAAAACGCCCCTGACAATGACGAAACTGCTCCTCAGGCCCTGGAACACACCGATCGAGCCGGAATCCCTCATTACCCGATCAAATATCCCTCACGACACCAAAACCTTGCAGACCCTAACCAGGGGGGTCAAAATTTTGGGTATAACACTTAGGCCCTTAAATGACAATAATCTTAACCACTGAATTTCCACATATATTTGCCTTCAACCTGCGAATACACTCAACAAGGCTCCCATTGAAATAAAATGCTTCTTGTAATTCATCTCCACATTGTTTTAACTATCTCCTCTTCTCATTGCTCTTTAGTCAAAAGTTCACAAGTATAGTCATTGTTTCTTCTAGGTTTTATAACACCTTCTCAATATAAACTCTACACTAAACTCATCATATACCTAAATCCCATTCCCTTAAACAACAAGACATCTTAAGGTAAGTAATTTACCTTGTTCTTTTACAAGCTTAAAAAGCTTTCTTCCTTAGGTTTTTCTTTGTTCAATCTCGGTCACCAATGTGTATCTCCTTGCCAATGTTCTAACCAATATCCAATGACTCCAATGAGTACTAGATAACACATTAACCCTAAGGAACAAACCCTAGGTTAAAAATATGCTTTAAGGTATTAATGTGATTGTTTTACCTTGGTTTCTCAAGACAAACTTGGATATGAAGCAAGAAGGACCTCCTCTCTCCTTTGAAGAGTAGAAACAAGCTAGAACAAGGCATAAACATGGAGTCCCATCAGCACTATTTTTCGGACATGTGAAGAAAATGGTGGAAACCTAGATTTTCTTACACTTTCTTTACCTTAAGAGAATGGAGATGCCAATGGAGTCTCCAAACTTGAATTTCCTCCTCTAATGGTGGTTTGACTTGGAACCAAAATGAAGCTCTTGAAGTTTTGAAAAGATAGAAAGAAGGAGCTTGAGCTAACTAAGAAGAATATGTATTTTGTTTTGGATTTGGAGCTAAAATGAGCAAGATGTGACCAAGGAAGGATGGAGCTTTCATGGAGGTTGAGTTTTACGTGAATGGAGAAGGGAGAGAGCAGCTCAAACCGTGGGAAAACAAAGGAGAATGAATAAGTGAGGAGAGAGAACTAATAAAGTGTGATATTTATGTAAAAGGTAAATAGTGCTTTTACTTTATAACTCTCATTTGCTTTCTTATTTGCTTAATGACTCATGAAGGTGGTGACTCACCTCCTAAGAAACCGGCCCCCTTTTAATAATGAGGGTACTTAAGTCTTTGTTGACCAAATGTCTCACTTATATAGACTTATGTTATAAACTAGCTTAATTAATTCACTATTCACCAAAACAAGGCACATTGTTGTGAAATTTTTGATTTCCCATTGATATAGACTTCCAAATGTGATACTATATAGTACACATGTTAATTAAAGAGTAATGATGGACATTTAGCCATTCAAAACTCATTTACAAGACAATTTTTCAAAAACGTGCTTTAAGACTCCTTAAAGCACATTTTGTGTTTTAACTTGTTTTCAAGCTTGGTTTTCTTTGGTAATTGATTTAAAATGACCATTAGGATATTAATAAGGTCTTAGAACAATATTTGGGTACTCTCCCAAGTCTCTCCAAGCTTAGAGCACGTTTTGCTTAAACTGCTCTTTGGTGTTTCCTTATATTTTCTTTGATTAGAAATGTTTCTTAATGTTTCTAGGGCATTATTTAGCCTCCTTATATCTTAGTTTATCATTTAAACACCATATCTAAGTTTGGGGTATTTCAAGCTATCTACTCACATTTGCTAGGTATGCTTAACCTTTGAATTACGGTCCACGAGCTTCTGCTGTGTGACCTGATAACTAGAGCTTAATTCACCCGTTGGTGTTCTCGATGCATTTAATCCACTCCCTTTTATCCCTTTGTGTCTTGGGAATAAAGGTTTTCGATTGTCGCTAGGTATCTCTTACCGTATGCGAATTCGATGAGTTATAGATTTTCTCTCCAATTCTCTGGAAATCTATTTCGTATAACACTGTATACCTTTGTGATTATTCACTTATTTTTCCCGACTTGTTGTCGGTTGAGGTCAAGCTACTACTTAGCATGTAGTGCTTCCTCGTTTAATAGTGGCTCCTGAATTATGTTTGTTCCTTGGTTCAGTACCAGAGTTCTTCACTCATACAACTCTGCATTTACCGTCCATCGATCCTGGGCCCTGTGGGTTACTGCCCACGTTCCTCGTGCATATTTGGCCAACGGCCGCACGGTTATCTCTCTAGATTCTCGCTCAACAGGCTCCGTTGACATCTCTCAATTCCTGACTCTCCCATTCGATCATTACCGTTAAGTGCAATACCAAAACACTCAGTCATACAGAGTGCAGAAGCGTAAACTCTTGACAGTAAATCTCTCCTGAGATAGGAATGATTAAGTCTCCTTTACCACATTTTCTCATCAGCTCCGTATCATTTTCTGTTACTGTGTATCATGCTCTACTCATTACAACATTCGCTTATATGGCATCCGCTACTACTTTAGCTTCCGCTCAAGTGCTCCCGCCATATATACTATGGCTTGCCATTCACTTGGCTCAATAAAATATATTACTCCAAATTCTTTACGCTTACTGCGCATCGTTTACTCAGCAATTCATACTGCACACATACTGTGTTTACTACTCAACCGATTACTCTCTCGGTTTCTTTCCACTGCTATCAAAGCCTTTCTACATACTATCTCTGTTCAAATTATTCCTTGGCAATAATCACCTGCTCAAGTATCATTACACCGCTCTAGCGGTTTCACATTACATACTTAGGTGGTAGCCTTTCTCCGGAGGATTCACGCAATGACCGCTCCATAGGCTCCACAATAACAAGTGGTGTCCCCACTCTAAGGTAGTGGTTCGGGCTCCACAATGACTCTTATGCCTTAATGCATATGTTTTGCAACGTTTGAATCTACGAATTGTAGTTGGTTCTATCGGCTTACAAGCCACCTTGCCTCGAGTCATGCTCCATGCGGGCTGTTTATATAGGTTTATGCTTCTCCGTATACCATTAAATGGTTTGGAGGTATTACTGGGTTTTTGATATGGTTGTCTCACCACACTTCCGTACATGGAAGTCCCTCTAAGTTTGTTGATATTAATTCATGCCTTCTGGCAATCTAGGGTACCCCGTGTTACGTGGGATCCCTTCGGGTTCTACCCGAGTGTTCTCTTTAACACTTGTGTTCTCAACATGATGTTTTATTCAACTACTGTTGACTCCGGCACCCTTCTTGGATTGCTCCTGGGTGTTACTGAGTAATGCCATTACATCTGGCTTGTACTTATGGTTATGTTCAGTTGCGACTTCGCCTTGCGGCTATGTATAACTCGAACTATCCCGTTTAGGGTTGTAATGTCTCCCGTTATTGGGTAGAGTATTAGTACTTTTCCTTTACCTACTTAATTAGGTCGTTATTCTCTTAGTGAGATATACTGTGGGAATTCTATCCCGTTCATCAAACATCGATATGATCATTTAAGGCATTTGCCATATTACTTACGCTGGTATATATTCCAGTTATTAGGTATTTCCTGAGACATATCCAATGTCTGTGCTTAATACTCTGTGCTTCTCGCACTTATTAACGCTATACCCTTAGGTCCGTCACCTTACTGGATTCTAGACTCCTTTATCTTGGTAAGCTTCCTTGTGTTCTTCGATCATTCGAGGTGTCCAACTGTCTTGGTTTGGATTGGTTCTTTCGTCCGTGGTATGGAGTGGGCTACTTCCCGTGTACCGTACTCTACTTGTATACATACATGGAGTATCTTATTGATACGTTGCCACTTACCCGACTAACTCATAATTGGTCTGTCAGGCCCGTAAGCTCCTTCGGAGTGCGGTCGTTCCATGTCTCGTTTAGTACACAGTAGTGTCAGTCACACGCCTAAGTGAAGTATTCTATTGCCAACTCCTCTTATATCGTCCTATGATAACTTACCGTGATTCTCTGGTTTGGTTTTTTAAAAATTCGGGAGTTTTTGGAAAATTTTCTGTTTGAAAGAAGAATTTGAGTTTGAAAATAAATTCTTTATGGCATTTCAATGCCGGTTACTTCTTACCAGGTCTAGCCTCTTGCTGACCGGTATGTTCTCAATACAATGGTCAGGCCATTCAGCCTTCCCAGGGTTTCATTTCAGAATTCTTACGGTTTGTCTTGCCATATTGGCTTCTCTTGCTGTCTTGGTACTTGCTAAGTACTGATCGCTTGTCAAAGCTCTTCTTATTAGTCCCGCTATTACTGCACTTGCTGTGGCAAGTGCGCGGTACTGGCGGTTTTTGGGTTAACTCATACCGGTCACGGTATTGTTCACATTGTATTTGGTAGCCTTGTCGGCTCTTCCTTCTTGCTGCTGCTCGGCCAGCTGGGTTCTCGCGACTGCTAAGCATGTCGCCCCAAGCTGCCACAAATTCCAGTCTCCTTGGATTAGGATTTCTCGATCTCCCGTCATTAAGTGCGGTTATTGTCTTTCCAGCGGGATCCGCCTCCAGGATTTCCGGTTCTCGGGATCTACCGCATGTCAAGCTCTAGGTCATATTGAAATATTTACTAACTGCCAGATTGGGTTTCCCCATCTCTCTGGTGTTCTTTCCCGAGCTTTTAATGCGGGGGTTGTGGAGGGCGGGTTTGGTACTGTAGGTATCCAGATCATACTGGAAGTTCCTAACTAGCGCATCTCTCACGCTACCACTCAACCCTTAGCCCTAAGTCTCTATTTCCTAACTCAGTATTTCCTAAGCTCGGTATTTCCAGTCGTCAGAGCGATACTTCGCTCTGATACCATTTTTGTAACACCCCAATCGTTAATCTCATCATTACCTCTTAATCACGCAGCGGAACTCTAAATACAACGAGGGTGAAACAACGCCATTAGCCACCCATATGGCTAACCAGGCCTATCTCACATACAGTAACGGTCTGATGGACTGGAACAACCGAGTACACAATCCAAATACAATACTCAACTCACTACGTCACTATACCGAGTCTACAATATATGGATGCCGACAACATATTCGGTCTTACACCTCTTTCAATACATAAGTAATTAAATCTAACTACCCATGCAACCCACCAACCCCGTCCTACTCTCGAACGGTAACATCTTCGGTGTACCTGTAAAATAAAAACATCGCCCCTAGGGGCTCAGCTTAACGCTGCATATGAAATTCGCATACCCCGAGCGCTAACTGGGGTACGCCAACCACTTAGTCGGATATACATGGAGTTCATTTTAGTCAAACAACATGCATCATAGCAATACAATAAGTACATGTAATGCTCAAGGAATCTACATCCAATCAGGGAACACAATTCCTAACTAACATAACAAGGTTGTTAGTTGTATCTGGTTACTCTTAGGCCTTGAGGGTTATTCCTCACTATGCCTTGTTTACTTATTCAATACCTCACCCGCTCTCTCTCGGGTTACTTATTCATATACACACCCATTCTCTTGGGCTACTCGTACTATACTCACCCACACTCTCGGGTTACTTATTCTCATTGTCTCACCCATACTCTTGGGTTATTTATACTCATTATCTCACCCATACTCTTGGGTTATTTATACTCATTATCTCACCCACACTCTTGGGTTATTTATACTCAAGCTCTTGTAGATTCTCGAGACGCTACAGGTCTCCTACGTCACGCTTGTTACTCTTAATACATACCTAGGCCAAAACTCATGGCTCTCTAGCATAGTCTTACTTCCCCGGTTTCGACCCTACTCTGGGTCTAGCATGGTGGAATGGTTCAACTAGCTCACGGAACTCTCTCTCTTAGTTCCTATCTCATTACTTAGGTCTGACTACTCTCGGACTACTTACATTCCCATACACTCCTCTCTCGGAGTTATAATAACATTATGCATATTAGTCTAGAATCATCGCTCTCGATGTTTCTAATGACCTTGGGAACATTACTTAAGTTCGGTTAATCTTAGGTTTTAAGAGTTACCCATGCATTTCACTTACTCATACTTTCGGTTAATTTCTTATATCGGGTAAAATCCTCATATAGGAGGTCGGCCATGTCACAAGGGAGTTACTAATCCCTTAGGTCTCTTTTACCTTCTTTACTAGTTCACATCTTCGAACTATCTTAAATCCTCTTGAAGGAGGTTCACTTATCTTTCCACTCTCATTTGTTTCCTGGATTGTTTCAATGTGGTTTTCTAACATTTATCGGGTATTTACTCAACCCGTACTTCTCCTCACTTCTAGGGAGTTCAACGTTCGCGTTATCGTTATACTTTAACGGATAGTTTGTGTGTTTGCACGTTTTCGTTATCTTAAACATCGACCCGATCTATGGGTCTCTAGCTTAACGTTACTCACTACGAGTCGGTCCATACACTATGTTAGACCACACCGGCATACAAGTATGTTAGCTCATTCAACATACGACAAGGCATACATAATCAAACAATGGATTATTTTCATGCTTTAATCTTGATTAAGCCGGCACACAAACACACAAATCAACGTAACTCGGTTAGCACGCGGAGTATGAGAAAATCATACCTTTCACCGGGGTTTTTACTTTTACTGTGTCATCTCACCTTGCTCGGGTCACACACGATCCTCTGATAACGTTTCAAACATTATTATTAATACTAAGCTCATACAGAACATAATTAAATGTTATTCCCGTATTACCCCGTTATCCCGTTTTCTTGGTTTCACTCTTGTTAATTTGAGTTCTCACTTCTCAAACACTTCCAACACTTTCTTACACTTCCTAGGGCCTTAACATGTCACCAAACAAGGCCTTAACATCTTATAACATCATTAACATTTAAACCCCCATCATTTCCAACCTTAAAAATGCTCTCGGTTGGTTTCTGGGGGTGGTCCGGGACTTGGTCCCCACACTAAGTCCCGGACCATTGCAAGGTATAACTCTCGGCTTTTATTTTCACCTGGTCCGGGACTTCATGCAGGAGTCAGGTCCCGGACCATAATGCAGGCAAAGTCTCGCTTAAAAATTGTGGGTGGTCCGGGACTTGGGCATGGACTTAAGTCCCGGACCAAGCAAGCAGAGACTCTCGGGGGTAAAATCAGGGGTGGTCCGGGACTTGGTCCTGGACCTAAGTCCCGGACCCTGCTACAGATTTTGCAGAATTGACATTTTCTAACTCTGTTACAGGTTATCTCTTAGCCCATTGATTAACCTATCTTCACCAACTAAAATCCACATGTTTTAGCATCTAATTACCCACCTAAACCACCTTAAACCAAGCACCAAGTACACCCACCAATCTAGTTAATTTTACTTAGATTCTTACACACTTACCAGGCTAGTTATTCTCTGTTATGTTACAAGACTAGTAACAGATTTCAGTTCCTTTATTACACCATTCAAAACTCACTCTCTAATGCCATAGCTAACACTCAAATGACATTATTTTACTCCTAACCCACACTCCTTCTTAGTTAGGTTCTCAAAACATAAACCACTTAACCAAACCTTCTTAAACATCCTAGTTTCTTCCTCCCAAAACTGAACACTCACACTATCCTTCCTAGGTGAATTTGGACAGCACCTATTTACTTCCCTAAGCAATTTCACCACACTACAAAAACTCACAACTCTCATCTCCCACCTGTTTGGTTTAGACATATATAACACATCAAAATCTCATTGCTCACATATGTAAACTAACCTAAGTTCTAGGTTTATTTTTCACACTCAAACACATTAATACATTCTGTTTCAAATAACAATATTGCAGTACCAAGGCTACGCAAGCTCAAAGTTATTTATTCAACACCCACATCAATTTCACAAGGAAATAAAACCAATTCAAGGTAAGCTCTTTACCTTGTTTTACTTTCAGTTTTCACTCCTCTTATTCCTCTTTCTCTTGTTCCCTCTTTCTCCTCTTGTTTTCCACACCACACAAGGGCTATGGATTGCCAACTACAACCACCGCCCATCACACACATACAACAATCAATTCACTTTTCCTCCATAAAACCTAATATATATTTTAAGAGCTAGTTTTCAAAGTTTAATCTAGATTTTACCTTAGAGAACCCAAATGGATGGCTTGGCAATCAATTGGAGAAGTTTTCCAACACCCACAAAAAACACACGGTCTCGACTGAAATGAGGGGAAATTCCAACGTGAGGGAAAAATCCCACAAATGGCAAGAATGAGCTTGAAATGGCCTAAACTTATGCTTATTATTACCTTAAAGCATCAAGGAGAAGAAGAAGGGTTGAAATCTACTCTTCAAGCTTCAAAAGCTCCAATGTCAATGGAGATGAAGATAGAGGAATCGAGTTTTAATTGGGTGGAAACCGAAGCTCTCACCGAGAGGAGTTCAACGGTACAAATTTCGTGTGATTTGGGGGAGGAATGGGCAAGATAGAGGTGAGACAAGGAGAGGGTTTGGGGCTGTTTTTGTCGTGAGTTACAGAGAGGAAGAAGAAGAAGTTGCAAAGCCTGGAGCAAATCGTGAATGAAGAAACAAAGAGGTGAGAGGTATGTATTTCATTTTACTTTTAGTTTATACTATTGCTTTACTTATTTATTTATTTGTCTTGTTATTACTTAATGGCTAGCAAGCTATTAATGGGTGTACACTTATTAATTAAAACCGGCCCACATTAATTAATAGCCCGGGTCGTTTTTCGTCTTTTCGAATTAAACGCGTTTCGTCTCCCGGTTTCGTCACTATTCACTTACCGGGTCCGTTTTCCGGAATTTTCTCTTTTAATTAATTTTAATGGTTATTAAGCTTCCATTAATACTTAATTATAGTTATTTAATCAACTATAATTTTTATGGGTCCGTTTGACCACTTAAAGTCACGTTTCCGGTTTTTCCTCGAAAAACGTGCTTAAAACTCCGTTAGCGTTTTAATCCTTTATTTGGATCCGTTTTCTTCGGGAATCATTCCCGTATAATAATTAGGCCTAACTAAGCCTTAGGAATCCATCTCGGACCCTCACGAGATTATATATCTCTTATTTTCATTTAATGCGCATTTTAGCGTTTTTCGGTTTTCAAGCGTTTTCTCTTTTCTTTTGGTTTTATTCTTTTTACCCATACTCTCTAGTCACAATTAGGCCCTTAATAATTTATTTGAGTAATTAAATCACCATTATTAGGTCCGGGGTATTAAAGTAATGAGCATGAAATGAAGTAGTTGAGACTAGTACTCACCATAGATGAAATTTACAAGCATAGGTAGTTTCAATATCTGCTACCCGATACCTTCAAACCTAAATCAAGAAGAGACCGACATCACCACATACCACTACTCTAGCGAGCAGTGTCAGGTCATCCGACCAGGTATGATTTTATTAAAGGGATACCTGACACCCAAAGCCCAGATTTCAATCAACCGACGATGCAACGAACTAGGAGCGGGTCTAGGAGGATTTTATACACCCGAATTCCCCGGTGGAGCGAAAAGCTGAAGATGATGTGGTTGGGAAAGGATTGGAATCCTTATACTAAGACATACGAAGAGACACGAACACAAGACGGAGCGACGCCACCAATAATACCCCCAGAATTTCAGACGCTTGTCACACAAGCAGTAGAACTTGCACGACAATGTGAAAATGATCCGATCCCCGCACTTGAAGCGGACCTTTGTGTCGTCAACTTCTATGAGAAAGAAGGACGACTTGGGTTACACCAAGACAAGGACGAGAGAGTGGAATCTCTTGAACAAGGAGTGCCCCTAGTGTCTTGGTCCATTGGTGATGACGCCGTATTTTTGTATAGCGAGCAGAAGCGTGTGGACTTCGCAGAGAAACTGGTATTGAGATCAGGAGACGTCCTAATCATGGGTGGAAATTCTAGGTTGCTATATCACGGGATCAACAAGATCAAGTTGAATACGGCACCGTCGGTCAATAAACAATGCCACACACATGAAACCTGGACGCCTGAACCTTACCTTTAGGAAGTATTGAATTCGTAGTATCATGTAATGTATTAGTAACGTGTATTATAGACACGGTATGTATGATGGTTGGTTTATCAATAAAGAGCAGTGTTGATTGAAATTCCACTTGTCTCCACCATCATTACTTAGGAACTTGTGACTTCAATAGGTTGTGGACTCGGTACCGAACGTAACCTGAGTATCCTCACCGAAGCACAAGCCGGTAAAAGCGGCACCATCTTAATGGGAACCTTCCTAGTGAACGACATTGAAGCCTCAGTGTTATTCGACTCCGACGCCTCTCACACCTTCGTATCACCATCTTTTGTGAAGAGGTTAGGGCTAGATGCGGATGAGCTACCGAACTTCTTGGTTACTCTCCCGTCGAAGGAGCGAATACGATGTACCAAGTATTATAAATCAGCCACGGTCCAAATCAAGGACGAAGCGTTTCCCATCTCCTTCATCGAGTTTAATGGGTTGGGATTCGATGTAATAGTCGGAATGAACTGGTTGGAGCGGCACAAGGGGCGAATCCTCTGCGCCGAGTATCGATTGCTGCTCAAGAGTCCTTCTAGGGTTACTGTATCTTACCGCCAGAGACCGAGAGAGCCTTCGACCACAGTCATCTCCGCTATGGCTATGTACCAGGAGCTCAGAAAGGGCCATGAAGTGTATTTGTGTAATGTACACGACCTGGAGAGAGATCTAGACTTCAATCCCAAAGTACCAATTATATCTGAGTTCCTCGACGTATACCCTAAGGAGCTGCCTGGTATGCCACCCCAGAGAGCAGTAGAGTTTGAGATTGACCTCTTGCTAGGTACTGGTCCCATTGCTAGGGCATCGTACTGTATGGCACCTGCAGAAATGACAGAGTTGAAGGAGCAGTTACGCGACCTACTCGACAAAGGGTTCATATGCCCGAGCGTATCACCCTGGAGAGCACCGGTCCTCTTCGTGAAGAAGAAGGACAGTAGCCTCTGACTTTGTATTGACTACCGCGAGTTGAATGCGGTCACAGTCAAAAATAAATACCCATTGCCACGCATCGACGAACTATTCGACCAGCTAAAAGAAGCCTCAGTCTTCTCCAAGATCGACCTTCGTTCTGGGTATCATCAGATTGCTATCAGAGAGCGAGACATCAAGAAAACGACATTCCACACCAGATATGGCGACTACGAATTCACCGTCATGCCATTGGGTTTGTCAAACGCACCAGCAAAATTCATGGATTTAATGAATCGACTATTCAGTGAGCAATTAGACACTTCAGTTGTTGTCTTCATCGACGACATCCTTGTATACTCGAAATCAGCAGAAAAACATGAAATTCATTTGAGGAAAGTACTTGAGACACTGCGATAGAACCAGCTTTATACGAAGTTCTTCAAATGCGAGTTCTGGCTAGACCAAGAATCATTCCTCGGTCATGTCATCTCGAGCGCAGGTATCTCGGTTGACCCTTCTAACATTGAAGTTGTATGATCATGGCCTAGACCCAAGACTGTTACCGACATCTGGAGCTTTCTTGGTCTAGCCGGTTACTACCGAAGATTTTTAAAGGACTTCTCGAAAGTCGATAAGCCCATGACTACACTGATGAATAAAGATGCACCTTTTGTATGGACAGACGAGTACGAAGTATCATTCCAGAGCCTAAAAGACTCATTAACCTCAACGCCGATTCTCACACTTCCAGAGGGCACAGAGGGATTTGAAGTATATTGTGATGCATCAGGCAAGGGAATGGGATGCGTACTCATGCAGCATGGCAAGGTTGTGGCTTATCCCTCCCGCCAGTTGAAAAAGCATGAGGAGAATTACCCGACTCACGACTTAGAGTTAGGAGTCATTGTCTTCGCCTTGAAGATATGGCGACACTATCTCTATGGGGTAAGCATCACCATCTACTCCGACCATAAGAGCTTACAATATGTATTCACGCAGAAAGAGTTGAATTTGAGACAGGGAAGGTGGATGGAGTTTCCCTCAGACTACGATATCGACCTGCAGTATAAGGAAGGGAAGGCAAACGTTGTAGCCGACGCCCTAAGTCGTCGAGCACACTCACTCCATTCGCTACTCGCTTCTTATAGCTTGGTTGACGAGGTGCGAGACGCTCAGTTGAGCAACCCTTACCTGACTGAAATCAGACAGAAGATCATAGATGGTACATTTGAGAAGAAGAAATATGATTTTAAGTTGCATGAAGATGGTCTGATTCGGCTGAAAGGCAGACTATGCGTTCCCCGAAGCAATGTTGAGCTGAAGGATCGTATCCTGCGAGAGTCACACAGTTCTACACTATCCGTCCATCCAGGAGCCCCCAAGATGTACAAAGACTTGAAGAGGTACTTCTGGTGGTCTGGAATGAAGTCAGATGTGACAGAAGGTGAAATTTGAACATCGTAGACCGGGTGGAATGGTACAATCGTTGCCAGTTCTGGAGTGGAAATTTCACGATATCTCCATGGATTTTGTTGTTGGACTTCCACCTGCCAGGGGAGGACTCAACATGATCTGGGTTGTAGTCGATCGCCTCACTAAGGTTGCCAGATTCATAATGATGAAGGACACCTGGAAGGTAGTCAAGCTTGCAGAGCTATTCGACAAGGAGATTATCAGACACTACGGAGTCCCGAAGACCATAGTATCTGACCGCGACACCATATTTCTATCGAGATACTGGAGAGCTACACGGGAAGCGTTGGGTACAGAATTGAAGCTGAGTACCGCCTTCCATCCTCACACCGACGGTCAGATAGAAAGGACCATCCAGACATTAAAGGACATGCTTAGAGCTTGTGCCTTGGACTTCTAGGGGAGTTGGTTAGATAACTTTCATTTTATCGAGTTTTCGTACAATAATAGCTATCATGCTTCGATTAAGATGTCACCTTTACAAGCCCTATACGGTAGACCTTGCCGTACACCTTTGTGTTGGGATTAGTCAAGTGAAGCGGTCATCATAGGACCGGAGTATTTAGAACAAGTCCAAGCGGAAGTGCAACAAATACGAGCTAACATGAAAGCAGCCCAAGATAGACAGAAATCCTATGTGGATGTGCGACGACGTGACCTTGAGTTCACCGTGGGCGACCAAATGTTCTTGTGTGTTTCACCTATGAAGGGTGTATTCCGTTTTGGCCAGAAGGACAAGCTGAGCCCGAATTTTGTAGGGTCGTACACTATCACCGAGAGAGTTGGATCTGTAGCCTATAGGTTAGCATTACCTGAGGACTTGGGGCGTGTCCATGATGTTTTTCATGTGTCACAACTCAAGAAGTACATCGCCAATCCTTCTCATGTCCTAGAGCCCGAGAGACTATCCATTGAGCCGACCATGAGATATGTCGAAACCCCTGTTAGAATTCTTGATAGGAAGACCAAAGACACTCGCCATAAGTCTAGACGAATGGTGAAGGTCTTATGGTCAAACCATGATGTCGAAGAAGCGACATGGGAGTTGGAGGACGCCATGAAGGTGAAGTACCCACAGTTATTCATAGACTAGATAGTCTCATACTTAGCGGGTACGGGTACGGGGTGTACCCCTTTTAAGGGGGGTAGAGCCTTTTTGCTTTTGCATTGCTTCGGGTTAGCATTGCATAGTGTGTATGTACTGTAGTATGTTTTGATGGCACATGTAGTGCGGAGTGTAATTGGCATGTATGTGTAATGTGTAATGTAATGATGTGTATGTACGATGTGTAATGTATTTGTGTAATGTGTATTGTGGAATGATGTGTATGGAAGTGGTGCATTATGTATGTGAATTTTGTATGATGCTTGAATTGTGTATGCTTGCAATGTGGAAGAAGTAAACACCTCATAGGTGGTAGTAAGACACATTATGGAAATTGGTTTGCCTAATGAGTAGAATTATTAAACTATTAACCTTGAGCAACTTTGAGGGCAAAGTTCCTTAAGGGGGGTAGATTGAAATACCCCGTAATTAAAAGTAATGATTAATTAGGCTAGTAAGTATTTTAGAAGCTTAATCATGTCTAAATAATCATGAGGGAACAAATCCCGAAGAAAACGGATTAAAAATACAAACGAACCTTAAAGCGCGTTTTTTGAGGAAACCGGGAAAACGCGACTTTGAGCGGGTCAAATAGACTCGTAACAATTTTGGTCAACCAAATAGTCATTAATAAACATTAGTGAAGGTCCAGAGCTAATAAAATCAATTAAACGAGAAAATAGTAAAAACTGTAAAAACGGGAAGTTGTGGGGTGGAAGTGTAAATAAACCAAACTAGTGTGTCCACTATTGCAAATAAAATTTTAAAACCCATAAGAGGGCTGTGTGTGAGCCGGCTTCTTACTCCCTCCCTCTCTCATTTTAATTATTTCTAATTTGCTAAAGGACAAAGCCTTAAAGTAAGTCAAAAAGCAAGTTTGCTCCCTCTCTCCTCTATTTCCCCACACCCCACGTACTGCACCTCTCTTCTTTCTCTGATTTCCTTCTTCCCATGCCAGCCATGGCGATTTGAGAACCCACACCAACACACCTCCTTCTCTCCTCTTGTTAACTACTCCAACCTTCTCCATAAATCACAAAAATTGTACCATTGTGTTCCACTCATCAAGGAGAACACCCCTCTCTTTTCCAAATCCGAAAACAAGCACTTTAATCTCCATGGGTGTTCTTGGTTTTGAAGAAGAAGACCACCATTAGAAGCCCCTTCTCCACCTTGTTGGTCTAAGGTAAAAAGAAATTCGAAAAGCTAGCATTTTTAACCCTCATTTGCTAAAATAGAAATTTCTAAGTTGGAGCCTCTTACTCTTTGTGCCAGCCTATTTTGGCTTCCTTGGAGGGTGGAAATCTTGTTCTTGTTGCCATCCAACACTCCATCCATACTCTTGCAAGGTAAGACATTTCCTAAACCCTAAAAACTTACCTTAAAGCTTTAAAGATGACTAAGGGTTAGTTTAATTTAGAATGTGTATAATGAATGGGCTGTAGCTTTTAAGAGTTGAATCTCCATAACCAGTGGAAGAGAGGAAGGGAAAAGAAATAGGAAAGGAAGAAGAAGGAAGGAAGAACTAGTAAGAAAACAAGGTAATTACACTCATCCTTGTGTAGTTTTTGTATGTTGTTTGTAACAGATTTTAGTACTTTAAAATGTGTATTGTAAATGGTATTGAGTAGTATGCATAATGTGTAAGAAACCCAACTATTTTTAAGCTTCAAAAGATGATGAAAACCTTGTATAAACCTTAAGGAAGGAAATGTGAGTGTGCAGGAATTTAATGAGTGTTTAATGTTTAGTATTGGTGTTGGAGAAGTTATATACTGTTGTTGTTTATAAAGAGGTGAGATGAATGAGAATGTGAGTGAAAATGATGTGGCGAGAATGTAAGAATTTAGGGGAGGTTATGTCAAATTTTACCTAGAAACTAGCACACTTAAGAGTTTAACTAGGTAGAAAATATGCCTTTGAAACAGATTTTAATTGGAGCTAGTTAGTGGGTAGGTTAGGAGAGGTGTGTAATGCATTATAAGCCTTAGGAATGGCATTAGAAGAGGGAGCTATAGATGGAGAAAGTGAGAATCAAAATCTGTAGCAAAACACAACTAGGAAAAATAATGTAAGTGCTGGAATGGAAACTTAGGAAATAATGTGTGTGAATTAGTATAGAAATGGGCAATGAGTTAATGGATGAACTAAGATGGATTAGAAGGTTTAACTAGTGTTAAAACATGTGGGATTACGTGTAGGAGTATTGAGGAAGTAATGGGTAAAAGGAAGAACTGAAAACAGAAATAAAAATGAAACTACTGGACTGGACCGACCTTGGGACCGCCCTTGGCAAGGTCGGTCGAGCCCAGATTTACAAAGGCTAGAAGTCTACTAACTTCGACCAACCTTGGGACCGAACTTGTCCAGGGTCGGTCGAGTCCAGAATCTCGAACCCAGAGACACACTGGAATGGACGACCCTTGGGACCGGACTTGCAAGGGTCGGACTTGAAATTTTCACGTAATGTAACTCACTAGAATGGACCGACCTTGGGACCGGACTTGCAAGGTCGGCCGGACCTTAATTTTCCAGTGTATTAACTTACTGACTTCGACCGACCTTGGGTCCGACCCTGGGTAAGGTCGGCCGAGTCATACAGAAAAAAATAATAATTATTATAATAAGTAGTATATATATATATATATATATATATATATATATATATATATTATATATGTATAACACACATATACATATGTACATATATAGAAGTACATCATTGTTGAGTAAGGAAATAAACTTAAAGTATGAAATGGATTCTTAATCACTTGTAACATGTAAGAACTAGTAAGTATACATAGGGAAAGGTAATGGAATAAAGAGCTAGATCAGTACTAAGTCATTAACCATACAACTCCATGTATGTTATAGGACTTGAATTGTGAACACTGAAGGAAAGTCAGTTGCAAGTACAACGGTGAACGGTATGAACTTCTCATGCCCCGTATGCTACCATGGTTACTCTGATTTGTGTGCTTGTGTGCTAATTGATCACCTAATAAGATAAACGCACGAATCAGAACTATTATGCTTACTTGTGACTATATGATATTGTTCCTTGTTTGGATATTATCTTTAAATAATAGTTTGTGTAATTCATGAAATGTATGGATGATAATGAATGTGTGTGTGTTTAATTCATATGGTAGTGACCGAATGTTATTATGTTGGACTTCTAACTAATTCCTAACAAGCTAACCAATCTAACATAATAAATTGGTAAATTGGAATGAGTAGAAGTCCGATATAGTTTCGGCCACGCGTGAGGAGGTAGAGACACAAGAGGTTGGATCCAATTCCTGGCTTTAATCTTTTCCACGGCCCAAACCCCTTAAATGGGTAGCATCCTGGATTAGTGAGCCACCTAAAGCCCGGTGGTGGGACGGTGTAGTCCCTGCCCGGAGGTCATACCGACTTAACATGAGTAAGAGTAAGTAAGTAAGAGTAAGTAAATGAGTATGGAAAAGTAAGAAGTAAAGTATGTGTATGATTGTATAAGTATTGTGTAATGAGTAAAAGAGTAATGAACATCCGATTACCCCGGATGTGTAATTTGGCTAACCGTTGAGAAGGTAGGTACTGTGTATGCTATGGTATTACTGTTTGGCTGGTGTATTGCATGGTATATGAATGTATTGTATGTGCAAAGCATGTATGCATGTAAGAAAATGAACCACATGTACAGACGACCTTAAATAATCGGCGTACCCTTGTTAGCACATGGTATATGCGAAGTTTATATGCAGCTTTTTGCTGAGCCCCTTGGGGCACCGTTTTTAATATTTACAGGTGCTCGAGAAGGGTGAAGACTTGTTGAGGTCAAGATGGCTTCTTTTTGGATGTAATTAATGGATTGTGAAAGGTGTTCCAAGTTGTACATGGCTATAGGCCTTTTGTTTTGCCGGTGTACCATGGGGTACACCCTTTTTGGATATTGTGGGATTACGAATTGGTATAGGTGAGTAGCTTGTGGAAACTCACTATTTTTGGTAAACTAGAGAAAGGATGTAATTAAATATACTTGGATACTCGGTGATCACTTTTGTAAGTATTTGATATTCGGTATTTGGTAAGTAATGTAGTAGCTCGGTATTTTCTAGACATCAAACTGTGGCGGTATTGTAGTGTAAGCCTTGATAGCGGTATGGGCGGTTAGCGGCGTTGTATCACCCGCCGTAGTAGTAGTATTTCCGCTGCGAGTAGTAGGATGTACGCGACAATTAGACGGTAAGTATAAGATTAGTGGTAGTGGTGTTACAGTATCATAGAATGATACAAGAGGAGTTGACAATTGAATACTTCACCTAGGCATGTGACGAGCACTACGAGTGTACCCAAATACGGGATGTGGGACGGTCGCACTTCGAAAGAGCTTGCGGGCCTAATAGACCCTTGGTGAGTTAGTCAGGTAAGTGGTAACGTATCAATACGGTACCCCATGTATGTATACATGTAGTGTATGAAACACGGGAAGTAATCGACTCCATTCTACCGACCATAAGGTAAATTCAAACCGAAACAGTTGGACACCTCGAATGAACAAAGGAACTCAGATAAGCTCTTGAAGCTAAAAGAGTCAAGAAGTTACTCCAGGAGGACGATTAAGATTAAGAAGTGCGAGAAGCACTAGTGACTGATCAAAGACATTGGATATGTCTCAGGGATATTGAAGCAATAGCATATTAGCATGAATGAAAACCCAGCCTAATCAGTAAGGCGAATGTCTGATGAGAACGCACCAACGTGTAATGAGTTGGATAAATACCCAGAGCGATCATCTAAGATACCAGAGGATACCGTTCACCACTAAAAGAAGTATCAAACCAGATATAACTTAAGAAAAGCATCAATGGTCTACCCTAAGAACGGGAGACGTTATAACCCTAAATGGGACGATTTGAATCCAGGACCGCAATACGGAGTAACCGATCATACTCAAGTAGGGGTGGCAATTCGGGTTAATGGGTCGGGTTGAAGCTCACCCATACCTGACCCGATTAAAATTGGATTGACCCATACCCGACCCAATAATATTCGGGTTACAAATTATCAACCCATACCCAACCCATAAAAAATGATTAAACGTGTACCCGAACCCGTTTAACCCAACATAATTAGGCTATGCAAAATTTAAAAGACCTGGAATTAAATTTTTTATATGATTGCTCAAACGGAGTTACAAATGAATGAAATCATACATTCAATATGGTAGATATTCTAAAGTTTTCATTATCCTCCGACTTTTTTCTTTTTCCACATACATGCCGTGCTCAGTGGCACTTAATAGAAGAAGGTGATGTGTACGCGCCTGGGCCAAATATAACTGTATTTTCTACTTCAGAATATAGAATCAAAACATAGACAAAAATCTTCAGAGTATAGAAGAGATGGGACCACAATGGGAGCTGTGGAGGAGAGAGTAGCACACTGTTTTTTGACAAACCACATAACGAATACTCTTGTTTTTATGATAAAGAAATACAACAAAGTAGTATTATCAAATAAACAACCTCTAATAAAAAGATACTACATAATCTGTATTACTAATAGTAGGTTAGCACTTACTTAGTAATATATTTATATTTATCTAATATTTATTTATTATTATTAATAAATAAAATAAACGGGCCGGGTTGACTACGGGTTAGGACTTTAAACCCATACCCAACCCACAAATTTAATAGGTGTAACACCCCTACTACGCACTTAACAATTAATCGAAATCGTAGCGGAAATAACAACTAAACAATAACTAAACGGTTCGGTGCTACAACGCCGTTAACCACACATGTGGTTAACAAGGCAGAATAAATACAAGCGTATCGGTCTGATGATCAGACTCCCGAGCATAGAAATAATAACCTTTAATACATTAACAAAATACCGAGTTGTAACTACATCCATAAACGTAACTATACATCACAAACTATCACTGTGAACTGTTAACGACCATCATTATACTACAGCGGTTCCAAAATATATCGCCTCGGGAGCACAGGCGGATCCCGGGCTCAACATCCAAAAACAACCCAAAAGTAATCCTGCATCCTAGAATCTAAAGCCATTCCGCTTCTTCGATCCTCATCCTGCAGTAAAAGAAATATGGAGCCCCCGAGGGGGTCAGCAACCCTTGGCTGGTATGGTTAACGCGCAGCCCATCGGCTAGCGGGATACGCGCAACTAATTGTCATGATGACATGGCATTCATTTTAAACATACAACATATATATATCATAGCAAAAGTATTGCATACAACTTCACACATAGTACACAATAACAATTCCTTTTAGGAAATGAACCAACATAATTAGTTCCCATGGAGAGCCTAGAGAATGTTGCCATACTCATGCTAAGCTCGTTACATAACTCGTTACCGTCCTGTTAGATTGAACGGATAACTTAACACAAGGTGCCTCGGATATAGTGATCCAAGCACACCGAAACAAAACATAGTATGCCCCTGTGGCTCGACGTGAGTCAGTAAAATAGCCTTGGTTAAGCTAAAGGGAAGGTTGGAAACCAAATTGGAAAACAACCATAACATACAAAGAGAATCGAAGGTTATGACATCGACTCCCATACTCACACGCGTGGCCGGAACAGACCGGACTCCTCACTTCCCCCGTTAGCACTTGTTAGAAGTTCAACATTGAACTCAATGAACAAATCACAAACAATTGGTTAAGTCTTGTTAGACACACACAACGGAAGAGAGAGTCTATACAATAATATTTAACAACTGTAAACTCATTACATGACTTAAGTCTTACTAGGTCATAAACACACAGAAAAACAAACAACACACAAGCCGGTGTAAACGGGTAGGCAACAGACTGCAAGAAAACCATACCTTGCTCTTTGCTTTGACTGGTTTCCACCTTAGAAGAATCCTATACACATTTAGTAATGTCGGTTAATTAATGTACTAATCCATTGTTAACTTTTACTTCACTTAACTAGTTATTTTGTATTCACACTTTGTTATAATTTCTCACCTTTTAAATTGTCATTATTACACTCCTAACATGCCTTATATAACTTTATAACATCATCACTAACTAATCCCCATCATTAGACATCATTATCTAACCTTAAACTAAGTTTTAAAAGTGGTCCGGGACTTGGTCCCCAACTAAGGTCCCGGACCTTCACTTAACAAAACCCTCGGCCTGTTTTAATAGGGTGGTCCGGGACTTCATACAAGTCCTAGGTCCCGGACCAATGTAGGCAAAATCTCTCGGGGGTAAATCAGGGGGTGGTCCGGTACTTCTTACATAACCTAAGTACCGGACCAAGGCTGTGTAAGAATCCTCGGCCCTTTTAAATGCATGGTCCGGGACATCATCCAAGACCTAAGTCCCGGACCACTGCTACAGATTTACATTTTGAACATTTTCTAAGTCTTGTTGCAATGGTTCTCCTCACCCATTAAATGTATAAACTTGCCAAATGATCTTAGGTATATTCTAATGCCAAAATATCATCTTAAACACACCTAGTTCCTTATCTAACTTGTTACTCAATTTTTCTTAAAATTCACCAACACTTGTAACATTTCTTACAAGGTTTCTAAATTGTGTTTCTCACCTATGATGATCTCTATCCCAAAATGCTTTCTCCTTACCATAACATCATCTCCCATGCATCTTTTCTTAACAACCTAAACTTCTAGTTGATGTCTAAGTCCTTTTATTTCCTAGAACACCTAAGACATTACTTCTCCTCTAGTAAAACACCTAAACATTTCTAACACTTCCTAGTTCACCAACTCTTGTTTAAACTCTCCTAGAACATTACTAAGCCAAACCACATTGTCTTCACCATTAAACAATCAAGAACACTAAAATCCATCAAGAACATTCTTATACACAAAACTTCACTCAATTTACACTACATCACAATATAGTGCATAATTTAAATTGCTTGGCACTTAGGCCTTTAAATAACATGGCTCTTAGGCCCTTAAGATGCATTATCTTAAACACTGAATTTCCACAATATATTTGCCTTTGACCTGCAAATACACTCAACAATACATATGCCTTTTACTAAGCCCTTGAGAGCATTTTTCTAGGTCATTCACCATTGGCTCCTTAGATCATTTCAATAAGCAACATAAGCTCATTTCTCCTAAGACTTTAAACCACATTAGGTTAGTACATTTACCTCTTTTCCTCACAACTTCTTTCTTGTTTCCTTGACTAAATCGACAAGGATTTTGATTGTTTGTCACCTTCTAAATAATATACAAGCAAGGTAATGAGCATTCAAGCTTCAAGCTTAAACTCATTGTAAACCCTAGATTATACATTGTTTTAGAAAAACATTAAGATAGTTGTTTTTACCATAGAACTTGAAGAGAGTTTGAATATATATCAAGAGAGGACTCCACCTAGTCCATGAAAGGTTGAAATGAAGCTAGAACAAAGCAGCATAAGGACACCATTAAGGGTGATTTTTCGGACAACACAAAACATGAAGGAAACATCATTTTTCTTTGAGTTTCCTTACCTAGAAGCAAAGGAGAACAACAATATGTGAAAAGATGAGCTCAAGCTCCTCCCATGGTGATTCCTCTTGGCACCGAAATGGAGCTCTTGGGATTTTGAGAAGATAGGAATGAAGAGCTTGATGAGACAAAGAGAATGGTGGTCTTTGTTTTTGATTTGGCAAAGTGAGCTAGGAGTTACAAGAGGTTGAAGATGAAGAATGATGGTGCTACTATTGCAAAACCGTGAATGGAGAGCAAGAAGGAGATAGAAGAGAGCTTGGAACCCTGGGAAATGAAGAGGGAAATGAGAGAATGAAGATAAGTTCACTTTTGGAGATATTTAAGTAAAAGGTAAATAGTGTTTTGCTTTATTAATTTTACTTACTTGATAACTAACAAGGGGGAGATGACTCACCCTTATAAAAACCGGCCCCCATATTATAACAAGGGGTATTTTAGTCTTTGTTGACCAATTGTCACACTTATAATGACATATGTTATAAACTTGCTTATTTTGTTACTATTCACTAAAACAAGGCACATAGATGTGAAATTTTTGATTTCCCATTGATATAGACTTCCAAATGTGATACTAAGTAGTACACATATTAATTAAAGAGTAATGATGGATATTTAGCCATTTAAAACTCATTTACAAGACAATTTTTCAAAAACGTGCTTTAAGACTCCTTAAAGCACATTTTGTGTTTTAACTTGTTTTCACGCGTGGTTTTCTTTGGTAATTGGTTTAATATGTTTATTAGTATAAAATGAGGTCTTGGTAAGTTCATTAGGTCTTAACCAAGCTTATCCCAAGCTTAGAGCACATTTTGGCCTTTATTGACCTTAAGGCATTTGTTTGTGTTTTCTATGGTTTAAATTGTTTATTAATGTTGCTAAGACTCTTTTTAGTCTTACTACACCTTATTTTGGTGTTTAAACAACATAACTAGGTTTGGGGTATTTCAATCTACCCCCCTTAAAAGAACTTTGTCCCCAAAGTTCATACTTCCACATATCCTAAATATTAGAACTCGGGAACACATATCAACAATACTTCTATAACAACATTAACAACATCCTTACATAACATCGGACACAAGGTCCAAACAACAAAACATTACAACATCATTCAGACTCAGCGGTCTGTAACATAACAAGGTAACAACATGACAACACAACACAGACAATGTATCCAAATACATGTCGTACACACATAACCGAAACGGCTCTACCCCCCTTAAATAGGGGTACGCCCCGTACCCTATACATACAAATGCTAAGAAGTAAACAATGACGGGTACTTCACCATCATCTTATCTTCCAGCTCCCAAGTGGCCTCCTCAATGTCCTGGTTAGACCAGAGAACCTTCACCAGTCTCACAGACTTATGGCGAGTGTCTCGAGTCTTAGTATCCAGAATCCTTACCGGAGTCTCCACTGATCGCATGGTCGGCTCTAAGGTTAGCCTTTCAGGCTGAAGTACATGAGACGGATGAGACATATATTTCTTCAACTGGGACACATGAAATACATCATGTACCTTACCCAGCTCGGCGGGTAAATCAAGTCTGTAAGCTACCGGGCCGATCCGCTCCGTCACTATATATGGCCCCACATATTTCGGGCTCAACTTGCCTTTCTGGCCAAAACGAAACACTCCCTTCATGGGGGATACTCTCAGAAATACCTGATCGCCCACGGTGAACTCCAGGTCGCGTCTGCGCACATCGGCGTATGACTTCTGCCTATCCTGAGCTGACTTCATGTTAGCCCGGATCTGTCGCACTTCTGCTTGAACTTGTTCCAGATACTCTGGTCCTATAATGACCGTCTCACTCGACTCATCCCAGCATAATGGCGTGCAGCATGGTCTACCGTATAATGCCTTGAAGGGAGACATCTTGATCAAAGCATGGTAACTGTTGTTGTAGCTAAACTCGATTAGATGTAACTTGTCAATCTAGCTGGTCTGAAAATCAAGTGCACATGCACGTAACATATCCTCAAGTGTCTGGATGGTGCGCTCACTCTGACCATATGTCTGTGGGTGGAACGCTGTACTTCGCTTCAGCTCGGTACCAAGCGCTTCCCGTGTGGATTTCCAGTACCTGGAGAGGAATCTAGTATCCCTGTCAGACACGATAGTCTTCGGTACCCCATGGTGCCGAACAATCTCTCTATCAAACAGCTCTACAAGTTTTGCCACTTTCCAGGTGTCCTTCATCGGTATGAATCGAGCCACCTTGGTCAGTCGGTCAACAATAACCCAAATCATATTCAGACCTCCCCTTGTAGGCGGAAGCCCTACTATGAAGTCCATAGAAATGTCATGGAACTTCCACTCTGGCACTGGCATTGGCTGTACCATACCACCAGGCCGTCGGTGCTCAAACTTGACTTTCTGACAAGTGAGACACCTCAACACATAATCATTCACATCCTTTTTCATTCCAGTCCACCAAAAATAACGTTTCATACCCTTATACATTTTTGAAGCTCCGGGGTGCATCGAAGTCGTAGAACAGTGGGATTCACTCAGTATGCGCTCCTTCAGCTCAGCGCTACTCCTCGGAATACACAGTCGGCCATTCAGCCTAATCAGGTCATCATCGTGGAGTCGGAAGTCGTACTTCTGACCCTCGAATGTGCCATCAATAAGCTTCTGCCTGATCTCCAACATGTACTGATCCGTCATCTGAGCACTCCGCACCTCTTCAACCAAGCTAGTATGAGAGACTAGCGAATGGAGAGAGTGTGCTCGGCGACTCAATGCGTCAGCTACTACATTTGCCTTACCCTCTTTATACTGCAGACTGATGTCGTAGTCGTTTAGAAACTCAACCCACCTTTTTTGTCTCATGTTCAACTCCTTCTGAGTGAACAAGTACTTTAAACTCTTGTGGTCAGAATAAATCGTCACACTTACCCCATACAAGTGATGTCGCTGATAAGTGCAAAACATATAGACTTTTTAGGGTTTAATCACCTTATTAATTATAGCATTTTTAGTAATGTTTCTCACTTATCTAGGGTTTTTCCTATTAATACGTTGTTATATTTACTGATGTATTTTATGTGTTAAATTGTAGGAAAAATACCTAAAACATACTTATGTTTATAAGGGATTAAAAGATGGTGCATGCATGAATTACATGCAACCGCCCAATAAGGGGCGGACCACTCTGAATGGAGGCAACCGCCTCATATTGTGAGGACGAGACACACAGAGGCGACCGCCTACAAGGAGGCGGACAACACAGAGGCGACCGCCCCTTATTGGGCGGACGTGATAGAGAGAAAAGTGTACCGCTTGATAAACAGGCGGACAAGATAGAGGAGACCGCCACTTATCTAGCGGACACGTGTAAATGGGCTTATCTTCTTCGGCGACTCTGCAACTTGATTCCGTCATATCCATTAAGCAGACGGCGCCTACCAGAAAACACTCACGCGTATGTTCCTGTCCCCTGCAATAAATGAAGCAATCAGTGAGGCTGCAATCAACGAGCTCAATCAATGAGCTGCTGCTATGCTTCTTCTCCTTCCTCTATAAATACAACGCTCGAACACCTTCTCCAGTGTCCTTCCAGAGGTTCCGTCCGTGGTTCCTCCTGGAGTTCCAATTCACACCATCATTCCATCTTCATGCCACTACACTTTCACTCACTCGTTCATTTTCATTTCTAATCTCCCGCTTCTCCATTTGTTTTCTTTTCATCTCATTAATCTCACCTCTAGGCTCACGTATTTAAATAGAAGACCAAACTATTTAATATGTTAGGTTAGAGTTCGTATGCTTTGGGAATAATTATTATGTTCTGTATTAATTATGCAATGTTTTTACTGGTTTTAATTTAATGAAGTTTGTTACGCTTAAAGCTCATCTCTCGCCTTTTTAATAAATGTCATGAGTTTATTAAATTGCTTGCTAAGTCTATTTTGATCAGACCAGGTGATAAATAGATAGGTTGATTAAGCCGTAAATCTGGAGAAAGCTCTATTATGATTTAATGAGTTAGTATTTCAGATGCAATTATATTTCCTCGAACTTAATGTCCGTTTACATAAGAGTGCTCGAACCTTGATTAGACCGAGCATTTCTGGTAAACGTTCTTATTAGGCTATGACTTAGTCCTTAAGATAATAACAGGAATTTTGCCAGACAATTATAATTAAAAACCAGTAGGAATAGTATGAAAGAATAGATAATATTAATCTGAACCAGAGTCCCGTTTAGTTTATCTGTTATTTAGTTTATTTTATCTTTCCTTTTATTTAAAAAAACAAGTCAATTAATCCCCCCTCCTGTGACACGCTTAGGTACTTTAATATGTACATTAGTCCCGTGGTTCGATATCCGGTCGCTTACATTTCACTATACTACTGCGACCGGGATTTGTTTGCAGCCCGACGTTTATTTTGAGTTTTAATTTCTTTTCTTTTAATTTTACACCATTTCAACCATTCACTTTATAACGTCTGCAAAATGGCGCCGTTGCCGGGGACTAGATTTATTCTAGTTCCTAAGCCCCGGATTATTCACCTGTTAATTATAAATATTATGTTCTTTTTACTCTGATAATATTATGTCCATAATATTCTGTTTTTTGTTAATATTAATTATCTACTATTTTGTTAATATTAATTATTTAATAATCTGTTAATATTAATTGGACATATGACATTGGACACCTGACTTGGGCCATCTAACTTCGGACTCCGGACATCTGACTTCTAACATCTAATTACTAACTCTTATATTATTGTCATTTAATTTCCATTGTCTTACTAACTACTAACTTTTAATTTATGTCATTTAATTTTCTGTCATTTCTTTCCATTGTCTCTAACTACTAACATTTAATTTCCATTGTCCTTAACATTTAAATTTTATGTAAATTAATTACTAACTTATAATTACGTTATCTAATTACTAACTTATAATTATATGTCATTTTTGTTTCTAACTCATAATTTTATGATTTTTAATGTTTTGTTGTTGTTAAAATAAGGTTATAATCAAAAGAAAAAAAAACGAAACAGGGGTTGTCCGCGAGGACAACCGCCCCGTTTCTGGCGGTCTCACACAACACATAGCCGCCACTTAACGTGCGGACGCCACACACTCGTCCGCCACTTACCATGCGGACGCCACACACTTGTCCGCCACTCACCAGAAAACACTCACGATATAACGTCTGCAAAATGGCGCCGTTGTCGGGGAAGAGATTTATTCTAGTTCCTAAGCCCCGGATTATTCACCTGTTAATTATAAATATTTTGTTCTCTTATTTCTGTTAATATTATTGTTAATATTAATTATCTTCTATTTTTTGTTAATATTAATTATCTAATAATCTGTTAATATTAATTGGACATTTGGACAATTGGACACCTGACTTTGGCAATCTAACTTCTAACTCTTATATTATTGTCATTTAATTTCCATTGTCTCTAATATTTAATTTCCATTGTCCTTAACATTTAATTTCCATTGTCCCTAACATTTAATTTCCTGTGTATACTAACTACTAACTTATAATTTCTGTCATTTAATTTCCTGTCATTTCTTTCCATTGTCTCTAACTACTAACGTTAATTATTCTGTCAACACATAGCCGCCACTTAACGTGCGGACGCCACACACTCGTCCGCCACTTACCATGCGGACGCCACACACTTGTCCGCCACTCACCAGAAAACACTCACGATATAACGTCTGCAAAATGGCGCCGTTACTCGGTATAGAACGAAAAAAAAGAGCTTCAAAATGCTGTGTTTTCTTCACATCTGTTCTTCCCCAAATTAGAGAGCTCGAACCCGATAGAGAAGACGAACACGCCGCGCGAATCGCCCTCCTCCTCAAATCGACATTTCTTCCTCGTTTCTTCTACCAAATCATACAAGGTTAGTACCGAAATCTTCGTTTTTCAATTCTCTCTACGTTTGTAGCTTCAAATCTGTAAATGATGAACTACATTAGGAGAAATTAAGGACTGAAGTTTCGAATCCCTAATTCCTTAAATTCGAAAATTTCGAATTCTAATTGATAGATTTGTCTCGAATTTGTCCTCTATTAATCATAATATACATACACAAGGTTAAATCTTCACTTATTACACTTAGATTGGGTGTTTTGGATGAATTTAAAAATTGGTAAATGATGTTACGAAAGTCCTATGTTGAAACTAGCATTGATCAGTTTTATTTTGCCTTGATTATTAAACGAATAAATATTATGATTATAGTTGTTATTTATAAGATTAGATTGGTGACGGTATTAAAATACCTTGATTCTGACTGAATTTTTTGTGGAGAAACGAAGAATTTTAGGGGAGACTCTGTCGAATTTTCGACAGAATTTATGTTGTATAATTATTCTGTTTTTGTTTCATTCTTTGTTCAACTTGTTTTTCTATTTTTATTAATTTACGAAGTTTTTTATGTTAAATATTAAGTCTATTTGAATTAATTTCTATGTTTCTTAATTAACGTTTTTTGTTGTTATTCTCTATTTTAATTTTTATGCTGTTTTTGTTTAATTATTTTTTATGCTGTTAATTTCTATTAATTCTCATGTTATTATTACTTTGTTTGATATTTAATGTTAATTGTTATGCTGTTAATATTGTTTGCCTTTAATTTTAAATATATATTAGTATGTCTCGTACACGTGGTGGTGACTGCCCCGGTGCATCATCTTCTTCTGCACCTTGTCTTCGGGACGACGGCTTTATCTCAGTAGAGGCTCGTGCCTGGTTCGATCAGGGCAAGACTTTATTGGGAGAGAAAATTTGAGCCTGCGGTGCTAGAGGCTGCAGGGGTGGATACTCTATTTGCCAGGCTAGGACTTTCGATGATCCTACGGATAGGGCAGGGAGTCTTTAGTCCGGACTTAGTTAGAGAATTTTACGCTAGTGCCCGGGCGGGCGATATGAGCATTACTTCTTATGTACGCCATCGCCCCGTGGAGATCACACCCTCGACATTCACTTCTTTCCTGCACCTCCCGGATGGTCCTGGTGATATCCGAGGATTCACAGAGGAGTACTTGCAGAGGTCGAAGTCTAGGTGGCTTCAGGTTGTAAGTCGGAGGACCCGACGTAGGTGGGAGGAGGAGAAGGACGTCCTCCCGTTCGCTAGCTTCCCCACGCTGACTCAGAGGCTTCTCCTGGAGATCCTCAGTCATCAGATTCGCCCATCTGGGGCGCATGATGCTACTGATGAGGATTGTGCCTTACTAGACTACTTCCTAGGTCCATTTCCACCCGCTCAGCGCATCTCCTTCAGCCACGTCATGTTCAGCCAGCTCCATAAGGTGGTCTCCTACATGAGGACGAAGAAGAAGAAGATCACTCCCATTTTTCCTTTCTTCCTCGGGCTCCACATTATCGGTTTCGTCCCATTCTCAGCAGAGTTCAAGCAAGCTTTAGAGCTCCGCCCAGCGAACCGCCCAGTGTCACTACTGACTGTGCGGAGCTGGGGCTTTATACGCTCAGATGACGGTACTTGGGTCAGAGGTACCGCTGCTGTAACACCCCTACCATTAATACAGTGCTTACCGTCCAATTTCCTTACATATCAGATACACGCAGCGGATATATGCTTACATACAATGGGTGATGCAATGCCGTTAGCCACCCACGTGACTAACAAGGCTACTACTTCTACATACAGCATCGGTCTGATGGACCGGAATCCCGAGTACTACAAGTCTACAATACGTTCTCCGTTTACCAAATACTACTACAATCTTCATTCAATACAATACTCCAAGTACAATACAGTATAATCTACATACCGAGTTTACTAGGTTCCTTATACAAGTATAACCTCTTCCAGTTCATACATACTCACTAAGAGACTACTTACTACCATTCCTCACTACTACATTACTTTCTAAACCAAGGGGTGTGCTAGTTAATACACCTCTACATTCTGCTACTACTATCCAATGTAGTCACCGGTCTCGTGCCTTGACCACATTCGCTTCGGGTACCTGCACACTAAAAAATGTCCCCCGAAAGGGTCAGCTTTCGCCGAGCATGATAACCGCATACCCCGCGTACTAGTGAGGGTACGCCGACCACTTGGTCGAATACATGCGGTTGATTTCACTCAAAGATACATGCATACATGCTCTTATACACAATACAACAATACTTACGCAAGGCATACATACATACACTACATTACATACAAGGAATACAATAAACCATCCAATACATACTTACCTTCTTCCGAAATACACATACTCATTACATACATAATATACAATTCCTGTTAGCTTCATTGGTCCACCCGGTTTAATCGGGTGGAGATTACTCTTTTACTCGTTACTTCATACACATACATACTCATACTCATACTTACTTACGGATCCATACTTACTTACTCTTACTCTTACTCAAGTTAAGTCGTCGGGACCTCCGGCCCTGGGGACTACACCGTCCCACCTCCGGGATTTACTTGACTCACCAATCCGGGATGCTACCCATTTAAGGGATTTGGGCCGCGGACCAGTTTAAGAGTCAGGAATTGCAGCCAACCTCTTGTGACTCCGCATCCTCACGCGTGGCCGAAGCTATATCGGACTTGTACTCATTCCAATTTACTCACTTAAGTTAGGAGTTAGATAGTTAGGAATTAGTACAAGTCAGCATCCAAGCCACAATAATACAATACCCATATACACTTACATACAAATACATTACAATATACAAGTACACTACAAGTATGATACACTTCATCATCATTCATATGTTTCATGAATTATACAAACTATTGTTCAAGACAAATATCAAGAACAATGTAAACAAGCACAAGTAGGTGCAATATAGTCCGATTCATGCATTTATCTTATTAGGTGATCAAATAAGCACACAAATCGGGGTAACCAGATTAGGATACAGGGCATGAAGAAATCATACCTTTCACCGTTGACTTTGGATGCACCGACTCCCTTCGGTGTTCAACTAGTCGAATCCTATGACATACATACAATTGGGTGGTTAATTATCCATAACTAACCTTACTTATTACTTCCCAAAGGTTTCCTAGTTCATTCTTACTAACTCTTTGTTACTTAAATACATTTACTTAAGTTACTTACTTACAATTATTTTCTAAGCTTGTTTATAGCCTTAATGACCTTTAAACATCACCAATCATGTCTTAATTAACTTATAATATCATTACCCATCCTTACCCCACTTTAGTTTAGCTTTAAAATACATTCTGGGCACTTTTCAGGGTGGTCCTGGTTTGTGTCCTGGTTTTAAACCCGGACCAAATCACTGGAACAACTCTCGGGTGAAAATAAGGCTTGGTCCTGGTTTGTGTCCTGGTTTTAAACCCGGACCAAACCACTGGAACAACTCTCGGGTGAAATTTTTGCATCGTCCGGGTTTGTGTCCTGGTTTTAAACCCGGACCAATTTGTTTTTAGAACTTACGGGTGTATTTTTGGGGTTGTCCTGGTTTGTATCCTGGTTTCAAACCAGGACAATTCCAGCCTGTTTCAAAATTTACAGTTTTTAAGCTTTGTTTCAATTCCAAACTTCTACCAATCTCTTTCTTTATTTTTCTACATATAATCTAACATGTTTTAACATTGATTAGGCATTTTAAACTAGTCTAATCCTCCTCTATAAAAATCTGTTACATCCACCCATTACTTAGAGTTTTCCTCTCCTGTTACCATGTTCCTTCTCCAATAAATGCTACAGATTTTTCATTTCCTCTTCCCATTATTCCTATGGCTCTTCTATAGCCTCATTTGCATTATACTCAACCTAAAGCCTTACTCACTACCTTACTCACTCATCCAAGTCTCACACATTAATTATCCCTTGTTTCTCCAACACATTTCAATACCTCTTGCTACAGATTTTTCCTTAAACCTTTACCATTCAATACCCCCTCCATTAATGCTACTCCCAACATTCTAAATCCATTACTTTGCCACTCTAGTTCTCCTCATTACCAAGACCCTCTTCAAATCTGTTTTCAAGGTACTAAACTACTCACTTAAACTCTCCAAATTCACTTAGTTATTACCTAGGTAGTTTTCCTTTCTTACACAACTAGGTCCTCCTATTTCCATACAAATTTGGGCAGAGGTTCCCCTATAATTTTAACATTGCCCACATACATATTCAGCTCACACATCCATTCTAGTTCACAATTCAACACTTATTTCACCTGTTTCAATAGCCAAAAATATACAAGCTCCCATATACAATACCAATACTAAAACACTCATAAAAATTCCTGCACATAAACTCTCATTCCCAATCTGTTTTAACAAGTTGTAACATATCTTTTAAGGCTTCAAAATACTTATATCCTCTTATACATTACTCTACTACAAAAATACCATTTTACAATACACATCTTCATTTCTAAAATCTGTTATATATACAAACATACACAGGGTTACACAATGAGCATTCTTACCTGTTTTCCTTCTAGATTTTCTTGTTCCTCTTGCTTCTCCCTTCCTCTCTTTCTCCACCGGTTTAGCAATACAAATTCTCTACTCTACAACCCATACACATACACATTTCAATACACTAATAACTAACCCTAACTATTATTTAGGCTTTAGATGTAGGTTTCTAGGGTTTAGAAATTGTATTACCTTCCAAGAGTGCAAATGAAGCTTGGAGTGGTTCAAGAACAAGATTTCCAACTCCTTCAACAAGCCAAAATCGGCTAGAACACAAGAGACCAAACAAGGTTTAGTCTAAATTTTCGTTTTGCCTTTGAGGCTAGAAAAAGATGGAGTTTTCAAAGATATTTTTACCTCAAAGAACAAGGAGAAGGAGGGCCTTCTAATGGTGGTGTTGAGGCTCCAAATGGGGTATACCCATAAAAACGAAAGTTCTCCGTTTCGATTTTTGAAAAGAGGGAAATGTTCCTCTTGATGAGAGGATTCCAATGGTGTAGTTTTTATAATTTTTGGAGAAGGTTTGATTGGGTGACAAGAGGAGAGAAGGTAGGTTTTTGTGGGTTTGCTTGTTTCTCCATTGATGTCGCATGGAGGAAGGAAAAATAGAGAGTGAGGGAGATGGGTGTGTACGTGAGTGTTGTGAGGAGAATGAGGGAATTGGAGAGAGAGTGTGAGAGAGGGAGTTACTTTAGTGTTTTACTTTTTGCTTTTTAATTAGTTTGTTTGTTTGTAAATAAGAAGAGAGTGTGAGGGAGTGTGAGAGAGGGAGGGGGAGTCCATCGGATGACAGCCCACACACACTCAAACAGTTTACATTTTATTTTAAAAGTGGACACATAAGTTTTGGTTATTTATGTTTTTGCCCCACAACTTCCCGTTTTTGACAGTTTTTACTAATTTCTCGTTTTATTGATTTTATTGGTTATAAAGCTTCACTAATATTTATTAATGATTATTTAGTTGACCAAAATTGTTACAAGTCTATTTGACCCGCTTAAAGTAACGTTTTCCCGGTTACCTCAAAAAACGCGCTTTAAGGTTCGTTAGTGTTTTTAATCCATTTTACGGATCCGTTTTCTTCGGGGTTTGTTCCCATATATTATTTAGGTCTTATTAAACCTTTAGAATCCATATAATACTCTAACCGAGGTCTCATACCTCATATGGTTATTTAACGCTTATTTAGCGTTTTCCAGTTCTTAAGCGTTTATTTATTTCTTTTGGATTTATTTTTCCTTACTGATATTACTCAAGCATTATTAGGCTCTTAAATACGGATTAGAATTATCTTAATCACTATATTTAAGTTTGGGGTATTTCAGCTGCTCAGTCTTCCACTGCATCTTCCACAGCAGCGGGGACCTCTACGGGAGCTACACACTCGGCTGATCCCGACCCACCGTCCGCTGACACTGCACAGGGAGAGGAGCCCTATGTGCCGCCTACTGACGTGATGCAGACCCCTGCTCCTGTACCATACTCGACAGATCTACAGAGTCAGCTCCAGGCATTCCATCAGATGCAGCAGCAGATGCATCAGCGCTTTGAGAGCTTTGAGCAGAGGGTGACACAACGTCTAGACCAGAGTGATGAGCTGCATATACAGGCAGCGCAGCAGCATGAGCGGACCGCTCAGCTCCTAGAGCGTCTCCTCGCTCAGTCAGGCCAGGGACCTGCACAGCCTCCACCACCACCACCACAGTGATTTTATTTTATTTTATTTTCTTGTTATTTTTATTTCATTTTATATTTCTCTGACTTTTTGTAGACTATTACTGTTTAAACCTTGTTCTAACATTTGATATATTCAGGAAGGTAACAGTGTGATTTACTTTATGTTTTTATTTTATGAATTTTTATTTATGTTTTTCATTTAATGATTTTCTTTTGGTTCAATTGGAGTTCTGCTGGCTATATATGATTTTCTTTTCAGAACAAATTCTATGTCGAATATATAGCTGAACTCACCTTTGGAAAGCAACCTCAGTTGCTTTGGAATTTCAAAATCTTCGGTTGAACACTTGTGCAAACTCAAGTGTGAGGAACGTCTCACCCCTGCCAAAGCTCTAAGTGTGAGGAAGGATACCTTCCTCAATCTACGATACAAGGGGAGTTTCAATTCTTCATTTATTATATTAATGTTCAACCTATATGCGTTTAATCCTTTATGAGTCTGTCATATTTTGAAGGGTCCTTTTCTTGAATTAATTTTGAACAATGAGGACATTGCTCCTCTTAAGTGTGAGGAAGGAGAGACCTTTCCCTGAAAATATGACAGTTGTTCGATAATGCCACACTCGCTTTTTGCTACTCTAAACTGCCTATATAAAAAAAAATTGATTGATAAAAATGAGATAAATAATTGTAGAAGTGTCTGAAATTATGTCAAGTGACAACTGAAAGGTAGTTTTATTTTAAAGGAGTTTGTATAAAATTATTTTCCTTCAAAATACTCTATTTTTACTCGAAAAATGATAGATCTGCCAATTGTAAAAATCAATTTAGTTTAGCTTGGGATTATGGAAATATGTGGAAGGTCAAGGAAAGAAAAGGATAAAGACAAGGTACTCCGCTGTTTATGAATTTTTCTAACCAGAACAGGCCTCGTCTATCCGGTTATTAAGTTCTTTGGGGCGCTTTAACACCTATCTACCTAAGGTCTCGTGATCTGGGATAGAATACCCAACACCGCTACAAGGATAGAGAGAAAAGTCTGGGGTACAGAAAAATAATGCAATTCAAAAAAATATATATAAAAATAATATGTGCTTTGTATATACAATTTGCACATTCAAAAAGAAATGTAAATATAAATTGCAAATTATATTCATAAGCATGAGTACGTGGTGTTGAAAGGTATTTCGGAATAAGGCATTACTTCACACCCCTTGTCATCCCAGGTCAGTGAATGAAATTGGTTGGAAATCCCAGGTTAATCTAACTTGTTTTCTGTAGTTAGTTTTTCTATGCTTTTATTAAAAATTTTCTTCTTCACTGTTTATAAAAACCTACTTCTAAGAGCAGAATTATTCTTTCAATTGTCACTTTGTCTAAATTCCCTTCTACACTTATTTAATCTTGTTTTATTATTTTGGCTTAGAGATAATTATATTCCTTATTTGCTTGAGGACAAGCAAAAGTCAAGTGTGAGGAAGTTTGATAAGTGCAAAACATATAGACTTTTTAGGGTTTAATCACCTTATTAATTATAGCATTTTTAGTAATGTTTCTCACTTATCTAGGGTTTTTCCTATTAATACGTTGTTATATTTACTGATGTATTTTATGTGTTAAATTGTAGGAAAAATACCTAAAACATACATATGTTTATAAGGGATTAAAAGATGGTGCATGCATGAATTACATGCAACCGCCCAATAAGGGGCGGACCACTCTGAATGGAGGCAACCGCCTCATATTGTGAGGAGGAGACACACAGAGGCGACCGCCTACAAGGAGGCGGACAACACAGAGGCGACCGCCCCTTATTGGGCGGACGTGATAGAGAGAAAAGTGTACCGCTTGATAAACAGGCGGACAAGATAGAGGAGACCGCCACTTATCTAGCGGACACGTGTAAATGGGCTTATCTTCTTCGGCGACTCTGCAACTTGATTCCGTCGTATCCATTAAGCAGACGGCGCCTACCAGAAAACACTCACGCGTATGTTCCTGTCCCCTGCAATAAATGAAGCAATCAGTGAGGCTGCAATCAACGAGCTCAATCAATGAGCTGCTGCTATGCTTCTTCTCCTTCCTCTATAAATACAACGCTCGAACACCTTCTCCAGTGTCCTTCCAGAGGTTCCGTCCGTGGTTCCTCCTGGAGTTCCAATTCGCACCATCATTCCATCTTCATGCCACTACACATTCACTCACTCGTTCATTTTCATTTCTAATCTCCCGCTTCTCCATTTGTTTTCTTTTCATCTCATTAATCTCACCTCTAGTCTCACGTATTTAAATAGAAGACCAAACTATTTAATATGTTAGGTTAGAGTTTGTATGCTTTGGGAATAATTATTATGTTCTGTATTAATTATGCAATGTTTTTACTGGTTTTAATTTAATGAAGTTTGTTACGCTTAAAGCTCATCTCTCGCCTTTTTAATAAATGTCATGAGTTTATTAAATTGCTTGCTAAGTCTATTTTGATCAGACCAGGTGATAAATAGATAGGTTGATTAAGCCGTAAATCTGGAGAAAGCTCTATTATGATTTAATGAGTTAGTATTTTCAGATGCAATTATATTTCCTCGAACTTAATGTCCGTTTACATAAGAGTGCTCGAACCTTGATTAGACCGAGCATTTCTGGTAAACGAGTTCTTATGAGGCTATGACTTAGTCCTTAAGATAAATAACAGGAATTTTGCCAGACAATTATAATTAAACCAGTAGGAATAGCATGAAAGAATAGATAATATTAATCTGAACCAGAGTCCCGTTTAGTTTATCTGTTAATTTAGTTTATTTTATCTTTCCTTTTATTTATAAAAAAACAAGTCAATTAATCCCCCCTCCTGTGACACGCTTAGGTACTTTAATATGTACATTAGTCCCATGGTTCGATATCCGGTCGCTTACATTTCACTATACTACTGCGACCGGGATTTGTTTGCAGCCCGACGTTTATTTTGAGTTTTTAATTTCTTTTCTTTTAATTTTACACCATTTCAACCACTCACTTTATAATGTCTGCAGTCGCCGTATCTTCAGTGCGAAGACAATGGCCCCCAGTTCTAAATCGTGGGTAGGGTAGTTCTCTTCATGCTTCTTCAGCTGTCGGGAGGCGTATGCTACGACCTTCCCGTGTTGCATCAATACACAACCCATACCTCTGCCTGATGCGTTGCAATAGACCTCAAAACCATCTGGACCGTCTGGTAAAGTCAGGACTGGTGCAGATGTCAGAGCGTCCTTGAGACTCTGGAAAGAACTCTCACAGTCATCTGTCCACTCGAATGGAGCATCCTTTTTCATCAAGGAAGTCATCAGTTTCGAGACACTGGAGAAGTCCTTCACAAACCTCCTATAATAACCTGCCAGACCGAGGAAGCTCCTAATGTCGGTAACTATCTTTTGCCTAGGCCAGGTGCGCACTACATCAATCTTTGCCAGATCAATAGCGATCCCGGCTTCAGAAATCACATGGCCAAGAAAGAATACTTGGTTCAACCAAAACTCACACTTTGAAAATTTAGCTTACAGCTGATTCTTTCTCAATGTTTGCAACACACTTCTCAGGTGGCTTTCGTGCTCACCCTTGGATTTCGAGTACACAAGAATATCGTCGATGAAGACTACCACTAACTTGTCCAACTGATCTTGGAACAAGCGGTTCATTAAGTCCATGAACTTGGCTGGTGCATTCGATAGACCAAATGGCATAACCGTAAACTCATAGTGTCCATATCTGGTTCTGAATGCTGTCTTCTCGATGGCACTGTCACGGATGGCAATCTGATGGTATCCGGATCATAGATCTATCTTGGAGAATACTGATGCCCCTTTCAACTGATCAAATAAGTCGTCGATGTGGTAAATGGTAACGGTTCTTCACCGTAACTGCATTCAGCTCTCTATAGTCAATAGACAGGCGGAGGCTACCGTCCTTCTTCTTCACGAAGAGGACTGGCGCTCCCCATGGTGAAACGCTAGGGCGGATAAACCCCTTGTCGAGTAGGTCCCTCAGCTGCTCCTTGAGCTCTGTCATCTCTGCTGGAACCATACGATAGGGCGCCTTCGCAATTGGTCCGGTGCCCGGAAACAAATCAATTTCAAATTCAACTTCCCGTGCTGGCGGCATGCCCGGCAGTTCCTTAGGAAATACATCAGGAAACTCCGACACTACCGGCACATCTGGGCTAAACTCTGGGTCTCTCTCTATGTCCTGGACATAGCAGAGGTATACATTATTCCCTCGTCGTAGTTCACGATACATAGCCATGGCGGTGATGATCTGAGTCGAAGGCTCCCTGGGCCTCTGGCGGTAAGATATTGTAACCCCAGATGGACTCCGAAGAAGCAGACGATGCTCGGCACACAGGATTCTGCCCTTGTACCGCTCCAACCAGTTCATCCCGACAATCACATCAAAACCAAGCCCATCGAACTCTATCAAGTCGATCGGAAACTCTTCATCTCTGATTCGTACAACAACATCTCGCTGGTAGCGGGTACACCTGATCCGCTCTTTCGACGGGAGAGTGACTAGAAAATCTGGCATCTCATCACCGTCTAACCCCAGCCTCTTCGCAAAAGAGAGCGAAATAAATGTATGTGAGGCTCCGGAGTCGAACAAGATCGAAGCGTCCACGCCATTGACTGGAAAGGTACCGGTGAGGATTGTGCCGCTTCTGCCGGCTTCTGCCTCATTGCAGACACTCAGTATACCTCCCGTTCCGAGTGCACAGCCTAATTCATTGGCAAACTAATAAGTATTTGGTAACAACACGGTTGACATACTTCAAACAACTCCACTTTATTCATTAACACACTCTTCTTACAACATCAGTTGGTTTACACTGTGGACATAACTAACACATACAGCATCCTTAACATACACTGATTTAACATATCACATAATTATACAAGGTTTTAAAACTGTCTGAAGGTCAAATTCAAACGTCCGGGTTTCATGTGTGTGGCATTGATCACTGCCGATGGTGCGGTATTCAGTTTGATCTTCCTGATGCCATGATATAGCATCCTTGACTACCCACCCATGATTAGTACATCTCCTGATTTCAACACTAACTTCCTTGCGAGATCAGCACGCTTTTGCTCGCCATATATAAACACTGCGGTATCACCAATGGACCAAGACACCACGGGCACTACCTTACTTAGAGACTCGGGTGACTCGTCCTTATCTTGGTGTAAACCTAATCGTCCACCTTTCTGGTAGAAGTTCACAATACACAAATCTGCTTTAACACTTGAAATTGAATCTGTTTCAACTTGCTGAGCAATTCCCGCGGCGTGGTTAACGACCGCGAGGAACTCCTCAGGTATCTTCACGCGGCTGTGGTTGCGGTTGTGGCCCTTGTTGACCCTCACCGCCTTGCTGCTGCATCGCAGCTAATAACTGTGGGACCATCTAGGCTACGGCGGCCACAACAGCGTCGGCCATGACTTGCGCCGTAGGGTTCTCCCCTGGTTCCCGGTATCGCCAATACCGCGCCCGCGGCCTCGACCTCGTGGTCTACCTGACATCTGAATTCATATGAGCATTTATTAGTACTGTGCTTGCACACTTATCGGTCCAACGGTTGTATCATCTTCCCGACAGTAAGGTATTTCCACACTTAGTTAGTGGTTAGCCTTCTCATAACTGTTCACTTAGGTAACTATGGTTAGATTCCCTAACTCGGTATATCCCTAAGCTCGATATTCTAGCCATCAGAGCGATACTTCGCTCTGATACCACTTTTTGTAACACCCCTACTACGCACTTAACAATTAATCGAAATCGTAGCGGAAATAACAACTAAACAATAACTAAACGGTTCGGTGCTACAAAGCCGTTAACCACCCACGTGGTTAACAAGGCAAAATAAATACAAGTGTATCGGTCTGATGATCAGACTCCCGAGCATAGAACTAATAACCTTTAATACATTAACAAAATACCGAGTTGTAACTACATCCATAAACGTAACTATACATCACAAACTGTCACTGTGAACTGTTAACGACCATCATTATACTACAACGATTCCAAAATATATCGCCTCGGGAGCACAGGCGCATCCCGGGCTCAACATCCAAAAACGACCCAAAAGTAATCCTGCATCCTAGAATCTAAAGCCATTCCGCTTCTTCGATCCTCATCCTTCAGTAAAAGAAATATGGAGCCCCCGAGGGGGTCAGCAACCCTTGGCTGGTATGGTTAACGCGTAGCCCATCGGCTACCGGGATACGCGCAACTAATTGTCATGATGACATGGCATTCATTTTAAACATACAACATATATATATAATAGCAAAAGTATTGCATACAACTTCACACATAGTACACAATAACAATTCCTTTTAGGAAATGAACCAACATAATTAGTTCCCATGGAGAGCCTAGAGAATGTTGCCATACTCATGCTAAGCTCGTTACATAACTCGTTACCATCCTGTTAGATTGAACGGATAACTTAACACAAGGTGCCTCGGATATAGTGATCCAAGCACACCGAAACAAAACATAGTATGCCCCTGTGGCCCGACGTGAGTCAGTAAAATAGCCTTGGTTAACCTAAAGGGAAGGTTGGAAACCAAATTGGAAAACAACCATAACATACAAAGAGAATCGAACCGGTTAGGACATCGACTCCCATACTCACACGTGTGGCCGGAACAGACCGGACTCCTCACTTCCCCTGTTAGCACTTGTTAGAAGTTCAACATTGAACTCAATGAACAAATCACAAACAATTGGTTAAGTCTTGTTAGACACACACAAGGGAAGAGAGAGTCTTACTTAACAATACAATAATATTTAACAACTATAAACTCATTACATGACTTAAGTCTTACAAGGTCATAAACACACAGAAAAACAAACAACACACCAGCCGGTGTAAACCGGTAGGCAACAGACTGCAAGAAAACCATACCTTGCTCCTTGCTTTGACTGGTTTCCACCTTTAAAGAATCCTATACACATTTAGTAACGTCGGTTAATTAATGTACTAATCCATTGTTAACTTTTACTTCACTTAACTAGTTATTTTGTATTCACACTTTGTTATAACTTCTCACCTTTTAAATTGTCATTATTACACTCCTAACATGCCTTATATAACTTTATAACATCATTACTAACTAATCCCCATCATTAGACATCATTATCTAACCTTAAACTAACTTTTAAAAGTGGTCCGGGACTTGGTCCCCAACTAAGGTCCCGGGCCTTCACTTAACAAAACCCTCGGCCTGTGTTTAATGGGGTGGTCCGGGACTTCATACAAGTCCTAGGTCCCGGACCAATGTAGGAAAAATCTCTCGGGGGTAAATCAGGGGGTGGTCCGGTACTTCTTACATAACCTAAGTACCGGACCAAGGCTTAAGAATCCTCGGCCCTTTTAAATGCATGGTCTGGGACATCATCCAAGACCTAAGTCCCGGACCACTGCTACAGATTTACATTTTGAACATTTTCTAAGTCTTGTTGCAATGGTTCTCCTCACCCATTAAATGTATAAACTTGCCAAATGATCTTAGGTATATTCTACTGCCAAAATATCATCTTAAACACACCTAGTTCCTTATCTAACTTGTTACTCAATTTTTCTTAAAATTCACCAACACTTGTAACATTTCTTACAAGGTTTCTAAATTGTGTTTTTCACCTATGATAATCTCTATCCCAAAATGCTTTCTCCTTACCATAACATCATCTCCCAAGAATCTTTTCTTAACAACCTAAACTTCTAGTTGATGTCTAAGTCCTTTTGTTTCCTAGAACACCTAAGACATTACTTCTCCTCTAGTAAAACACCTAAACATTTCTAACACTTCCTAGTTCACCAAATCTTGTTTAAACACTTAGAACTTCTTGTACATCACCTAAATTTTGACATGAACTCTCCTAGAACATTACTAAGCCAAAACACATTGTCTTCACCATTAAACAATCAAGAACACTAAAATCCATCAAGAACATTCTTATACACAAAACTTCACTCAATTTACACTACATCACAATATAGTGCATAATTTAAATTGCTTGGCACTTAGGCCCTTAAATAACATGGCTCTTAGGCCCTTAAGATGCATAATCTTAAACACTGAATTTCCACAATATATTTGCCTTTGACCTGCAAATACACTCAACAATACATATGCCTTTTACTAAGCCCTTGAGAGCATTTTTCTAGGTCATTCACCATTGGCTCCTTAGATCATTTCAATAAGCAACATAAGCTCATTTCTCCTAAGACTTTAAACCACATTAGGTTAGTACATTTACCTCTTTTCCTCACAACCTCTTTCTTGTTTCCTTGACTAAATTGGCAAGGCTTTTGATTGTTTGTCAACTTCTAAATAATATACAAGCAAGGTAATGAGCATTCAAGCTTCAAGCTTAAACTCATTGTAAACCCTAGATTATACATTGTTTTAAAAAAACATTAAGATAGTTGTTTTACCTTAAAACTTGAAGAAAGTTTGAATATATATCAAGAGAGGACTCCACCTAGTCCATGAAAGGTTGAAATGAAGCTAGAACAAAGCAGCATAAGGACACCATTAAGGGTGATTTTTCGGACAACACAAAAACATGAAGGAAACATCATTTTTCTTTGAGTTTCCTTACCTAGAAGCAAAGGAGAACAACAATATGTGAAAAGATGAGCTCAAGCTCCACCCATGGTGATTCCTCTTGGCACCGAAATGGAGCTCTTGGGATTTTGAGAAGATAGGAATGAAGAGCTTGATGAGACTAAGAGAATGGTGGTCTTTGTTTTTGATTTGGCAAAGTGAGCTAGGAGTTACAAGAGGTTGAAGATGAAGAATGATGGCGGTACTATTGCAAAACCGTGAATGGAGAGCAAGAAGGAGATATAAGAGAGCTTGGAACCGTGGGAAATGAAGAGGGAAAAGAGAGAATGAAGATAAGTTCACTTTTGGAGATATTTAAGTAAAAGGTAAAGAGTGTTTTGTTTTATTAATTTTACTTACTTGATAACTAACAAGGGGGAGATGACTCACCCTTATAAAAACCGGCCCCTATATTATAACAAGGGGTATTTTAGTCTTTGTTGACCAATTGTCACACTTATAATGACATATGTTATAAACTTGCTTATTTTGTTACTTTTCACTAAAACAAGGCACATAGATGTGAAATTTTTGATTTCCCATTGATATAGACTTCCAAATGTGATACTAAGTAGTACACATATTAATTAAAGAGTAATGATGGACATTTAGCCATTCAAAACTCATTTACAAGACAATTTTTCAAAAACGTGCTTTAAGACTCCTTAAAGCACATTTTGTGTGTTAACTTGTTTTCACACTTGGTTTTCTTTGGTAATTGGTTTAATATGTTCATTAGTATACAAATGAGGTCTTGGTAAGTTCATTAGGTCTTAACCAAGCTTATCCCAAGCTTAGAGCACATTTTGGCCTTTATTGACCTTAAGGCATTTGTTTGTGTTTTCTATGGTTTAAATTGTTTACTAATGTTTCTAAGACTCTTTTTAGTCTTACTACACCTTATTTTGGTGTTTAAACAACATAACTAGGTTTGGGGTATTTCAAAAGGTAGCCCATACCCGACCCAATAATTAAATGGGTCAATAATCGTGACCCAAACCCGCTATTTTCGGGTTAGGTATGGGTCGGGTTATCGGGTTGGGTAAAAATTGTCACCCCTACTCATAAGTTAGCCAAAGTTAATGGCGTAACTCGGTAACACCCAGGAGCAATCCCTGAAGGGTGTCGGAAGCGTGACAAGAGCGCAAGAGCTAGAATGAACACTCGGGTGGAACACCGAAGGGATCCCACTTACTAGGGGATACCCTAAATTGGTAAATGATACCGATTAATACCAAGATACTTGAAGGGCATCCAGCGGACGGAAGCATGAAACAATGATCCTTATCATTGAGCCGAGTGAAATATTCTCTTCAATAACCGAAAACTGAACCGAAATAAAATTTGGTTAACCGAAAACCAAAATTTAAAAAACGGTTAAAAAAACTGAAAAAAATTCGGTTTTCGGTTATAACCGAATTAACCACACCGAATGGACACCCCTAGTGTTACCTCCAAACGAAATTACGGTATACGGAGAAGCAATGCTTGTAAACAGCCTAAGATGAGCAAAGCTCTAGGCAACGTGGCCAGTGAGCCAGGAACCCATTACAATACAAATTCAACGGTTGCAAAACCATTCTAAATCATTGGAAGAGTTACCAAGAATGGCACCGGTAAATAGTTTAATAAATAACGAGCAAAGATACCCCTCGTTAATGTCAGACCGCGAGAGCGGCAAACACATACACTCCAAGAAGAGGATGTATCTCTTTTAGAACTACTAATGTAGTGAAGCTTGAGCATACAATTATCACCGAACAATGTGAAATAGGCTTTGATGTCAATTATTGGAAACCGAGGAGTAATCGGTTAAGAAGAAATATGTGAAGTATGAACCTGAAGTGTAAAAACCAATAGCACTCATGGAGCTCATAGATATAAAAGAATGTCATACGCTATAATCAGCTAAGTAAATGGCGAACCATTGTCTAATGGTAGAAATACATGAGCGGAAGCTAATGAAATTGCGGATGCCATGCATGGAAACCAAGTTCGTAAGCAAACACGAATATGGTGCGCAGCAAGCGACCAATACATGTGAATAAATCACTCAATAATATGGAGTTGATGAATAAAGATGGTAGACAGACCGGGCAGCAAGGAAACAATGTGCATTCCTATGGCAATAGCATAAGTGATTTACCGCCAAGAGTTTACGCCTTTGCACTCTATAGGACTGAGTGTTTTGGTATTGCACTTGTGAAGTAATGATCTAGTGGGATAGCAAGAATTTGGAGAATGTCAATTGTGGTAAAAGTAGAAGGAAACTTATGAAGTCATAAGGATCGATGCATAGAAAACGCAAGGTCATACAAGTAAAGAATAAGTGGGCATAATTCAGAATCCACTGACAACAGCGGAAGCACTACAACTAAGTAGTGGCTAAACCTCAACCGACAATAAGTCGGGAGAACCATGTGAATAATCACTCAGGTATACAATAGTATGTACAATGATCCTAGAGAGCTGGATAGAAAACCTGTAACCCATTGAGTTCGCGTACGGTAAAAGAATACCACACTTGATTGATAAACCTTATTCCCAACATGAAAAGGGAGAAAAAGGTGATGTCTAACACAGTAAGAATAACGAAGAAGGTGAACAACCTGAATTATCAAGGTCGCGCAACAGAAGCCAGTGGGCCCAGAATTTTAAGGTTTAGTACACCTAATGAATAAATGGCTAATTATCAATGCCTTGAAGCCTCTAAGGCTAGAACCGAACCCGGTTAAGAGTTAAACAAACTCCGATGAGAATTATTGGTGCGGGGACTAACCAACAATATGGTTAAGACCCTTTGACCAGAATACAATATGTAATAGACCGCATGGAAGTTGAACCACTCCGTGACAGCTAAACGCCTTAGACCTATGTCCAATGTTGACACATGGTAGATTACGTGGGTGTAATCCCTTTTTAAGGGGGGTAGGGCAAAAACCGTGAAATGTATGTTTTACGTGAAAGTGCGTAAACTACAATGCGCATAGAGCAAAAGAATTTGCTTTGATGATTGGTACCTATGTTACATAAACATTTGTATCCACTCATTGTGTAAACTTGAGTATTTGTGAGATTATAAGTGGAATAGATTAGAGAGACTCCAAGGGAATGAGAACCCCGATTGGTAATAATTTGGGAAATGTGTATGTTTGAAGAGTTTGATGAGTATAAATCGGTATGAAACCGATCCTGAACCTAGTGGGAAGTGAGTCCCCTAGGTAATTTGAGTTGATTGTATTTGTGAATAATTTGAGGATAGAAATTGATTTTACTTGTGAACTATTGGAGGATAGAAAAACTAATTGGAGAACTAACTTTGGATTTCTTAGGTAAGTATTTTGGGATAAATTGAGTATTAATTGATAAGATGATTAGTAAATGAGTAAAGAATTTTATAAATGGGTAAATGTATTGATGGGTGTTTTTGACTAGAAAGATTAAGAAGATAGAAAATGAAGTTAATGATTGACTATTTGATTGGGTGAATTGGGGTGGGAGGTGGAACTTAGTTTGCTAGCGATCAAGGGAAACCAAACATCAAAGTGGGGTGGATGGATAGTTCAACACCAATGATGATCACAACGGGGTTGAATGACTCTTGAAGCTCCTTATAAGTGGCCACAAGTAATCACACTAGTAATAGGTGAAACTAACATAAATTGGAACTTGGAGATGTATTGAGTTTTCAAAATGAATTTTCAAACTGGTTTTGGCACAAATGATTTTCTTCAAATTTGAAAATGAGGACCGGTTTTGAAACCGCTCCCACGGGCCCTAGTGGATCTTTCATGGCTAGGCACCGGTATCAGGTTGAAACCATGGAGGTGAAGCTGGTTGTGAGTCGATGAAAGTGATGAATAGTTTTGAAACCATTACAACGGACGAGCAACGGTACTAAGTGACCGGTAGGACGTTTGTAATGTGTGTTTTGTATTTGTCCAAGGGCCGCCGGATATGAGTAGTCCGGTCAGAGAAGAGTACCCACTTTGGAGCCTAAGGATTCTCTAGAGGTGCAAATGAATTTGATCGGAACCAAAGGACCGTAGAGCCAGAAAGCGTAAGTGCTCAATGTCATGACGGCTGTGAACCAGATAGCATAAGTGTTCAAACGTGACCAGTACCTGAGGGATCACTCGATATGGGAGAGGACTGTTGTGCCTTCTTTATCTATGGATGGACCTCATGGAGAGTTTTGTACAATGATATTTTGGGTTGCTATGCTTGCTTGACATGTTGTTTGGATGTGTGGTATGCAATGAGTTAGGCTTTTGTAGTCTGACAGGTTATATAGAGTTTATAACCTTTCTGTTGAGTATTTTGGTGACTAACACTTTTAGATCCACCAACTTTAAGGGTAAAGTTCTTTAAGGGGGGTAGGTTGAAATACCCCGAACTTAACTAGGGTGATTAAATTACTCTAATACGATATTGAGGGCCTACTAGTGCCTAATGAATTTTGGTAAAGAGAATAAATCCAAAAGAAACAAGAAAAATGCTTAAAAAGTGAAAAACGCTAAATTGAGCGTTAGGTGACCCTAGGAGGAATACGACCTCAACAAGAGTATTAAATGAATTTGAAAGGCTTAATAAAGCCTAATTAATGTATGGGAACAATTCCCGAAGAAAACGGATCCAAATAATGTGTTAAAACGCTAATAAAGCTTTAGCCCACGTTTTTCGAGAAAACCCGAAAACGTGACTTTGAGTGGTCAAATGAACCTGTAAAAAATATAGTTCATCAAATAACTATAAATAAACATTAATGGAAGATTAAGAGCGATTAAAATAAAAGAAACGAGAAAATTCCGCAAAATAGGCCCAGTTAGTGACTAGTGCTAAACCGGGTAAATTAACGAGCGTTGTCGGTAAGAGATGAAAAAAAAGCTCCAACTTGCATATTTAAATGGGGCCGGTTTTAATAGATGAGTCAGCCCTCACTCACACGAAATAAGTAAAGAAAGGAAGAAAAGAAAAAGAAAGAAAGGAAAAAGGTAGAAAAGGTAACTACCCTCTCTCTCCTCCCCCACTTTTCTCCTTTCCTTTTCGCTTTCCTCTCTTTCTTCTTCCCCACCGTCACCTTCCTCCTCCCTCTACAATTTCTGGCAATTTTCACCCCTCCATGGCAGCCCACCTTCTCAAGCTTGCCCAAGCCACACCAAGGCTCCAAATTAAGAAAAAAAAAACCACATATTCTTCTTCTCCTCCTCAAGCTCTACACTTCCCTCTTTTCAAAATCTGAAAATGGTGAACTTCATCTCCATGGGTTTTCCCCATTTGAAGAGAAAATGGCATCAATGTGTAGCTTGGAGTCTCCTCTCTCTCCTAAGGTAAAAATATTCAAGAAAAACTCATTTTTCTTCACCCTCCTTTCTTGACCAATTTTGCCCCTCTTTGACACCTCATTTTTTTCTTGTTTTGGAGCATTGGTTCAACACTCCAATGGTGGTGGAACCCTCCTTTTTATTCATGGGTGAAAACTCCTCCTAAGCCTCCAAAGGTAAAAACCCTAACTTTGTGCTTTAAGCCCCTCCATTGAATTTGAGTGATTCTAAGGGTTTAGAATTTTAATTGAACTTATTTTGTGTTCCTTGGGTGTGGGATGGAGTCTGGCAACTCCATTCCCACTTGGCCGAATTTGAGAAGAGGAGGAGCAAGAGGAGACTTGAAATAAGAACTTGGAAGATTAAGGTAAGAAATCTACCTTAAACCTTGTTTTAATTGTTTTAGAATTTGGGATGGGTTAAATTAAATAATTAACCCAAATTATGTGAAATAAATTAGTTGGTTGAAGTTGAGGGAATTTGTGGATTGTTGTTTGAATTAAGGGCTTAAGTGCCAAGCTTTTGAGCAATTGTGGTATATTGTGCTTTATGAAATTTGGATGAGGTTGATGGATTCATTGTGTGCTGGTAGGACCCTTATATGGGTGTGGCTAGATTAGGAATGACAATTGGTGAGAATGGTGAATTTGTACATGTTAGGTTTATGGGGAGGTTATGACGAAATTTTGATAGGAAATAAGTGTTTTAAGGTGACTTGATAAATTGGAGAACCTAGGTGTTTGTAGTGTTTAGTAGAGGGGATTAATAGCCTTGAAATGGTGAATGAAGGATGGGTTTGAAAGGTGTAAAAATCTATAGCAAAGTGACTTGTGAGGATCTTAGAAATGCTAGGAAAGAGTTAATGTGCAAGACTTAGGAAATGAAAGTTGAACTTGGGTTTAGAAGTGAAAATGTATAAGAATGAATTGGAATGGTCAAAATCAGAGAGACCAAAGTGTAAGGTGCCAAGAAGAAGTTAGAAATGCATAAGAGTGCAAAATGCAAAAATGTGAATGGAAGTTTGTTGAATTTGGGCAAGAAGTTGAGTGTGGATTTAACCAAGGATTTGAAGTGGTTTAGAGCATGTTTTGAGGTGTTTATTTATGTAGGAAACTTGTGTAAAGTTTATGGAATGATTAGGGGTGGATTAAGGGTTGATTTGGGGTTGAAACATTACCTTAATAGCAATTTTTAGCAGGGTCCGGGACTTAAGATAGGAACCAAGTCCCATACCGCATCAAAAAACAAGCCGAGAGAAAAAACTAGGATTGGTCCGGGACCTAGGTCCAGGAGCATGTCCCGGACTAGGGTAGAAAATTTGGCCAAGAGTTAGCTAATGTATTGGTCCGGGACTTTGGGTCCGGCCCAAGTCCCAGACCACCCCCAGAATGCTCCCAAAAGTGTTTTTAAGGGTTTAAATGATGGGGGTTTGAATGGTATTGGTTTTAGATGATGTTTAGGAGTTGTTTCGTGACCTTTAAAGGTCCTAAGAAGTGTAAACAAGTTTAAGAAGTGATTCAGTAAGTTGAGGAACTAAGCATACTAAGTTAAACCGAAATAAAGTGATAACGGGGTAAGTACGGGAGTAGCAATTATGTACCTACCGTAACGCCTTATTATTAATAGAACCATTTGACATGTAATCAGTGGTTCAAGAGTAAGACTCGAGGAAAAAGTGTGAACCGAGGAACGTGAGAACACCCGGTAAAGTTAACCCCGGTGAAAGGAATGATTTTCTCATACCCTGTATCCTAACTTTGTTACTCTGATTTGTGTGCTTGTTTGATTGTGTAATCACTATAACAAGATAAATGCACGAATCAGATTGTTTGCACTTGTTAGTGCTTGTATTGTATTGTTGCTTGTTGGATTGTAATTTGAACTGAAGTTTGTATAATTCATGAAATGTGTGAATTGTGAATGAATTGTTTGAATTTTGATTGTGTATTGTAGTTCGACTCATAGTTGTGTCTTGTTTGATTTGAGACTCTAAGAAAGAGTCAGGTTGTGAATTAATGAAAACGGGGAAACCCACTAAAACTATCGAACCCAGAAAAGATAACACAAACTACGAACTCACTAAAATGTGAGAGAATTGTATGGGAACTAGTGAACTCCCGATAACGGTTAGAGAACCAAATTGACTTAATCCACAAAACTAATAATGGTGGACGTATTAAGTAACCTCTATTTAGAGGATTGATCAGTGTTCAAACTTGAACCTTGAGAGAAATAAAGTATGGTAAGGGATCACCAAACCCCTTAGAAAGATAGTCGAACCCTAATGAGAGGAACTGACTAAAATGAACAATGTCCCGAACATGAGAGTATTCGTTAAGTTCGGTAAAACCCTAAACCTTCGAATACTAGACATTGAGAATTCCCTAAGCTAATAGATGTTATCGAGAGAGATACTTCTAGGCTAATTGTATAGCCCTTTTGTATTTGTAAGCCCGGTGGTGGGTCTTGTATATGACCCTGCCCGGAGGTCATGGCAAAGACATAAAAGATGCCTTTGAGTATTGAGTATTGGTTTGAGAATTGACTTAAGAATTTGAGCATTGAGTATTGAGTTGTAACTTGAGAGAGAGTTGAGAGTTGATTTGGTAATTGAGAATTGAGCTTGAGATTGAGTATTGTAGACCTTGGGTGAGATTGAAAGTAAGAGAAATGACTAAGGCATAGTGAGGTAGAAACCCTCAAGGCCTAAGATTAAGTAATACTAACTAACAAACTCATTGTGTTAGTGTGATTATATTCCTTGATTGAATGTGGAGTATTTGTGTGAATGTACATATATAATGTATGTTGTATGCATGTTGATTGAAATAAAATGAATCGCATGCTTTCGACCAAATAGTCGGCGTACCCTCGCTAGTCCACGGGGTATGCGAATTTCATATGTAGCAATTTTGCTGAGCCCCTAGGGGCACCGTTGTTATTTTCCAGGTATAACGAACCCGATCATCATTCGAGAGTAGGACGGGGTTGCTATGTAAGCATGGGTAGTGATTAGTGAAGGTAGTAATTATTTGAAATGTTGACTCGTAAGCCGAATGGTTACCGGCAATTTGATGATTGTAGAAACTCAGTATAGTAATGAATGGATGTTGTAATTGTATAATATGGATTGGAGGTTGGTATTGGAATTGAGATTTGTTAAGGAATTGGAATGTATTGTTGGATAGTATACTCGGTATGTTCGACATCAGACTGATACTTTAATTTGTTTGTTGTATTTGAGTTTGGATTGGCCTTGTTAGTCACGTGGGTGACTAACGGCATTGTATCACCCCCGGTTGTATTAGAATTCCGCTGCTTGTGTACTGGTAATGGAGACGGGTTAGGAGATAATTGTGTGATTACCGGTAGGGGTGTTACAACCTATTGCAATAAATGACCAGGCCTTGCAGGCTAAGTCAACTCAGCATAATCAAGAAGATGCCTATATTACTGATAACCAAATCAGACAAGCAAAGGGTGAGTTAGTGGATATTATAGTTGAAGAAAGTGAGGCTGAGACTAAAATAATTTTTGAAAATTCATGCATAGTTAGCCAATCAACAGTCGGTTGTTCTCAAATTCCTCTAAACAAATTATCAAATCTGTCACTTGCTTCAGTTGCAACAAGCCTGACCACTTCAAGAAGGAATGTCGTCTCCTTAAAAATCAGTTTGGAAAATCTCAAGGAAGATCACTGATGGCATCGGTTGGTTGGGGTGACTCAGACTCTGACGATCAAGATGTAGAATCAAGCAGTCTGATTTGTCTCATGGTGCATGATCCAACTGAGTCTATGATCCCAGGCAATGAGGTAACTTGATCTCATCTTGAGATAGACCTTTATCACATATCTCCTAAAGGTTTCATAACGTTGATTGCTAAAATGGTTTTTGAAACTAACTCTCTTAAAGTTGATCTTAACAGAAAAATCTCTGAGTTAACTGAGGAACTTGAGGTCTCACATAGTCTTATGTATGCTTTGAGAGATGAAATTGAGGAGGATAAGACTATTTCCTGCTCCCTTAGATTGGATCTACAAGAATCTCGGCGTCACGTTGACTCCCTTAAAAAGGAGCTGGACAAAACCAAGAGTCTTACTGAATCCAACCAAAGGGAACAAGAGGAGACGTTCACTCAGATTGACTCTCTCAAAAGGGATCTCACTGTTTTCACTAACAAATGTTGTTCTCTCCAGAATGAGTTGAATAATTCTGAATCTAAAATTATTTCTCTAAACTCTTCTGCTAAACAACTCACTTAAAGGCTAAACGAAAAAGAGCATGCCCTCTCCCCCAAACTAGTTAATTTCATCAAGCAGGTCGCTCCCTCTGAACTGCCTGAGTAGGCCAACTCCAAGATCAAGGAAGTTAGTCAAGATCGTGATGATCTTTGAAAGAAAGTAGAAAATTTTACCAAAGAAATTGTTAATCCAGGATCTGGAGTTGGATCCACTCAATCCAAGCCCAAGTGGCATAAAGACAAATTTGATATCCCCAAAAACTTGTCCAAATCCAACAACAAACCCAAGCGCCAACAACAAAAAGAATATTTTGATTGTTGGTGGAAAGGACAACAAAATATGTTAACCTTCCTCCAACCAAGATCTGTGGTTATTATGGAATACTTGGACATTGGGATAGTGCCTGTGATAAATTGAATAGAGATCTTTCGTTCAACCTCAAACGAGTCAGATTAATTCTTGAAGCTCGTGAAAAATTGAAACAATCTGGTTCGAAAAGGGAACCCAAGTACATCTGGGTTCCCAAAACTAACAAATGATCTCTTGTTTTGTAGGTGAAGGTGAATGAAGACTGGTGGTACTTAGATAGTGGATGTTCTCGTCATATGATAGGAGATCCTAATCAATTCAATTCATTTTCATCCTATAAAGAAGATAAGGTCACTTTTGGAAAAAGCAACCAAGGTGAAATCGTGGGAGTTGGATCCGTAGGTAACCCCTCCAAGTTTAAGGTAGATGGAGTCCATCTGGTCACTAGTCTTCAACATAGTTTGTTAAGTATTTCTCAAATTTGTGATAGATTTAATTTGGTACTTTTCTCATCCTCCGATTGCAAAGTTTTTTATGAGCGTACATGGTCTTTAAAAGTTGTTGGACACAGAGAAGGAAATCTCTACAAAATGTGTCTGAATTCAATAAACCCTGATGATCAAGTCTGTCGAAATGTTCATTCCAAGAATCAACTTTTGTGGCACACTAGACCCGGTCACACAAATCATCGGTTGTTGAATAAACTCAAGAGTAAAGACCTATTTCTTGGTCTACCTGATACAAACTTTAACACAGACTCTGTCTGTGAAGCTTGTGTAAAAGGTAAACACACTCGTTCCTCCTTCAAAAGTAAGTCTACTCTTTCAACTAGCTCTCCATTGGGATTGCTTTGCATGGATCTCGATGGTCCCATGCGCACTCAAAGTAGAAGTGGTAAGAGGTACATCTTGGTCATAGTCGATGATTATTCTAGATGGATCTGGGCTATTTTTCTCTCTACTAAGGATGAAACCTTTATTGAGTTTGCTAAACTTCATCAAGATTTGGTCAACAAATTCTCATTTACAATAAAAACACTGAGAACTGATCCGGGAACTGAAATTTTCAACAAGTCTTTTGATGGGTTTTACAGGGATAAAGGAGTCGATCATTAAGTCTCATCCTCAAGAACTCCTGAGCAAAACGGAGTCGTTGAACGTAAAAATAGGACCTTGGTCGAGATGGCACTCACCATGCTTATAGATAGTTGACTGGCTCCATCCTACTGGGTAGAGTCGGTCAATACAACATGTTATGTGCTTAATTGTGCCTTGATCCACCCTTTACTTCAAAAGACTCCCTATGAGCTTTTATGACCACGCAAACCTAATCTCATCTATCTCAGGCGCTTTAGTTGTCGATGTTATATATAACAACGGTAAGGAAAACTTGGGTAAATTTTCACCCAAGAGTGATGAAGGTATATTTCTTGGCTATTCTTCTAAAAGCAAAGATTATCGTGTTAGTAATTTAAGGACTTAGTGCTTAGAAGAGAGCCCTTATGTCAAGTTCAATGAGTTCAACAATATGGCTCATCTTCTGATGAACTTGACTTTGCCCCTGATGACTACTTAACTTACCCACACTTCATCATAGTCCCAATAAGTCATCTTCAAAACATGACATCCACACCAAATGAAAATACCCCAGGAAAAGAAAGCTCAAATGACACTGACACTGACCATACTTCAGAACCACTAATTCCTCAAACATTAAATTTGAATCCCCAAAAAACTCTAACGACACACCCTATGTAGCTCAAAATAGATGATTTCAACAACCATCCGCACACCCGCCTGAAAACATTATATCTGAACCAAACTCAGGCGTTCGAACTCGTCTTCAAGCCATGTAAAACCTATTAGCCTTTGGTTCTTTTCTTTCAACTACTGAATCTAAAGATGTCAAAAAGGCTCTGCTTGATAGTGACTGGGTCACTGCTATGCAAGAGGAACTTAATTCTCTTCGAAGACATGCTGTCTTGGAATTAGTTCCCTGCCCCACGCATCAACAGGCTATTGGCACTCATTGGGTTTTTCGTAATAAGCTTGATGATGCAGGACAAGTTTACAGGAACAAAGCTCGTTTGGTAGTTTAGGGTTACAATTAAGAAGAAGAGATTGACTATGATGAAACTTCTACACCAGTAGCTTGTCTTGAAGCAATCCGCATGCTCATTGCGTTTGTTGTATTCAAAGGGGAAATTGTTAAGGCTAGATCCTTTACTTTTGATGATAGCAAACTTGTGTTATTTATCTAATATGTTTGTTGAGCCTATAATTCAGATGAACAAGTGAATAAGTGGCTTAGCACGCAAGGTTTCAAGCGCACTCCACTCATGACATGTGCCCATTGTAACACCCATGCCGCTAATCCAACCATTAACTCCTAACCCGTCTTATTTACCGTCATCAAGCAGCAGAATCAAACTACCAACGGCGGGTATTACAATGCCGTTAGTCACCCACGTGACTAACAAGGCCAACTCAACACAACAAATCATATACAATATCGGTCTGATGGGTCATTATACCGAGTCCACTATACAAACGTTACTTCCATTACTTAATCATTCTCAACCAAAATACAACTTCAATCCCATATTATATAAACACAACCTCTATTCATTACTATACCGAGTTTCTACAATCATCAAGTTCCCGGTAGCAATTCGGCTTACAATTCAACATTTCAAATAATTACAACCTTCACTAATTACTACCTGTGCTTACATAGCAACCCCGTCCTACTCTCGAATGGTGATCGGCTTCATTGTACTTGGAAAATAAAAACGATGCCCCTAGGGGCTCAACAAAATTGCTGCATATGACTTCCGCATACCCTGAGTACTAGCGAGGGTACGCCTACTATTTGGTTGAGAGCATGCGATTCATTTTAGTACAAACAGCATGCAAGACAACAATACATTATATATGTATGTCAACACAATCAAGGTTCAACGAAGAACACAAACACTAACACACACATCAAGAGGTTAGTTTAATTTGTTCTTTACTTAGGCTCGAGGGTTTCTACCTCACTATGCCTTACTCAATTGCTCATAGTCTCACCCACTCTCTTGGGAACTCTTACTCACAATCTCAACAATTTCTACAATGATCAACTCAATTCTCCACTCATCTCAAATTCTCAAGTTTCTCAAATCACAACTCCATTCTCAATACTCACATACTCAATACTCAAGTTCTCCAATCAATACTCAATACTCAAGGAATATGTTAAGTCATTACTCATGTCCTCCGGGCAGGGTCATACACAAGACCCACCACCGGGCTTACAAATACAAAAGGGGCTATGCATTTAGCTCCTCAAGTTCACCAATGTCCAGTTCTCTACCGGACTACTCAAATTCCCAAAACTCCACTCTCGGAGTCATTTCACAATCTCAAGGATTAGCCTAGAAGTATCTCTCTCGATAACATCAATTAGCTTTGGGAATTTTCAATGTCTAGTATCCTAAGATTTAGAGTTTTGCCCAACTTATGGAATACTCTCATGTGCGAGACATTGTTTATGTTAGTTGGATCCTCTCATCAGGGTTCGACTATTACCCTAAGGGGTTTGGTGATCCCTTACCATTCTTTACTTTTCTCAGGGTTCATTGTATGAACATTTATCTAGTCCTCTAAGAAGAGGTTCTATATATACTTCCACCAATATTTATTGTGTGGATTAAATCAATTTGGTTGTCTAACCGTTATCAGGAGTTTACTAATTCCCGTACAATTCTCTCACGTTCTAGTGAGTTATAGATTGGTGTTATCGTTTATTGGTTCGATAGTTTTGGTGTGTTCCCACATTTTATTATTTCGCACTTGACTCTCCCTACGAGTCACTACTCAAACAAGACCCCACTATGGGTCGCACTACAATACACAATCGCATGCAAGCAACTCATTCACCATTCATCCATTTCATGAATTATACAAACTTTAGTTTAAATTCAATCCAACAAACAACAATACAATACAAGCACTACCAAGTGCAAGCAAACCGATTCGTGCATTTATCTTGTTAAGTGATCACACAATCAAACAAGCACACAAATCGGGTAACCAAGTTAGGATAGTTAGGATACAGAGCACGAGAAAATCATACCGTTCACCGGGGTTAACTTTACCGGGTGTTCTCACATTCCTCGGCTCACACTTGTTCCTTGTGTCTTACTCTTGAACCACTAATTACATGTCAAATGGTTCTATTAATATTAAGGTGTTACGGTACGTAGATAATTGCTACTCCTGTACTTACCCCGTTATCCCGTTATTTTTGTTTAGCTTAAGTGTTCTTAATCTCACAACTTTCTCAATCACTTCCAACACTTGTTTATACTTCTTAGGACCTTTAAAGGTCACCAAAAAACTCCTAAACAACTCCTAAAACCTATACAAATCCATCCCTCATCTTCTAGGCACTTTAAAACACATTCTGTGCATTTTTGGGGGTGGTCCGGGACTTGGTCCGGACCCAAGGTCCCGGACCAATACAAAAATCAACTCTCGGCTTATTTTTACTTGTGGTCTGGGACTTGGTCCTGGACTTAAGTCCCGGACCAATTCGTGCATTCACTCTTGGCCTATTTTTTGATGCGGTCCGGGACTTGGTTCCTATCCTAAGTCCCGGACCCTGCTAAAAACTACTATTAAGGTAATTTTCAACCCCAAATCAACCCTTAATCCACCCCTAATCATTCCATAAACTTTCCATAAGTTTCCTACATAATTAAAAACCTCAAAACACTCATGAAACCACCTCTAATCCTTGGTCACATGCACTACCCAAATCTTGCTCAAATTCACAACTTCACATTCTCACATTTTGCATTTTGCACTCTTATGCATTTCTAACTTCTTCTTGCTAGTTTTTACCTCCTACTGTAACGCCCCTATTTACAATAAATACAGTGGAATATAAAATCTCTACTGGCGTTTACAGACCATCGGGTTCCAAACACCCGGCACCAAACCTCACCAATTACAACTTACAAAATTACAAAAGCTACGGTCTGAACTCGAGAAAAACAACATAACATAACTACTAGTAAAATAGAGTAACTCTCCACAATTCCTAATTCCCATCCCACTCACTCATGCTCTTCGTGGCCACCTGTATAAACAATTTATACCTGCAAGATGAAACCAAGCAGCCCACCCTGGGAGGGGTGAGTCAGTTCCCTGGAATGGAACTGGTACAATTCTCCAAAACAATCTTTAAAACATAACTCTTAAAAAATAAACAGTAACTTGAAATTAAACTCTTGAAAGTAAAACAGGGAAACAAGGCACTTTAAAATCACCAAGCCAAAGATAACAAGTTAAGGATAAAGATAAATAATAGAAAGGTAAAGTTAGTGAAACAAAACCACACCATGTGTTAGTGGACATCCAATGCCTTAGTTAAACCCAATTCCCGTTAGGAGTAGAAAGACTCAGATAGTCACAAAGGACTAGGAAGGATAAGATAGATCCAAGAACCAATAACTCAAGAGTGGAATAATTCAACTGGGAGAGATGGCCCCCACCGCCAAGTACGTCCTTTTAGGACAGGGGATATACAGCCCCTCACTATCTACAATGTCCTCTTAGGACAAGGGATATACAGCCCTTTACTGTTAATATAAATGTCTGTATGGACGAGGGATATACAACCCCCTGCTGTCAAATATTAATGTCCGTATGGACAAGGGATATACAGCCCCCTGCTGTCAAATATAAATGCCCCTATGGGCGAGGGATATACAGCCCCCTGCTGTTACCATTGAAGACGTGCGCACGTCGAAACCTCAAGAACCAGCTCATGGATGAAACGATATCCAGAGTCAAAAGAAGAATTTACCAAAGTTGATCTTTTCCAAATTCCCACCAGATCACTAACTACCCAGAGCAATACCAAAACACTCAGTCATACAGAGTGCAGAAGCGTAAACCCTAAGCAGTCAATGTCTAATGGAACAACCAAAGAGAAGGAACCAATACCCAAGTGAGTTTCACATCCTAGGCTCAGTTAGTCACACAAGCTGAGTTAGTCACACAACCATTTCCTTTTAGAAATTCCTCTTAAACTCAGTTAGCGTTTTTCAAAAACATCCCACAAGTCAATCAGCAAAAGTATCGGAGTACGAGAAATCGTACCTGGTCAACGCTGTAGCAGTTCTAGTAAACTCGTGCAAACATTCAACAATTCTCTGAGGAACATTGAAGATAACTTACTACAAACAACCTGTACCCTAAGTAAAACTTAAATAAATTCCTCTCTCTTATTTCCAAATCTCAATTATCTTATAAGCCCTCGCTTAAATGTTATGTAAACCTTTGACTTATTTTAGAAGGTTGTATAGCCCAAGTTGTAGGATCAAGGAATGTATTTATCAACACCTGCTAACTGTACACTTCTATCCACTTATTCATATCTAACCACAATCCCCACATTCAAGACTTTTGTGACCTTTATAACATAAATGTGTTTATATCATATATTAAATCAAGAATTCCCATGATAATCTTAAGCTCAATACCTTATTCTTAATTCAAATAAACTTGTATTATGACCTATGATGGACTCATCTCAGAATACTATACTATTATCCCACAATGTAAAGATTATGTATATAAACAATATCTACTAGATAACCCATTATGATTAAGTCTTTCCCTTAACTTAATTAAGATCTACATCTTGTATATTGGAACCATAATGTTGTAGATACATTTTATTATATCTTAATTGAGCCACTAAACTCAATTATCTCATCTTTAGTTCAGAATGACTTTAAATTACAACCATCTAATAAACTTGTCATAAGATGTTAAATTGCTTCTCATCCTGAATAACTATACTATAGTTAACTTAGATTTAACGAATTAATCTTACATTTAGTATTCATAAGGTATATTATATGTTTTATTATTATCGATACAATAAGGTGTTTAGTATAACCTTTTATGCATCCTTACCTACATTTAATTTCATAAATGTTTTATTTTTACACCCATTCTCTCCATAGACTATGTATAATCCTTTGTACTAAACTTCATTAAATTTAAGCCTTAAATACGTTTTAAATTGTTTTACAAAACCTAAGGTTTCAAAGGAATAACCTAATAAATTAATTTCCTTTATTGTATTTAGGATGGACAATATATCTACATAGAGTAGAATTTATCAAAGAATTAAATTCCGGTTCGCAAGTGAAATTGTTAGTTATTTAATAAGATAATCTACTATGAAAAGTCTCATATTTTATATCCAAGTAACCTAACATTATTTCCCATTACCGAAAGGTATATCAATATATTCTCTTATGTAACTTAGTTTTATCTAATAAAAGGTTCAAAGGTTTTAAGTACCAAATTCCTATTCATAAACCTTCCTATAAATTCTCACTATTAAATACCTCACCTAATTGTAAACTCACATCCTGAATATTGGTAATAAATGTATTTTATATGGTTTATCTAATTCTAAGAAACTTAAGGATAATTATTTAGATAAATTTCCAAATCGTCGTTTAATATAGATTATATCATAATCCTTTTAATGATTCTATCTTAAAACATTAAGTTATATTTCAATACCATAAATGTTAAGAAATGATTAAATCTAGACTTACTAATCCACCTCACATTTAGATGTAAAAGTATTTTACTTATTTTATTATGGTTTATATATTAAGAACATCTAGATGTAAACGTATTACATTAACTCCCATATAATATAATAAGTAAAATGTAAAATAATTAGATTCCTTGATTTAACATAAGTTTCTACTTAAATATGTATATATACATATATGTAAATAATCTCACTTCTATTAAAAACTAATACCTAAACATTTATAAACTTACTGTTATAAAATGTTAATTTAGTTTCCCTTATTTTCCCCCAGCTTAAAAGTTAATTAACAAACCATACTTTAATTTTTGGTTACATTAAAAACCTTATATTATAGGTTATTCTTAGGAAAAACTCATAAACACAATTTTTAAAACCTTTTACCATTGCCCAAAAATTCCCAAATTTAATATACAGTAACTATAACATTTTAGACATATTATAAAATTTTTATTTCATAAAAATATCTTTTTAATTTAGCCAAATAATTCCAGAAAACCCAAAACTTGAAAAAATCATAACTTATGTTTAAAAACTCCAAAACCATAATAATTTACATAAAACTAAACTAGGTTAAATAAGGAATCTATGGTTACAATTTCAAGTCAAAATACCTTCGGGAAGGTATCTAAATTAACTCAACAAGTTAGGGTTATTTACTGGAATTTATAAAACTTTAATAAACTTAAATCTGAAACGTTTTAATCTCGGCCGTCCAGATCTCTTAACCACGATCCGACGGACCCTGAACCCCCAGTTCATCCGCGAAAGAGGAATCAAACCCGAGTACTAAATCTGAGTTTTCTCCTAATCTACAGAACGAAATCTCTGATCTTGTTCCTATGGTTTCGAAATCGAATTTCGGTTCTAATGATGCTAATTTCTCCAGCTAATATGTAAGATTCGACGGGATTCGATTTCAGTTCGAAGTTAGGGTTCATAGTACAATTCGAAACTAAATTTGCCAATTTCTCCTAATCTAACACGTAATTGATTAAACTGGAGCATGGGTTAGGCCGGTAACATGATTACGAATGACAATAACAGGGCAATTTGATCGGAAACTCACCGGAGTTGCAAAAACGGAGGGATTCGACTTCAGGAAAACTGGAAAAATTCGAACTTCGAGCAGTTCGCGATGCCAACTTTGAGGATCTATAACTTTGAGTACAAATCGAGTTAGGCAATGTGTAAGGGCTCAATCGAAAGAGTAAACTTAGATCTACGTATTGATAAAAAGAACTAATCCTAACTCGCAACACACAGAAAGAAATCGAAGCTAGAAGTTGCGAGTTTACCTTGCGTTTTCTGGAAAGAAAACTGTGATTTTATGTGATGGCGAAACCGAGACTTTAGACGCCTTGTTCTTCCAAACGGTTGGGAATTGGCTTAGGCCATCAACATGAAAGTTTTAGAGGAATTAGAGCTCTTCAAAAGGAGCTAAAGAACATGAAATTTGGCTTAGAAACGAAGAAGTTATGGCTAGACGAAGTTACCTGTTTCGAAGGGAAAACTGGAAACTGCAGTTACGGTTTTGCAGGGTGGCTACTTTGATTCGATTTTCCGGTTGATTTAGGACGAGTTAGGGTTAGTGTGAGTTATGGTTGTTTAGACGAAATGTAGGAGAAGGCAACAAAGAAGACGGCTAAGTGTTGGCGACCCGTGACAGAGTGACACGTGGCATATTTCAAATTTTTGACTCTAAACTTAGCATAACTTTGGCTAGGATGATCCGTTTTTGACGTTCTTTTTATCGATCTTCATGGTTTTCCATAACCTATTTATTGGTATAGGTTTCATGGCCTAGTTTGACCATTCTCAAAAAGTCAACCCTAGCAAGGCTTAAAAGGCTTTAGGGTTTCTAGAATTTTATATTGACTTTTATGTTTCAAAACAATGTTCCAACACTTCCTAAAATCTTTATAACATAGTTGGAGTGTTTATAAATTTTCCCAAGATTTACTGACTTATAAATCTTATTATTAAATTCATAATACTATATAATTATATATAATAATTAAATATTAAATTGTATTCCTTAGAGTTAAATAGGAGGAATCCCCTAAATTAATTTCCATAATTCCATATAATATTAATACAAATAATTCCATACAATAATTTAATATTCATAATTCCTTATACTAATTTAATATTCATAATTCCATATAATAATTTAATACATAATAGTATTATTAAAGGAATAGTATTATTAAAGGTTTAATAAAAGAAATCCCCTAAATTAATTTAAATTAATTTATGGGTATTTCAGTACCAACCTCACCAAATCCATCAATGACGATTACAAATCATTCCTATATAAATGCACTTCTAAAACCCACATTCACTCCTTGTTTCACAAGTTATAAACACTAACTCTTTTTCTTGAAATTCCAAGTTACCAAGCGTCATTATGCTACAGATTTGGCACTCTCTTATATCCATTCTCCATCTACCATTACAAGGCTACCGCTCAACTCTAGACAACACTACAAACACCTAGATTCTCCAATTCACTAAGTCACTGTAACACCCCATCCAAAGCCTATCGTGGTTATCGCAATCTGAACACTTAATCGAATACGTCGCAGCGGAAATAAACAACACCTGGACCTTGCCACGGTCTGATCGTTAGAATATACCGGCTTTAATGTTTACAATACTTATCCAAGATACTTATCCAGCTCAAAACATCAACATTCACAATACCACAACCAACCGAGTACTAGTATCTTAAACACAATCTCATACTTACATCAGTTTAATATAAACAGTCGGGTGCACAGGCGCAACCCGAACTCAAAATAAACATCCCACCCTAAGTCTAACCGCTCCTACTCTCGTAGTGCATCCTCATGGGTCTCTTACCTGCAAGTGTAAAAATAGCCCCCGAGGGGGTCAGCACGAATGCTGGTACACCCTCTCATGGCCCCCAAGCTAACGGGGCTACGACGACTAATTGTCGATAGCATGGAAATTGATTGCATACACAAACATAATATGAAGTGCAATAACAATAACCACAGATGAACATATATAGTTCACAAACAATGAACGACTCAAGCGTCCCCTTATCAAGCGGGTTAGTAACCCCCTCCTTAGTCCTCATTTCCATAATCTCAGTTCCTTACCTTACCTTAATCTTAATCTCAATCTTAATCTTAATCTCAGTATACAAACCTTTCCTGGAAGGGATTGGTTGTAGCTTAATTCGAACCTGGGATTTAGGTGATCCCACCGCACCATCTTAATGCCACCTACTCTGGACGGGAGTCCAGCGTAGCTGAGCCGGCAACCGGCCCAAGGCTACAAGTCCGAAGACAAGTCCTTAAGCGGAGGGCGGATCTGATTCAGATACCGTCCCCCTTTTTCCTTAGCATGCATGACCGGAGATCGGTCCCGGGTTTCCTCACTCAAGTTCCAGTTAGTAAACATCTTAAACACCATGTGCTAGCTAAGCCTTAACGGGCATTAACCAACAACCATCAAACTTAACTCTTTCTTAACTCAGTAAGTACTAAACATGGTTAGTAACAATCTCAAGTCTCGTGGGTTAGTGTAAAGATAACACAAACACAACGAGAATAAATATAACCGGTTGCATGCTTTATCTTGTTTTAGTCATAGCAATTAAACAGATAGCACACAAGCCGAGGGACACCTCGTTAGCAAGCAGGTCACAAGAAGGATTGTACCGTTCACCGTCGATCGTTGTTTGTTTAACCTTCTTCGGGGTCCCAATTCACAAACCTAAAACATTCATTCATTTTTAGGTTATTAGTTATTTGCACCTTACTTAACTCAATTAGTTCCTAAAGATTCCCATTTAATAACCTCTAAAGTCTTGCCACTTAGCTCACAAACTTATTTTTTAAACATTAAAACTTATACTTAATCTTAACTTAATTTCTTAAGTTCTTAGGGTCCCAATCATTACCACAGTACCAAGGGTATACCTTATTACCTATACCATTCTTAGAATTCAAAATTTCTTTTTTTTTTTATTTTTTATTTTTTTTTAGGTCCGCCCGAACTTCCGACCGACCTTACCTAAGGTCGGTCCATTCCAGAACACTTCACCGTTTGAAAATTCTACCCCGACCGACCTTGTAAGTCCGGTCCCCAAGGTCGGTCAATTCCCGAGGGTTTCCCCCGTGGGAAATTTGAGCTCGACCGAACTTGCCAAATCCGGTCCCATGTTCGGTCGATTCCAGAGACTTAATTCCTTCACAAAACACAAGCCCGACCGAACTTGTAAGTCCGGTCCCCAAGTTCGGTCGATTCCAGAAACATTTTCCGGTAGTGTAAACTGAGCCCGACCGACCTTGCAAGTCCGGTCCCTAAGGTCGGTCGGCTCCAGAACCTTGTTTCTAAATTCCCATTCATCTCCAAACTTCTCCTCATATATCCTAATATGTTATAACCTCATTTGGGCACCTCAAATACACCTTAAGCCCTCCTCAAAACACATTAAATCATTCACCAAGATACACCTTAGTCCTTATGCATTTTCCTTGTAATAATGCTAACACTTGTAATGCTTTCCCCTAGGTTTCTAGGTGGTGGTTCATACCTAATGTAACCACTATGCCAAATGTTTTCCTCACCACTATAACATCATCTCCCAAGCATCTTTCACTATCTAAGACTCTCTTATGCATTTTCTTAATGTTCCTTCACAAGTTTAAACTTCCATCATCAACACATTATTTCCTTCCTAGTTGTTCACCAACATTTGCCTAAGTCCTAAATACTCAAAGTCATTCTCTTGATTCCTAAATCCTTCATAGTAATACCTAAGTCATTATAAGTCCTTAGAACACCTTATTCTCACCCTTTTTCATCAAGACAATCTCTAGAACATCCTAGTACCTCCTTGGTCCTTAAATCCCCTTAGAATATCTTAAACACTTAAGTTTCCTTTAAATTTTTGCCATGAGTTCTCTAGTACATAGTACATAACACATGGTTTTTCTCCATCAAACAACCAACATCACCCAAATTCTCATCACAACACCTTAACACACAATTTACACTAAAACTTCACCACATCATCATATAGTGCTTAAACTTAAAATACTTGGCACTTAGGCCCTTAAATGGCAATAATCTTAACCACTGAATTTCCACATATATTTTCCTTCAACCTGCGAATACACACAACGGGGCTCCCATTGAAATAAAATGCTTCTTGTACTTCACCTTTATATTCTTAAACTATCTCTTTTTCTCATTTGCTCCTTAGTCACAAGTTCACAAGTATAGTCATTGTTTCTCCTAGGTTTTATAGCACCTTCCCAATATAAGCTCTACACTAAACTCATCATATACCTAAATCCAATTTCCTTAAACAACAAAACACCTTAAGGTAAGTAATTTACCTTGTTCTTTTACAAGCTTAAAAGCTTTCCTCCTTAGGTTTTTCTTTGTTCAATCTCGGTCACCAATGTGTATCTCCTTGCCAATGTTCTAAACAATGTCCAATAACTCTAATGAGCACTAAACAACACATTTACCTTAAGGAATAAAACCTAGGTTAAAATGTGTTTTAAGGTTTTGAATTGATTGTTTTACCTTAGTTCCTCAAGACAAGCTTGGATATGAAGCAAGAAGGACCTCCTCTCTCCTTTGAAGAGTAGAAACAAGCTAGAACAAGGCATAAACATGGAGTTCCATGAGTATATATTTTCGGACATGTGAAGAAAATGGTGGAAACCTAGATTTTCTTACACTTTCTTTACCTTAAGAGAATGGAGATGCCAATGGAGTCTCCAAACTTGAATTTCCTCCTCTAATGGTGGTTTGACTTGGCACCAAAATGAAGCTCTTGAAGTTTTGAAAAGATAGAAAGGAGGAGCTTGAGCTAACTAAGAAGAGTATGTATTTTGTTTTGGATTTGGAGCTAAAATGAGCAAGATGTGGGCAAAGCTAGATGGAGCTAGCATGGAGTTGTTATTCACGTTAATGGAGAAGGGAGAGAGCTTGAAGAAACCGTGTGAAACAAGAAGAAATGAGGAGGTGAGGAGAGAGGTAAGTAAAATGTGATATTTATGTTAAAAGGTAAATAGTACTTTATGCTTTATAAGACTTATTTGCTTTCTTAATTACTTAATGAGTCATGAAGGTGGTGACTCACCTCCTAAGAAACCGGCCCCCTTTTATTAATGAGGGTAATTAAGTCTTTGTTGACCAAATGTCTCACTTATATAGACTTATGTTATAAACTAGCTTAATTAATTCACTATTCACCAAAACAAGGAACATTGTTGTGAAATTTTTGATTTCCCATTGATATAGACTTCCAAATGTGATACTATATAGTAAACATGTTAATTAAAGAGTAATGATGGACATTTAGCCATTCAAAACTCATTTACAAGACAATTTTTCAAAAACGTGCTTTAAGACTCCTTAAAGCACATTTTGTGTTTTAACTTGTTTTCAAGCTTGGTTTTCTTTGGTAATTGATTTAAAAAGACCACTAGGATATTACTAAGGTCTTAGAACAATATTTGGGTACTCTCCCAAGTCTCTCCAAGCTTAGAGCACGTTTTTGTTAAAACTGCTCTTTTGGTGTTTCCTTACATTTTCTTGATTAGAAATGTTTCTTAATGTTTCTAAGGCATTATTTAGCCTCCTTATATCTTAGTTTATCATTTAAACACCATATCTAAGTTTGGGGTATTTCAGTCACTTTAAAACACTTGTTTTTCCATAACCACCTTATAAACCTTACATGTCCAAACTCATCTTTTCACCATTTTTCATTCCTAATCTAGCCACACCCTTACAAGGGTCCTACCAGCACATAATATCAATCCAAAATTCACCAAATCCCAATATAGCTCCAAAATCTTAATAAACCACAATAGAACCACAAACACAAATCATTTGGCTCCAAGGCCCTCAATTCAAACCAACAATTCACAAACTCTCTCAAAATCAACTAAACAAATTATTTTTCATATTTTGGGTTCATTAATTTAATTACCCATCCCAATCCTAAAGTAATTAAAACAAGTTTCAAGGTAGATTTCTTACCTTAAATTTTTCCAAGTCTCTTTTCAATTTTTCCTCTTCCTCTTCTTCTTCTCCAATTCGGTCAAATGGGCAATGGAGTTGCCAAACTCCATTCCCAACATTCAAGAGGCACAAAATGAATATAATCAAACCTCTAACCCTTAGAAAAATTCTAATTCAAAGAAAGAGCTTAAACACCACAAGTTAGGGTTTACCTTTAGAGTGTTCAAGAGGGGTTTTCACCCATGAATCAAAGGGAGAGTCCCACCACCATTGGAGGGTTGAAATGAAGCTCAAAAATAAGGAGAAAACAAGATATCAAAATGGGGAAAAATCGGCAACACCAAGAGATGGAGGGAAAGTGAATTTTTCTTGGAGATTTTAATTTACCTTGTTTGAAAGGGGAGACTCCAAGCTACACATTGATGCCATTTTCTCTTCAAATGGGGAAAACTCATGGAGATGAAGTTCTTCATTTTCAGATTTTGAAAAGAAAGGAAGATAGAGAATGATGAGAGGAGTTTAAATATGTAATTTATTTTTGATTTGGAGCTTTATTAAAGCTTGGACATGGAAGAGAATGAAGAGAAGCCATGAAAGGAGGGGGAGAACTTCAAAAACGGCAGCAACCAGAGGGAGAGAGGATAAATCGGCAAGGAAGAAAGAAAGAGAGGAAAGAGAAGAGGGAAAAGGAAGAAATAAAGGAGAGAGAGAGGGAAAAGGTAGTTTAATACCTTTTTGCTTTTTCTTTCATTTCTTTCTAGCTTATTAGTGTGTGTGAGGGGGCTGTTTACTAGATAAAAACCGGTCCCATATATATGTACAAGCTGGAGCGTTTTTCGTCTTTTACAGAAAACGCTCATTTATTTACCCAGTTTTAGCACTATTCACACACCGGGCCCGTTTCCTGGAATTTTCTCGTTTCTTTAATTTTAATGGCTATTAAGCTCCCATTAATGTTTAATTATAGTTATTTGATGAACTATAATTTTTACGGGTTCATTTGACCACTTAAAGTCATGTTTTCGGGTTTTCTCAAAAAACGTGCCTAAAGCTTTATTAGTGTTTTAATACATTATTTGGATCCGTTTTCTTCGGGAATTATTCTCATGTATTTTTTAGGCCTTATTAAGCCTTTCAAATACATTTAATACTCTTGTCTAGGTCGTATTCCTCTTAGGATCACTTAACACTCAATTTAGCGTTTTTCACTTTTTAAGTGTTTTCTTGTTTCTTTTGGATTTATTCTCTTTACCAAAGTTCATTAGGCACTAATAGGCCCTCAATATCGTATTAGAGTAATTTAGTCACCCTGATTAAGTTCAGGGTATTTCAAGCTACCCCCCTTAAAGAACTTTGCCCACAAAGTTAGTGAGTCTAAGATTGTTAGTCACCAAGGTATTCAATGCTAAGGTTATACTCTCTCTATAACCTGTCAGACTCCAAAAGCCTAACTCAATGCCTACCACACATCCAAACAGCATGCCAAGCATGCATCGCAACCAAAAATATCATTGTCCAATCTCTCAATGGGGTTCATCCACAGACAATTAGGCACTAAGTCCTCCCCCATATCGAGTGATCTCTCAGGTGCCGGTCACGTTTGAACACTTACACTCTCTGGTTCATGGCCGTCATGACATTGAGCACTTACTCTTTTTGGCTCTACGGTCCTTTGGTTCTGATCAAATTCATTTGCACCTCTAGAGAATCCTCAGGCTCCAAAGTGGGTACTCTACCCTGACCGGACTACTCATATCCGGCGGCCCTTGGACAAATACAAAACTCACACTATAAACGTCCTACAGGTCACTTAGTACCCTTTGTGGAGGGTGATTGTTCGGTATGAGGGGGGTCTATCTAAATATGGTATGACTAAAAAGCCTAGATCCTAGAAACTGCCATTCTGTAGAGGGTGAAAACCCGTTATTCTGGCATCCCTCAAATACCTACTAAATCATCCTTCTTTCCCAGAAAGCATAAGGGGGAGTGGAAGTGTGCACCACACCCGCTCTCGATGGGCCCCACGTGGACTTATGCCCTAAAGGCGGAAATTGACTAGAGTCGCCACCTAGTTTGACCTAAGGAACTAGGAAGGGAGGAGAAGAGTTCTAAGAACCGTTAATTGACTTTGTTGATTCATTGCCTAGGGATGGGACTTATCTGATAAAGCCAGAGATTCTATGGTGGGTTCACACTGGGTTACACCCCTTAGGAGTGGCAACGACCACGACTTTGGATTGGTGCCCGAGGAAATCTCGGTCTCCAATTGTCGGGACTACCTTCTTTCAAAACCTTATTAAAGAGATTCATTTAAAAGCCAAGGATAGGATTAGGATGAGAGGAGAGAGAGAGTGGATGAGGCAAGCATTTCTGCAAAGCTAGCACCAAGAAGAAGAATTGATGAATTCGAATGAGTATAGGCCGTAAGATTTGGAATCTGATTTTGAGAGTAGAGGAAGTTGAGGGTTTGTGGGAGTCATAAGGGATTCGAATGTTTGACAGACATGAAGATCGCCCTAGAGTTGGAAAAGGGTTTTTTTGGAATGGAATGGGGTCGCACCCTATGTAGGTTGCCTACGTACTCAAATCCTTGTTGAGATCAGACCTTACGTAGTTCAATTTTTGCGTTTTGGAAGTTTTGATGTTTGTGGAGTTTGAAGACATTTGAGGTGTTTGAGATTTAGAAGGGTTCGGAGTTTTGAGAAGTTTCAAGTTTGGGATGTGCTAGTCTATGAGACGCTTGGGTCTGTGAGACGTTTGAAACCTTGAGATGTCGAAGTCTGTGAGATGCTTAGGTCTGTTAGACGCTCGGGTCTGTGAGACACTCAGGTCTGTGAGACATTCAAATCATTGGAATGACAAAGTCTGTGAGACGCTCAGGTCTATGAGATATTTAGAGTGTAGGAAAAATTGGAATGGAATTGAAATTGAATTGAAATCAAAGTTGAATCAAGGTAGAATGAATATTGATTTGAATTGGAATGAATTTTGAATTGAATGAAGTTTTGAATTGAATTAAAGTTAGAATGAACTAGATTGAAATGAATTTTGAATTGAATTGTATTAAGAATTGAATAAATTGGAATTGAATGAATTTTGAATTTAATTGAATTAACAATTGAATGAATTGGAATTGAATTAAAATTGGAATGAATTTTTATTGGAATTGGATTTAAATTCGAGATGGATTTAAATTAAATTTAGGCCGCGATTTGAAAACTGGCCGAGTCAAAGCTTGGGTTGATTGGAGTAGAGTCGGTCAAAGTTAGACCGGGTCAAAATTAGACCGGGTCAAGGTTAGGTTGGTCAAATTTGGACAGGGTCAAAGTTAGATAAAAGTCAAAGTTGGACTTGGGCAGAAATGGGTTTGGGTCAAACTGAGCTTGGACCGAAATGGGTATGGGCCGAATTGGGTTAGGGTTTGGTCAAAGTTCGGGTCAAGGTCAAAACTGGACCAGGTCAAGGTCAAAGTTGACTTGGTCAAAGTTTGGATTGATCAAAGTTTGGATTGGTCAAAGTTGACTTGGTCAAAGTTTGGATTGGTCAAAGTTTGAGCTTAATGGGTCAGATTGAGCTTAATGGGCTGAGTCATGTGGGTCGAATTAGGCCGGGTCATGTGGGTCGAATTAGGCCAGGTCATGTGGGCCGAATTGGGCCGGGTCATGTGGCTCACTTTCTTGTGGACTTGGACCTTCTTGTGGACTTGGGCCATTTTGTGGTCTTGAGCCAAATACAACTGGCCTTGGATGTGGGTCCTAGGTAGTGGGCCTGGGTAGTGGGCCTAGCTTGGATCAGGTATGGGGCCTTAAGACCAGCTTGAAATGGGTTACCTATACGGCCTCGAATGGCTTTATAAATGGTTTGATTTTGTGGACCAAAGTCTAGGTGTGACATGGGCCTTCTAACTCGGATCGATTGGATCGTCTTATAATGGGTTCCTCATAATTGATCTCTTTCTTTTTTATTCAGAAATTTGATTTTTGAATTAGATCATTGATTGTGAGTTATAAATCAGAATATTAAGGATGATTCCGAAAGATTTTTCACTAGGAAAGATGTTCCCCACAAACAGGTACTACGACCCTCGGGTACTACGACCTTGATGTGGGTTACATCCATGGATAAACTAGGGCTTTTCTAAAACAGCCCACGGAAAGATGCAGGCCCGACTAAACTAATGACTCCAAAAAAATAAATGGGTAACTTAGAAGGTTGTCTAGGGCTTAAATGATAAGCAAATATATAAAACAGTGAAATTAAGATTGCGATAGAACTGTAATGCATGAAACATGTGCATGTAAAGTGCGGAGATCAATATAAGAAGCAAGTCTACATGATGAATAAATTAAGGGGACAACATCTGTTCATTCCCTAATGCTTTTCTTCTTTATCCAGTGAGGTTTGTTTAAAAAACCAGAACTAATAAAACTAAACATAATGTTATTCGGTTCAGCTAAAGCAATCAAATCTCCTGCGGCAATTATTAAACAAATCCAGAACCACGACACCTTGCTAAATCGATACAACCTCAGACAAGTGATATAGCATGTTAGACCGATTCATTCTTCTTTTAAGGAAAGGTGTTAAGACTCCAATCGCTAAAATTAAATTTAATACAATAAACCCTCGTTTTAAACACTACTGATTTGGTTGGTTAATTAAACAATTTTTGCATCGCAAATCTGACGGGATTAGAAGTTACCATCAAGGAATACAACCGCATATTCATACAGATTCAGTCAACAATGTATTCGTAATCGTCACAGCAATCAATAGAGGACAGAGCTAGATTAAAACTAAAATCTACACCTCAAATGGCGTATCGCAAACATGTATACACTAAAAGAGTTTAGAGGCTTCCCAGTTCAGACTTGGTACCGATCAAAGGAGAGTAGGTATCTCCTGCTAAAAAGCCAAAGAAAATAAACAAGAAAACAAGTACATGTTAAATCGCAAAAAATAATCAGATAGGCAAAACAAAATGAAGCAGTGACAAGGAATGAAGAATTTGGTTATGCTTGTCAAGGCGAAAACTGTCGGCTCTTTCACTAAGATGAACACAACTCGTTTAAAATCGGACCCCAACCCAAGCTTGGCGGAAATGGAGTGTGTGAAATCTAAAATGCGGAGAAAAATCCCTAAATAAGAATCCAGAAATACATATATGGTGCAAAAAAAGGGGGAATAAGATGAAGAGAACTTCCTGGAATGAAATAAACCAAAACCGGTTTCAAGGCACGATTTGAAGTGGTACTACCCGGAAATTGATTCGAAATCCAAGGGGGGACTGATGCAGGATCGCTTGGCTGCTCGTCTCTTCTGCATATTGATGTGGGGTTTTCGATTCCCTGGGTTTTAAGTTTTAGACAAAGTGAAGAGTTGATTAAGAGAGCAAGGAGTATGAGGGGATTTTCAGAAGTCGTGGAAAACGCTGGGTGTGAAGGATGAAATTAGAGAAACCAAAGGGTAGAAGAGAGAATTTAAGAGCGTAAATGTGGTTTAATCTGACTGATAAATACTTAATGTTTTCGGAAGAATGAAGAGAGGAGGAGGAAGAAGAGGTTGGTCGCGGCCGATGATGGTGATGATGGTTTTTTAGGTTTTTCAATTGTTCTAAAGATTGAAGAAGAAGAAGGGTGTCGGCTGATAGTGTTGGTTGATTCGACTCTAAAAGGGCGCAAACACGGGAAAATAATGAAGGAAAACAGAGAGCACAATTTGTCCCTTGATCGCAGTAGAGGTCGAGAACAAATGACAGGAAAAAGAGAGGAATGTCTTCAGTTTTTTTGAAGGTTGAAGATGATGATCGATGACGATCGAGATACAAGAGTTGGTGGTGGCCACTGTGTCTGGGTTTTCCAACTTCTCTGAGCAAGGACGACGAGACTGTTCTCCGTGAGAACCCCCCCCCCCCCCCTCCCCCTTTTTTTGATTGAGAAGAAGATGGGTGTGGAATTTCCTGGGGTTTGAAGACGATCAGAAGAAGGAGTGAGATGTGGGCTAAGGTTTACGAATTTTGCAGATGAAGGAAAGAAGAACGAGGGGTGAAGAGAGTAGGAGAAGCTTCACGGTGAAGCTTCTTTTGTGGGTTTTTGAAAGAAAATCAATCAGAAGAAGAATATCTCCATGAAGAAGATGAGCCGGCTACTGTACACTTGTTTTTATAAGAAAGGGTCTAGGGTTTTCTTTTTAGATGTGAGAGTGGGTGAACTAGGGTTTAGAAGATGGGTTGGGTTTTAATGTGGGCTTGGGTTTTGGGTTGTTGGGTTCAACTGAAGACTGGGCTAAAATCAAGCTTGGTCCATCGAAAAATGAGAAAGGAAAAGAATCACTACAATAGAATTCATACAAAAACTAAGGGAGAGAAAACAAAAGTTATAACTCGACATGAGTAAAATAATCATAAACATTAATGTTAAAATATAAAACTAAGAGAGCTTTGTCAATGAATTGAAACGTTTTCTTTACAAAATAACAACATGAAAAAATGATAAATAATACAAGTAAAATAAATTAAATAAAATGCCTACGACTAAGGAAATAAAAATGAAAATAACTAAATAGATAAATAGATAAATAAATAAATAAAAGGGTAAGTCAAAAACAAATTATTGTTTGAAAATTTCTAGAAAATTTAGTTTTTCTAATCTGCTTGAAAATTGGTTTAAAATTTTGTCATAAAACGATGGTTTCATTTTGACATGCACGTAAATACACTTTGAAAAAAGTGAAATACCCCGAACTTAAATATAGGGATTAAAATTAATCTAATACGTATTTAAGGGCCTAATGGTACCTAATTAATATTGTAGGGAAAATAAATCCAAAAGAAATAAAGAAAACGCTTAAAAGGCGAAAAACGCTAAGTAAGCGTTAAATAACCATAGGAGGTATGAGACCTCGGTTAGCGTATTATATGGATTCTAAAGGTTTAATAAGACCTAAATAATATATGGGAACAACTCCCGAAGAAAACGGATCCAAATAAAGTATTAAAACGCTAATAGAACTTTAGAGCACGTTTTTCGAGAAAACCCGAAAACGCGACTTTAAGTGGTCAAACAGACCCGTAAAAATTATAAATCATTAAATAATAATTATTAAGCACCTATGGGAGCTTAACAGTCAATAAAATTAATTAAACGAGAAAATTCCGGAAAACGGGCCCGGTTAGTGAACGGTATCTAAACCGGGTAAAACAACGAGCGTTTTCTGTAAAAGACGAAAAACGCTCCAGCTAGTATACTATGTGGGGGCCGGTTTTTACTAGCTAAATAACCCCTCACACACACACATGTAACTAGCTAATTAAATAAGAGAGCTAAAAGCAAAAAGCAATAAAGTAAACATTACTTTATTTCCCTCCCTCTCACCTCACTCTCACATTCACTCATCTCTCTCTTTCCTCTCCCCTCCACCGATCTCTCCCTCCTCTCTCCCTCTGGTTGGGCGATTTTGGAGCTCCACAACAAGCCTCCCATGGCTTTCATCTTCATCCTCATGCTCCACCCTCATGTAAGCTCCAAACTCGAAAATAACTACATATTTGAACTCCCCTCATCCTCCTCTACACTTCTCTCTTCTCAAAATCCAAAAATGAGGAAGTTCATTTTCGTGGGTATACCCCATTCAAAGAGAAAAGCACACCATTATGGAGCTTGGAGTCTCCTCTTTCCAACAAGGTAAAAATCTACATGAGAAACTCATGTTCTCTTCATTCTTCTTCACAACCGATTTTTGCCCCATTGTAACACTCCATTTTCTCTCTCTTTTGAGCTTAATATCAACCTTGCAATGGTGGTGGATTCACCTTGTTGAACCAAGGGCTAAAACCCCTCTTAAAAGCTCCAAAAGGTAAACCCTAGAAATTGTGTTCTAACACTTTAAATGAATTAGCATTAATTTAAGGATTAGTAGTTTAATTGCACTTGTTTTATGTGCTTTGGGTGGTGGGAATGGAGTTTGGTAACTCCATTCCCCATATGGCCGGTTTGGGCAAGAAAGAGAGAAGAAGGAGAAATGAAGAAGAAAGAAGGAATTAAGAGCTGAAGGTAAGAGCTCTTTACTAATGTTAATTTTGGTGCATTAGAGAATGGGGTAAACGAGTAAAAGAAACCAAACTAATGTATTAGTAGTGAAGTTTATGGAGTTTTGAGTATTTGAGAGTAAGTTTGAGTATTTGTGAAATTAGTAAGTGAATTGTAGGCCTTGGAGCCAAAGGATTGGGTATGAGTATTAGTATTGGTATTTGAAGAAGTATTGGTGAATGCATATTGTATTGATTGCTGGTAGGACCCTTGTAAGGGTGTGGCTAGAATAGGTATGAACTTGGTGAGAAAATGTGTGTATGGATAAGTAAGAAATGTAGAGGAACTATGGCAAAATCTTGATAGGATATGTATATGTATTGATGACTTGGTGAATGGGAGAACCAAGGTATGTATTGAGGATAGTAGAGATGTTTAATGACCATGGTATGGTAGTAGTAGTATGAGAAGTAACAAGTGCAAAATCTGTAACAAAGTATATAGAAATGTATTGGAGAAGATAGGAAAGATTATTGTGCAAGAATTGGTAAGAAGAGTGTTGGACTTGGGTGTAGGTAATGTAATGACTTGGAGATGTATTTGGGATGCTAGGAGTAACATTGGTGGAGGAAATATTGAAGGGAAGGAGTTGTAGAAAAATCTGTAGCATTAGAGAAGGAAAAACTGTTGTAGGTGTTGAAAGGAAGTGAGGAAATTGTGTAAATTGTCTCATGGATTTAGTAATGGATTTGGTGGATGAAATAAGGTATTTTAGGAAGCCTAAATGGCATTATATCATGTGGGATTACATGTAGGAACAATGGGGAAGTAATGGGTGAAAGAGAGGAAAAATAGAATTTAAAATGCAAATACTGGGCCGGACCGAACTTGCGACCGGACTTGCAAGTTCGGTCGAGCCCAGACTTACAAAGACGGGTGAGCTACTGGAATCGACCGGACTTGCGACCGGACATGCAAGTTCGGTCGGACCAGAAATTTTCCCCGTCTGTAACCTACTGGAATCGACCGAACTTGCGACCGGACTTGCAAGTTCGGTCGGCCAGAAAAATTTCCATCCTGTAACCTACTGGAATCGACCGGACTTGCGACCGGACATGCAAGTTCGGTCGGCCCAGAAAAATTTCCCGAGGATAGCTACTGGAATCGACCGAACTTGCGACCGGACTTGCAAGTTCGGTCGGGCCAGAAATTTCCGGTATAGATAGCTACTGGAATGGACCGGACTTGCAAGGTCGGTCGCAAGTCCGGTCCTGACAAAAAAAAAAAAAAAAAAAAAAAATTTAAATAAGAATGACATATATATATAGATATATATATATATATATATATATATATATATATATATATAGTATATATGTATATGTATGTATATCCACATATACATGTACATGTAAGAAAGTAAACCTAAGTTAAGTAAGAAAGTAAGACTTTAGGTAAAGAAAAGTAAATAAGTAATGTGTAAGTATAAGAAGTGTGAGGACATAGTAAGTACGAATTAAGTAATAATAGTTAGATTAATCATTTGAATGTATGTATATCATAGGATTTGAATTGTGAATACCGGAGGAACGTTGGGATACAAGTACAACGGTGAAAGGTATGATTTCTTCATGCCCTGTATCCTAATCTGGTTACCCCGATTTGTGTGCTTATTTGATCACCTAAATAAGATAAATGCATGAATCGGACTATATTGCACTTACTTGTGCTTGACTTATGTGTTCTTGATATTTATTGTCTTGAACACTAGTTTGTATAATTCATGAAATATGTGGATGAAGATAAATTGTATTTGTACCTTGTAGTGTACTTGTGTATTGTATTGTATTCGTATGTATGTGTATATGGGTATTGTATTATTGTGGCTTGAATGTTGACTTGTGCTAATTCCTAACTAGCTAACTCCTAACTTAAGTGAGTAATTGGAATGAGTACAAGTCCGATATAGCTTCGGCCACGCGTGAGGATGGGTGACACAAGAGGTTGGATCCGATTCCTGGTTCGTAAGCTGGTCCACGGCCCAAATCCCTAAGTGGGTAGCATCCTGGATTAGTGAACCAAGTAAATCCCGGAGGTGGGACGGTGTAGTCCCCAGGGCCGGAGGTCCCGACGACTTAACTTGAGTAAGAGTAAGAGAGTAAGTATGGAGTATGGATCCGTGAGTATGAGTATGAGTATGTATGTGTATGAAGTAACGAGTAAAAGAGTAATCTCCACCCGATTAACCCGGGTGGACCAATGAAGCTAACAAGAATTGTATGTTGTGTAAGTACTGCGTATGTGTACTTGAGAACAAGGTAAGTAAGTATTTGATGGTATATGTATTCCTTGTATGTGATGAAATGTATGTATGTACGCCTTGTGAAAGTAATGTAGTATTGAGTATGAAAGCATGTATGCATGTTGTGTGAATAAATGAACCGCATGTATACGACCAAGTGGTCGGCGTACCCTCACTAGTACGCGGGGTATGCGGTTATCATGCTCGGCGAAAGCTGACCCCTTCGGGGGACATTTTTTAGTGTGCAGGTACCCGAAGCGGATGTGGCCAAGGTGAGAGACCGGCGGCACACCCTTGTAATTAGAAGTAAGTAGTTGTGAGGAATGGGTAGTGAGTAGACTCTTAGAGAGTATGTATGAATTTGGAAGAGGTATTACACTTGTATAAGGACCTTAGTAACTCGGTATGTAGATTGTATGGTATTGAACTCGAAGCATTGTAATGGATGGGAGTTGTAGTATTGATTCGGTAATTGGAGTAGGTATGATAAGTGTGTAGTACTCGGATATTCCGGTCCATCAGACCGATACTGTGTGTAGTAGGAGTAGTGGCCTTGTTAGTCACGTGGGTGACTAACGGCATTGTATCACCCAATGTATGTAAGAATATATCCGCTGCGTGTATCTGGTATGTAAGGAGATTGGACGGTAAGTATTGTATTAATAGGTAGGGGTGTTACAAAAAGTGGTATCAGAGCGAAGTATCGCTCTGATGACTGGAAATACCGAGTTTAGGAATACCGAGTTAGGAATTAGAAGCTTAGGGCTAAGGGCTGAGTGTTAGCATTAGAGGTATGCTAGTTAGGAACTACCGGTGAGTACCGGATACCTACAATACCAGTCCCGCCCGCCGCGAACCCCCATGTATAACTTGGGAAAGGACGCCAGAGAGAAGGAAAGTCCTCTCATACTCGGGGAAACCCGATCTGGCAGTTGTGAAGCAATCACACAGTAAACAAGAACCGACATAGTAAATTCCAAGGGATCGGAAGCCCGGAGATGGATCCCGGTTGAACGCAATACCCGCACTCATAGCGGGGTGGAAGCACTCCAACCACGAGGAGGCTGCAACTTACAACAGCATGGGGCGACGTGCTTACAGTCGCGAGACCTAGCTAGACCCAGCAGCAGGAAAGAAGCACTAACATGCAATGAAATGGAAAAAGGAGTAATGACAGAACCCGAGACACAAGTCTACGGGATAGTATACTTGAATATACCACAACGGCATGCCAGCTGACTAAGGACATAGTCAGGAACGGTTAACTCCAAAAACCACAACGCCAATGAGGTTACAATACCTGGCCAGCATAGCTTACACAGCTACAAGAACATCACGGGATACAATCCAATAGGACTACAAGAGTAGTACCTAAACAAGGAGGCTCAGTAACACCATAAATGTGTGGGAACGAGCCACAAGACGACACTAAACCAAATGGAATGGGAGTCTCCAAGGGTTGGAGAAACATCCTGATTAACAACAATCACGTCGTCAAGATCATTGAGAAGCTACCTAAAGGATCGAGTATACAACTATAGGTCAATGAGATCAAGGGAAGAGTCAAGACTTCAATAATGGAAACCATACCGTGATCGGTATAGGATTACCAAAAACCACCAGTACCACGCACTTGCCACGGCAAGTGCAGTAGTGAAGGAACAGAATACGTAAAGAAACTCTAACACACACAGTACATAGTAATGTACCGTGACTACAAGGAAACAACCATAGGATCACGCATCCTAACAACCAGATGTATGGAACCTTGGAAAGGCCTAACGGCCCGACCACTGTACTTAGAACATACCAGTCAGCGAGACGCTAGACTTGGTCAAGACCTCAAGCATGGCTATGCCATGAGATATTTCTTTTAGCACCGAACCATTGTTTTCAAAACCAAACCCTTCTTTCAAACCATAACTTTCTTTAAAACCTTGGATTTTAAGACCAAACCAACAAAATTTCGGTGAGTATCATAGATTGATACAAGAGGAGTTGACAACAGAATACTTCACCTAGGCGTGTGACGAACACTACAAGTATACCCAATTACGGGATGTGGGACAATCGCACTCCGAAGGAGCTTGCGGGCCTGACACGTAGTCGGGTAAGTGGTAACGTATCAGTATGGTACCCCACGTATGTATACATGTAGTGTGCGACGCACGGGAAGTAGTCAACTCCGTTCTACGGACCATGAGTGAGTTCAAATCAGAACAGCTGGATACCTCAGACGATCAAGTATAAAGGAACTCAGAGAATCCAACTGAAGATAAGGAATAAGAATTAGGAAGCGCGAGGAGCGCAGACTAGTAAGAATAGACATTGGATATGTCTCAAGATGTCAAACCAACCTATGACAGCTGGAAGGGATACCCAGCCTGAACACAGTAAGGCAAAAGCCTAACGTGAACACCACAATGCTCAACAAACGGGACAGAGTTCCCGAGAGCAGTCACAAGATTACCATAAAGTATAATCCATCGTTGGACAGGATCTTAAGCCTAGTCTAAACACTAGGAGGAGTATAAACAGTCTACCCAAGAACGGGAGACGCTATAACCCACAAGGGGATAACTCAAAATGCAATACCACAAGGCGGTATAGTTATCAGCCGGAGGTAATGGCGTAACCTAACAACACCCAGGAGCAATCCTTGAAGGGTGTCTGAGTTGACAACAGTCGAACAATAGCGACGTGATAAAAGCACAGAAGCTAGAACGAACACTCGGTTAGGACACCGAAGGGATTTCGCTTAATAGGAAATACCCTAAAATACCAAAAGGCACTGATTAACATCAGAATGCTAGAAGGGCCTCCTATGAACGGAAGCGTGATGGCACGACTTGCCATGGAGCCCAGTAATACCTCCAACCTATGGTGTACACAAGGAGTGGAAACAGATGTAAGCAGCTTGCAAAGAGCATAGCTCGCAACAATACGGCTTAAAAGCCATCAACCAACTATGTTATGTAAACCTTAAAGGTTGCATAACCCACACCATTCGATAACAAGACTTGCAAGAGATATTGTCTCATACGACAAGAAATCAACAACTGGACCATCAGTTCAAACCCAACATCCTGAGTGGCTTGGAGTAATGGCCATCTCAGTGTCACCGTCACTAGAACACCAGTCTAGTATACAGTTGACGAGATCTAATTACCCTTCATGCCTACTGTAGCTAATAACACAGAGGCATAAGAATCAGGAAAATGCCAACATTGGCCTAGTCCACATTTTGACACTACGAGAACCCAAGGGAAGGTACTCCCCGTTAGCCAAAGACCACCAGGTGGTGAAGATGTGATCGCTTAGAAAGGTGTTCCTCTATTATAACAGTAGAAGCACGCATATAGATCTTGCCAGAGGCGGGGATCAGGAAATGAGATTTCCAAACCATTACGACTTAAGGGAGTAGTATACTCCTCATGCACCCAGCATGTGGTGAACCATTACATAAATACTCACATGGTAACCTTGTCATGAGACCTATGAGTGGCAACAACCTCTCAACCAGAACTTCATTTACCAACGATAGAACGGGACCAGGAAACCCTTGAAGTTTCACGGGATGTCCTGGTAATATACATACAAGCAAACTAACAGCTAGAGCCTATCATTAGTGCTCAGCACTGGAAAGACAGTAATTGTCAAAAACAATCAATGTGAATACACATTGAGAACCATGAATGACCAACACTCAAGAGAGCTAGTAACCCAATAAATTACTTCATCCATTGTCAACCAAGACACTTGGTAAATTGTATCACAAATGATGATAGGATGTGGGTAAGCTAACCTACATGAAACCTAATTGGGAACAGAACATCTCCACAATGGGAAGATGATAACGTACAGTACTCTACGACAACCGTCATACACACGAACACTAGGAACCTCCTAGTGTACACACCATAAGGAAATGGTGCCAATGACAATGGCAATGAGTAAAGAAAACTATCACAGTAACAGAAACAGTAAAGACAATGTTGTACAGTGAGTGAGAACACGGGGCGCAACAAGCGACCGCTATGAGGGAGTAGCTAAGCAATAACACAGAGTATAAGTATGAGATGACACACAGAAATATTCTTTCCTATCACATAAGTGACTTACTGTCAAGCGTTTACGCCTCTGCACTCTGTAGGACTGAGTGTTTTGGTATTGCGTTTAGGCAGCTAATGATCTAATGGGATGGCTAGGGATATGGAGAATGTAAACCGTAGTAACCTTTCTTTTCACCAACAAACATGGCACTAGCCAGTTCAGCAAACTTAGCAACAAACCGTGCGGCCTAAGGCCAAAGAAGCACGAAGAGTGTACAATACACTAACAATCACAAAGTGTGAATTCCAATGGAATGAGAAGCGAAAAGAGACTTAAGGAAGTCACTAGGACCGACGCATAGAAATGCAAGGTCATACAAACAAAGAACACTTGTACTGAACCAGGGAAACTGGTAGAATTCAGAAGCCAGTGACACCAGAGGAAGCACTACAACTAAGTAGTGACTTAACCTCGCCCGACAATAAGTCGGAGGAGCTTAACGAATAATCGTAGAAGCACGAATAGCATGTGCAGAAGATTACCAGAGAGCCGGTTATAAACCTTAAACTCATTGAGATCAAACACGGTAAAAGAATACCGCATTTGTTATAAACCTTATGCCCATAATAGACGGATAAAGGTGATGCATAGTACATTAAGGATAGCACGAAGGGTAAATAACCCGAGTTATCAGGGTCGCGCAGCAGAAGCTAGTGGGCCCCAGCTAGTAAGTATAGCAAATGGCTATTAATGCCTTGAAGCCTAATAGGCTAGAACCGAATTAATGATGAGTTCAATAAACTCATATAGAAATCCTTGGTGCAAAGACTAAACCATTGGTATGGTTGAGACCCTTTGACCAGAGTATACTGTATAATGTACCGTAGTGAAGCTAAACGCTTCAGATTGCCCAATTAATTAAACCAATGTTTAATAATAATAACACATGGTAGATTACGTGGGCGTAATCCCTTTTAAGGGGGGTAGAGCGAAAACCGCTTAATGTAAGTTTTTATGAATAAAACACTCAAACCGTAATGTGCATAGCACAAATGAGAATCAAATTGATGAATGGTACTATGTTAAACAAACATAAGTACTCATTCATATTGAATCGTGGTAACTAAGCATTAGACATGCAAATACCATAGGGTGAATAGACCCATCTTGTAACACCAGTGTAAGAGTATTGGTAAAGAAGAGTAAGGAGTAGTGGACGGAGCTCCACAAGTATTGTAACCTTTGAAGAAGTAGTACGAAATGAATGAGGATAGTAGATGAATGAAGTTTATGAGTAGTGGAATCGCAAGTAAATTATTTGAAACAATTGAAGACAACTAAATCTTAGAAATGAAGTATTCCTTAGTTAGAATGTAGGATATGATGGTGAGTAATGGATGAAAGCAGTGAAGGCTGAGGAAGTGAGCACTTAGGTATTGAACCACGGAGTAAAGCATTTGGGAAGTAGAGTGGGGAGGATTGATGGATTGATTCCATCCTTTGGAGATGTATGAATTTGTAATCATGACTAGGAAGAGTAAAAAGATAGAAAATGGAAATAATTGCATTATTTGATTGTTTGAAACTGATGTGGGAAGTCGAACTTGATCCTGATCAGATCAAGGGAAACCGAACACAAATTGGAGTGGAAAGATAGTTCAACACTGATGCTGATCACATCAGGGTCGAATGATTCTTGAAGCTCCCCTCAAGTGGTCACAAGAATCACACATAGAATAGATGTAATGAATATAAATTGAAATTTGGAGTTGTATGCTTTAGAAAGACTTTCTAATTAGTAGTTGTAAAAGAATTTTCTTAGACTGGAAAGTAAGTAATTGTTAGAAGCTTATACCGGAGAGTATAGTAGTGTAGCATGTTGTATCATTCCAAGGGCAGCAGGACATAGAGGAGTCCTGTGTCGAGACGACCTGGGTGCCTGCGGGATTGTAATGTGTATTGCATTGCTTTGGGGATAGCTTTGCACTATATGTATGTATGAATCTTGTAAGAGGAACCGGACGGCTGATGGTAATGTGGATTGGAGTAAGTATGGTACATTGGTATGATAGGGGAAGGAGAAACCTTGAGTAATGGAATTAGGAATTAGTAAGGAGGAAGAATGTATGACCGCAGTATTAGACAAGTATGAATGAGTAAGTATAGTAATCCCATAACCTCGAACAACTTTGAGGACAAAGTTCTTAAGGGGGGTAGATTGAAATACCCCGAACTTAAATATAGGGATTAAAATTAATCTAATACGTATTTAAGGGCCTAATGGTACCTAATTAATATTGTAGGGAAAATAAATCCAAAAGAAATAAAGAAAACGCTTAAAAGGCGAAAAACGCTAAGTAAGCGTTAAATAACCATAGGAGGTATGAGACCTCGGTTAGCGTATTATATGGATTCTAAAGGTTTAATAAGACCTAAATAATATATGGGAACAACTCCCGAAGAAAACGGATCCAAATAAAGTATTAAAACGCTAATAGAACTTTAGAGCACGTTTTTCGAGAAAACCCGAAAACGCGACTTTAAGTGGTCAAACAGACCCGTAAAAATTATAAATCATTAAATAATAATTATTAAGCACCTATGGGAGCTTAACAGTCAATAAAATTAATTAAACGAGAAAATTCCGGAAAACGGGCCCGGTTAGTGAACGGTATCTAAACCGGGTAAAACAACGAGCGTTTTCTGTAAAAGACGAAAAACGCTCCAGCTAGTATACTATGTGGGGGCCGGTTTTTACTAGCTAAATAACCCCTCACACACACACATGTAACTAGCTAATTAAATAAGAGAGCTAAAAGCAAAAAGCAATAAAGTAAACATTACTTTATTTCCCTCCCTCTCACCTCACTCTCACATTCACTCATCTCTCTCTTTCCTCTCCCCCTCCACCGATCTCTCCCTCCTCTCTCCCTCTGGTTGGGCGATTTTGGAGCTCCACAACAAGCCTCCCATGGCTTCTCATCTTCATCCTCATGCTCCACCCTCATGTAAGCTCCAAACTCGAAAATAACTACATATTTGAACTCCCCTCATCCTCCTCTACACTTCTCTCTTCTCAAAATCCAAAAATGAGGAAGTTCATTTTCGTGGGTATACCCCATTCAAAGAGAAAAGCACACCATTATGGAGCTTGGAGTCTCCTCTTTCCAACAAGGTAAAAATCTACATGAGAAACTCATGTTCTCTTCATTCTTCTTCACAACCGATTTTTGCCCCATTGTAACACTCCATTTTCTCTCTCTCTTTTGAGCTTAATATCAACCTTGCAATGGTGGTGGATTCACCTTGTTGAACCAAGGGCTAAAACCCCTCTTAAAAGCTCCAAAAGGTAAACCCTAGAAATTGTGTTCTAACACTTTAAATGAATTAGCATTAATTTAAGGATTAGTAGTTTAATTGCACTTGTTTTATGTGCTTTGGGTGGTGGGAATGGAGTTTGGTAACTCCATTCCCCATATGGCCGGTTTGGGCAAGAAAGAGAGAAGGAGAAATGAAGAAGAAAGAAGGAATTAAGAGCTGAAGGTAAGAGCTCTTTACTAATGTTAATTTTGGTGCATTAGAGTAATGGAATGGGTAAACGAGTAAAAGAAACCAAACTAATGTATTAGTAGTGAAGTTTATGGAGTTTTGAGTATTTGAGAGTAAGTTTGAGTATTTGTGAAATTAGTAAGTGAATTGTAGGCCTTGGAGCCAAAGGATTGGGTATGAGTATTAGTATTGGTATTTGAAGAAGTATTGGTGAATGCATATTGTATTGATTGCTGGTAGGACCCTTGTAAGGGTGTGGCTAGAATAGGTATGAACTTGGTGAGAGAATGTGTGTATGGATAAGTAAGAAATGTAGAGGAAACTATGGCAAAATCTTGATAGGATATGTATATGTATTGATGACTTGGTGAATGGGAGAACCAAGGTATGTATTGAGGATAGTAGAGATGTTTAATGACCATGGTATGGTAGTAGTAGTATGAGAAGTCAAGTGCAAAATCTGTAACAAAGTATATAGAAATGTATTGGAGAAGATAGGAAAGACTATTGTGCAAGAATTGGTAAGAAGAGTGTTGGACTTGGGTGTAGGTAATGTAATGACTTGGAGATGTATTTGGGATGCTAGGAGTAACATTGGTGGAGGAAATATTGAAGGGAAGGAGTTGTAGAAAAATCTGTAGCATTAGAGAAGGAAAAACTGTTGTAGGTGTTGAAAGGAAGTGAGGAAATTGTGTAAATTGTCTCATGGATTTAGTAATGGATTTGGTGGATGAAATAAGGTATTTTAGGAAGCCTAAATGGCATTATATCATGTGGGATTACATGTAGGAACAATGGGGAAGTAATGGGTGAAAGAGAGGACTGAAAACAGAATTTAAAATGCAAATACTGGGCCGGACCGAACTTGCGACCGGACTTGCAAGTTCGGTCGAGCCCAGACTTACAAAGACGGGTGAGCTACTGGAATCGACCGGACTTGCGACCGGACATGCAAGTTCGGTCGGACCAGAAATTTTCCCCGTCTGTAACCTACTGGAATCGACCGAACTTGCGACCGGACATGCAAGTTCGGTCGGCCAGAAAAATTTCCATCCTGTAACCTACTGGAATCGACCGGACTTGCGACCGGACATGCAAGTTCGGTCGGCCCAGAAAAATTTCCCGAGGATAAGCTACTGGAATCGACCGAACTTGCGACCGGACTTGCAAGTTCGGTCGGGCCAGAAATTTCCGGTATAGATAGCTACTGGAATGGACCGGACTTGCAAGGTCGGTCGCAAGTCCGGTCCTGACAAAAAAAAAAAAAAAAAAAAAAAATTTAAATAAGAATGACATATATATAGATATATATATATTATATATATATATATATGTATATATATATGTATATGTATGTATATCCACATATACATGTACATGTAAGAAAGTAAACCTAAGTTAAGTAAGAAAGTAAGACTTTAGGTAAAGAAAAGTAAATAAGTAATGTGTAAGTATAAGAAGTGTGAGGACATAGTAAGTACGAATTAAGTAATAATAGTTAGATTAATCATTTGAATGTATGTAATCATAGGATTTGAATTGTGAATACCGGAGGAACGTTGGGATACAAGTACAACGGTGAAAGGTATGATTTCTTCATGCCCTGTATCCTAATCTGGTTACCCCGATTTGTGTGCTTATTTGATCACCTAAATAAGATAAATGCATGAATCGGACTATATTGCACTTACTTGTGCTTGACTTATGTGTTCTTGATATTTATTGTCTTGAACACTAGTTGTATAATTCATGAGATATGTGGATGAAGATAAATTGTATTTGTACCTTGTAGTGTACTTGTGTATTGTATTGTATTTCGTATGTATGTGTATATGGGTATTGTATTAATGTGGCTTGAATGTTGACTTGTGCTAATTCCTAACTAGCTAACTCCTAACTTAAGTGAGTAAATTGGAATGAGTACAAGTCCGATATAGCTTCGGCCACGCGTGAGGATGAGGTGACACAAGAGGTTGGATCCGATTCCTGGTTCGTAAGCTGGTCCACGGCCCAAATCCCTTAAGTGGGTAGCATCCTGGATTAGTGAACCAAGTAAATCCCGGAGGTGGGATGGTGTAGTCCCCAGGGCCGGAGGTCCCGACGACTTAACTTGAGTAAGAGTAAGAGTAAGTAAGTATGGATCCGTGAGTATGAGTATGAGTATGTATGTGTATGAAGTAACGAGTAAAAGAGTAATCTCCACCCGATTAACCCGGGTGGACCAATGAAGCTAACGAGAATTGTATGTTGTGTAAGTACTGCGTATGTGTACTTGAGAACAAGGTAAGTAAGTATTTGATGGTATATGTATTCCTTGTATGTGATGAAATGTATGTATGTACGCCTTGTGAAAGTAATGTAGTTTTGAGTATGAAAGCATGTATGCATGTTGTGTGAATAAATGAACCGCATGTATACGACCAAGTGGTCGGCGTACCCTCACTAGTACGCGGGGTATGCGGTTATCATGCTCGGCGAAAGCTGACCCCTTCGGGGGACATTTTTTAGTGTGCAGGTACCCGAAGCGGATGTGGCCAAGGTGAGAGACCGGCGGCACACCCTTGTAATTAGAAGTAAGTAGTTGTGAGGAATGGGTAGTGAGTAGACTCTTAGAGAGTATGTATGAATTTGGAAGAGGTATTACACTTGTATAAGGACCTTAGTAACTCGGTATGTAGATTGTATGGTATTGAACTCGAAGCATTGTAATGGATGGGATGTTGTAGTATTTGATTCGGTAATTGGAGTAGGTATGATAAGTGTGTAGTACTCGGATATTCCGGTCTATCAGACCGATACTGTAAGTAGGAGTAGTGGCCTTGTTAGTCACGTGGGTGACTAACGGCATTGTATCACCCAATGTATGTAAGAATATATCCGCTGCGTGTATCTGGTATGTAAGGAGATTGGACGGTAAGTATTGTATTAATGGTAGGGGTGTTACAAAAAGAAAGGCAACGACCCCTCTTATTTGAATTATTATCTTGGAATTTTCTTTATGGGGTGAGAATTTTTGGTGTCTACACCCTTGCTCATCTGTTGTTGTGGTTTCAAAACTATTCATCACCTCCACCGACTCACAACTAGCTTCACCTCCATGGTTTCAACCCGATACCGGTGCCTAGTCATGAAAGATCCACTAGCGCCTGTGGGAGCGGTTTCAAAACCGATCCTCATTCTCAAGTTTGAAGAAAGTCATTTGCCAAAATCATTTTGGAAATTCATTTTGAAAACTCAATGCATCTCCAAGTTCCAATTTATGTTAGTTTCACCTATTACTATTGTGATTACTTGTGGCCATTTATAAGGAGCTTCAAGAGTCATTCAACCCCAATGTGATCAGCATTGGTGTTGAACTATCCATCCAACCCACTTTGGTGTTCAGTTTCCCTTGATCGCTATCAAACCAAGTTCCACCTCCCACCCCAACTCACCCAATCAAATAGTCAATCATTAACTTCATTTTCTATCTTCTTACTCTTTCCAATCATAATCACCCATCAATGCATTTACCAATTTCTAGAATCTATTTACTCACTTACTAGTCATCTCATCAATTACTACTTATTTTATCCAACAATGCTTACCTAAGAAATCCAAAGTTAATTCTCCAATTAGTTTTTCTATCCTCCAATAGTTCACAAGTCAAGTCAAATTCTATCCTCAAATTATTCACAAATACCATCAATCAAGTTACATAGGGGGACTCACTTCCCACTAGGTTCAACATCGGTTTCATACCGATTTGTACTCATCAATTTCCTTAAACATACTCACTTCTCCAAACTATTACCAATCGGGGTTCTCATTCCCCATGGAGTTTCTCTACTCCATTCACCTTAAATTTCTCACAATCAATACTCCTTTCCACTTCAAATCTCACAAATACTCAAGTTTACACAATGAGTGGATACAAATGTTTATGTAACATAGGTACCAATTATTCAAAACAAATTCTCTTGCGCTATTCGCATTGTAGTTTACGCACTATCTCGTAAAACATACATTTCGCGGTTTTTGCTCTACCCCCCTTAAAAAGGGATTACGCCCACGTAATCTACCATGTGTCAACATTGGACATGGGTCTGAGGCGTTTAGCCATCACGGAGTGGTTCAACTTCCATGTGGTCTATTATACGATGTATTCTGGTCAAAGGGTCTTAACCAATTTACTGGTTTAGTCTCTGCACCAAGAATTCTCATCGGAGTTTGTTTAACTCCTAACCGGTTTCGGTTCTAGCCTTAGACGCTTCAAGGCGTTGATAGTTAGCCATTAGTTCACTAGGTATATCAGACTTTAGAATTTTGGGCCCACTAGCTTCTGCTGCGTGGCCCTGATAACTTTGGTTTATTCACCCTTCTCGTTATCCTTAATATGTGATACAATATGCTTTTATCCTTTTTTATCTTGGGAATAAGGTTTATTCATCCAGCGTGGTATTCTTTTACCGTACGCGAACTCAATGAGTTACAGGCTTTCTATGCTGCTCTTTGGAATCGATGTACATACTATTGTGTACTCGAGTGATTATTCACTTGGTTCTCCCGACATGTTGTTGGTTGAGGTTAAGCCACTACTTAGTTGCAGTGCTTCCTCTATTACCAGTGGCTTCTGGACTATGCCAGTTCATCTGGTTCTGTACAAGTGTTCTTTACTTATATGACCTTGCACTTTCTATGCGTCGGTCCTTGTGACTTTGTAAGTTTCCTTCTATTTTTTTACCACAATTGACATTCTCCAACTTCCTAGCTATCACACTAGATCATCACTACACAAGTGCAATACCAAAACACTCAGTCCTACAGAGTGCAGAGGCGTAAACCCTTGGCAGTAAATCTCTTATGAGATTGCAATAGGAATGATCGTTACTTTCTTGTTACTCGGTTTGTCTACCATCTTTATTCATCAACTCCATAACATTGTGATTCATTCACATATATTGGTCGCTTGCCGCGCACCGTGTTCTTACTGATTCTACAGTATTGGTTTACATGACATCCGATGTTACTAGCTTCAGATCATGCATTTCTACCATTTATACTATGGTTCACCCTTTATTTGGCTGATTACAGAATATGGTATTCTTTTATTCCTCTGAGCTCCTTGAGCGTCATTAATTTTTTATAACCGGTTACTCTTCCGGTTTTTTGACAATTGCTATCGCAACTTATTTACATCACTTGGCAATAATTGTATGCTCAAGCTTCACTATGTTAGTAGTTCTGAAAGAGATGTATTATCAGATATTCACTGATGGTATTCCCTTCTTGGAATCTATGTGTTCACCGCTCTCCCGGTCTCATATTAACGAGGGGTATCCCTGCTTGTTGGTTATTTAACTATCTTCACTAGTGCCGTTCTCGGCAACTCTCCATATCGTTCACAATGGGTTTTGCACCCGTTGGATTTGTATTGTAATGCGTTCCTGGCTCACTGGCCACGTTGCTTAGAGCTTTGCTCATCTTAGCTGATCACAAGCATTGCTTCTCCGTATACCATAAAATGGCTTGGAGGTATCATTGGGCTCCTTGATAGGATCAGTGCAACACGCTTCCGTCCGTTGGATGCCCCCTTAAGTATTTTGGTGTTGATTGGTAACATTTACAAATTTAGGGTATCCCCTGTGTAAGTAGGATCCCTTCGGTGTTCTAACCGAGTGTTCGTTATAGCTCTGGTGCTCTTATTACGATAATTCGTTCAACTATGTTGACTCTGATACCCTTTTATGGATTGCTCCTGGGTGTTATTGATTATGCCGTTACATCTGGGTAGCATTCAAGTGTATGCAGTTTACTCCGCATTGTGGTTCGGATTCCAGATTGTCCCGTTTGAGGTTACGCGTCTCCCGTTCTCAGGGTAGACTAGGGATATTCCTCTTATGGTTTCAATCAGTTTGGTATTTCCTTCGGTACCTCAGATGATCGCGCTGGGTATTTCACTTTGTTCTTTGAACATTTGTGTGTTCATGATAGGCCTTGCCTTATTATGTTTAGGTTGGGTTTCCATTCCAGTTAATATGCTTTTGCTTCTATATCCTTAAGACATATCCAATGTATTTGATCAATTACTTGTGCTTCTCACACTTTTTTAACTCTCAATCGTCCTCCTGGAGTAAGTTCTTGACTCCTTTAGCTTGTAAGCTAATCTGAGTTCCTTCGATTGTTCGAGGTACCCAATTGTTTGGGTTTGAATTCACTTATGGTCCGTAGAACGGAGCTGACTACTTCCCGTGTTTCGTACACTACATGTATACATACGTGGGGTACCGTATTGGTACGTTACCACTTACCCGACTAACTCGTAAAGGGTTTGTCAGGCGCGCAAGCTCCTTCAGAGTGTGGTCATCCCACATCCCGCATTTGGGTACACTCGTAGTGCTGGTCACACGCCTAGGTGAAGTATTCTATCGTCAGCTCCTCTTGTATCATTCTATGATACTCACCATGATTCTCCTGGTTTGGTTTTAAAATAGGAGGTTTGAAAAAGAAAGGTTTGTGGTTTTAAAAGAAAGGTTTGGGTTTGAAATAAAAATCTTGGGTTTGAAATAAAATCTTCATGGTGTTGCCATGTTTGAGGTCTTTGACCGAGCACAGCTTCTCGCAGACTGGTATGTTTGTTAATAGGACGGTCAGGCCGTTAGGCCTTTCCAGGGCTTCGTTGTTCAAGTTCTTAGGATTAGTGATCCTTCATTTGCTTCAATTGTCATGGTGGTACTTAGCAAGTACTTGTTAGTCATCCAATGGTCTTCCAATTGTCTTGTTGTTGCTGCACTTGCCTTGGCAAGTGCGTGGGTACGTCGGTTTTCAGGATAACTTGTACCGATGACGATATTATTTTCACCATACTTGGTGGCTTGATTGGATCTTCCATCCATTTTTGATCTTAGTGATCGAACTCCTGAGTAGCTTCTCAGTGTTCTTGACATGATTTTCATTAATTCGGGTGCTTTCCCGATCCTTGTGGTACTCCATGTATCATGCTTAGTTTCTCGTTCCTACACCTTTATGGTGGTTACCGAGGTTTGACTAATCCTTAGGAACTACGTCGTAGTCCTATTGGCATTGTAGGTTTGGAGTTGTCCAACCTCGACAAATTCCTTAGTTGGTTAGTATACCGTTGGTGGTATTGTCAAGCATTGCAGTCCGCAGACTCTCTTATGTCGGGTTTTGTTACTCTGCTTTTCCGCTTCATTGCGTAGTTATGCTTCCCTTCTTCTTGGCTGCGCATGGTTCAAGCGACTGCGAAGCACGTCTCCCCATGGTGCCGCAAATTTAGTTATCCTCGGGATAGGATCTTCAATCTTCTGCCGTTAAGTACGGTGATTATCGTTCAAACGGGAACCGTCTTCAGGATTTCCAGCTCTTGGAATCTACCGTATGACTGGTTCCTTCTCTTACAAGGCTCATTTTACAACTGCCAGATCGGGTTTACCCGAGTATGAGAGGTCTTTCCTTCTCTCTGGTGTTCCTTCCCCAACTTATAACGGGGGCTGCGGAGGGCGGGATTGGTTATGTAGGTATCCAGATCACACTGGAAGTTCCTAACTAGCGTACCTCACACGCTAACACTCAACCCTTAGCCCTAAGTCTCTAATTCCTAACTCAGTATTTTCCTAAACTCGGTAATTAGACCATCAGAGCGATACTTCGCTCTGATACCACTTTTTGTAACACCCCTACCGCTAATCCAACCATTAACTCCTAACCCGTCTCATTTACCGTCATCAATCAGCGGAATCAAACTACCAACGGCGGGTATTACAATGCCGTTAGTCACCCACATGACTAACAAGACCAACTCAACACAACAAATCATATACAATATCGGTCTGATGGGTCATTATACCGAATCCACTATACAAACGTTACTTCCATTACATAATCATTCTCAACCAAAATACAACTTCAATCCCATATTATACAAATACAACCTCTATTCATTACTACACCGAGTTTCTACAATCATCAAGTTACCGGTAGCAATTCGGCTTACAATTCAACATTTCAAATAATTACAACCTTCACTAATTACTACCTGTGCTTACATAGCAACCCCGTCCTACTCTCGAACGGTGATCGGCTTCATTGTACCTAGAAAATAAAAACGATACCCCTAGGGGCTCAGCAAAATTGCTGCATATGACTTCCGCATACCCCGCGTATTAGCGAGGGTACGCCGACTATTTGGTCGAGAGCATGCGATTCATTTTGTTACAAACAGCATGCAAGACAACAATACATTATATATGTATGTCAACACAATCAAGGTTCAACGAAGAACACAAACACTAACACACACATCAAGAGGTTAGTTTAATTTGTTCTTTACTTAGGCTCGAGGGTTTCTACCTCACTATGCCTTACTCAATTGCTCATAGTCTCACCCACTCTCTTGGGAACTCTTACTCACAATCTCAACAATTTCTACAATGATCAACTCAATTCTCCACTCATCTCAAATTCTCAAGTTTCTCAAATCACAACTACATTCTCAATACTCACATACTCAATACTCAAGTTCTCCAATCAATACTCAATACTCAAGGAATATGTTAAGTCATTACTCATGACCTCCGGGCAGGGTCATTGACAAGACCCATTACCGGGCTTACAAATACAAAAGGGGCTATGCATTTAGCTCCTCAAGTTCACCAATGTCCAGTTCTCTGCCGGACTACTCAAATTCCCAAAACTCCACTCTCGGAGTCATTTCACAATCTCAAGGATTAGCCTAATAGTATCTCTCTCGATAACATCTATTAGCTTAGGGAATTCTCAATGTCTAGTATCATAAGATTTAGGGTTTTGCCCAAATTATGGAATACTCTCATGTGCGAGACATTGTTTATGTTAGTCGGATCCACTCATCGGGGTTCGACTATTACCCTAAGGGGTTTGGTGATCCCTTACCATTCTTTACTTTTCTCAGGGTTCATTGTATGAACATTTATCAAGTCCTCTAAGAAGATGTTCTTTTTATACTTCCACCATTATTTATTGTGTGGATTAAATCAATTTAGTTGTCTAACCGTTATCGTGAGTTTACTAATTCTCGTACAATTCTCTCACGTTCTAGTGAGTTATAGATTGGTGTTATCGTTTCTTGGTTCGATAGTTTTGGTGTGTTCCCACATTTTATTATTTCGCACTTAACTCTCCCTACGAGTCACTACTCAAACAAGACCCCACTATGGGTCACACTACAATACACAATCGCATGCAAGCAACTCATTCACCATTCATCCATTTCATGAATTATACAAACTTTAGTTTAAATTCAATCCAACAAACAACAATACAATACAAGCACTACCAAGTGCAAGCAAACCGATTCGTGCATTTATCTTGTTAAGTGATCACACAATCAAACAAGCACACAAATCGGGTAACCAAGTTAGGATACAGAGCATGAGAAAATCATACCTTTCACCGGGGTTAACTTTACCGGGTGTTCTCACGTTCCTCGGCTCACACTTGTTCCTCGTGTCTTACTCTTGAACCACTAATTACAAGTCAAATGGTTCTATTAATATTAAGGTGTTACGGTACGTACATAATTGTTACTCCCATACTTACCCCGTTATCCCGTTATTTCGGTTTAGCTTAAGTGTTTTTAATCTCACAACTTTCTCAATCACTCCCAACACTTGTTCCGGACTTGGGGGTGGTCCGGGACTTGGTCCGGACCCCAAGGTCCCGGACCAATACAGAAATCAACTCTCAGCTTATTTTTACTTGTGGTTTGGGACTTGGTCCTGGACTTAAGTCCCGGACCAATTCCTACATTCACTCTCGGCCTATTTTTTGATGCGGTTCGGGATTTGGTTCCTATTCTAAGTCCCGGACCCTGCTAAAAACTGCTATTAAGGTAATTTTTCAACCCCAAATCAACCCTTAATCCACCCCTAATCATTTCATAAACTTTCCATAAGTTTCCTACATAATTAAACACCTCAAAACACTCCTTAAACCACCTCAAATCCTTGGTCACATGCACTACCCAATCTTTGCTCAAATTCACAAGTTCACATTCTCACATTTTGCATTTTGCACTCTTATGCATTTCTAACTTCTTCTTGCTAGTTTTTACCTCCTACCAACCTCAACAAATTCATCAATGACTATTACAAATCATTCCTACATAAATGTACTTCTAAAACCCACATTCACTCCTTGTTTCACAAGTTATAAACACTAACTCTTTTTCTTGAAATTCCAAGTTACCAAGCATCATTATGCTACAGATTTGGCACTCTCTTATATCCATTCTCCATCTACCATTACAAGGCTACCGCTCAACACTAAACAACAATACAAACACCTAGATTCTCCAATTCACCAAGTCACCTTAAAACACTTGTTTTTCTACCAAAATTTTGCCATAACCTCCCCATAAACCTTACATGTCCAAACTCATCTTTTCACCATTTTTCATTCCTAATCTAGCCACACCCTTACAAGGGTCCTACCAGCACATAATATCAATCCAAAATTCACTAAATCACAATATAGCTCCAAAATCTTAATAAACCACAATATAACCACAAACTCGAATCATTTGGCTCCAAGGCCCTCAATTCAAACCAACAATTCACAAACTCTATCAAAATCAACTAAACACATTATTTTTCATATTTTGGATTCATTAATTTAATTACCCATCCCAATCCTAAAGCAATTAAAACAAGTTTCAAGGTAGATTTCTTACCTTAAATTTTTTCAAGTCTCTTTTCAATTTTTCCTCTTCCTCTTCTTCTTCTCCCATTCGGTCAAATGGGCAATGGTGTTGCCAAACTCCATTCCCACCATTCAAGAGGCACAAAATGAATATAATAAAACCTATAACCCTTAGAAAAATTCTAATTCAAAGAAAGAGCTTAAACACCACAAGTTAGGGTTTACCTATGGAGTGTTCAAGAGGGGTTTTCACCCATGAATCAAAGGGAGAGTCCCACCACCATTGGAGGGTTCAAATGAAGCTCAAAAACAAGGAGAAAACAAGATATGAAAATGGGGAAAAATCGGCTACACCAAGAGATTGAGGGAAAGTGAGTTTTTCTTGGAGATTTTTACCTTGTTTGAAAGGGGGGACTCCAAGCTACACATTGATGCCATTTTCACTTCAAATGGGGAAAACCCATGGAGATGAAGTTCTTCATTTTCAGATTTTGAAAAGAGAGGAAGATAGAGAATGATGAGAGGAGTTCAAATATGTAATTTATTTTTGATTTGGAGCTTTATCAAAGCTTGGGCATGGAAGAGAATGAAGAGAAGCCATGGAAGGAGGGAGAGAAATTCAAAAATGGCAGCAACCAGAGGGAGAGAGGAGAAAATCGGCAAGGAAGAAAGAAAGAGAGGAAAGAGAAGAGGGAAAAGGATGAAATGGAGGAGAGAGAGGGAAAAGGTAGTTTTGTACCTTTTTGCTTTTTCTTTTCTTTCATTCTTTTCTTTCTAGCTTATTAGTGTGTGTGGCTGTTTACTAGATAAAAACCGGCCCCATATATATGAAATACCCCAAACCTTGGTATGTTGTGTAAATGTTAAACTATGGTATTTAAAGGCTAAAAAGTGCCTTAGAAACATAATCGAACCATTTAAACCATGGTACAACACAATAAAACACTAAGACACGGTTTGAGCAAAAACATGCTCTAAGCTTGGAGTGAACTTGGCTAGGACCCAAAGAGCCTACCAAGACTTGATAATGTTTAATTATGACTTTATAAGGCTAATTAAGTCCTTAGGAAACTTTGGTAGACAATGAAACCAAACAAAACACAAATAAATACCTTAAGGTCAATATGGGCTAAAATGTGCTCTAAGCGTGGGATAAGTGTGTATAAGGCCTAATGGTCATACCTATGCCTTATTTATATGTTAATGAACATATTAAGTCAATTACCAAAGAAAACCAAGCTTGAAAACAAGTTAAAATGCAAAATGTGCTTTAACGAGTCTTAAAGCACGTTTTTGAAAAATTGTCTTGTAAATGAGTTTTGAATGGCTAAATGTCCATCATTACTCTTTAATTAACATGTGTACTATATAGTATCACATTTGGGTGGCTATATCAATGGGAAATCAAAAATTTCACTTCTATGTGCCTTGTTTTTGGTGAATAGTGATTTTTATAAGCTAGTTTGTAACATATAATGTTATAAGTGATTAAGTTGGTCAACAAAGACCAAAACACCCTTCTAACTAAATGGTGGCCGGTTTTTATGAAGGTGAGTCACCACCATGTAAAAAGCAATTAAGGAAAGGAAGGGTAGGAAGGTAAAAAGGAGAAAGTTACCTTTTGATACAAATATCTTGTTAAAGCAAGTTCTATCTTCATTTCTCCTTTCCTCCTTCATTTCACATGACCCCAGCCTCTCTTCTTGCTCTCTTTTACGAGCTGATACAGCAACACCAACACCACCATTGTTTTCCATCTTTGAATGCTTGTAACTCCTAGCTCCATGGTCCAAATTCAATTCCAAGACCACCATTCTTCTAGTTGGAGCAAGCTCTACACTTCTACCTTTTCAAATCCTCAAGAACTCAGTTCTGGTGCCAAGGAGATTCACCATTGATGGAGCTTGAGCTCACCTTTTCACATATTATTGTTCTCCTTTGCTTCTAGGTAAGGAATCTCAAAGAAAAATCAAGTTTCCTCTCCTTTTAGTACATGGCCGAAAATTAACCTCACCATGGTGTCATTACCTTGCTTGTTTTAGCTTCATTTGAATCTTCCAAGGGCTTGGTGGAGTCCTCTCTTGATATATATTCAAGCTCTCTTTCCATTCCAAGGTAAAACAATCATTTTAATACCTTAAGATAATATATGTAACTAGGGTTTATAATGAGATGAAGCATAATGCTTGAATACTCATTCTATTTTGTACATTGTATAGAAGTTGGCAAACAACTAAACACCCCACCGGTTTTACAAGGAAACAAGAAAGAAGTTTGTGAGGAAAAAGAGGTAAACAAACTATCTCAATGTAGTTTAAATGCCTTAGGAAAATGAGCTTGATTTGCTTAATAAAATACCTAAGGAGCCAATGGCAAATGAGCTAGTAAAATGCTCTCAAGGAGTTTATTAAGGGCATATGTATTGTTGGGTGTATTCGCAGGTCAAAGGCATTACTTATGTGGGAAATTCAGTGTTTAAGGTTTATGCAATTTAAGGGCCTAAGAGCCATGTTATTTAAGGGCCTAAGTGCCAAGCAATTTAAGTTATGCACTATATTGTGATGTAGTGCTTAATATGTGAAGTTTGTGTGTAAAAATGTTCTTGATGGATTTTAGGTGTTCTTGAGTGCTTAATGGTGACAACTATGAGTTTTGGAATGATGATGTGCTAAGAGAACCCATGGCGAAATTTGTAAAATGTATAAGGAATTCTAAGTGCTTAAATGAACTTGGGTGAACTAGGAATGGTTAGGAATGGACACATGCTTCACTAAGGAAGAACACATGCATTAAGGTGTTCTAAGGTGCTATAAGGATTTAGGTGTTATCTTGGAAGTTCTAGGAATTCCATGTGTGTTTTGAGAATGTATTAAAGTCTTGGAGGAGTTTGTTTAAGGTTTAGGTTATGTGATGTGCAAGGTGGAAATAAGGTATAGATAAGGTTTTGAGAAAGGAACTTAAGGAGTTGTGAAAGAGAAGATTTGGTTAGTAAGAGAAGATGCTTGGGAGATGATGTTATGATGGTGAGGGTACACTTTGGTATAAAGGTTATTAAGGATGAAACACCACTTGAAAAGCTAGGAGGAAACATTGCAAGTGTTGGAAATTTTGTGAAGATATAAGTAAAGGTTTAAGGAATTAGAAAAGAGTTTGTGAGTGTTTAAGGATATCTTAAGCTGTGTTTGAGGTTCCCAAATGAGGTTAGAGTATACTAGGATATATGGGGTGAAGTTTGGAGTTGATTGTAAAAAGGAAAACAAAGATCTGGGGCAGACCGGACTTGCGACCGGACTTGCAAGTTCGGTCGGGCCCAGTTTACCCGGTGAGAATTGGTTTCGGGAATGGACCGGACATAGGACCGGACTTGGCAAGTCCGGTCGGGCTAAATTTACAAAGGGAAGAAACTTTCTGGAATGGACCGGACATAGGACCGGACTTACAAGTCCGGTCGGAGTAGAAAATTTTTGACGGAAATGTGTTCTGGAATCGACCGGACATGGACAAGTCCGGTCGGCAAGTCCGGTCGGACCAAAAATGTGGTTTAAGGTTATGAAATGATATGAGATGATGGGGATTGATAGGTAATGATGTTATAAGGTTGTTAAGGACATGTTAGGTGAGTTTAAATGGCAATTAAGTGGGTGAAAAGTTGTATCAAAATGTAAAAGTAAAACAAGTTAGAAATGTAAGTTTAGTAACTAAGTTAAACGGGGAAAGTTAAACATTAGACATTAAATAATCAAGCAAACCCCGATGTTAATAAAAAACACATGTGATGTTAACAGTTGTTCGAGAATCGCTCGAGGAACATAAGTGGACGTGGTAAGATGGACTCCGGTGACAGGTATGGTTTTCTTGCAACCTGCGTCCTACCGGATTACACCGGCTTGTATGCCAATATGTTTTACTGAGTGTTTGCCACCTTGTAAGATTAAAACATGTAATGAGTTTATAGTAATTCATTTTGTGGCGAATTTGGCCTCCGATACCATTTAACCTCAAATATGTGTTAAACCTTAGCTAACCAAATCTAGGAACACATGAGTGATCGGTATTCGGAGTTAACGACCCAAACCTTGGGAACGTGCTAACCACGGCTATGTGTGAGTTAGTTGGACATTGTTGTTGTAAGCAAGTGTGTGAACCTCCCTTGTGTGCTTAACTCGGTTATGATACCGTATGGTGTGTGGATGTGGTAGGGCTCCATAATGGGCCTCTAACTACTTATTATTAAGTGTATGTGTACTAATGGGGGGTGAGGAGTCCGGTTGTTCCGGCCACGCGTGTGATGGACGGGAGTCGTTATCTTATCCGGTTCGGCTCTCTTGGTGTATGTATAGGTGGTATTCCAATTTGGTTTCTACCTTCCCTTAGCTTATCCAAAGCTAGTTACTGACTCACGTCGGGCCACAGGGGCATACGTATGTTATTTCGGTGTGCTTGGGATTACTATATCCGACACGCCTTGGGTATAAGTTAACCGTTCTATATAACCGGACGGTAACGAGGTTGGTAACGAGCTTAACATGGGATTGGCAAAAATCCCTAGGCTCACATGGTATACTAACGATGATGGAGGGTTCCTTGTGAGAACCGATTTTATGTGTTATGTAATGTTATGGTGCTATGCAAATTCCCTTGCTATGCTATGGTATATATATATACATATTGGATGTTTAGAATGATGGTGATGTTATCATGTGTATGTCGAAACAAGAAAGGTTGTTATGTTTTGTTATATAAGGAATGAGATATGTTGTAGGATATGGAGTGTGTGGATCATGGAAATGAATCCCAGTTGTGACGAGAGGCGTTTAAGGATAACCCGATTAATGGGTACATGTCGTTCGTTAAGGAAGTAGCTCCGTTTTAGAGGAGAGCCACTCTAGGGTTTAGGAATCATTGAATGGTTGGTTAAGTGTGGATGTGTTGGTTATAGGTTGAGCCCATTGAGGCGAAATGTTATGTGTTGAATGTTTATGGCGTGTATGCATGATTTAAGTGTAATCAACTGCATGCTAAGATGACAATTAGTTGTGCGTGGCCCGGTAGCATGTGGGCTGCGGGATTACCATACCAGCAAAGGTGCTGAGCCCCTTGGGGGCCACCCTTTCTCTCCTTTCTATTTCAGGTACAAGGAGCTGGAAGCCGTTCGAGAGTAGGTCGGGGCAGATGTTTATACATGGGTAGCCATTTAAATGGCGTGAGTATGATAGGCGTAGTAAGACCGAAGTTGTTATCGGCAGTAGTTTGTAAATACTCGGTACAGGGGGTGTATGTATATAATAATGTTGAAAATGGAATGAGGATTGTATTGTGTAGTTGCTCGGGAATCTAGTCCATCAGACCGATACAAATGTACATGTATTAGCCTTGTTAGCCACGTGGTGGTTAACGGCGTGTAACACCATTGGAATAAGTAATATGATGAGTTCCGCTGCAGTTTAATGTTATGTGTATGGTGATAGTTGGGGTGTTACAAAAAGTGGTATCAGAGCGAAGTATCGCTCTGATGACTGGACTACCGAGCTTAGGGAATACCGAGTTAGGATTTAAGTACTTTGGGTTAAGGGTTGAGTGATAGCGTGAGAGATACGCTAGTAAGGAACTACCAGTGAATACTGGAAACCTACTATATCCTTCCCGCCCTCCACAATCCCTGTATATAACTCGGGGAAACAACGCCAGAGAGATGGAAGTCCACTCTTACTCGGGAATACCCGATCTGGCTGTTAGTAAGTACCTTTAAGGGTACGGAGAACCTGTCATACGGTAGATCCCGAAAACTGGGAATCCCGGAGACGGTCTCCATCTGGACAATGTTAACCGCATTTAATAGCGAGGAATGAAGAATCTTGTGTATAGAAGAATAGAATTTCCAGCAACCTGGGTCGACATGCTAAGCAGTCGAGAACAACCAGCTTGCAACGCACCAACCGCGCAACAGGCAAGAAATGGATTAATAAAACCCGAGACGAATGTCTATGGACCACAGTTGGTAAGTAATACACCAACGGCACACCAATCTACAAAGGAACTACAACGTAGTGCCCAAACAAGAGACAAGTCTCAGTAACCACGACAATGCGTGGAACGGGCTACAAAGAGAATACAATACTAAGGAAAGGGGGTCTCCCAGAATGGGAAACACCCTAGTTGATGATCGTCATGTGAAGACAGTGAGAAGTCACCTAGAGGAGTATTTATCAAGGCAGTAAGATCAATGAGGGCCAACAAGGCCACTGATGACAATATGGGTTAAAACAATACCACAATCGGTATGTGTCAAACCGATAGCCAGTTAGCATGGCGCACTTGCCATAGCAAGTGCTGCTATAACAAGGCTATTCGGGAAATTTATAACCACTACAAAGTACTTGGGAAAGTACCATGAAGTTAAATGTGATTGTCATAACAGTGGAAGGGCCTGTTAGCCTAACCTCTGCAATTGGAAACACACCAGTCAGCAAGAAGCTAGACTTGGATAAGGTAAGAAGATGTTGTGAAACCATGGGAAATTTTCTTTCAAACCCAAATTTATTCAAACCCTTTCTTTTCAAAACCAGATTTTCTTTCAAACCAACACTTCTTTCCGACCTCCTTTTAAACCAAACCAGTGAAACCAGGGACAGTTGACAAGGATACAACAGCAGATGAACCTTCCCTCGATTAAGTTCGGGAAGCAAGGAATGAATATTGTCACGGGACAATATAAGGGAGTTGACAGCAGAATACTTCACCTAGGCGTGTGGCGGACACTACAAGTGTACCAACTGTGTTGTGGGACGACCGCACTCCGATTGGAGCATGTGGACCTGACAGACCTACTTATAGGTTAGTTGGGTAAGTAGTAATGTATCAGTATGATACCCCAGATATGTATACGAGTAGAGTCCGAAACACGGGAAGTAGTCGACTCCGTCTACGGTCAGCAGTATAAATCAAACGAGAGCAAAAAAAAAAAAAATTACAAGGAATAGTTGAAGTTAAGGAACTCAGATAAGTTAACGAGATTATACTACGGTTAGTGAATTCCTTTCAAGGGAATGTTTAAGAGTCAAGATGTGCGAAGAGCACGGACTGTTATGTAAAGACATCACATATGTCTTAATAAGCCTGAGGGATGAAACATGATAGCTGGAAGGCAGGGAAAGGCAGATGCCTAATGTGGACACACTAATGTGCAATGGACGGGATGAAACTCCCAGAATCAGTACCTACACTATCTGGAGTTGTTGATCTTTACAGAAGAAATAATAACCAGTGAAGAACGCAAAAGGCGTGGCTAACGGAATGTACCCATGAGTGCAAGCCAGATGTAATGGCATATGTTAACAACACCCAGGAGGAATCCTTGAAGGGTGTTCGCATCAACAATTGTTGAACGAAATACATGTCAGAAACACAAGGGTTGAAATTAACACCCAGTTTAGACATAAGTTGTCAGGAGACGGACTGACAAACCTAAGGGGCATCCCATGAAAGGAAACGGAATGCAACGACCTTGTCATGGAACCCACTACAACCTCTAAACATGTAATGTTGTACAGAGAAGTACATATGTGTGGACAGCCTACAATGAGCCCAGCTCAAGGCAAATAAGGCTTATAAGCCACAACAACTTGTGATATGTAAATTTGATCGGTTGCAGAAGTATATGTTACACAAGGAAATAGAGCGGAGAACGAACCACTGCTTTAAGGGTGGGGATACCTCTCGATATTGTGAAACCGCGAGAGCGGTAGTTATGTGAATCAAGTTCAAGAAATATGTGGAGGATGGACCACGTTGTTACTACCCCAGGGTGATTTGAATAAAATAACACGAAAGGAAGTGCTCGTACCAGTTGTGTACACAGGAAGAGTAATAAGTCTGATAGCAATCACCATAGGTGTGTAAAGCTAAATGTGTAGCGAACAACGCTCAAGAAAACAGAAAGGCTCAGGAAAAAAAAATAGTAGTATATTCAAAAATCAGCCAAATAAGTGGCCAGATAAACCTAGCGTAATAGCAGAAGCTAATATAATAGCGGATACAGTATAAGTTGATGCTATATAATGAGTAAGGATACGGTGCGCAATAAGCGACCGTTGTGTGAGTATTGTTAAATGATAAAATGGGAGTGAGCAGAGTTATGAGTTAAACCCAGTGGAGGCACAACATTAAGCGATAGCAAACGAACCGAGCAGTAAGCCGGTGACAAGTATTATGTAATAAGAATTTCAGTAAAACACAGTGTAAATTCCTATCGCAATCGCATGAGAGATTTACTGTCAAGAGTTTACGCCTCTGCACTCTGTATGACTGAGTGTTTTGGTATTGCACTTGCGCAGTAATGATCGAGTGGGACAGCTAGGAATCAGAAGCATGGTAATTATGGAGGAATAATGGCCGATGCATAGGTAATGCAAGGCCGCAGGAATGGAAGAGTACTTGTACAAAACCAAATGTGGAAACATGATTAACAGTAAATAACTATAGTAACACTAAATGCCAAACATCGGTATGGAGTATACCCCAAATGTTGTAATTAGCTGAGAGAGCACTACACACTAAGTAGTAGCTCAATCTCAACCGACAGTAAGTTGGTAGAAGCAGGTCAATCATTGTGAATTGCATAGTAGTTTACGCTGTAAGCTATTGGAGAAGTGGATGGGAAGCTTTGAAACTCACCGAATTCACTCAGGGTAAAAGATACCATGCGTCGGTTGAGAAACCATTCTTCCCAAGATAAGGGTAATACATTGGAGATGTACAATATAGTAACAGTAACGAATGGGGCAAACTAGCTCTATAATTATCAGGGTTCCGCAACAAAGGCCAGTGAGCCCATGCGTCAGGTACCGGGTATACATTGTGAATATGAATGGATGGCTAGTTATCAGTGCCTAAAAGCCTCACAGGCCAGGACCGAAACCGGTTATGAGTTACAACTCCAATGCGAATTCTTGGTTTAGGGACTAAACCGCCAATATGGTTAAGATCCTCTAATCAGAATCCATTGTGTAATAGACCGCGTGGAAGTCAAAACACTTCACGACGGCAGAACATTTTAAGCTAATGCTCAGTGATTGATTACGAGGGCGTAATCCCTTTTAAGGGGGGTAGAGCGTAAAGCCGCTTAGTGTGTTTTACCGTACAAGTGTACGTGAACTATGTTGTGCATTGCACAAAAATAAATTGTTATGATGGTTGGCGCGTGTGTTATAAACATACGCATTTATTTGTGGTTAAATTGTGGTAATTGCGCACAGAAGATGCGAATACCATTGTGGAGGTGTTTATCTTGTTAACAGTGGTGTTGTGAGAGTACAAATGGAAGGGAGTAAAGAAACTCCCGGGGAACTAAAACCCACGACGGTGATAAATGTAAACCATGTATTGTATTTTGAAATAAAATATATGTATATATATATACAATGTGTGATTATGAAGGGTATAAGACCGACATAGAACCTAGTGAGAATTAAATTCCTAGGTAACTTGAATTAAGGGGATTTGGATGATGATTGATAGACGGAGTTCTATCCCTTGGGATGTTATGATTATGACTAGAAGGATTTCAAAGATAGAAAATGGGATATGCTTGAATTAATTGTTGGTTGAAAATGAAGTGAGGTGAAACATTGATTATCATGAGATCAAGGGAAGCCGAACACAAATTGGGGTGGAAAGATAGTTCAACACCGATGCTGATCACATCAGTGTTGGGATGATTCTTGAAGCTCCCTATAAGTGATTACAAATAACCATGTTAAGAAAAAATACAAGGAACATAATCGGACTTGGAGTGTGTGTGGGGTTTTCAAAAGGATTTTCAATTGGTGTTTTCAAACAATCGATTAATATTTTGAAAAAAGACCTTCTTATACTTAACCTAGTAAAGAATATTTTTGTAGTACTTGCTCACGAGCTGAGGACGTATGAGCCTTTGTCGGACCGGTGACATGAGAGTATATATGTTAAAAATTAAGTGAATGTTTTGATCTCCCAAGGAACGGGGACCAGAAGGTGTCCATCGCGACCGGGTTCTGAGGGATCACGTGTATATGTACTCAACATGGGACTTGAGCCCATGGAGAGTGGAAAAGGTATTTTGTTTGATATACATGCTATGACATGTTGTTTGGTATGTGTGATAAAGGTTTTGACTTTGATCTCCTAAGGTTTGTGTTACATAGACCTATGTGTCTAAATGTGGTTATGTCACCCAGACCTAAGAGTCTGAGGGATATGTAGGTGCAAGTGTGGTGAAGGTACCCGGACCATTAAGTCCGAGGTTACCATGTGGGTATGATATTTTATGTATAATGTGGATATGTTGCCCGGACCATTAAGTCCGAGGTTGGATGTAAAGGGTGGTTGGTAATGGAAGTCTTATGGCTATAGGTAATTCCCGTATTCTAATCCAATGATGCGAGGAAATGTGAACTTCGAGGACGAAGTTCTTTTAAGGGGGGTAGATTGAAATACCCCAAACCTTGGTATGTTGTGTAAATGTTAAACTATGGTATTTAAAGGCTAAAAGTGCCTTAGAAACATAATCGAACCATTTAAACCATGGTACAACACAATAAAACACTAAGACACGGTTTGAGCAAAAACATGCTCTAAGCTTGGAGTGAACTTGGCTAGGACCCAAAGAGCCTACCAAGACTTGATAATGTTTAATTATGACTTTATAAGGCTAATTAAGTCCTTAGGAACTTTGGTAGACAATGAAACCAAACAAAACACAAATAAATACCTTAAGGTCAATATGGGCTAAATGTGCTCTAAGCGTGGGATAAGTGTGTATAAGGCCTAATGGTCATACCTATGCCTTATTTATATGTTAATGAACATATTAAGTCAATTACCAAAGAAAACCAAGCTTGAAAACAAGTTAAAATGCAAAATGTGCTTTAAGGAGTCTTAAAGCACGTTTTTGAAAAATTGTCTTGTAAATGAGTTTTGAATGGCTAAATGTCCATCATTACTCTTTAATTAACATGTGTACTATATAGTATCACATTTAGGTGGCTATATCAATGGGAAATAAAAAATTTCACTTCTATGTGCCTTGTTTTTGGTGAATAGTGATTTTTATAAGCTAGTTTGTAACATATAATGTATAAGTGATTAAGTTGGTCAACAAAGACCAAAACACCCTTCTAAATAAATGGTGGCCGGTTTTATGAAGGTGAGTCACCACCATGTAAAAAGCAATTAAGGAAAGGAAGGGTAGGAAGGTAAAAAGGAGAAAGTTACCTTTGATACAAATATCTTGTTAAGCAAGTTCTATCTTCATTTCTCCTTTCCTCCTTCATTTCACACGACCCCAGCCTCTCTTCTTGCTCTCTTTTACGAGCTGATACAGCAACACCAACACCACCATTGTTCCATCTTTGAATGCTTGTAACTCCTAGCTCCATGGTCCAAATTCAATTCCAAGACCACCATTATTCTAGTTGGAGCAAGCTCTACACTTCTACCTTTTCAAATCCTCAAGAACTCAGTTCTGGTGCCAAGGAGATTCACCATTGATGGAGCTTGAGCTCACCTTTTCACATATTGTTCTCCTTTGCTTCTAGGTAAGGAATCTCAAAGAAAAATCAAGTTTCCTCTCCTTTTAGTACATGGCCGAAAATTAACCTCACCATGGTGTCATTACCTTGCTTGTTTTAGCTTCATTTGAATCTTCCAAGGGCTTGGTGGAGTCTCCTCTTGATATATATTCAAGCTCTCTTTCCATTCCAAGGTAAAACAATCATTTAATACCTTAAGATATATGTAACTAGGGTTTATAATGAGATGAAGCATAATGCTTGAATACTCATTCTATTATTTGTACATTGTATAGAAGTTGGCAAACAAACTAAACACCCCACCGGTTTTACAAGGAAACAAGAAAGAAGTTTGTGAGGAAAAAGAGGTAAACAAACTATCTCAATGTAGTTTAAATGCCTTAGGAAAATGAGCTTGATTTGCTTAATAAAATACCTAAGGAGCCAATGGCAAATGAGCTAGTAAAATGCTCTCAAGGAGTTTATTAAGGGCATATGTATTGTTGGGTGTATTCGCAGGTCAAAGGCATTACTTATGTGGGAAATTCAGTGTTTAAGGTTTATGCAATTTAAGGGCCTAAGAGCCATGTTTTTAAGGGCCTAAGTGCCAAGCAATTTAAGTTATGCACTATTGTGATGTAGTGCTTAATATGTGAAGTTTGTGTGTAAAAATGTTCTTGATGGATTTTAGGTGTTCTTGAGTGCTTAATGGTGACAACTATGAGTTTTGGAATGATGATGTGCTAAGAGAAACCCATGGCGAAATTTGTAAAATGTATAAGGAATTCTAAGTGCTTAAATGAACTTGGGTGAACTAGGAATGGTTAGGAATGGACACATGCTTCACTAAGGAAGAAACACATGCATTAAGGTGTTCTGAGGTGCTATAAGGATTTAGGTGTTATCTTGGAAGTTCTAGGAATTCCATGTGTGTTTTAAGAATGTATTAAAGTCTTGGAGGAGTTTGTTTAAGGTTTAGGTTATGTGATGTGCAAGGTGGAAATAAGGTATAGATAAGGTTTTGAGAAAGGAACTTAAGGAGTTGTGAAAGAGAAGATTTGGTTAGTAAGAGAAGATGCTTGGGAGATGATGTTATGATGGTGAGGGTACACTTTGGTATAAAGGTTATTAAGGATGAAACACCACTTGAAAAGCTAGGAGGAAACATTGCAAGTGTTGGAAATTTGTGAAGATAAGTAAAGGTTTAAGGAATTAGAAAAGAGTGTTGTGAGTGTTTAAGGATATCTTAAGCTGTGTTTGAGGTGCCCAAATGAGGTTAGAGTATACTAGGATATATGGGGTGAAGTTTGGAGTTGATTGTAAAAAGGAAAACAAAGATCTGGGGCAGACCGGACTTGCAAGTTCGGTCGGGCCCAGTTTACCCGGTGAGAATTGGTTTCGGGAATGGACCCGGACATAGGACCGGACTTGGCAAGTCCGGTCGGGCTAAATTTACAAAGGGAAGAAGAAACTTCTGGAATGGACCGGACATAGGACCGGACTTAAAGTCCGGTCGGGAGTAGAAAATTTTGACGGAAATGTGTTCTGGAATCGACCGGACATGGACAAGTCCGGTCGGCAAGTCCGGCGGACCAAAAATGTGGTTTAAGGTTATGAAATGATATGAGATGATGGGGATTGATAGGTAATGATGTTATAAGGTTGTTAAGGACATGTTAGGTGAGTTTAAATGGCAATTAAGTGGGTGAAAAGTTGTATCAAAATGTAAAAGTAAAACAAGTTAGAAATGTAAAGTTATGTAACTAAGTTAACGGGGAAAGTTAAACATTAGACATTAAATAATCAAGCAAACCCCGATGTTAATAAAAACACATGTGATGTTAACAGTTGTTCGAGAATCGCTCGAGGAACATAAGTGGACGTGGTAAAGTGGACTCCGGTGACAGGTATGGTTTTCTTGCAACCTGCGTCCTACCGGATTACACCGGCTTGTATGCCAATATGTTTTACTGAGTGTTTGCCACCTTGTAAGATTAAAACATGTAATGAGTTTATAGTAATTCATTTATGTGGCGAATTTGGCCTCCGATACCATTTAACCTCAAATATGTGTTAAACCTTAGCTAACCAAATCTAGGAACACATGAGTGATCGGTATTCGGAGTTAACGACCCAAACCTTGGGAACGTGCTAACCACGGCTATGTGTGAGTTAGTTGGACATTGTTGTTGTAAGCAAGTGTGTGAACCTCCCTTGTGTGCTTATGTAACACCCCATCCAACAACAACCACATAACGACAAACTGCAGCGGAAATTCAACTCATCACATTACTTATTCCAATGGTGTTACACGCCGTTAACCACCCACGTGGCTAACAAGGCTAATACAATACATACACAATTATATCGGTCTGATGGACTAGATTCCCGAGAACTACACAATACGTTCCTCATCCCAATTCAACATTTATTATATACATACATTCCCACTGTACCGAGTATTTACAAACTGCTGCCGATAACATTTCGGTCTTACTACACCTACTGTATACATACACTTAAAAGTTTACCCATGTACAACGACTACCCGTCCTACTCTCGAACGGCTTCCAGCACTTCTGTACCTGAAATAGGAAAGAGAAGAGAAAGGGGTGGCCCCAAGGGGCTCAGCACCTTTGCTGGTATGGTAATCCCGCAGCCCGCATGCTACCGGGCCACGCACGACTAATTGTCGTCTTAGCATGCAGTTGATTATATTTAAATCATGCACACTAACCATAAACATACCACACATAATAATAATTCGCCTCAATGGGCTCAACCTATAACCAAAACATCCACACTTAACCAACCATCCAATAATTCCTTAAACCCTAGAGTGGCTCTCCTCTAAACGGAGCTACTTCCTTAACGAACGACGTGTACCCATCAATCGGGTTTTCCTTAAACGCCTCTTGTCACAACTGGGATTCATTTCCATGATCCAACATTCCATAACATACAACTATACTCATTCCTTATATGACAAACATAACAATCTTTCTGTTTCCACATACACATGATAACCTCACCATCATTCTAAACATCCAATATTATATATATATACCTTAGCATAGCAAGGGAATTGCCATAGCACATAACATTACATAACATCATAAATTCGGTTCTCAAGGAACCTTCCATCATAGTTAGTCCATACCATGAGCAGAGATTGTTGCCAAACTCATACCAGCTCGTTAATTACCTCATCACCATCCGTGTTTGAACGGTTGACTTAACCCAAGTGTGTCGATATAGTGATCCCAAGCACACCAAACAACACAGTATGCCCCTATGGCCCGACGTGAGTCAGTTAAACTATCTTTGGATAAGCTAAGGGAAGGTGAAACCACATTGGAATACCACCTAAACACACCAAGGGAGCCGAACTGGACATGATAACGACCCCCACCATCACACGCGTGGCCGGAAACTGCCGGACTCCTCACCCCCCCCCGTTAGCCCTAGACTCTAGAAAAGTAGTTAGAGATCCATTATGGAGCCTACACACCCACACCCAACGGCATCATACCGAGTAATCACACAAGGAGGAGAGAGTCATACTTCACATACAAACATTACGCACAAACACATCACATAACCACTCATGCATAGCCGTGGTTAGAACGTTCCTTAAGTCGGAAACGTTATTACCGGATACCGCTCTCTTACGTTTCCTAATAGTTGTTAACTAGCCCTTCAACGCATTCGAGGTTACCGGTATCGCACGTAACATACAATAGCAATAACGACTGTAACTCTTCATGATTTATCTCTAACGTGGCAAACATACAGAAAAACATTGGCATACAAGCCGGTTTAATCCGTATGGACCACAGGTTGCAAGAAAACCATACCTGTCACCGGAGTCCACTTATCCTGTCCATATATTGTTCCTCGAGCAAATTCTCGAACAACTGTTAACATGACATGTCCTTTTATTAACATTGGGGTAGCATGTTTGTTTTAAAGTCTAATGCTATAACTTTCCCCGTTACCTTGGTTAAATAACTTTACATTTTTAACACGTTTTACACCCTCACATTAATACAACTTTCACCCACCTAATTGCCATTTAACTCACCTAACAACCCCTCAACATCCTTATAGCATCATTACCTACCAACCCGCATCATCTCATATCATTTCATAACCTTAAACCATGTTTTTGGTCCGACCGACCCACCGACCGACCCATCTGGTCGGTCCATTACAGACCCCTTTTACTTCCTTATAAACATGCCCGTCCGACCCACGTCCGACCCACCATCCTGGGTCGGTCCATGTGCGAACTTTTCCCTCCTTTGAAACCTGACCGACCGACCCATGTCCGACCCAACCTTCTGGGTCGTCCATTACCGAACATATTCTTAACATTTTACAGAGGCTCGACCGACCCACAAACTGGGTCGGCCCCTGGGTCGGTCGCCTCCTAAACTTACCCAAACTTTGTCAATTCTTCACCAACTTCTCCTAAGGCCTCTTAATGTGTTCTAACATCATTTGGCACTTCAACACACCCCCCTTAGATATTCTTAACACTCACAAACTATTTTTCCTAATTCCTTAAACCTTTACTACATCTCCACAAAATTCCTAACACTTACAATGTTTTCTCCTTATGATTTAGGTGGCATTTCACCTATAATGACCACAATACCAAGGTGTTTCCTCTACACCTTAACATCATCTCTCAACTTCTTTTCTTACTAACTAAATCTCCTTTCACACAACTTCTTTAAAACTCCTTACTCAAAACCTTACCTAAACATCATTTATTCTTTAAACACCAACTTTACCTAAACCTTAAACAACTCCTCCAAGACTTAAATACATCTTAAGAACACCCATAGATTTCTAAAACTTCCAAGATAATGCCTAAGTCCTTGCATCACTCTTAATCACTTTAATACATGTTTCCCTCTCAAGTAAACATTCATTCACCTTTAATCCTTCCTAGTTCACCAAAACTCACTTTAACACTTAGAACTTCTTACACATTTCCCAAATTTGGCCATAGCTTCTTTAGTATATACCCACATCCAAACACTTAGGTTTCTACCTTAATTCACCAAGAAACACCTAAAATCCATCAAACACATTTTATACACAAACTTCACACATTTTGCACTACATCACAATATAGTGCATAACTTAAATTGCTTGGCACTTAGGCCCTTAAATGCATGGCTCTTAGGCCCTTAAATGCATAAACCTTAAACACTGAATTTCCCACATAATAATGCCTTTGACCTGCAAATACACCCAACAATACTATTCCTTTAATAAACTCCTTGAGAGCATTTTACTAGCTCATTCACCATTGGCTCCTTAGGTATTTTAACAAGCATTAAGATGGGTTTTTTTACCTCTTTTCCTCACAAATTTCTTTCTTGTTTCCTTGTAGAACCGGTAGGGCATTTGGTTCCTTGCCAACAACTAAACAATATACCAACATTGAAATGAGTATATAAGCTTTAAGCTTTATCTCATTGTAAACCCTAGTTACATATATTATCTTAAGGTATTAACATGATTGTTTTACCTTGGAATGGAAAGAGAGCTTGAATATATATCAAGAGAGACTCCTCCTAGTCCATGAAAGCTTGGAATGAAGCTAGAACAAGGCAATATAATAACTCCATTAAGAGTGATTTTCGGACATGACAAAACATGAAGGAAATGTCATTTTTCTTTGAGTTTCCTTACCTTGAAGCAAAGGAGAACAAGAATATGTGAAAAGATGAGCTCAAGCTCCTCCCATGGTGGTTTCTCTTGGCACCGAAATGGAGGCTTTGAAGTTTTGAAGAGACAAGGTTGTAGAGCTTGGCTTAACTAAGAGAATGGTGGTGTTTGTTTTTGATTTGGTTAAGTGAGCTAGGTTTTACATGTGGTCAAAGATGGACTTCCATGGTTGTAGTGATATATTACCGAGAGAGAACAAGAAGAAGAGAGGAAGAAGGAGTTGGAACCGTGTGAAATGGAGGAAAGGAAAAGAGAATGAAGATAGAACTTACTTTTGAAGATATTTAAGTCTTAAAGCAAATAGTAACTATGAGTCACATTTATTTACTTAACAAGTTAACATACTTGGTGACTCCTCACTACAAAAACCGGCCACCATTATGCCTAGGAGGGTGTTTTGGTCTTTGTTGACCAATTTAATACTTATAACATCATATGTTACAAACTAGTTATAAAAATCACTATTCATCATAACAAGGCACATAGAAGTGAAATTTTTGATTTCCCACTAATATGGCCACCCAAATGTGATACTATATAGTACACATGTTAATTAAAGAGTAATGATGGACATTTAGCCATTCAAAACTCATTTACAAGACAATTTTTCAAAAACGTGCTTTAAGACTTCTTAAAGCACATTTTGTGTTTTAACTTGTTTCCAAGCTTGGTTTTCTTTGGTAATTGATTTAATATGTTCATTAACATATAAATATGGCATAGGTATGACCATTAGGCCTTATACACATTTATCCCAAGCTTAGAGCACATTTTTGCTCTTATTGACCTTAAGGTATTTATTTGTGTTTTGTTTGGTTTCGTTGTCTACCAAAGTTTCCTAAGGACTTATTTAGCCTTTTAAAATCATAATTAAACATTATCAAGTCTTGGTAGGCTCTTTGGGTCCTAACCAAGTTCACTCCAACCTTAGAGCATGTTTTTGCTCAAACCGTGTCTTAGTGCTTTATTGCACTTTACTATTGTTTAAATGGTTTTCATGTTTCTAAGGCACTTTTTAGCCTTTAAATACCATAGCTTAACATTTACACAACATACCAAGGTTTGGGGTATTTCAATCTACCCCCCTTAAAAGAACTTCGTCCTCGAAGTTCACATTTCCTCGCATCATTGGATTAGAATACGGGAATTACTTATGTCCATAAAACTTCCATTACCAACCACCCTTTACATCCAACCTCGGACTTAATGGTCCGGGCAACATATCCACATCATTTGGACACATAGGTCCCCATAACATAACAATCTTTAGACACATAGGTCTATGTAACAACACACATTTAGACTCATAGGCCTTGATAGTATACACTTTAGGAAATCCAAATCAAAACAACATTCATTACACATACCACACAACATGTCGGAGCATGTACAACAATCAAAAATCCTTGATATAGACTATGATCCCGCAGAACCCGGTCGCGATGGACGCCTTCCGTCCCCGTGCCTTTGGGAAATTAAAACAATCACTTAAATTTAAAATTTCCTTGTGAGGTTAAGTATAAGAAGATCTTTATTCAAATATTAATCGATTGTTTGAAAATACCAATTGAAAATCCTTTTGAAAACACCACACAACTCCAAGTCCGATTTATGCTCCTTGTATTTTCTTAACATGGTTGTTTGTGACCACTTACAGAGAGCTTCAAGAGTCATCCAACCCTGATGTGATCAGCATCAGTGTTGAACTATCTTTCCACCCCAATTGTGTTCGGCTTCCCTTGATCTCATGATAATCAAGTTTCACCTCCCACTTCATTTTCAACCAACAATTAATTCAAGCATATCCCATTTTCTATCTTTGAATCCTTCTAGTCATAATCATGACATCTCCAAGGGATAGAACTCCGTCTATCAATCATCACCCAAATCCAACTTAATTCAAGTTACCTAGGGAATTTAGTTCTCACTAGGTTCTATGTCGGTCTCGTACCCCTTCATAGATCGCAACACTGTATATATACATATTTTTTTTTATCAAAATACAATACATGGCTTACATTTATGCACCATCGGGGTTTTAGATCCCCGGGAGTTTCTTTACTCCCTTCCACTTGTACTCTCTCACACCACTGTTAACAAAATGACACACTTCACACTATGGTATTCGCATCTTTTGTGCGTAATTACCACAATTTAACCACAAATAAATGACCACAAATAAATGCGTATGTTTATATAACACACGCGCCAACCATCATAACAAATTTTGTGCCATGCACAACTAGTTCGCGTACACTTGTACGGTAAAACTCACTAAGTGGTTTTGCGCTCTACCCCCCTTAAAAGGGATTACGCCCACGTAATCAATCACTAAACCTTGGCTTAAAATGTTCCGCCGTCGTGAAGTGTTTTAACTTCCACGCGGTCCATTACACAATGGATTCTGATTAGAGGATGTTAACCTTATTAGCGGTTTAGTCCCTAAACCGAGAATTCGCATTGGAGTTGTAACTCATAACCGGTTTCGGTCCTGGCCTGTGAGGCTTTTAGACATTGATAACTAGCCATCCATTCATATTCACAATATATCCGGTACCTAACGCATGGGCTTACTGGCCTCTGTTGCGCAACCCTGATAATTATAGAGCTGGTTTGCCCCATTCGTTACTGTTAATGTATTGCACATCTCCAATGTATTACCCTTATCTTGGGAACAATGTGTTCTCAACCGACGCATGGTATCTTTTACCCTGAGCGAATTCGGTGAGTTTCACGATTTTCCATCCACTTCTCCTATAGCTTACCGCGTAAACTACTATGTAATTCACAATGATTGACTTACTTTTACCGACTTACTGTCGGTTGAGATTGAGCTACTACCTAATGTGTAGTGCTCTCTCAGTTATTTCCCACACCTGGGGTATATCTCATACCGACCTTTGGTATTTAGTGTTACTGTAGTTATTTACTGTTAATCATGTCTCCACCTTTGGTTTTGTACATGTATTCTTTCATTGGTGCGGCCTTGCATTTCCTATGCAACCGCCATTATAACATTATTCTTCCACCATCAACATGTTTCCAATTCCTAGCTATCCCACTCGATCATTACTGCGCAAGTGCAATACCAAAACACTCAGTCATACAGAGTGCAGAGGCGTAAACTCTTGACAGTAAATCCCTTATGCGATTGCGATAGGAATTTTCACTGAAATCCTTATCATTTAACACCTGCCACCGGCTTACTGCTCGGTTCGTTTGCTATCGCTTAATGTTGTACCTCCACTGGGTTTAACTCACAACTCTGCTTACTCACCATTTTATCATCTAACCATCCTCATACAACGGTCGCTTATTGCGCGCCGTGTCCTTTCTCATTATATAACATCAACTTATACTGCATCTGCTATTATATTAGCTTCTGCTATTATGCTGGGTTTATCTGGCCACTTATTTGGCTGGTTTTTGAATATGTTACTATCTTTCCCTTGAGCGTTGTTCGCTACACATTTAGCTTCACACACCTACGGTGATTGCTATCAGACTTATTACTCTTCCTGTGTACACAACAGGTACGAGCACCTTTTTTTTTGTGTTATTTTATTCAAATCACCCTGGGGTAATAACAACGTGGTCCAACCTCCACATATCTCTTGAACTTGATTCACATAACTACCGCCTCTGCGGTCTCACAATATCGAGAGTATCCCCACTCTTAATGCAGTGGTTCGCTTACCACTCTATTCACTTATACCACATAAACTTCTACCATCAATCGAATCTATATGACATATCTTGTCTATGGCTTATAAGCCTTATTTGCCTTGAGCTGGGCTCATTGTAAGCTGTCCACACACATGTACTCCTCTGTATCATATTACATGTTTGGAGGTTGTAGTGGGCTCCATGACAAGGTCGTTGTATTCCGTTTCCTTTCATGGGATGCCCCTTAGGTTTGTCAGTCCGTCTCCTGACACTTATGTCTACTGGGTGTTAATTTCAACCCTTGTGTTTCTGTCATGCATTTCATTCAACAATTGTTGATGCGCACACCCTTCGAGGATTTCTCCTGGGTGTCGTTACGTTATGCCTTACATATGTTTCACATTTTTTTGGTACATTCTGTTATTATCTTCTTCTGTAAAGATCAACATTTCCAGATAGTGTAGTACTGATTCTGGGAGTTTCATCCCGTTCGTTGCACATTAATGTGTCTACATTAGGCATCTGCCTTGCCCTGCCTTTCAACTATCATGTTTATCCCTGGGGACCCTTAAGTCATACAAGCTGTCTTTACATTCAGTTAGTGCACATCGCACCTCCTGACTCTTAAACATTTCCTTGAAAGGAATTTACTAATTCCTTTAGTCTCGTTAACTTAACTGAGTTCCTTTACTTCAAGCATTCCTTGTATTTTCTAGCTCCTGTTTAATTTATACTGCTTACCGTAGACGGAGTCGACTACTTCCCGTGTTCTGGACTCTACTCGTATACATATGTGGGGTATCATACGATACTGATACTTTACTACTTACCCAACTAACCTATAAGTAGGTCTGTCGGGTCCACATGCTCCTATCGGAGTGCGGTCGTCCCACAACACAGTTGGTACACTTGTAGTGTCCGTCACACGCCTAGGTGAAGTATTCTGTTGTCAACTCCCTTATATTGTCCCGTGACAATATTCATCCTTGCTTCCCGAACTTATTCGAGGGAAGGTTTATCCACTGTTGTCCTTGTCAGTTGCTCTTGGTTTCACTGGTTTGGTTTAAGAAGGTTAAAGAAGTGTTGGTTTGAAAGAAAATCTGGTTTGAAAAGAAAAGGGTTTGTGAAGATTAGGTTTGAAAGAAAAATTTCCATGGTTTCACAACATCTTCTTACCTTAGTCAAGTCTAGCTTCTTGCTGACTGGTGTGTTTCCAATTCAAGGTTAGGCTAGCAGGCCCTTCCACTGTTATGACATTCACATTTAACTTTATTGTACTTTTCCAAGTACCCGTAGCGGCTATAAGTTTTCCGAATAGCCCTGTTATAGCAGCACTTGCTATGGCAAGTGCGCCATGCTAACTGGCTATCAGTTCAACGCATACCGGTTGTGGTATTGTTTTCGCCCATATTGTCATCAGTGGCCTTGTTGGCCCTCACTGATCTTACTGCCTTGATAAATACTCCTCTAGGTGACTTCTCCCTGTTTCCACGTGATATTCATTAACTAGGGTGTTTCCCATTCTGGGAGACCCCTTTTTTTTAGTATTGTATTCTCTTTGTATCCCGTTCCACATATTTGGGCACTACGTTGTAGTTCCCTGACGGTTGGTACACAGTTGGTGTTCATTTATCAACTGTGGTCCCATAGACATTCGTCTCGGGTTTTATTAATCCACTTCTTGTCTGTTGCCGATCATGCGTTGCAAGCTGGTCATCCTCGACTGCTCGGCATGTCGACCCAGGTTGCCAGAAATTCTATTCTCCTTTACACAAGGTCCTTCCTTCATTGCTATGAAATGCGGTTAACACTGTTTAGATGAAAACCGTCTCCGGGATTCCCAGTTTTCGGGATCAACCTATGACAGGTTTCTTCGTACCCTAAAGGTATTTAATAACAGCCAGATCGGGTATTCCCAGTATGAGAGTACTTCCATCTCTCTGGCGTTCTTTCCCAGTTATCAAACAGGACTGTGGAGGGTGGGATGGATATTGTAGGTTTCCAGTAGTCACTGGTAGTTCCTATCTAGCGTATCTCTCACGCTATCACTCAACCCTTAACCCAAAGTACTTAAATCCTAACTCGGTATTTCCTAAGCTCGGTAATTCAGTCATCAGAGCGATACTTCGTCTCTGATACCACTTTTTGTAACACCCCATCCAACAACAACCACATAACGACAAACTGCAGCGAAATTCAACTCATCACATTACTTATTCCAATGGTGTTACACGCCGTTAACCACCCACGTGGCTAACAAGGCTAATACAATACATACACAATTATATCGGTCTGATGGACTAGATTCCCGAGCAACTACACAATACGTTCCTCATCCCAATTCAACATTTATTATAACATACATTCCCACTGTACCGAGTATTTACAAACTGCTGCCGATAACATTTCGGTCTTACTACACCTACTGTATACATACACTTAAAAGTTACCCATGTACAACGCTACCCTCCTCTCCTCGAACGGCTTCCAGCACTTCTGTACCTGAAATAGGAAAGAGAAGAGAAAGGGGTGGCCCCAAGGGGCTCAGCACCTTTGCTGGTATGGTAATCCCGCAGCCCGCATGCTACCGGGCCACGCACGACTAATTGTCGTCTTAGCATGCAGTTGATTATATTTAAATCATGCACACTAACCATAAACATACCACATAATAATAATTCGCCTCAAGGGCTCAACCTATACCAAAACATCCACACTTAACCAACCATCCAATAATTCCTTAAACCCTAGAGTGGCTCTCCTCTAAACGGAGCTACTTCCTTAACGAACGACGTGTACCCATCAATCGGGTTTTCCTTAAACGCCTCTTGTCACAACGGGATTCATTCCATGATCCACACATTCCCATAACAACAACATATCTCATTCCTTATATGACAAACAAACAATCTTCTGGTTTCCACATACACATGATAACCTCACCATCATTCTAAACATCCATATGTATATATATACCTTAGCATAGCAAGGAATTTGCATAGCACCATAACATTACATAACATCATAAATTCGGTTCTCACAAGGAACCTTCCATCATAGTTAGTCCATACCATGAGCATAGAATTGTTGCCAAACTCATACCAAGCTCGTTAATTACCTCATCACCATCCTGTTGTTTGAACGGTTGACTTAAACCCAAGGTGTGTCGGATATAGTGATCCCAAGCACACCAAACAACACAGTATGCCCCTATGGCCCGACGTGAGTCAGTAAACTAGCTTGGATAAGCTAAGGGAAGGTTGAAACCAAATTGGGAATACCACCTAAACATACACAAGGGAGCCGAACTGGACATGATAACGACCCCCACCATCACACGCGTGGCCGGAAACTGCCGGACTCCTCACCCCCCGTTAGCCCATAGACTCTTAGAAATAAGTAGTTAGAGATCCATTATGGAGCCTACCACAACCACACACACATACGGCATCATAACCGAGGTAAGCACACAAGGGAGGAGGAGTCATACATTCACATACAAACATTACGCACAAACATCACATAACCAACTCATGCATAGCCGTGGTTAGAACGTTCCTTAAGTCGAAAAACGTTATTTACCGCGTCTCTACGTTTACCTAATAGTGGTTAACTAGCCCTTCAAGCGCATTAGAGGTTACCGGTATCGGCACGTAAACAACAATAGCAATAACGACTGTAAACTCGTTCATGATTTATATCATAACGTGGCAAACTACAGAAAAACACATTGGCATACAAGCCGGTGTAATCCGTTAGGACACAGGTTGCAAGAAAACCATACCTGTCACCGGAGTCCACTTATCCTGTCCTATATGTTCCTCGAGCAAATTCTCGAACAACTGTTAACATGACATGTCCTTTTATTAACATTGGGGTAGCATGTTTGTTTTAAAGTCTAATGCTATAACTTTCCCCGTTAACTTGGTTAAATAACTTTACATTTTTAACACGTTTACCCTCACATTTAAATACAACTTTCACCCACCTAATTGCCATTTAAACTCACCTAACAACACCTCAACATCCTTATGCATCATTACCTACCAACCCGCATCATCTCATATCATTTCATAACCTTAAACCATGTTTTTGGTCCGACCGACCCACCGACCGACCCACATCTGGGTCGGTCCATTACAGACCCCTTTTACTTCCTTATAAACATGCCCGTCCGACCCACGTCCGACCCACCATCCTGGGTCGGTCCATGTGCGAACTTTTTCCCTCCTTTGAAACCTGACCGACCGACCCATGTCCGACCCAACCTTCTGGGTCGGTCCATTACCGAACATATTCTTAACATTTTACAGAGGCTCGACCGACCCACAAACTGGGTCGGCCCCTGGGTCGGTCGCCTCCTAAACTTACCCAAACTTTGTCAATTCTTCACCAACTTCTCCTAAGGCCTCTTAATGTGTTCTAACATCATTTGGCACTTCAAACACACCCTTAAGATATTCTTAAACACTCACAAAACTATTTTCCTCCTTCCTTAAACCTTTACTTACATCTCCACAAAATTCCTAACACTTACAATGTTTTCTTTATGATTTCTAGGTGGCATTTCACCTATAATGACCACAATACCAAGGTGTTTCCTCTACACCTTAACATCATCTCTCAACTTCTTTTCTTACTAACTAAATCTCCTTTTCACAACTTCTTTAAAACTCCTTACTCAAACCTTACCTAAACATCATTTATTCTTTAAACACCAACTTTACCTAAACCTTAAACAACTCCTCCAAGACTTAAATACATCTTAAGAAACCCATAGATTTCTAAAACTTCCAAGATAATGCCTAAGTCCTTGCATCACTCTTAATCACTTTAATACATGTTTCCCTCCAAGTAAACATTCATTCACCTTTAACCCTTCCTAGTTCACCAAGACTCACTTAAACACTTAGAACTTCTTACACATTTCCCAAATTTGGCCATAGCTTCTTTAGTATATACCCACATCCAAACACTTAGGTTTCTACCTTAATTCACCAAGAACACCTAAAATCCATCAAACACATTTTATACACAAACTTCACACATTTGGCACTACATCACAATATAGTGCATAACTTAAATTGCTTGGCACTTAGGCCCTTAAATGCATGGCTCTTAGGCCCTTAAATTGCATAAACCTTAAACACTGAATTTCCCACATAATAATGCCTTTGACCTGCAAATACACCCAACAATACATATTCCTTTAATAAACTCCTTGAGAGCATTTTACTAGCTCATTCACCATTGGCTCCTTAGGTATTTTAACAAGCATTAAGATGGGTTGTTTACCTCTTTTCCTCACAAATTCCTTTCTTGTTTCCTTGTAGAACCGGTAGGGCATTTGGTCCTTGCCAACAACTAAACAATATACCAACATTGAAATGAGTATATAAGCTTTAAGCTTTATCTCATTGTAAACCCTAGTTACATATATTATCTTAAGGTATTAACATGATTGTTTTACCTTGGAATGGAAAGAGAGCTTGAATATATATCAAGAGAGGACTCCTCCTAGTCCATGAAAGCTTGGAATGAAGCTAGAACAAGGCAATATAATGACTCCATTAAGAGTGATTTTCGGACATGACAAAACATGAAGGAAATGTCATTTTTCTTTGAGTTTCCTTACCTTGAAGCAAAGGAGAACAAGAATATGTGAAAAGATGAGCTCAAGCTCCTCCCATGGTGGTTTCTCTTGGCACCGAAATGGAGGCTTTGAAGTTTTGAAGAGACAAGGTTGTAGAGCTTGGCTTAACTAAGAGAATGGTGGTGTTTGTTTTTGATTTGGTTAAGTGAGCTAGGTTTACATGTGCTCAAAGATGGACTTCCATGGTTGTAGTGATATATTACCGAGAGAGAACAAGAAGAAGAGAGGAAGAAGGAGTTGGAACCGTGTGAAATGGAGGAAAGGAAAAGAGAATGAAGATAGAACTTACTTTTGAAGATATTTAAGTCTTAAAGCAAATAGTAACTATGAGTCACATTTATTTACTTAACAAGTTAACATACTTGGTGACTCCTCACTACAAAAACCGGCCACCATTATGCCTAGGAGGGTGTTTTGGTCTTTGTTGACCAATTTAATTACTTATAACATCATATGTTACAAACTAGTTAAAAAATCACTATTCATCATAACAAGGCACATAGAAGTGAAATTTTTGATTTCCCACTAATATGGCCACCCAAATGTGATACTATATAGTACACATGTTAATTAAAGAGTAATGATGGACATTTAGCCATTCAAAACTCATTTACAAGACAATTTTTCAAAAACGTGCTTTAAGACTTCTTAAAGCACATTTTGTGTTTTAACTTGTTTCCAAGCTTGGTTTTCTTTGGTAATTGATTTAATATGTTCATTAACTATAAATATGGCATAGGTATGACCATTAGGCCTTATACACATTATCCCAAGCTTAGAGCACATTTTTGCTCTTATTGACCTTAAGGTATTTATTTGTGTTTTGTTTGGTTTTCGTTGTCTACCAAAGTTTCCTAAGGACTTATTTAGCCTTTTAAACATAATTAAACATTATCAAGTCTTGGTAGGCTCTTTGGGTCCTAACCAAGTTCACTCCAACCTTAGAGCATGTTTTTGCTCAAACCGTGTCTTAGTGCTTTATTGCACTTTACTATTGTTTAAATGGTTCATTCATGTTTCTAAGGCACTTTTTAGCCTTTAAATACCATAGCTTAACATTTACACAACATACCAAGGTTTGGGGTATTTCAGCTTAACTCGGTTATGATACCGTATGGTGTGTGGATGTGGTAGGGCTCCATAATGGGCCTCTAACTACTTATTATTAAGTGTATGTGTACTAATGGGGGGTGAGGAGTCCGGTTGTTCCGGCCACGCGTGTGATGGACGGGAGTCGTTATCTTATCCGGTTCGGCTCTCTTGGTGTATGTATAGGTGGTATTCCAATTTGGTTTCTACCTTCCCTTAGCTTATCCAAAGCTAGTTACTGACTCACGTCGGGCCACAGGGGCATACGTATGTTATTTCGGTGTGCTTGGGATTACTATATCCGACACGCCTTGGGTATAAGTTAACCGTTCTATATAACCGGACGGTAACGAGGTTGGTAACGAGCTTAAAATGGGATTGGCAAAAATCCCTAGGCTCACATGGTATACTAACGATGATGGAAGGTTCCTTGTGAGAACCGATTTTATGGTGTTATGTAATGTTATGGTGCTATGCAAATTCCCTTGCTATGCTATGGTATATATATATACATATTGGATGTTTAGAATGATGGTGATGTTATCATGTGTATGTCGAAACAAGAAAGGTTGTTATGTTTTGTTATATAAGGAATGAGATATGTTGTAGGATATGGAGTGTGTGGATCATGGAAATGAATCCCAGTTGTGACGAGAGGCGTTTAAGGATAACCCGATTAATGGGTACATGTCGTTCGTTAAGGAAGTAGCTCCGTTTTAGAGGAGAGCCACTCTAGGGTTTAAGGAATCATTGAATGGTTGGTTAAGTGTGGATGTGTTGGTTATAGGTTGAGCCCATTGAGGCGAAATGTTATGTGTTGAATGTTTATGGCTTGTATGCATGATTTAAGTGTAATCAACTGCATGCTAAGATGACAATTAGTTGTGCGTGGCCCGGTAGCATGTGGGCTGCGGGATTACCATACCAGCAAAGGTGCTGAGCCCCTTGGGGGCCACCCTTTCTCTCCTTTTCTATTTCAGGTACAAGGAGCTGGAAGCCGTTCGAGAGTAGGTCGGGGCAGATGTTTATACATGGGTAGCCATTTAAATGGCGTGAGTATGATAGGCGTAGTAAGACCGAAGTTGTTATCGGCAGTAGTTTGTAAATACTCGGTACAGGGGGAGTGTATGTATATAATAAATGTTGAAAATGGAATGAGGATTGTATTGTGTAGTTGCTCGGGAATCTAGTCCATCAGACCGATACAAATGTACATGTATTAGCCTTGTTAGCCACGTGGGTGGTTAACGGCGTGTAACACCATTGGAATAAGTAATATGATGAGTTGAGTTTCCGCTGCAGTTTAATGTTATGTGTATGGTGATAGTTGGGGTGTTACAATATATGTTCAAGCTGGAGCATTTTTTGTCTTTTACAGAAAACGCTCGTTTATTTACCCAGTTTTAGCACTATTCACTCACCGGGCCCGTTTCCCAGAATTTTCTCATTTCTTTAATTTTAATGGCTATTAAGCTCCCAGTAATCTTTAATTATAGTTATTTGATGAAATATAATTTTTAAGGGTTCATTTGACCACTTAAAGTCACGTTTTTGGATTTTCTCGAAAAACATGCGCTAAAGCTTTATTAGCGTTTTAATACATTATTTGGATCCGTTTTCTTCGGGAATTGTTCCCATATATTATTTAGGCCTTATTAAGCCTTTAAAATCCATTTAATACTCTTGTCGAGGTCGTATTCCTCTTAGGGTCACTTACGCTCAATTTAGCGTTTTTCGCTTTTTAAGTGTTTTCTTGTTTCTTTTGGATTTATTCTCTTTACCAAAGTTCATTAGGCACTAATAGGCCCTCAATATTGTATTAGAGTAATTTAGTCACCCTAATTAAGTTTGGGGTATTTCACCCTTCTAGTCGGGCACCTGTCTAAGAGAGCTCCGATAGAACTTCTAGTACACACAAGAAGTCACGAACTACACAACAACGTCTTTCATGCATCAGATGATATAAAATGACAAAATACATTAATTATGCCCACAAACTCATGAAAACTAAAGCATCCACACAAGCAACTAGCTCATGACAAAGTCTTGCTCATTAATGAACAAGATAACAAGACAAGGCCAGGAGGCACTCATTATGCAGCATTAAATGAATGCTGGGAGAGCATTTATGACGCAAACAAGATCATGCAAGTAGAGAGTGCAAGTGGTGACCGACCACCTGAGTACTCACCTCCAATTTGTCCAACCACAGAGCGACACGTGTCCTGACGGTTCCAAAGCAAGTTGAAGATCAGCCTATATTCGAGCTTGGTTATTCTAGTGAAGATAAAGAAGCAAACGACTCCTAGAGTCTAGGAGATATAGGTCATTTGTTACAAGTCAGAACTCACATGTATAAATACGATGTATAACGTCTTATGTAAAAGTACCTGGTCATACACGGAGTAGTGAGATAATCAATGTAAGTGTAAGTCAGACTAAGTGTGTGTAAGTACTAGGAAGTTGGTGAGCTGGGTAGGACTAGGTTGGTAAATTAATACTTTGTGTATTTGGTAGACTGACTGGTCGGGGAACGGTTAGGGAACTGTAGGCCTGCTGTGAGGAGAGGGTAGAGGACTTTGCGATAAAGTCCTAAACTGTCCCAAAGTCCTTAGGTAGGGCGGCAGGGAGATTGAGTGATTTTCTATGTATAAATTCTCAATCAAAAAAGGAGTTTCCAGTTTGAGTATATCAAGTTCTTCCCTGAACTATCAAGTAATTCATATAAGCATAAACTACGTCCACGAACGATCGAGGACGCATCAGGAGCACTAGCCAGTTTCAAGTGGTATCAGAGCAGGTCTCTTCTAGAAAGCTAACTACTTTGGAAGACTATCAAAATGTCCCATTGAAGCCTACTGGCATCTGAAGATGGTTCTGCACCAAATAGACCACCACTCTTCAATGGAGACAATTACACTCACTAGAAGAACATGATGGAGTTCCCTATCAAGTCTGATGATCCAAGGATATGGAAGGTAGTATCACGTGGTGAATATACCTTCCAAAATGCTCGAGGAGACGACATATCTATCGATAACATGACTGATGGTCAAATCAAGAAGTTGATATTCAATGAACGAGCAGTAAGAATCCTACATAGTGCATTACTACCTGAGCAATACTCCAAGGTAGCATCAGCTAAAACAACCAAGGAAATTTGGGAAACACTTGAAGTTACCTATGAAGGAAATGACGAGATCAAGAAAACTCGCATTGAACTATTGCTTACTCATTGGGAGTTATTCAAGAAGGAAGAAAAGGAGAGCATTTCTGAAATACACACTAGGTTCACCAAGCTGATCAATGAGATGCTTGTGCTTGGATAAACTATCTCAAATGAGGATCAAATTTGAAAGTTCCTCATACCACTTCATGCATCCTTTGATAGTAAAGTCAATGCCATACAAGAAGTCCATGATTTCTCAAAGATGTCTCTGGCAGAAATGATGGGATCATTAATGGAATTTGAGCTAAAGTTACAACAAAGAAGTTCAGAAAGCTCAATAAGGGAGAAAGGAAAAGGTATAGCCCTTCAGGTAGCTAAAAATGAAAAATCTGAGTCAAGAGAAGATGACGACGAGATGGTCCTCTATGCCAAAAGGAATTTTTGATATTTTTTAAAAATAATATGAGAAGAGGAAATGACTCCAAGGAATCTGATGATCACCAAAAGAAGAAAAACGACAAGTGTTTTGGGTGTTCAAAACATGGCCACCACATTAAAGACTGCCCGCAGCAACCCCGAGAAGACAATGACAGGATCAGGAAACCTGTCCGAAGATCATTCAATAAAAAGGCAAAGAAAGAAGCCTCTGTCGCTGCATGGGGAGACTCAGAACTCAATGATGATATCAAACCTCAAACGGCGATCTCTCAGGGGATGAAAAGGCTCACCTTTGCCTTGAGGAAGTCTGCTTGATGGTTCAAGACAAAGAAACATCAGAATCAGAGAAGAAAGAGAAACAAACTAAGGTAAACTACTCTCGACTTAGAAGGAAAGTTTAAAAAGCTGAACTTCTAGGACCCATTAAGTTTTTCCTTATATTGGTTGATCAACTAGAGGCACTAGAAAATGAAAATAAGGAGCTCTTGAAAGAGAATGAAAACCTAAAAAAATTCAGATAAGGATAAGGTTGTAAAACTTACAAATGCACTCAAAAAGTTACAAACTGACTATTGTGAAATTCTTGCTCTTCATGAGAGAATGAAGCTAGGAAAACAACCTAAAATCGATGAACTGATTACTGCACTTGACAAGAAAGAAAAAGAACTAGCATTTATTAAAGTAAAAACACGATAAACTAGGAAATGATGCTAGGACACCCATGTGGAAGAACAAACGATCGGTCCGGTACCCATCGGGAACCCGTCAAAGAGGTGTCTGCTACCTATGCAGACAACCCGGTCATCATGAAGCCAAATACTATAGGACACAATTTATGAGGTATTGACAACTAAAGAAAAACGGGATGAAGTGGGTAGTCAAGAATGATCATAGAATAATGTCACTTGGTGGAAATGGGTCCAAATATTCTTGGGACCATAATCCCACATTACTAACTTGTTAAGCACAGAATCGAGTGGGAAGGGTTCCCTTCTGGTACATCGATAGTGGGTGCTCCGAGCATATGACAGGAGACAAGTGGAAATTCTTCTCACTCGAACTAACAAGCCAAGGAACAGTTTCCTTTTGCGACAATAAAAAGGGAAAAATAATTAGTGTAGGTAAGGTCGGTTTTACTTCTTATTATGTCATTGATAATATCAATTTTGTTAATGGATTAAAATTTTATTTGCTCAGTGTATCTCAAATTTGTGACAAAGGTAACTCAGTCCACTTCTATTTTACACATTGTAGTATAGTAAGTCTGAGTGATGGAAAGGAGTTGTTAAGGGGTAAAATATGAAAAAATGTATATGTAACAACTCTGGAGGATATTGACAGTCTGAATCTTCCATGCTTAACGGCGTCAATAGATGACTCCACATTATGGCACAAAAGACTAGGGCATGTCAGTATTTCCTTACTAAGAAAACTAGTCAAACAATAGTTGGTTAGAGGTCTCCCTGAGATTAAGAAATCTGAGGCCAATCTTTGTGATGCCTGTGTGAGAAGTAAATAAATAAAACCTCTTTTAAATCAATGAACATGGTAAGTATGTCTAAGCCACTCAAACTACATCGTATGGACTTATGTGGACCAATGAGGGTTAGATGTTTTGGAGGAAATTGGTTTGTATTTGTTATTGTTGGTGATTACTCACGATTTGTATGGACAATCTTTATTGCTTGCAAGGATGAAGGCTTTGAGAAATTTCAAGCATTTGTAGGACAAATCCAAGTACAACTCAACCTCAAAATCATGACCCTACGGTCTGATCATGGGTTAGAATTTGAGAATCAACAATTCATGGGAATGTATGACAGCCATGGAATTAATCACACATATTCAGCACCAAGAACACCTTAATTAGAAAAATGGGGTGGTTGAGCGCAAGAACAGAACATTACAAGAAGTAGCTAGAGCCATGCTATTTGGGAAGAATCTTCCTCAAGTCTTTTTGGGCTGAAGCCGTGGCAACTGTTTGTTACATCACAAATAGAACGCTCATCCGACCAATCCTTGACAAAACACCCTATGAGCTGCTCAAGGGTAGAAAACCAAGCATAAGCCATCTCCGAATCTTTGGTTGTAAGTGTTATGTCCATGACAATGGAAAAAATTCCATAAAAAGTTCAATGCCAGGAGTGATCTGGCTATATTCCTTGGGTAGTTAGAAAGAAACAAGGCATACAAAATCTACAACAAAAGGACACTGAAAGTAGAAGAAAGTGTACATGTGGTTTTGATGAGGTTGAAAACCATAAGATCACAGAAACTGAAGAGGATGAAACTCTCAGATTTGATCTAGCTAAGCAAGATCACACAGAAAATACCAAAGATGAGTTACCAACTAAGGAATACCTGACCGATAGGTCAACAACTGGTCAGCAACATGACAACGAAGGAAATAATGATGCCAAAGATCCTCTATCACCATCAACTATCACTAGTACAAAATAGACCTATCGCAGCGGTTGTTTTGGGTCTATCGCAGCGGTTCTAGAACCGCTGCGATGAGGTGCGCTGCGATAGGGTCTCGACCTATCTCAGCGGTTTTTGAACCGCTGCAGTAGGTTACCTATGGCAGCGGTTCCTAGCTAACAACCGCTGCCATAGCTGGGCTTCTGGGAAAAAAAACAAGCCTATGGCAGCGGTTCCTAGCTAACAACCGCTGCCATAGGTAGGCTTTTGAAAAAAAACAAGCCTATTGCAGCGGTTGTTAGCTAGGAACCGCTGCCATAGGTATTTTTTTTAAAAAAAATTCTACTTCATCTTCATCGCGCAGCCATTCACCAGTTCAGAATTGGCGCAAAATATGTTCCTTTTTTCACCAGATCAAGTTGCAAAATTACTGTGAGGCGCACAACATGTTCCTTGTTCTCCAAACCTGTTGCAAAATTACCGTGAGATGAGAATACAGGGGCGCAACCCTTGTTCCTCATCCACCAACCAGATTTGCAAAATTACAGTAAAAGAGGTGTATATATGAGAAGAGAAAGAGGCACATAGCATATATGTTCTTGTTCGCCAATTAGGGTTGCAAAATTACCGCGTTAGAATATTAATGGAGGCGCAGAGCATCTTGTTCTCAATTAGGGTTACAAAATTACCGAAGTAAAGATAAGTTTGAGCATATTACCATGAGGGAAGAGAAGAAGAATAAATGAGTGAAAGAAGAAGAGAGCGTAGAGCATGCGTACCTTGTTCGCCATCGACCGTGAGTAAAGAGAAGAAGAGAGCGCAAAGTTGTTCGAACAGAGGAGAAACTTTTATATTAAAACAAAAAGTCTATTGCAGCAGTTCCTAGTAAGAACCGCTGCAATAGGCTAACAAAAACTGGGAAAGTGAAATTTTTGAAAAAAATAAGCGGGAATTTTTTTTTTTGAAAAAATCGACCTACCTATTGCAGCGGTTCCTAGTAAGAACCGCTGCAATAGACTAAAAAAACTGGGAAAGTGAAATTTTTGAAAAAAATAAGCGGGAATTTTTTTTTTGAAAAAATCGACCTACCTAATGTAGCGGTTCCTAGTAACAACCGCTGCAATAAGCTAAAAAAAACTGGGAAAGTGAAATTTTTTTAAAAAATAAGCGGGTATTTTTTTTTTAAAAAAGCGACCTACCTATTGCAGCGGTTCCTAGTAACAACCGCTGTAATAGGCTAAAAAAAACTGGGAAAGCGAAATTTTTTTAAAAAAATAAGCGGGATTTTTTTTTTTTGAAAAAAGCGACCTACCTATTGCAGCGGTTCCTAGTAACAACCGCTGCAATAGGCTAAAAAAAACTGGGAAAGTGAAATTTTTTTAAAAAAATAAGCGGGATTTTTTTTTTTTGAAAAAAGCGACCTACCTATTGCAGCGGTTCCTAGTAACAACCACTGCAATAGGTTAAAAAAAACTGGGAAAGTGAAATTTTTGAAAAAAAATAAGCGAGAATTTTTTTTTAAAAAAAAATCGACCTACCTATTGCAGCGGTTCCTAGCTAACAACCGCTGCAATAGGCTTTTAAAAAGCGGGATAGTGAAATTTTTTTATAAAATAAGCGAGATTTTTTTTGAAAAAATCCTACCTACCTACCGCGGCGCCCCTATTGCAGCGGTTGTAAGAGGAACCACTGTAATAGGGCGTTTAAAAATTTTCGCGTCACCTACCGCAGCGGTTGTTAGCTAGGAACCGTTGCGGTAGGTGACGTGAAAATTTTAAAACGTCTTATTGCAGCGGTTCCTCTTACAACCGCTGCAATAGGGGCGCTGCGGTAAGCCTGTTTTGTACTAGTGTATCCATCAATCTCGAATTTTATACAAGGATTACCCACTGGAGAACATCATATCTGATATCTCCAAGGGAATTCGAATAAGAGCTCCAACTCGTGATCTCCTGGCCTTCTCCATAATGGTTTCACCTATTGAACCCAAGAACATTAAAGAAGCCCAACAAGACTCAGACTGGATTAAAGCAATGCAAAAGGAATTAAACCTGTTTGAAAGATGCAAAGTCTAGCATCATGTGCCTCATCCCACACATCAAGGAGTACTTGGCACGAAGTGGGTCTTTAGAAACAAACTGAATGAGAAGGGAGGCGTCATTAGAAACAAAGCTCGTTTGGTAGCACAAGGATACCGCCCACAAGAAGCGATAGACTTCCAAGAAACCTTTTCCCTAGTAGCAAGGATGGAATCTATTCGACTAGTTATTGCATTTGCCGCACATAAGGGAATCAAACTCTTTTAACTTGACATCAAAAGAGCCTTTATCAACGGGTATGACAAGAAAGAAGTGTATGTAGAACAACCTCCAGGATATGAAACGTAAGAAGGGAAAGACATGGTACTTAAGCTCGACAAAGCTCTCTATGGGCTCAAACAAGCTCCAAGGTCATGGTATGACCGCCTGTCCTCCTATCTATTGGATAACAATTTCAAAAGTGGTAAAGTTGACAAAAATCTGTTTGTATCCAACAATAAAAGAGATTTCTTGATAGTGCAAGTATATTTTGATGGCATAATCTTTGGGGCTTCTAATTAAAAGTACTGCAAGAAATTCGAAGTCTTAGTGAAAAGAGAACTCGAAATGAGTGATTTGGGAGCATTAAAGTTCTTTCTAGGACTTCAAGTTAAGCAGGATAATGAAGGGACTACCATATCCCAGCAAAAGTAAGTAAAGGATTTACTTTAGAGATTTGGAATTGAGACATGTAAGCCTTTTGATACACCAATGGAGGTTGGCACAAAGATGGGTATCACGACTGGTGAACAACCAATCGACCAGTGATCGTACAAAGAAATGATTGGTTCTCTACTATATTTAACTGCTAGTAGACCTGACATTATGTATAGTTTTTGCTTGTGTGCCAGGTTTCAAGAAGATCCAAGAGAGAGTCATCTCACAGCCGTGAAAAGAATCCTATGTTATCTTAAAGGATCCATGAATCTTGGACTCTTTTATCCAAAATTCACTAACTGCAACATTGTACGATATTCAGATGCAGACTATGGTGGTTCTATAACTGATCGAAAGAGCACTTCAGGGACAACATTCTTTGTAGGATCATGTTTGATTACATGGGGATCAAAGAAACAACAAAGTGTGGCAATCTCAACTGCTGAATCTGAATACACAGTTGGGACAAGTTGTTGTGCTCATCTTTTGTGGATTAAACAACAAATTGGTGATTATGGTATCAAATAGGTACGCTACCTATCATGTATGATAATACTAGCACTACTTCTATCTCCAAAAATCCAGCGCATCATTCTCATACTAAACATATTGACATTATACATCATTTTCTTAGAGATTGTTATGAAAAGGATCTAATTGGATTAAAGTACATTTCAACTGAAAACCAACTAGCATACATCTTTACCAAGCCATTAAATAGAGAAAGATTCAACAAGATTATTCATGATCTTGGAATGATATTCATAAATCATGATTAGGCTATCTTTTAACTCCCATAACCAGTCACCGACAGGTCAGCAAAACCTTAAGTATGTCGTTCAAAGGTCTTTGTACAGTCTAATGCATGAACATTAAATCAAACGGTTAGTTGAAACAGATACGTCAGCCAATTCACAAAAAGAGAGGATATGATAGAAGAGGTATAACGGATAGAACCGTATTATGTGCAACAGATCGTGACGAATCGTCATGACCGGTGCCCGTTATAAATAGTACTGTTCTGTCATGTTAGCGAGCGGACGGGGAGCGGTTGCCGACCGTTACCCGATAATCTATAAAAAGGCTACGAGAGTCTCACTCTCATCACACACTGCTCTCAATCTCTCTAAACTCTCAAAGCACAAAATCAGCTTTCTCTTCTCTCATACAAAAACTCTTGTGAGTTTAGTGCAAAAATCCTTAAAGTATTCATCTCACAACCTCGCTAAAAGAAATCTTGATCTAGAGTACTAAACTCCAGCAAACTCTCCATCCGAAATGGCACCAAAGACTGCTCGCCGCACCAAGAATCTCAAAACCACGTTCAAAAATCTCAGTCCCAAGAAGATCACCGACATACAGCCGACAAGTCCTGCAACAGCGCCGCCACCCACTCGCCTATCAAAAGAAGAAGAAAATCTACTCACACTCAGAGTAATGAATGAAGGTGATCTCCGACCAGAGGAGGTAACCTATATAAACTCTTATCTCCCTAAACTTTAAAAACTCATTCACTCAGGAACCCTCAAACCCATCATACTCCCTGCTATCACTCCTCTAGAACCAATGGCACCCACTGACCAACCATCAAAATCCACTAAAATTCCCATAAAACAATCGGCCGCAAACTTAAATACCCCAAACCTCAATATATTAATGAACTATCTAATTAGGATATACTAAGGCTATAACGTGCCTTAGAAATATTGGAAGAGAGATTAAACAGCAAATTACACCAAAACATGCTTTAATAACTATTAGAGCTAAAAGGTGTTAAAGGGCACAAATAAATTAAGGAGCTACCAATAAGTTCCCAAGAGATTTAAATTATGAAATACCCCTAAGATTAGCAATACGCATTAAGCAGAATTAGCGTTTAAACCAAAAACGCACCTTAGAGCACAAAAGTGTGCTTTAAAGAAAAATGTGCTTTAAGCATGTATACATGGAACGAAAAGGCTAACGAGCCTAAATACCATAAATAAATAAGGGAACAACAACTAAATGGTCATAGGAGCCATTACGTATACACACAAATTATGTATACAAAGTCCACAGTAAACAGGTACTAAACTGACGAAAGTCAAGAAGAAACCACTAAACGACTTGGTTTAGGCCCCGTTCTTTCATGACAATTAGAACATTAATCTCATTTTTTAACTTTTTGCTTGACACGTGTCAGTTGGTTGTTTGTTAAATTTTAACCCACTACAGATGTGTCAAGTTACAATAGGTTAACTAAGGGTAGATTAATAAAAAAGCTACTCATAGTAGCTTTTTGGAGGTAGCAGCCGAACGGCCCCTTAAATTGGAATGAGCAACATGCTATTTCATGAACAAATTTGCTAAAGGTTGTATATATATTAAGGACACATTTAAACTAGCGAAAACAAATTTCATAATCAATGTGAACCCGGAAGCACATAAAATGGTGTTGTAAGGCATTTTTGGCTATATAACATACCTAACACATGGTATAAGTCCTTATGAACGAGATTAATACATCTAATTTTACATAAATACAAGGGGGAAACAAAAAAAACATGTAAAATGAGACCTATGGCTGCCGACATACAAGGTGAGTCATTAGCTCACATAAATGCTTTTTACTACTATTTCACCAACCATGCTTTTCCAAGAGTGCCTTGTCACCTTGTCTCCTGATTAATTGATCAATCAGACACTCATCCATACTATCTAGCCCAGAACAATTCGTGTCTCCTTCTCCCTTTGAAGAAAATTTCATTAGAACTCCATTTAGCTAGATTAGAACCTTAAAGAACATCTTGCACAGATCATAACTTTCTCATCTTAAGTCCAAATTCCAAGATTGATAGCTCGTTGGAATCCTATTTCGAAGAGCTCTACAACCATAGCTCATGAGCCCCCCGATTCTCAGAAAAAACCACGAAGAAGTGCCTTTGATTCTCGAGGTAAAACATTACCTTCTTGGAAACTCTTCCTTCTTTGATTTTCATCAAGGCCGAGTGCCTAGGGTTACTAACCATCCTTATTCTTCATCTTATTCTATGATTTTGGAGCCAATTTCTCTAGCAAATTGCTGTCAAAATTTCTAAGGAAATCAAGCTTAAATACTAAGCTAATGGTTAATATACAAGGTAAATCCTACAACTACCTATTTCAAGATTCTAATTGTTGATCTATATATGATCTAACATATTTTTCATCTTGTTTATTATTGCCGAAATTATAAGTGTGTTAGATTTATTTTTTGACACATTAAATGTTAATATTTTGTAAATCTTAAATTAGATTTATACTCCTTATGATATAAGCTTCAATATAAACTATCATAATATACAAGAAAAATTCATATACTATGAATTTCAACATGGCCGAAAATTAAGGGGTTATTAATGAGTTAAAAAATTATCTAACTTAGTTAAATTAAATGAATTAGAGTAATTAAGAGTAAAATGTAAAATTTAAGAAGTTTTGGTATCATATTGTGATTGCCGAAAATAAATGAGGTTAGTATAGAATTTTTGAGAGTTTAGATGATGAGGAAATAATTGTAGAATTAAGTTTACAATTTAAAAAGAGTTTATAAGTGTTATAAGGAATTTATAAGGTTTTTGGTATATTTAAAAGTTAATAAAGGATGGTATGTATATACTATAACATTAGATAATTAAATCTGGTGATTTAGAGATGTTTAAAATGATTTTTGATGCTCAAAAATCTGTAGGTAAATTAATTACAAACATTAGAAATTAATTGGAGTTAAATTGGTTAATAAATGAAAGGATAAACCACAAGGGTAAAATGGTAATTTTACTAGTCAAACGTGCTCAAACATGGTCAAACGTGGTCAAACATGGTCAATGACAGTTTATAAAATATTTAGATGAGTTGGAATAAAAATTATAGCAAAAGATTAGGTAATAAAATGTTTAAGGAATAAAAAGTTAAGATAAATAAACTTTAGGGGTAATATTGTAAATTTTGGAAAGTTAGGGGGTTTGACCATAAAAGGCTGGTCAAACTTGGGTATGTTTTGGTAATTGACCAAAAGTATAGAAGAAGTTAATTAAGAAAGAATTTGGAAGAAATTAGAAATAAAAATAACAAGTTTAGAACTTATTATGGCTAAAATAGAAATTAAAAGGAAACTATGGGTAAGAAATGAATATAACACATTTTTTATGTGTTTAGAAGGTTAAGGAAATTAAATAAAGAATTTAGAAACAAGTTGTAAAAGAAACAGAGTTAAGACGGGGTTAAATGAAACACCCCTAGTACGCACTTAACAATACTTGTAATCGCAGCGGAATTTAACAACTAAATAATAACTAAACGATTTGGTGCTACAACGCCGTTAACCACCCACGTGTTCAACAAGGCAGAATAAATATGAGTGTACCGGTCTGATGATCAGACTCCCGAGCATAGAACTAATAACCATTAATACATAAACATAATACCGAGTTTGTTACTACATCCATAAACGTAACTGTACATCACAAACTGTCACTGAGAACTGCTAACGACCATCTTTGTACTACAACGGTTCCAAAAATATATCGCCTCGGGAGCACAGGCGCATCCCGGGCGTAACATCCAAAATAATCAAAAGTAATCCTGCATCCTAGAATCTAAAGCCATCCCGCTTCTTCGATCCTCATCCTGCAGTAAAATAAATATGGAGCCCCCGAGGGGGTCAGCAACCCTTGGCTGGTATGGTTAACGCGCAGCCCATCGGCTACCGGGATACGCGCAACTAATTGTCATGATGACATGGCATTCTTTTTAAAACACACAACATATACATATATCACAACATGAGTATTGTACACAACATCACACATGACATACAAGAACAATTCCTTTTAGGAAGTGAACCAATACAATTAGTTCCCATTGAGAGCCTAGAGAATGTTGCCATACTCATGCTAAGCTCGTTACATAACTCGTTACTGTCCTGTTAGATTGAACGGATAACTTAACACAAGGTGCCTCGGATATAGTGATCCAAGCACACCGAAACAAAACATAGTATGCCCCTGTGGCCCGACGTGAGTCAGTAAAATAGCCTTGGTTAAGCTAAAGGGAAGGTTGGAAACCAAATTGGAAAACAACCATAACATACAAAGAGAATCAAACCGGTTATGACATCGACTCCCATACTCACACGCGTGGCCGGAACAGACCGGACTCCTCACTTCCCCCGTTAGCACTTGTTAGTAGTTCAACATTGAACTCAATAAACAATTCACAACAATTGGTTAAGTCTTGTTAGACACACATAAGGGAAGAGAGAGTCATACTTAACAATACAATAATATTTAACAACTGTAAACTCATTACATGACTTAAGTCTTACAAGGTCATAAACACACATAAAAACAACAACAACACACAAGCCGGTGTAAACCGGTAGGCAACAGACTGCAAGAAAACCATACCTTGGTCCTTGCTTCGATTGATTTCCACCGTAGGTCACTCCTATACATGTTTAAGAATGTCGGTTAATTACTTACTTAACTTCAAATTTACCAAGTGTTTAACATGATTATATGACATGTTTTAATGCCCAAACTGATCCTTAATTACCTACATTATACCCCCTAGGGTTTATTACTTAATCCATACTTTTATGTTTTTTTTTAAGTTTTGGTCAGTCCGACCCACCGTCCGACCCAACCAACTTGGTCGGACCCTTCCAGTAACTTTCGGATTTGAAACATTCTACTTTGTCCGACCTATGTCCGACCCAAGTCCTATGGGTCGGACCATTCCAGAAATTTTACAGTCTTTTAAACTCACCCGTCTGACCCATGTCCAACCCAAGTCCTCTGGGTCGGACCGTTCCAGAACAACTTACTGGCGTCTAACAGAGGCCGTCCGACCCAAACTGGGGTCAGCCCCCTGGGTCGGACGCCACCAGAACATGCCCAAAAATTGTCAGATGCTCTCCAAACTTTTCCTCAAGCCTTCTAATGTTTTCCAACACCACTTGGCACACTTATTCTCTCATACAACATCCATAAAACTCATCTTCTTTCTCCTTATACACTTACTCATTTCTTACCAAAATTCCTAACACTTATAATGTTTTCTCCTTAGGTTTCTAAGTGGTGTTTCATACCTACGATAACCACTATGCCAATAATGTTTCCTCACCACTACTACATTATTTCCCAAGCATCTTTACGTCCTAACCAATTCCTTAAACATCTCTACAAGTCTATAGTTTCTTCATGCAATACATTACTTCTCCCTTATTCACCAACATTGCACAAGTCCTAAACACAATCTCACCATGATCTTGAAGTATCCCAAAACATTCTTTTGCATTCTAAATCCTCTAAAACATTGCCTAAGTCCTTTTTATTTCCTTGAATACCTTAATGCATGTTTCTTTCACTAGTTGAACACTTAACCATTCTAAACATTTCCTAACTTACCAAACCCATTTTAAACCCTTAGAACTTCTTATACATTATCTAAATTTTGACATAGGTTCTCCCAGAACATTACTAAACCAAACACATTGTTCTCACCATTAACAATCAAGAACACTAAAATCCATCAAGAACATTCTTATACACAAAACTTCACTCATTTAACACTACATCACAATATAGTGCATAATTTAAATTGCTTGGCACTTAGGCCCTTAAATAGCATGGCTCTTAGGCCCTTAAGATGCATAAATCTTAAACACTGAATTTCCACAATATATTTGCCTTTGACCTGCAAATACACTCAACAATACATATGCCTTTTACTAAGCCCTTGAGAGCATTTTTCTAAGTCATTCACCATTGGCTCCTTAGATCATTTTAATAAGCAATATAAGCTCATTTCTCCTAAGAATTTAAACTACATTAGGTTAGCATATTTACCTCTTTTCCTCACAAACTTCTTTCTTGTTTCCTTGACAAAATTGGCAAGGCTTTTAGCTGCTTGTCAACTTCTAAACATTATACAAATGATAAAATGAGTATACAAGCTTTATGCTTCATCTCATTGTAAACCCTAGTTACATATATTATTTTAAAGCATTAAGATGATTATTTTGCCTTAGAACTTGAAGAGAGTTTGAATATATATCAAGAGAGGACTCCACCTAGTCCATGAAAGGTTGAAATGAAGCTAGAACAAAGCAACATAAGGAAACCATTAAGGGTGATTTTCGGACAACACAAAAACATGAAGGAAATATTATTTTTCTTTGAGTTTCCTTACCTAGAAGCAAAGGAGAACAACAATATGTGAAAAGATGAGCTCAAGCTCCTCCCATGGTGATTCCTCTTGGCACCGAAATGGAGCTCTTGGGATTTTGAGAAGATAGGAATGAAGAGCTTGATGAGACTAAGAGAATGGTGGTCTTTGTTTTTGATTTGGCAAAGTGAGCTAGGAGTTACAAGAGGTTGAAGATGAAGAATGGTGGTGGTACTATTGCAAAACCGTGAATGGAGAGCAAGAAGGAGGTAGAAGAGAGCTTGGAACCGTGGGAAATGAAGAGGGAAATGAGAAGTGAAGATAAGTTCACTTTTAAGAGATATTAAGTAGTAAAGCAAATAGTGACTTGCTTTATCATTTGTTATTTATTTTGTTAACTTACAAGGTGGTGACTCACCTCATAAAAACCGGCCCCGATTAGTCATCTAGGGGTGTTTTAGTCTTTGTTGACCATTTAACTTACTTATATAAACTTATGTTATAAACTTGCTTATTTTGTTACTATTCACTAAAACAAGGCACATAGATGTGAAATTTTTGATTTCCCATTGATATAGACTTCCAAATGTGATACTAAGTAGTACACATATTAATTAAAGAATAATGATGGACATTTAGCCATTCAAAACTCATTTACAAGACAATTTTTCAAAAACGTGCTTTAAGCCTCCTTAAAGCACATTTTGTGTTTTAACTTGTTTTCAAGCTTGGTTTTCTTTGGTAATTGGTTTAATATGTTCATTAGTATACAAATGAGGTCTTGGTAAGTTCATTAGGTCTTAACCAAGCTTATCCCAAGCTTAGAGCACATTTTGGCCTTTATTGACCTTAAGGCATTTGTTTGTGTTTTCTATGGTTTAAATTGTTTACTAATGTTTCTAAGACTCTTTTTAGTCTTAATATACCATATTTAAATGTTTAAACAACATACTAAGGTTTGGGGTATTTCAATCTACCCCCCTTAAAAGAACTTTGTCCTCAAAGTTCACACTTCCACATATCCTAAATATTAGAACACGGGAACACATATCAACAATACTTCCATAACAACATTAACAACATCCTTACATAACATTGGACACAAGGTCCAAACAACAAAACATCACAACATCATTCAGACTTAGCGGTCTGTAACATAACAAGGTAACAACATGACAACACAACACAGACAATGTATCCAAATACATGTCGTACACACATAACCGAAACGGCTCTACCCCCCTTAAATAGGGGTACGCCCCGTACCCTATACATACAAACGCTAAGAAGTAAACAATGACGGGTACTTCGCCTTCATCTTGTCTTCCAGCTCCCAATTGGCCTCCTCAATGTCCTGGTTAGACCAGAGAACCTTCACCAGTCGTACAAACTTATGGCGAGTGTCTCGAGTCTTAGTATCCAGAATCCGTACCGGAGTCTCCACTGATCGCATGGTCGGCTCTAAGGTTAGCCTTTCAGGCTGAAGTACATGAGACGGATGAGACATATATTTCTTCAACTGGGACACATGAAATACATCATGTACCTTGCCCAGCTCGGCGGGTAAATCAAGTCTGTAAGCTACCGGGCCGATCCGCCCCGTCACAACATATGGCCACACATATTTCGGGCTCAACTTGCCTTTCTGGCCAAAATGAAATACTCCTTTCATGGGGGATACTCTCAGAAATACCTGATCGCCCACGGCGAACTCCAGGTCACGTTTGCGCACGTCGGCATACGATTTCTGCCTATCCTGAGCTGCCTTCATGTTAGTCCGGATTTGGCGTACTTCTGCTTGAACTTTTTCCAGATACTCTAGTCCTATAATGACCGTCTCACTCGACTCATCCCAGCATAATGGCGTGCGGCATGGTCTACCGTATAATGCCTGGAAGGGAGACATCTTGATTGAAGCATGGTAACTGTTGTTGTAGCTAAACTCGATCAGATGTAACTTGTCAATCCAGCTGGTCTGAAAATCAAGTGCACATGCACGTAACATATCCTTAAGTGTCTGGATGGTGCGCTCACTCTGACCATCTGTCTGTGGGTGGAACGCTGTACTTAGCTTCAGCTCGGTACCAAGCGCTTCCCGTGTGGATTTCCAGTACCTAGAGAGGAATCTGGTATCCCTGTCAGACACGATAGTCTTTGGTACCCCATGGTGCCGAACAATCTCTCTATCAAAGAGCTCTGCTAGTTTTGCCACTTTCCAGGTGTCCTTCATCGGTATGAATCGAGCCACCTTGGTCAGTCGGTCAACAACAACCCAAATCATATTCAGACCTCCCCTTGTAGGCGGAAGCCCTACTACGAAGTCCATAGAAATGTCATGGAACTTCCACTCAGGCACTGGCATTGGCTGTACCATACCACCAGGCCTTCGGTGCTCAAACTTGACCTTCTGACAAGTGAGACACCTCAACACATAATCATTCACATCCTTTTTCATTCCAGTCCACCAAAAATAATGTTTCATACCCTTATACATTTTTGAAGCTCCGGGGTGAATCGAAGTTGTAGAACAATGGGATTCACTCAGTATGCGCTCCTTCAGCTCAGCGCTACTCCTCGGAATACACAGTCGGCCATTCAGCCTAATCAGGTCATCATCGTGGAGTCGGAAGTCGTACTTCTGACCCTCGAATGTGCCATCAATGAGCTTCTGCCTGATCTCCAACATATACTGATCCATCATTTGAGCACTCCGCACCTCTTCAACCAAGCTAGTATGAGAGACTAGCGAATGGAGAGAGTGTGCTCGACGACTCAATGCGTCAGCTACCACATTTGCCTTACCCTCCTTATACTGCAGATTGATGTCGTAGTTGTTTAGAAACTCGACCCATCTTCTTTGCCTCATGTTCAACTCCTTTTGAGTGAACAAGTACTTTAAAATCTTGTGGTCAGAATAAATTGTCACACTTACCCCATACAAGTGATGTCGCCATATCTTCAAAGCGAAGATAATGGCACCCAAATCTAAGTCGTGGGTAGGGTAGTTCTTTTCATGCTTCTTCAGCTGTCGGGAGGCGTATGCTACGACCTTCCCGTGCTGCATCAACACACAACCCATACCTCTGTGTAACACCCCAACCGTTAAACTCGTCATTACCTCTTAAACCGATTCTAATTACTCTTACTCACGCAGCGGAACTCTAATCACAACGAGGGGTGAAACAACGCCGTTAGCCACCCATGTGGCTAACCTGGCCTAACTCTCATACAGTAACGGTCTGATGGACTGGAACAACCGAATTCACAACACAAATACAATACTCAAATCATCTCTTTACTATACCGAGTCTACAACAAATGGATGCCGACAACATATTCGGTCTTACACCTCCTTCAATTCATAAGTAATTAAAACTACTACCCATGTAACCCACCGACCCCATCCTACTCTCGAACGGTAACATCTTCGGTGTACCTGTAAAATAAAAACATCACCCCTAGGGGCTCAGCTTAACGCTGCATATCAAATTCGCATACCCCGAGCGCTAACCGGGGTACGCCGACCACTTAGTCGGATATACATGGAGTTTATTTTAGTCAAACAACATGCATCAAAGCAATACAATATATATGTGTATTACACAAGGAATCTACATCCAATCACGGGACACGATTCCTAACTAACATAACAAGGTTGTTAGTGGTATCTGGTTACTCTTAGGCCTTGAGGGTTATTCCTCACTATGCCTTATTTACTTATTCAATACCTCACCCGCTCTCTCGGGTTACTTATTCATATTCACACCCATTCTCTTGGGCTACTCGTACTATACTCACCCACACTCTCGGGTTACTTATTCTCATTATCTTACCCATACTCTTGGGTTATTTATACTCATTATCTCACCCACACTCTTGGGTTATTTATACTCATTATCTCACCCACACTCTTGGGTTATTTATACTCAAGCTCTTGTAGATTCTCGAGACACTACAGGTCTGCTACGTCACGCTTGTTACTCTTAATACATACTTAGGCCAAAACTCATGGCTCTCTAGCATAGTCTTACTTCCCCGGTTTCGACCCTACTCTGGGTCTAGCATGGTGGGAAGGTTCAACTAGCTCACGGAACTCTGTCTTAGTTCCTAACTCTTTTACTTAGGTCCGACTACTCTCGGACAACTCTCGTTCCCGTGCACTCCTCTCTCGGAGTTATAATAATAATATCATGTATATTAGTCTAGAAGCATCACTCTCGACGTTTCTAATGACTTGGGAACATTACTTTAGTTCGGTTAATCTTAGGTTTTAAGAGTTACCCATACATTCCACTTACTCATATTTTCGATTAATTTCTTAAATTGGTTAGATCCTCATAGAGGAGGTTGACCGTGTCTCAAGGGAGCTACTAATCCCTTAGGTCTCTTTTACCTTCTTTACTAGTTCACATCTTCGAACTATCGTTAATCCTCTTGAGGGAGGTTCACTTATCTTTCCACACTCATTTGTTTCGTGGATTGTGTCATTATGGTTTACTAACCGTTATCGGGTAATTACTCAACCCGCACATCTCCTCACATTCCAGGGAGTTCATATGTTTGCGTCTTCGTTATACTTTAACGGTAGTTTATGTGTTTGCACGTTTTCTTTATCATAAGCATCGACCCGATCTACGGGTCTCTAGCCGAACGTTACTCACAGTGAGTCGGTCTTTACTCTATGTTAGACCACACCGGCATACAAGTATGTTAGCTCATTCAACATACATCAAGACATACATAATCAAACAATGGATTATTTTCATGCTTTAATCTTGATTAAGCCGGCACACAAACACACAAATAACGTAACTCGGTTAGCACGCGGAGTATGAGAAAATCATACCTTTCACCGGGGTTTTTACTTTTACCGTGTCATCTCACCATGCTCGGGTCACGCACGATTCTCTGATAATGTTTCAAACATTATTATTAATACTAAGCTCAAAAGGTATATGATAAAATGCTATTCCCGTATTTACCCCGTTATCCCGTTAACTCGGTTTTACTCTTGTCAATTTGAGTTCTCACTTCTCAATCACTTCTAACACTTTCTTACACTTCTTAGGGCCTTAACATGTCACCAAACAAGGCCTTACATCTTATAACATCATTAACCTTCAAACCCCCATCATTTAAACCCTTTAAAACACTCTCTGTAGGTTTCTGGGGGTGGTCCGGGACTTGGTCCTTAACCCTGTCCCGGACCAATTGCGAACTTAACTCTCGGGTGAAAATTACACATGGTCCGGGACCTTGTCCTGGAGTATAGTCCCGGACCAAAGCAGCACTTGCACTCTCGGCCTTAATTTAGAGTGGTCCGGGACTTTGTCCAAGGACCAAGTCCCGGACCCTGCTAAAACCTGCTCCAAACTGATTTTTCCACTCCAAATCAATCCTTAAACCACCCTTAATCTTTCCATAAACTTTCCACAAGTTTTCCACATGTTTAATCACCTTAAAACATGCTCTAAAACTCTTCAAATCATGGGTTAAACCCTTACCCAAATTCTTACTCAACATCACTTATATTCCATAACTAGTTTTTCTCTTGTTTTCTACTAGACTTGTAACAGATTTGGTTTCTTCTTTAAACCATTCTAACCTCACTTACTGATGCCATTCCAAGCATTCACATGGCATTATTTTTACTCCTAACACACTCTCCTTCAAAGTTTGGTTTTCCAAACCATTAACCACTCACTTAAACCTCTTAAACACACCTAGTTTCTTCCTTTGAATAGAACACTCAAGTCCATACATCCCTAGGAAATTTTGACAGCACTTGCCTACTTTCTATGCATTCACACCACACCATATATGCACACAAACACTTCTTCATCCCTGTTTAATGAGGCACCAACAACTACAACACTTTTGATCCCCATTTGCTCACATATGTACACTAGCTTAGTTTCTAGATTTATTTGCACACATAAACCACATTAAAAACATTCTCATTCCCACTCAATATTGTAGTACCAAGACTACACCAATTCAAGAGCATCAATCCAACTCTAAAATCTGTTTTACAAGTCAAATAAAAACTAACTCAAGGTAAGCTTTTTACCTTGTTTGTTTTCTGTTTTTTTCTTTCCCTTCTTCCTCTTCCTTTTTCTCCATCTTTCTCTTCTTGTTTCCACACTACACAAGGGGTCTAGATTGCCATCTACAATCACATCCCCACACACACATATCAAGCTTACTAATTTCATTTTTCCCACACCAAAACTAGTATTTCAAGAACTAGTTTTTAGGCTCTAGCTTAGATATTACCTTGGAGTACTCAAAAGGATGGCTTGGCAATCAATTGGTGGAGTTCCCAAGCTTCCACAAGAGCAAGGAGCTCACGGCTGAAATGGGGAACATATTCAACGTGGAGGAATTTTTCCAAAATAAGAACAAGCTAGAAATGAGCAAAACTCTAGCTTATAATTACCTTGAGGCATCAAGGAGGTGAATAAGAGTTAAAAGCACCCTTTTAAGCTTCAAAAGGCCCAACACCCATGGAAGTGAAGGTGGAGGAATCAAGGTTTTGAGGGGTGGAAAACGTAGCCCTCGCCGATACGAGTCTAACGGTATAATTTTTGTGCGATTCGGTGAGAAACGAGCAAGTGAGAGGAGGAAGAAGATGGGCTGTTGCTTGCTCTTTGAAATCGCCATTTACAGAGTCAAGGAAGGAGGAGCTCAGTTTGGAGGGAGGGGAAATCGTGAGTGATGAAAAAGAAGAGGTGAGAGAGTGTTTAAGTTGCTTTATACTATTCCCTCTTTTTTTTACTTTACTTATTCTTTGTCATCCTATTACCAAATAGCTACAAGCTATTAATGAGTGTACACATATTAATTAAAACCGGCCCACATGAATTAGTAGTCCGGGTCGTTTTTCGTCTTTTCGAATTAAACGCGTTTCGTCCCCCGGTTTCGTCACTATTCACTTACCGGGTCCGTTTTCCGGAATTTTCTCGTTTAATTAATTTTAATGGTTATTAAGCTTCCATTAATACTTATTTATAGTTATTAATCAACTATAATTTTTACGGGTGTTTGACCACTTAAAGTCACGTTTTCGGGTTTTCTCAAAAAACGCGCTTTAAAACTCCGTTAGCGTTTTAATCCATTATTTGGATCCGTTTTCTTCGGGAATCATTCCCGTATACTAATTAGGCCCAACTAATCCTTAGGAATCCATCTCGGACCCTTACGAGATCATATATCTCTTATTTTTTTAATGCGCATTTTAGCGTTTTTCGCTTTTCAAGCGTTTTCTCTTTTCTTTTGGTTTTATTCTTTTTACCAATACTCTCTAGGCACAATTAGGCCCTTAATAATCTTATTAGAGTAATTAAATCACCATTTTTAGATCCGGGGTATTAAAATCTACCCCCTTAGGAACTTTGTCCTCAAAGTTGGTGAATCTAAATGGTTACTCTCATGGGCGTACTATGCCAAGGTTATAATACATGTACAACCTTACAGACTTCACAAGTCTGTCTCATTTCATACTACACATACCTCACACATACACAGCATGTAGCAATCAAAAATACCTTTTGTATTCTCTCCATGGAATCGGTCCGAAGACAAGAAGGCACTACAGTCCTCGAATCCATGTCGAGTAATCTACTACTGATCCCTCAGGTACCGGTCACGTTGAACACTTACTCTTTCTGGTTCACGGCCGTTTCATGACAAATGGGCACTTACTCTCTCTGGCCCACGGTCCCTTCGGTTCTGATCAAAACATTACACATATACATATCCTCAGGCACTCTGGTTGACTCACTCAACACAGGAACATCTCAGGGTACTCTCCCCGTCCCGCTGCCTTTGGAAAAATCACACACTGACACCGCCCTAACCGGTCACTTAGGACCGCCGCACGTACGGTGCAATGGTTTCAAAGCCAGTACACGCCCACCGTTCTACCGGTCATCAAGACTTAAGGCCACAGCCATCGGCGGGTGATAGCGGTTTCAAAATCAGTTTTCGTTTCCATCTTCATACTTGAAGAAAATTCTTTTTCAAAATCTGTTTGAAAATTCTTTTTAAAACATCACACAACTCCAAATCAAATTTATGGTAGCTGTATCTTTTCTTAGCGTGATTACTTGTGACCACTTATAGGGAGCTTCAAGAATCATCCAACCCTGATGTGATCAGCATCATTGTTGAACTATCCTTCCACCCCAATTTGTGTTCGGTTTCCCTTGATCGCTAGCAGACCAAGTTCCACCTCCCACGTCAGTTTCAAACAATCAGATAGACAAACATTTTCGTTTTCTATCTTTTACTCTTTCTAGTCGTATTCATAAAACAATCTGTTTCAATTTATCTTTATCATGGAACTTAAGTCATCCATTATTCTCTATTTGTTTCACTTACCTTGCCCAGGCGTTCCATACTTGTGGCCTCATTAGTCAAATTATTACTCAACTTAAAACATACAACATACAACTCCAAAGGATGGAACTCACTCCATCAATCATTCTCAAATAAAATCACCTAGGGAACTCACTCTCTCTTAGGTTACACATCGGTTTCATACCACTTCGTACTCATTATGTCTCATGTCTAATCTCACTAGACATATACTATAGGGATTCTCAGTCCCTAGGCGTCTCTCTACTCCTCTTTTCATATATATTACATACTCGTTACTTGCATCACTCATGCACAACAATCATTATTACACAATGAATGGGTACATATGTTTATGTAACATAAGTTCCAATCATCAAAACAATTTCTTTTGTGCTATGCACATAGTAGTTTACGCACTAAACGTAAAACATACTCTAAGCGGTTTCTCGCCCTACCCCCCCTTAAAAGGGGTTACGCCCGCGTAACAGACCATATGTTATACTGAACATTGGTTCATTAATTCGAGTATTATGAAGTGTTTTAACTTCAATCTTGTTAATTAACTCATAACCGGGTTCGGTTCTAGCCTCTAAGGCTTCAAGGTGTTTACGATGAGCCATCTACTCATGTTTGCCATGTACACTTAACTTTGAATTACGGTCCACTAGCTTCTACTGCGTGACCCGATAACTAGAGCTTAATTCGCTCTTTGGTATTCTCAATGTATTTCAATCGTCGCTTGGTATCTCTTACCGTATGCGAATTCGATGAATTTTAGATTGTCTCTCCAGTTCTCTGGGAATCTACTTCGTATAACACTGTATACCTTTGTGATTATTCACTTATTTTTCCCGACTTGTTGTCGGTTGAGGTCAAGCTACTACTTAGCATGTAGTGCTTCCTCATTTAATAGTGGCTCATGGATTATGTTTGTTTCTTGGTTCTGTACCAGAGTTCTTCATTCATACTACTCTGCATTTGCCATTCATGGATCCTGGGCCCTGTGGGTTACTGCTCACGTTCCTCGTGCATCTTTGGCCAACGGCCGCACGGTTATCTCTCTAAACTCTCACTCAACAGGCTTCGTTGACATTTCTCAATTCCTGGCTCTCCCACTTGATCATTACCGCACAAGTGCAATACCAAAACACTCAGTCATACAGAGTGCAGAAGCGTAAACCCTTGACAGTAAATCTCTCATGAGATAGGAATGATCATGTCTTCTTTACCACATTTCGTCATCAGCTTCATATCACTAACCGAATATACTCTTACAATGGTCGCTTAATGCGTACCTTGTTCTTTCTCATTTCTATGGCATCCGCTACTACTTTAGCTTCCGCCCAGGTGTTCTCGCCATTTACACTATGGCTTGCCATTCATTTGGCTCAATAATATACGCTATTCTTTAAACCTCTCTGCGCACTTGCGCGCTGCTTACTCTGCAGTTCATATTGCACACATACAGTGTTTACTTCTCAACCGATTGCTCTCTCGGTTTCCTTCCATTGCTATCAAAGCCTTTCTACATGCTATTTGTGTTCATAAATTCCTTGGCAATATACACATGCTCAGGTTTCACTACACCGCTTTAGCAGTTTCATATTACATACTTAGATGGTAGCCTTTCTCTGGAGGATTCACGCAATTGCCGCTCCATAGGCTCCACAATAATAAGTGGTGTCCCCACTCTAAGGTGGTGGTTCACGCTCCACAATAACTCTTATGCCTTTATGCATATGTTTTACTACGTTTGGATCTACAAGTTGTAGTTGGTTTTATCGGCTTACAAGCCACCTTGCCTCGAGTTATGCTCCATGCGGCTGTTTATATAGGTTTCTTCTTCTCCGTATGCCACTAAATGGTTATGAGGTATTTCTGGGCTCTTTGATATGGTTGTTTCACCACTCTTCCGTACTTGGAAGGCCCTTTTATACTAGGTATTAATTCATGCCCTCTAGCAATTTAGGGTATCCCGTGTTACGAGGGATCCCTTCAGGTTCTACCCGAGTGTTTGCTTAAACACTTATGTTCTCAACACGATGTTTCGTTCAACTACTGTTGACTCCGGCACCCTTCTCGGATTGCTCCTGGGTGTTACTGAGTAATGCCATTACATCTGGCTTGTACTTATGGTTATGTTTAGTTGTGACTTCGCCTTGCGGCTATGTCCTTGACTATCCCGTTTAGGGTTGTAATATCTCCCATTATTGGGTAGATCCTTGGTACCTTCTAATACCTTCTGGGTCAGGTCATTATTCCCTTCAGTGAAGTATACTGTGGGAATTCTATCCCGGTTATCAAACATTGATATGATCAATTAAGGCATTCATCTTATTGCTTACACTGGTATCCATTCCAGTTATTAGGTACTTCCTCCTTGATTCCTAAGACATATCTCATGTCTGTGCTCAATACTCTGTGCTTCTCGCACTTATTAACGCTATATCCTTAGGTCCGTCACCTTACTGGATTCTAGACTCCTTTATCTTGGTAAGCTTCCTTATGTTCTTCGGTCATTCGAGGTGTCCAACTGTCTTTGTTTGAATTGGCTCTTTCGTCCGTAGTATGGAGTGGGCTACTTCCCGTGTACCGTACTCTACTTGTATACATACATGGAGTATCTTAGTGATACGTTGCCACTTACCTGACTAACTCATAATTGGTCTGTCAGGCCCGCAAGCTCCTTCGGAGTGCGGTCGTTCCATGTCTCGTTTAGTACACCGTAGTGTCGGTCACACGCCTAGGTGAAGTATTCTGTTGCCAACTCTTCTTATATCGTCCTATGATAACTTACCGTGATTCTCTGGTTTGGTTTTTAAAAATTTAGGAGTTTTTGGAAAATTTCATGTTTTGAAGAAAAGTTTGAGTCTTGAAAGTAAACTCTTCACGGCATTTCAATGCCGGTTGCTTCTTACCAGGTCTAGCCTCTTGCTGACCGGTATATTCTTTATACAATGATCAAGCCGTTAGGCCTTTTCAAGGGTTCGTTTCACAATTCTTAGGGCTTGTGGTGCTATGTCGGCTTCCTTAGCCATCCACGTACTCTGCTAAGTACTTATTGCGTGTCAAAGTTCCTCTTAGCTGTCCGTTATACTGCACTTGCCGAGGCAAGTGCGCGGTACAGGCGGTTTTTGGGTTAACTCATACCGGTCACGGTATTGTTCACATTGTATTTGGTAGCCTCGTTGGCTCTTCCTTGATCCCCTAGTTGGATAACTGCTCCTTGGAGCTGATTCTCATTCCTCTTGACATGACTGTCATTCATTTAGGTGCTCCTCCACTCTCGGAGTTCCTTAATTACTTTAATTCTAGGCTTTACCTCGTTGCTCGTTCCCACGTCTTTACTGTGGTTACCGAGGTTTAACTTATTTAGGTACCACTTCTGTAGTCCTATTCGGGTATATCCCGTAATTATGCTTGTAGCTGTCTAAGCTGTGCCCGTTAGGTATTGCAACCTCTTCGGGTGTGGCAGGGTGGGTGTACCTACTCTTGACTAGATTCTTGGTCAGTTAGTGTACCGATGTTGGTATTAGTTAACTATGGCGGTCCGTAGACATGTGTCCCGGTTCTCGTTAGTTCTCATAAGTCCGTCTGGTCGCACGATTGATGCATCCTTCTCACTGCTGCTTGACCAGCTGGGTTCTCGCGACTGCTAAGCATGTCGCCCCAGGCTGCCACAAATTCTAGTCTCCTTGGATTAGGATGTCTCGACCTTTCGTCATTGCATGCAGTTATTGTCATTCCAGCGGCTTCCGTCTCCGGGGTTTCCGTTTCTCGGGATCCACCGCATGACAGATTCTGGTTCATATTGATACATTAATTAAGTAACTGCCAGGTCGGGTTTCCCGTCTCTCTGACGTTCTTTCCCAAGCTTTTAATACGGGGATTGTGGAGGGCGGGTATGGTATTGTAGGTATCCAGATCATACTGGAAGTTCCTATCTAGCGCATCTCTCACGCTACCACTCAACCCATAGCCCTAAGTCTCTAATTCCTAACTCGGTATTTCCTAAGCTCGGTATTTCCAGTCATCAGAGCGAAGTTGCTCTGATACCATTTTTGTAACACCCCAACCGTTAAACTCGTCATTACCTCTTAAACCGATTCTAATTACTCTTACTCACGCAGCGGAACTCTAATCACAACGAGGGGTGAAACAACGCCGTTAGCCACCCATGTGGCTAACCTGGCCTAACTCTCATACAGTAACGGTCTGATGGACTGGAACAACCGAATTCACAACACAAATACAATACTCAAATCATCTCTTTACTATACCGAGTCTACAACAAATGGATGCCGACAACATATTCAGTCTTACACCTCCTTCAATTCATAAGTAATTAAAACTACTACCCATGTAACCCACCGACCCCGTCCTACTCTCGAACGGTAACATCTTCGGTGTACCTGTAAAATAAAAACATCGCCCCTAGGGGCTCAGCTTAACGCTGCATATGAAATTCGCATACCCCGAGCGCTAACCGGGGTACGCCGACCACTTAGTCGGATATACATGGAGTTCATTTTAGTCAAACAACATGCATCAAAGCAATACAATATATATGTGTATTACACAAGGAATCTACATCCAATCACGGGACACGATTCCTAACTAACATAACAAGGTTGTTAGTGGTATCTGGTTACTCTTAGGCCTTGAGGGTTATTCCTCACTATGCCTTATTTACTTATTCAATACCTCACCCGCTCTCTCGGGTTACTTATTCATATTCACACCCATTCTCTTGGGCTACTCGTACTATACTCACCCACACTCTCGGGTTACTTATTCTCATTATCTTACCCATACTCTTGGGTTATTTATACTCATTATCTCACCCACACTCTTGGGTTATTTATACTCATTATCTCACCCACACTCTTGGGTTATTTATACTCAAGCTCTTGTAGATTCTCGAGACACTACAGGTCTCCTACGCCACGCTTGTTACTCTTAATACATACTTAGGCCAAAACTCATGGCTCTCTAGCATAGTCTTACTTCCCCGGTTTCGACCCTACTCTGGGTCTAGCATGGTGGGAAGGTTCAACTAGCTCACGGAACTCTCTCTTAGTTCCTAACTCTTTTACTTAGGTCCGACTACTCTCGGACTACTCTCGTTCCCATGCACTCCTCTCTCGGAGTTATAATAATATCATGTATATTAGTCTAGAAGCATCACTCTCGACGTTTCTAATGACTTGGGAACATTACTTTAGTTCGGTTAATCTTAGGTTTTAAGAGTTACCCATACATTCCACTTACTCAAATTTTCGGTTAATTTCTTAAATTGGTAAGATCCTCATAGAGGAGGTTGACCGTGTCTCAAGGGAGCTACTAATCCCTTAGGTCTCTTTTACCTTCTTTACTAGTTCACATCTTCGAACTATCGTTAATCCTCTTGAGGGAGGTTCACTTATCTTTCCACTCTCATTTGTTTCGTGGATTGTGTCATTATGGTTTACTAACCGTTATCGGGTAATTACTCAACCCGCACATCTCCTCACATTCTAGGGAGTTCATATGTTTGCGTCTTCGTTATACTTTAACGGTAGTTTGTGTGTTTGCACGTTTTCTTTATCATAAGCATCGACCCGATCTACGGGTCTCTAGCCAAACGTTACTCACAGTGAGTCGGTCTTTACTCTATGTTAGACCACACCGGCATACAAGTATGTTAGCTCATTAACATACATCAAGACATACATAATCAAACAATGGATTATTTTCATGCTTTAATCTTGATTAGCCGGCACACAAACACACAATCAACGTAACTCGGTTAGCACGCGGAGTATGAGAAAATCATACCTTTCACCGGGGTTTTTACTTTTACCGTGTCATCTCACCATGCTCGGGTCACGCACGATTCTCTGATAATGTTTCAAACATTATTATTAATACTAAGCTCATAAGGTATATGATAAAATGCTATTCCTGTATTTACCCCGTTATCCCGTTAACTCGGTTTTACTCTTGTCAATTTGAGTTCTCACTTCTCAATCACTTCTAACACTTTCTTACACTTCTTAGGGCCTTAACATGTCACCAAACAAGGCCTTAACATCTTATAACATCATTAACCTTCAAACCCCCATCATTTAAACCCTTTAAAACACTCTCTGTAGGTTTCTGGGGGTGGTCCGGGACTTGGTCCTTAACCTAAGTCCCGGACCAATTGCGAACTTAACTCTCGGGTGAAAATTACACATGGTCCGGGACCTTGTCCTGGAGTATAGTCCCGGACCAAAGCAGCACTTGCACTCTCGGCCTTAATTTAGATGTGGTCCGGGACTTTGTCCAAGGACCAAGTCCCGGACCCTGCTAAAACCTGCTCCAAACTTGATTTTTCCACTCCAAATCAATCCTTAAACCACCCTTAATCTTTCCATAAACTTTCCACAAGTTTTCCACATGTTTAATCACCTTAAAACATGCTCTAAAACTCTTCAAATCATGGGTTAAACCCTTACCCAAATTCTTACTCAACATCACTTATATTCCATAACTAGTTTTTCTCTTGTTTTCTACTAGACTTGTAACAGATTTGGTTTCTTCTTTAAACCATTCTAACCTCACTTACTGATGCCATTCCAAGCATTCACATGGCATTATTTTTACTCCTAACACACTCTCCTTCAAAGTTTGGTTTTCCAAACCATTAACCACTCACTTAAACCTCTTAAACACACCTAGTTTCTTCCTTTGAATAGAACACTCAAGTCCATACATCCCTAGGAAATTTTGACAGCACTTGCCTACTTTCTATGCATTCACACCACACCATATATGCACACAAACACTTCTTCATCCCTGTTTAATGAGGCACCAACAACTACAACACTTTTGATCCCCATTTGCTCACATATGTACACTAGCTTAGTTTCTAGATTTATTTGCACACATAAACCACATTAAAAACATTCTCATTCCCACTCAATATTGTAGTACCAAGACTACACCAATTCAAGAGCATCAATCCAACTCTAAAATCTGTTTTACAAGTCAAATAAAAACTAACTCAAGGTAAGCTTTTTACCTTGTTTGTTTTCTGTTTTTTTTCTTTCCCTTCTTCCTCTTCCTTTTTCTCCATCTTTCTCTTCTTGTTTCCACACTACACAAGGGGTCTAGATTGCCATCTACAATCACATCCCCACACACACATATCAAGCTTACTAATTTCATTTTTCCCACACCAAAACTAGTATTTCAAGAACTAGTTTTTAGGCTCTAGCTTAGATATTACCTTGGAGTACTCAAAAGGATGGCTTGGCAATCAATTGGTGGAGTTCCCAAGCTTCCACAAGAGCAAGGAGCTCACGGCTGAAATGGGGAACATATTCAACGTGGAGGAATTTTTCCAAAACTACAAGAACAAGCTAGAAATGAGCAAAACTCTAGCTTATAATTACCTTGAGGCATCAAGGAGGTGAATGAGAGTTAAAAGCACCCTTTTAAGCTTCAAAAGGCCCAACACCCATGGAAGTGAAGGTGGAGGAATCAAGGTTTTGAGGGGTGGAAAACGTAGCCCTCGCCGATACGAGTCTAACGGTATAATTTTTGTGTGATTCGGTGAGGAAACGAGCAAGTGAGAGGAGGAAGAAGATGGGCTGTTGCTTGCTCTTTGAAATCGCCATTTACAGAGGCAAGGAAGGAGCTCAGTTTGGAGGGAGGGGAAATCGTGAGTGATGAAAAAGAAGAGGTGAGAGAGTGTTTAAGTTGTTTTATACTATTCCCTCTTTTTTTTTACTTTACTTATTTCTTTGTCATCCTATTACCAAATAGCTACAAGCTATTAATGAGTGTACACATATTAATTAAAACCGGCCCACATGAATTAGTAGTCCGGGTCGTTTTTCGTCTTTTCGAATTAAACGCGTTTCATCCCCCGGTTTCGTCACTATTCACTTACCGGTCCGTTTTCCGGAATTTTCTCGTTTGATTAATTTTAATGGTTATTAAGCTTCCATTAATACTTATTTATAGTTATTTAATCAACTATAATTTTTACGGGTCCGTTTGACCACTTAAAGTCACATTTTCGGGTTTTCTCGAAAAACGCGCTTTAAAACTCCGTTAGCGTTTTAATCCATTATTTGGATCCGTTTTCTTCGGGAATCATTCCCGTATACTAATTAGGCCCAACTAAGTCTTAGGAATCCATCTCGGACCCTTACGAGATCATATATCTCTTATTTTCATTTAATGCGCATTTTAGCGTTTTTCGCTTTTCAAGCGTTTTCTCTTTTCTTTTGGTTTTATTCTTTTTACCAATACTCTCTAGGCACAATTAGGCCCTTAATAATCTTATTAGAGTAATTAAATCACCATTTTTAGATCCGGGGTATTAAAATAGTGTGATACCCAGTGTAGGGGTCACCTCCCATATCGACCGGGAGAGCGCACGAACCACACCTTATAGGTGTGGGGATACTCTCCCCTTGTGAGAGGCCTTTTGGGAATGGTACCCCGGAAGCAAAACCGTGCGGGCTGCGGCCCAAAGCGGACAATATCTCACATGTGGGTTATGACTGGGCTGTTACATATGGTATCAGAGCCAGGCCCAGGTCGGTGTGCCAGCGAGGACGCTGAGCTCCCAAGGGGGGTAGAGTGTGATACCCAGTGTAGGGGTCACCTCCCACATCGACCGGGAGAGCGCACGAACCACACCTTATAGGTGTGGGGATACTCTCCCCTTGTGAGAGGCCTTTTGGGGATGGTACCCCGGAAGCAAAACCGTGCGGGCTGCGGCCCAAAGCGGACAATATCTCACATGTGGGTTAAGACTGGGCTGTTACACTCTGCCTGATACGTCGCAATAGACCTCAAAACCATCTGGACCGTCTGGTAAAGTCAGGACTGGTGCAGATGTCAGAGCATCCTTGAGACTCTGGAAAGAACTCTCACAGTCATCAGTCCACTCGAATGGTGCATCCTTTTTCATCAAGGAAGTCATCGGCTTCGAGACACTGGAGAAGTCCTTTACAAATCTCCAATAATAACCTTCCAGACCGAGGAAGCTCCTGATATCGGTAACTGTCTTCGGCCTAGGCCAGGTGCGCACTGCATCTATCTTTGCCGGATCAACAGCGATCCCAGCTTCAGAAATCACATGTCCAAGAATGGATACTTGGTTCAACCAAAACTCACAGTTTGAAAATTTAGCATACAACTGATTCTTCCTCAATGTTTGCAACACACTTCTCAGGTGGCTTTCATGCTCACCCCTCGATTTCGAGTACACAAGTACATCGTCGATGAAGACTACCACTGACTTGTCCAACTGATCTTGGAACAAGCGGTTCATTAAGTCCATGAACTTGGCTGGTGCATTGGATAGACCAAATGGCATAACTGTAAACTCATAGTGTCCATATTTGGTTCTGAAAGCCGTCTTCTCAATGTCACGGTCACGGATGGCAATCTGATGGTATCCGGATCGCAGATCTATCTTGGAGAATACTGATGCTCCCCTCAACTGATCAAATAAGTCGTCGATGCGCGGTAATGGGTAACGGTTTTTCACCGTAACTGCATTCAGCTCTCGATAGTCAATACACAGGCGGAGGCTACCATCCTTCTTCTTCACGAAGAGGACCGGCGCTCCCCATGGTGAAACGCTAGGGCGGATAAACCCCTTGTCGAGTAGGTCTCTCAGCTGCTCCTTGAGCTCAGTCATCTCTGCTGGAGCCATACGATAGGGCGCCTTCGCAATTGGTCCGGTGCCCGGAACCAAATCAATCTCAAACTCTACTTCCCGTGCTGGCGGCATGTCCGGCAGTTCCTTAGGAAATACATCAGGAAACTCCAACACTACCGGCACATCAGAACTAAACTGTGGGTCTCTCTCTATGTCCTGGACATAGCAGAGGTATACATCATTCCCTCGTCATAGTTCAGGACACATAGCCATGGCGGTGATGATCTGAGTCGAAGGCTCCCTGGGCCTCTGGCGGTAAGATATGGTAACCCCAGATGGACTCCGAAGAAGCAGACGATGCTCGGCACACAGGATTCTGCCCTTGTACCGCTCCAACCAGTTCATCCCGACAATCACATCAAAACCAAGTCCCTCGAACTCTATCAAGTCGATCGGAAACTCTTCACCCCTGATTCGTACAACAACATCTCGGTGGTAGCGGGTACACCTGATGCGCTCTTTCGACGGGAGAGTGACTAGGAAATCTGGCATCTCATCACCGTCTAACCCCAGCCTCTTCGCAAAAGATAGCGAAATAAATGTATGTGAGGCTCCGGAGTCAAACAAGATCGAAGCTTCCACGCCATTGACTGGAAAGGTACCGGTGAGGATTGTGCCGCTCCTTCCGGCTTCTGCCTCATTGCAGACACTCAGTATACCTCCCGTTCCGAGTGCACATCCTAATTCATTGGCAAACTAATAAGTATTTGGTAACAACACGGTTGACATGCTTCAAACAACTCCACTTTATTCATTAACACACTCTTTTTACAACATTCGTTGGCTTATACTGTCGACATAACTAACACTTACAACATCCTTAACATACACTGGTTCAACACATCACATAATTATACAAGGCTTTAAAACTGTCTGAAGGTCAAATTCAAACGTCCGGGTTTTATGTGTGTGGCATTGATCACTGCCGATGGTGCGGTATTCAGTTTGATCTTCTTGATGCCATGGTATAGCATCCTTGACTGCCCACCCATGACTAGTACATCTCCTGATTTCAACACTAGCTTCTTCGCGAGATCAGCACACTTCTGCTCGCCGTACACAAACACTGCAGTGTCACCAATGGACCAAGACACCACGGGTACTCCCTTACTTAGAGACTCGGGTGACTCGTCCTTATCTTGGTGCAAACCTAACCGTCCACCTTTCTGGTAGAAGTTCACAATACATAGATCCGCTTTAACACTTGGAATTGAATCCGTTTCAACTTGCTGAGCAATTCCCACGACGTGGTTAATGACCGCAAGGAACTCCTCAGGTACACTTGGTATAGTTGCTCCATCTTCAGCTCGCACTTCTTGATATGTGATAAGTGCAAAACATATAGACTTATTAAGGTTTAATCACCTTATTAATTGCATCATTTTTAGTAATGTTTCTCACTTATCTTGAGTTTTTCCTATATTTATGTTGTTATATTAACTGATGTATTATATGTGTTAAAATGTAGGAAAAATGACAAACTAACACATAAGGATTAAAGGAACACGTGCATGTAACATATGAACCGCCTCTGTACCGCATGCAAGCAGGCGGACGGCACAAACAAGAGGCGACCGCCTCATTTTAGGCGGACAGCTCTAAGGAGGAAACCGCCTGTTAACACGCGGACAAGAGAAGGAAATAGAAACAGAGGAGACTGCCTCATACGAGGCGGGCAACACAGAGAGGGTGACCGCCCCTTATTGGGCGGACGTGACAGAGAGTACCGCTTGATAAACAGGCGGACAAGATAGAGGAGACCGCCACTTATCTAGCGGACATGTTTAAATACGGGTTATCTTCACCGACTCGCTCTGCAACTTGGGACGGCGCCTACCTTAAATTACTGACGCGTTGTTCCTGTCCCCTGCAATCAGTGAAGCTGCAATCAACGAGCTCAATCAGTGAGCTAATGAGCTGCTGCTCTGTTCTTCTTCTTCTATAAATACGAGCTTCATTCCTCCTTACTCGGTGTCCTTCCGGAGGTTCCGTCCGTGGTTCCTCTGGAGTTCCAATTCACACCATCATTCCATCTTCGTACCACTACACTTTCACTCACTCGTTCATTCCATTTCTAATCTCCCGCTTCTCCATTTGTTTTCTTTTCATTTCATTATATGTATACTCTGGGAATAATTATTATGTATCTGTATTAATTATGCAATATGTCTTGCTGGTTTTAGTTTTAATAAAGTTTGTTACGGTTAAAGGTTTTCTCGCCATCTCTTTAATAAACCTCATGAATTTATTAAAATGCTTTACTAAATCTGTTTTTGATTTCATCGGTTGGAAACAGATGGGTTGATTAAGCCGTAAAACTGGGGGAAACTTATTTTCATCGTTTAAGTTAGTACTCAGTTGCAAATGTAATCCCTCAACACTCCTCTGCCGTTCGCAGGCTTTTGCTTGAGTTTTCATCGGACCTTGCATTACAGGTGAACGAGTTCTTATGAGTTTTCATCGGACCTTAAGAAAATATCAGGAATCTTGCCAAACAATTATAATTAAACCAGTAGACCTAGCATGAAAGAGCATATATTATATTAATCTGAACCAGAGTCCCGTTTAGTTTATCTGTTAATTTAGTTAATTTTACCTTTCCCTTTTATTTATAAAAACAAGTCAATTAATCCTTCCCCCTTTGTGACACGCTTAGGTACTATAATATGTACATTAGTCCCGTGGTTCGATATCCGGTCGCTTACATTTCACTATACTACTGCGACCGGGATTTGTTTGCAGCCCGACGTTTATTTTGAGTTTTTAATTTCTTTTCTTTTAATTTTACACCAGTTTAACCACTCACTTTATAACGTCTGCAAAATGGCGCCGTTGCCGGGGACTAGATTTATTCTAGTTCCTAAGCCCCGGATTATTCACCTGTTTAATTATAAATATTTTGTTCTTTTTAAATCTGTTAATATTATGTCTATAATATTTTGTTTATTGTTAATATTAATTATCTACTATATTATGTTGATATTAATTATCTAATAATCTGTTAATATTAATTAATTGGACACCTGACTTTTGACATATGACTACGGACATCTGACTTCTGACATCTAACTTCTAACTCTTATTTTTCTAACATTTTAATTTCCATTGTCCTTAACATTTAATTTCCATTGTCTCTAACATTTAAATTTCCATTGTCTCTAACATTTAATTTACTGTACATTTAACTACTAACTTTTAATTTTATGTAATCTAACTACTAATTATTATTTATGTCTACTAATGTTTAATTTGTTCAATTGTTATTTGTTATTGTTTCATTTATTGAAATAAAAAAAAACGAACAGGGCAAGACCGCCCAAAACGACGCGGCCCATACACAGCTTGTCCGCCTCTTAACGGGCGGACGAGTCACAGCCCCTACCGCCTCAAAACGGGCGGACGCCAGATACCGTGACCGCGTCAAACGGCGCGGACGAGACACATTTTCTTCCGCCTGATAACGAGCGGACGTTACTCGATATGGAAAAAAAAAAGAGTTGAAGCGCCGCGTTTCACTCAATCTGTTCTTCTCCAAATTAGAGAGCTCGAACCGGTACAGAGGAGAACGAACAAGCCGCGCAACTCCCCTCCTCTTCAATTCAACACAACTTCCTCAATTCTCCACCAAATTACGCAAGGTTAGTACCGAAATCTTTGTTTTTCAATTCTTAACGTTTCTATAGTTTCAAATCCACAAATAATGAACTACACTAGGAGAAATTAAGGACTGAACTTTCGAACCCTAGGTCGACCCGTTCGAAAATTCGAGCTTAATATGCGATTTTTGTCTCAGATTCTTCTTCTATAAATCATATTATACATACACAAGGTTAAAACTACACTGATTATACTTAAATTTGTCGTTTTGGATGAATTTCAAATTTAGGTATATGTAGATACGAGACTTGCTATGTTAAAATAGCATTCTCCAATTGTATTATGCCTTGTTTTATTAAACGAATGAATTTATGATTATAGGTTGTTATATGTGGATTTATGCTGATAACGGTATTAAATTACCTTGCGTTTGACAGAATTAATTGTGGAGAATCATAGATTTTTAGGGGAGATTCTGTCGATTTTTCGACAGAATTTATGTTGTATAATTATTCTGTTTATATTTCATATTATTTGTTCTTCTTGTTTTCTATTTTTGTTAATATTACTAAAATTTTTATGTCAAATATTAATGCTTTGTTAATAATATTAATTTTTATGTTGTTTTTAATATTAATATTTATGTTGCTATTAATATTAGTTTTTATGTTGCTTTTTGTTTATTAATATTTGTTAACTCTTAATGTTTTTATTTTATGTAGTACTTTATTATGTTGTGTACTAACATTTTGTAGACTTATACTGTTTAAACCTTATCAAACTTCTGGAAGGTAACAGTTCGGTTTGCTTCATGTTTTTATTTTATGTAGTACTGTATTATTTTTGCTTAAAGTTATTTATGCCTAATTATTTATGTTTATCATTTTTTTTATTTTCTTTTTGGTGCCACTTGAGTTCTGCTGGCTATATATGATTTTCTTTTCAGAATAAATATTCGAACATATAGCTGAACTCGCCTATGGGAGTAACCTCAGTTGCTCTAGGAAATTCGATACCTTTGGTTGAACACTTGCACGAACTTAAGTGTGAGGAACATCTCACCCCTACCAAAGCTCTAAAGTGTAAGGAAGGATACCTTCCTCAATCTACGATACAAGGGGAGTTTCAGTTCTTCCTTTATTTTATTAATGTTCAACCCGTATCAGTTTTATCCTTTATGAATCTGTCATATTTTGAAAGGTCCTTTTCTTGAATTAATTTTGATCAATGAGGACATTGCTCCTCTTAAGTGTGAGGAAGGAGAGACCTTTCCCTGAAAATATGACAGTTGTTCGATAATGCCACACTCACTTTTTGCTACTCTAAACTGCCTAAATTTTTAAAAAAAATTGCAAAAATGAGATAAATAATTGTAGAAGTGTTTGAAATTATGTCAGGTGACAACTGAAAGGTAGTTTTATTTCAAGGAGTTTGTATAAAATTATTTTCCATCAAAATACTCTATTTCCACTCAAAATATGATAGATCTGCTAGTTGTAAAAACCAATTTAGTTTAGCTTGGGATTATGGAAATATGTGGAAAGTCAAGGAAAGAAAAGGATAAAGACAAGGTACTCCGCTGTTTATGAATTTTTCTAACCAAAAACAGGCCTCGTCTATCCGGTTATTAAGTTCTTTGGGGTGCTTTAACACCTATCTACCTAAGGTCTCGTGACCTGGGATAGAAGACCCAACACCGCTACAAGGATAGAGAGAAAAGTCTGGGGTACAGAAAAATAATGCAATTTTAAAAATTTTTGTGTGTTTTGTATATACAATATTTGCACATTCAGGAAAAAAAGAATGTAAATAATAAAATTGCAATTTATATTTATGAACATGAGTACGTGGTGTTGAAAGGTATTGCGGAATAAGGCATTACTTCACACCCCTTGTCATCCCGGGTAAGTGAATTGAAATTGGTTGAAAATCCCAGGTTAATCTAACTTGTTTTCTGCAGTCTAGTTTTTCTATGCTTTTATTAAATTGTTCTTCTTCACTGTTTATAAAAACCTACTTCTAAGAGCAGAATTATTCTTTCAAGTTGTCACTTTGTCTAAATTCCCTTCTACACTAATTTAATCTTGTTTTTATTATGGCTTAGAGATAACTATATTCCTTATTTGCTTGAGGAAAAAAGTCAAGTGTGAGGAAGTTTGATAAGTGCAAAACATATAGAGTTATTAAGGTTTAATCACCTTATTAATTGCATCATTTTTAGTAATGTTTCTCACTTATCTTGAGTTTTTCCTATATTTATGTTGTTATATTAACTGATGTATTATATGTGTTAAAATGTAGGAAAAATGACAAACTAACACATAAGGATTAAAGGAACACGTGCATGTAACATATGATAACCGCCTCTGTACCACATGCAAGCAGGCGGACGGCACAAACAAGAGGCGACCGCCTCATTTTAGGCGGACAGCTCTAAGGAGGAAACCGCCTGTTAACACGCGGACAAGAGAAGGAAATAGAAACAGAGGAGACCGCCTCATACGAGGCGGACAACACAGAGAGGGTGACCGCCCCTTATTGGGCGGACGTGACAGAGAGTACCGCTTGATAAACAGGCGGACAAGATAGAGGAGACCGCCACTTATCTAGCGGACATGTTTAAATACGGGTTATCTTCACCGACTCGCTCTGCAACTTGGGACGGCGCCTACCTTAAATTACTGACGCGTTGTTCCTGTCCCCTGCAATCAGTGAAGCTGCAATCAACGAGCTCAATCAGTGAGCTAATGAGCTGCTGCTCTGTTCTTCTTCTTCTATAAATACGAGCTTCATTCCTCCTTACTCGGTGTCCTTCCGGAGGTTCCGTCCGTGGTTCCTCTGGAGTTCCAATTCACACCATCATTCCATCTTCGTACCACTACACTTTCACTCACTCGTTCATTCCATTTCTAATCTCCCGCTTCTCCATTTGTTTTCTTTTCATTTCATTATATGTATACTCTGGGAATAATTATTATGTATCTGTATTAATTATGCAATATGTCTTGCTGGTTTTAGTTTTAATAAAGTTTGTTACGGTTAAAGGTTTTCTCGCCATCTCTTTAATAAACCTCATGAATTTATTAAAATGCTTTACTAAATCTGTTTTTGATTTCATCGGTTGGAAACAGATGGGTTGATTAAGCCGTAAAACTGGGGGAAACTTATTTTCATCGTTTAAGTTAGTACTCAGTTGCAAATGTAATCCCTCAACACTCCTCTGCCGTTCGCAGGCTTTTGCTTGAGTTTTCATCGGACCTTGCATTACAGGTGAACGAGTTCTTATGAGTTTTCATCGGACCTTAAGAAAATATCAGGAATCTTGCCAAACAATTATAATTAAACCAGTAGACCTAGCATGAAAGAGCATATTATATTAATCTGAACCAGAGTCCCGTTTAGTTTATCTGTTAATTTAGTTAATTTTACCTTTCCCTTTTATTTATAAAAACAAGTCAATTAATCCTTCCCCCTTTGTGACACGCTTAGGTACTATAATATGTACATTAGTCCCGTGGTTCGATATCCGGTCGCTTACATTTCACTATACTACTGCGACCGGGATTTGTTTGCAGCCCGACGTTTATTTTGAGTTTTTAATTTCTTTTCTTTTAATTTTACACCAGTTTAACCACTCACTTATAACGTCTGCAATATGTCTTGGTGTAAGGGTTCCAGTCCTTACCCATGCACATCATCAATTTCATTCTTGATCCGTTCGGATATTCGGGTGTGTAGAATCCTCCGGGTGTTGCTCCCAGTTGTTGCATCGCCTGATGATGTGGATTTGTGCTTCCGGTGTCAGGTATCCATTTAAGAGTATCATACCTGGGATAACTGACATTGCTCCCTTGGAAAGTCGGTGATGTTGATGGTGGTTTCTTCAGGGTTTGGTGTGGGTGGGATTGGATAGCAAATATTGAAAGTTCCTAAGTTTTCAAATTACCTAATTAGGTGTTCTCACATCATACTTTAATTCTTTACTCACATGGTAGTACACTTGGACTCACTAACACACATGCATGAAATGCGGTATGCAATCACTTATTTCATTCAACAATTTAGGCGGTACCTCATCTAGAAGAGGGCCCTGGCGCCTCAGACCGGTCCACCACATGCAGGGTGGCCTTGCTAGGTCCCGACCCCTTCCCCTTCTGGGAATCTATGTACCTCTGATCCGGGGGTGGCTGATTCGCCGTCTTCGGGCCATCGGTGGTCGCGGTGGCCTTACCCTTCCATTGCCCTTTAGGCCTGTAGTTTCTGTTGTTCGGGTTCTGCCAGCACTCATAATCACGGTGCCCCATCTTCTTGCAGTATCGGCACTGCACATCATTACCCTTGCAGTCCTTGCTGGGGTGGTCTCCGTTACACCACTTGCAATAGTAGTGGCGCTCCGGTCCAGAGCCCGTGCTAGCTGCTAACACATCACACACTTAGTACATACTTCACAAAGTAATAACACACTAGGATTCGGTAGTGGAATTTATTAATTACCCTTGGGTGGGTAAGAGCGTAAAGGCTTGGCCGCATATGCGTAGGTGAGCTGCAGAGGCTCCTCAGCAGTAGTGGTCCAGGTCTGGCCCTTGCCACCCTGTTGCTGTCCTTTCTGGGACTGGGGTATGGCTTCTTCTTCTTTCCTCCCCCTTGCCCTTGCGTGCCTTGGCCCTCGCTCATGGCCTTGCGCTTGAGCGCACTCTCCGCGTCCCTTAGACGGACGGTGATCTCCACAATTGCAGCGGCATGGTAGCACTCCTATATTTAGGCTTTGTTATGCCCCGCTAAACAAACTCACATCACATTAACATACTATACATACTTATTCACTTCATACTGTGGTTCATTACCTGTAAGGTGGTATACCCGCTTGGCCCCATACCGTAGCGTAGGCGGTAGCTCAACCCGTTGTAAAAACGGTTCACTAAAATCCGGTCCGAGTAACCCAGATCCGGTAGCAGATGGATGAGTCCGATGAAAGCGGTGTAGTACTCATCAACTGTCATCTTATCTCCTTGTCTCAAACTGTCAAGCTCTAGGCGCTTGGCCTCCTGAACATGAATCGGGTAGTACTTGGCTCGCAGTAGGGCCGTGTACTCCCTCCACTGGAAGGTAGGATCACCAACTCTTCCCTCCCTTACCAGCTTCCACCAATTCTGAGCCGATCCTTTCAGATAGTAAGCGGCTAGTCGAACCTTGGCACCAGCAGGAACGTCCAAGGTCTCGAAAGCGGTCTCCATCTCGGAGATGTACGCCTCCAGCTTACTAGGGTCGGTCTCCCCACTGAATGACGGGGGTCTCAAATCCGCCAACGCTTTGACCCAGTTGGTCTCGCGCGGCTGTGGTTGCGGTTGTGGCCCTTGTTGACCCTCACCGCCTTGCTGCTGCTGCTGCATCGCAGCTAATAACTGTGGGACCATCTGGGCTACGGCGGCCGCAACAGCGTCGGCCATGACCTGTGCCGTAGGGTTCTCCCCCTAGTTCCCAGTATCACCAATGCCGCGCCCACGGCCTCGACCTCATGGTCTACCTGACATCTGAATTCACATGAACATTTATTAGCACTGTGCTTGCACACTTATCGGTCCAACGGTTGTAACATCTTCCCGACAATAAGGTATTTCCACACTTAGTTAGTGGTTAACCTTCTCCTAACTGTTACATAGGTAATATGGTTAGATTTCCTAACTCGGTATATTCCTAAGCTCGGTATTTTGCCATCAGAGCGATACTTCGCTCTGATACCACTTTTTGTAACACCCCTATTACGCACTTAACAATACTTGTAATCGTAGTGGAATTTAACAACTAAATAATAACTAAACGATTTGGGTGCTACAACGCCGTTAACCACCCACGTGGTCAACAAGCAGAATAAATACGAGTGTACCGGTCTGATGATCAAACTCCTGAGCATAGAACTAATAACCATTAATACATAAACATAATACCGAGTTTGTTACTACATCCATAAACGTAACTGTACATCACAAACTGTCACTGAGAACTGCTAACGACCATCTTTGTACTACAACGGTTCCAAAAATATATCGCCTCGGGAGCACAGGCGCATCCCGGGCTTAACATCCAAAATAATCAAAAGTAATCATGCATCCTAGAATATAAAGCCATCCGCTTCTTCGATCCTCATCCTGCAGTAAAAAAAATATGGAGCCCCCGAGGGGGTCAGCAACCCTTGGCTGGTATGGTTAACGCGCAGCCCATCGGCTACCGGGATACGCGTAACTAATTGTCATGATGACATGACATTCTTTTTAAAACACACAACATATACATATATCACAACATGAGTATTGTACACAACATCACACATGACATACAAGAACAATTCCTTTTAGGAAGTGAACCAATACAATTAGTTCCCATGGAGAGCCTAGAGAATGTTGCCATACTCATGCTAAGCTCATTACATAACTCGTTACCGTCCTGTTAGATTGAACGGATAACTTAACACAAGGTGCCTCGGATATAGTGATCCAAGCACACCGAAACAAAACATAGTATGCCCCTATGGCCCGACGTGAGTCAGTAAAATAGCCTTGGTTAAGCTAAAGGGAAGGTTGGAAACCAAATTGGAAAACAACCATAACATACAAAGAGAATCGAACCGGTTATGACATCGACTCCCATACTCACACGCGTGGCCGGAACAGACCGGACTCCTCACTTCCCCGTTAGCACTTGTTAGTAGTTCAACATTGAACTCAATAAACAATTCACAACAATTGGTTAAGTCTTGTTAGACAACACAAGGGAAGAGAGAGTCATACTTAACAATACAATAATATTTAACAACTGTAAACTCATTACATGACTTAAGTCTTACAAGGTCATAAACACACATAAAAACAAACAACAAACAAGCCGGTGTAAACCGGTAGGCAACAGATTGCAAGAAAACCATACCTTGGTCCTTGCTTCGATTGATTTCCACCGTAGGTCACTCCTATACATGTTTAAGAATGTCGGTTAATTACTTACTTAACTTCAATTTACCAAGTGTTTAACATGATTATATGACATGTTTTAATGCCCAAACTGATCCTTAATTACCTACATTATACCCCCTAGGGTTTATTACTTAAGCCATACTTTTATGTTTTTTTTTTAAGTTTTGGTCAGTCCGACCCACCGTCCGACCCAACCAACTGGGTCGGACCCTTCCAGTAACTTTCGGATTTGAAGCATTCTACTTTGTCCGACCTATGTCCGACCCAAGTCCTCTGGGTCGGACCGTTCCAGAACCACTTACTAGCGTCTAACAGAGGCCGTCCGACCCAAACTTGGGTCGGCCCCCTGGGTCGGACGCCACCAGAACATGCCCAAAAATTGTCAAATCCTCTCCAAACTTTTCCTCAAGCCTTCTAATGTTTTCCAACACCACTTGGCACACTTATTCTCTCATATAACATCCATAAAACTCATCTTCTTTCTCCTTATACACTTACTCATTTCTTACCAAAATTCCTAACACTTATAATGTTTTCTCCTTAGGTTTCTAAGTGGTGTTTCATACCTATGATAACCACTATGCCAATAATGTTTCCTCATCACTACTACATTATTTCCCAAGCATCTTTACTTCCTAACCAATTCCTTAAACATCTCTACAAGTCTATAGTTTCTTCATGCAATACATTACTTCTCCCTTATTCACCAACATTGCACAAGTCCTAAACACAATCTCACCATGATCTTGAAGTATCCCAAAACATTCTTTTGCATTCTAAATCCTCTAAAACATTGCCTAAGTCCTTTTTATTTCCTAGAATACCTTAATGCATGTTTCTTTCACTAGTTGAACACTTAACCATTCTAAACATTTCCTAACTTACCAAACCCATTTTAAACCCTTAGAACTTCTTATACATTATCTAAATTTTGACATAGGTTCTCCCAGAACATTACTAAACCAAAACACATTGTTCTCACCATTAACAATCAAGAACACTAAAATCTATCAAGAACATTCTTATACATAAAACTTGACTCATTTAACACTACATCACAATATAGTGCATAATTTAAATTGCTTGGCACTTAGGCCCTTAAATAGCATGGCTCTTAGGCCCTTAAGATGCATAAATCTTAAACACTGAATTTCCACAATATATTTGCCTTTGACCTGCAAATACACTCAACAATACATATGCCTTTTACTAAGCCCTTGAGAGCATTTTTCTAAGTCATTCACCATTGGCTCCTTAGATCATTTTAATAAGCAATATAAGCTCATTTCTCCTAAGACTTTAAACTACATTAGGTTAGCATATTTACCTCTTTTCCAAACAAACTTCTTTCTTGTTTCCTTGACTAAATTGGCAAGGCTTTTAGTTGCTTGTCAACTTCTAAACATTATACAAATGATAAAATGAGTATACAAGCTTTATGCTTCATCTCATTGTAAACCCTAGTTACATATATTATTTTAAAGCATTAAGATGATTGTTTTACCTTAGAACTTGAAGAGAGTTTGAATATATATCAAGAGAGGACTCCACCTAGTCCATGAAAGGTTGAAATGAAGCTAGAACAAAGCAACATAAGGACACCATTAAGGGTGATTTTCGGACAACATAAAAACATGAAGGAAATGTTATTTTTCTTTGAGTTTCCTTACCTAGAAGCAAAGGAGAACAACAATATGTGAAAAGATGAGCTCAAGCTCCTCCCATGGTGATTCCTCTTGGCACCGAAATGGAGCTCTTGGGATTTTGAGAAGATAGGAATGAAGAGCTTGATGAGACTAAGAGAATGGTGGTCTTTGTTTTTGATTTGGCAAAGTGAGCTAGGAGTTACAAGAGGTTGAAGATGAAGAATGGTGGTGGTACTATTGCAAAACCGTGAATGGAGAGCAAGAAGGAGGTAGAAGAGAGCTTGGAACCGTGGGAAATGAAGAGGGAAATGAGAAGTGAAGATAAGTTCACTTTTAAGAGATATTAAGTAGTAAAGCAAATAGTGACTTGCTTTATCATTTGTTATTTATTTTGTTAACTTACAAGGTAGTGACTCACCTCATAAAAACCGGCCCCCATTAGTCATCTAGGGGTGTTTTAGTCTTTGTTGAATATTTAACTTACTTATATAAACTTATGTTATAAACTTGCTTATTTTGTTACTATTCACTAAAACAAGGCACATAGATGTGAAAATTTTGATTTCCCATTGATATAGACTTCCAAATGTGATACTAAGTAGTACACATATTAATTAAAGAGTAATGATGGACATTTAGCCATTCAAAACTCATTTACAAGACAATTTTTCAAAAACGTGCTTTAAGACTCCTTAAAGCACATTTTGTGTTTTAACTTGTTTTCAAGCTTGGTTTTCTTTGGTAATTGGTTTAATATGTTCATTAGTATACAAATGAGGTCTTGGTAAGTTCATTAGGTCTTAACCAAGCTTATCCCAAGCTTAGAGCACATTTTGGCCTTTATTGACCTTAAGGCATTTGTTTGTGTTTTCTATGGTTTAAATTGTTTACTAATGTTTCTAAGACTCATTTTTGTCTTAATATACCATATTTAAATGTTTAAACAACATACTAAGGTTTGGAGTATTTCATTAAACGAGACTCGTATATAACTTAAGGTATACGAGGGGTATACCTGTAATTTAATAAGTAAAGGTGAAATCAATACTTAAAGTATTTTAAAGGAAATACAAGTTATATTGAAAAAAGGAAATAAATATGTATGATACGGAGTATCATACGGACGTATACGAAAAATGTTGGTATACATGAATAGTACTCGTATACGTGAATAGTACCCGTATACATGAATAGTACTCATATATGTGAATAGTATCCATATACATGAATAGGAAATGCGTATACGTGAACAGTAAAATACGAGACGTATACATGAACAGTAAAATACGAGACGTATACGTGAATAGTGAAATACAGTGTATAGTAAAATATGAGGCCGTATAAATGAATAGTAGAATACGAGACCGTATAAATGAATAGTGAAATATGGATGAATAGTGAAAAATACTAAAACCTAATACAAGGTCCGTATAAGTCTAAAGTTGCTAACTGTGCAACTAAATAGCTACTAACGACGTTAGTATGTTAATGAATTAGAATTGAGTTTGAAAACGCTCCTAAATGAACGAACCCGTTTAACGGTATACTATTATACCCGGGTTAACCTAGGAAGAGGTTTAAGTTGAAAAGAGAACCAAATTAGTTCTAAGACACAGGATACTAATACTAGTTCTGGTTACAGATCTAGATAGTCGGAGGCGTTCGGTGGATTAGGCGAACGTGGTATTAAGAGCTAGCCAATCTCCGGTGTACGGTATGGGATTCTTGTAGCTTGTTTGCTAACGGGGTCTACCTCGGTTTGTGTGCTATGTGTTATTGTGATACGACCAAACAAGATTAATGAAATACCCCAAATCTAATTAATACCTTAAACTATTAAATAATGGAGAATTGATCTAGAAACAGATCAATTTAGTTAAGCATGCTAAGCTATGCATGCAAACGTTACGTAAATTAATAGTACTACGCATGCACATGCAAACTCACGCACGCAAACGTCATGTAAAAATAGTCGTTTTACCATAAACACTAACTGGCGTAATTTTACTAAACGTATTCCTACAAACGTTCATGTACGATTATTAACACGGACTAAACTTCTTGCATAACTAGCTCGACAGAAAGAGCGTCAACAAGGAAAGAAAAATACCAACGTGTATACAAACGAGCAACATAAATATTTTACGATTGCCTAAGCATCTATAAATGCTACAATAAATTGAAATACACATTTAGATAAATGTAACAACTTATGTTACACCTATTGTATATATTATTAACATATAATAACTCATCAAAGGTCAAAGATGCGCACTAAGCATCTTGACAAGAAGAACGTTCGTAAAACGCCTTAGAAACATGCGATTAAGCATGACCTTGTATGACCTTCTAAAACTCAAACCAAATGGTAATACCCTCATTATATGACTATACAAACATAGTCCCTAGGCTATATCTAGTCAAAAATGCAAAACGCTCAGGAGTGCTCACGCACGCCCCTTAAAGCACAAAAAGCCCGGAGAGGTGCCGAGGTGGCACGAACTCCTATATAATTCATTCCTAGAGTTCCTAACACCATTAATAATAATTCTAAAGAGAACCCAAGATCTAGTTTCCCAAAATTCAATAAAGTGCTCTGGGGAATTTCTTAACGCTCCTTTTTGCCTCGGGAGTGTCCCGATAGCTCGGGAATTATGTCATGAGTTGATGTAACTCCATATAACTCAATGTAACACCTTAATATATCATTATTTACTATAATAAATGTTTATAAACACTTGGGACTCATAAAGACAAATCATTTCCGAAAATTTCCTTAGAGCACAAAAACGCACTTTTCGGGTACCGAAAAGTCGCATTTTACACATTTAACTTGTACAAATTGTTAGCTACGAATTTAGGACATAATAAGGACCTAAGTTAAATATAATAATCAGTAAAGAATAAGGGTGACTCACCCCATCTAGTGCTGCCGACCTTGACCACAAAAATACCACATTTTCAAGGTTTAACATTATTTCCTTACCTTATCTTGTTACAATTTCAAACCTGGCTGCCCCACATGATATGGCCGGATTTCCATGTCTCCTGGCCTCCATTGTCAACAAATATCTGCCCTGATTGAAGCCTTGACTAACCCATATCTCCTTTTGACAAAAATGTCTTCTTTTCACCTAATCCTTGACAACTTGTGAAGCTTGTCTCTTCTCCTCTTCTAGCTGGCGATTTCTGTCCCATTTCCTAGCCTTCATTCACGCCAGCACCCTCCCCTTCCAGACCTTCAAGCTTCCATTGGTAAGAGCTCTCAAACCTTAAGTTATTCTAGTTATACTTTAACACCATTTTTTAGCTTATTTTCGGTTCTTTACTCCAAGGAAGTTCTTCTAATCCATTCCATTGATCTAGATCAACATCAATCATCACTCAAGCTAGGAATTTCGTGGCTAATCAGAGGGAACACTTAAGAAAGGTTCTTGAAGGCTTAAGGTAAGAAAAATGCCTTAAAACCTCATTTTCTTCCAACACAAGTTCATGGACAAAATTGTCTTGCTTTCTTCTCTCCATTAACTTCAATTTCTCCATGGTTTGACATGGTATTCACCCCTACTCATTCAAGGCGTGAGCCTACACCAAATTCCCTAAGGTAAATCTTTGATTTTTAAGGTTTACAAGAGTTATTTCTAAGTTATAAGCTTAGATCTCTTCAAGAGCTAATTGATTTCTCTTCTCCTTGTCAAGGCCAAAAATACATTGTTCTTGAACTCCATTTTGAGTCATCAAGGTAAATCCTAATCTTTTATATAAATTATATACATAATACCTTAGTAAATTCCTTAAGGTTTATTTGGGAATTCAAGGTTTAACTTGAGGTATCCTTGTTCTAATATTCAAGACACCTACAAAGCAGTGTAGATCAAGGTTGTGTGGCCAAAGATCCAAGGAGAAACCAAGAGGAAATCAATTACTAAGAGAGTAAGTAATTTATTCAAGCATATATATGTAGATCTATGGTTTAAACTATGTTTTATAAGATTAAATCATTATTTATCATCTTATAAAATTAAAGCCGAAATTAAGGAGGATTTAATTATGTGTTTTGATAAATTAAAGAAGGAATTAAGGTTTAAAATTGATTTAAGGAGTTTTAAGGTAATTAATTGGCTAAAAATATAATTGCCGAAAATATAAGGATTAATTTGGTGTATTATAGCTTAATACTATGTATTAAGATGTTATAAAATATTTGGGTAAGTTAATTAGGTATTTTAATACATGAGATATTAAGTTTGTAAGTTTAAGGGTAAAATATGTAATTTACCAAAATTTGGTGGGCAAATTAAATTAAAGCCGTGAGATATATATTAGATTAGGTGAATTTTGATATAATGGAAAGTATAAATATATATTATGAATTTTGGGTAAGTTCAAAATAATTACTAGTGTTTAAATGACTAGTTTAAAAAGTTATGTGGTAAAAATATAATTTTTATGAGTTATGGGAATATATAGTAAATAGCCGAAAGTATTAAGTGTCATTGACATAATAATGATATAATATAAGGTAGGAATTGATATTATGAATTTTGGGTGAATTAAATAGGTGTTTAGAAGTTAAAATAACAATTTATTAAGTTTTGGGCTATTATGTAATTTATAAAAGTTATTATGAAAATTTGGAGATTAATATGTGGCGAATTCATAATTAAGAGAATTATAAAGTTCACTTCCGAAATTTTGAGGAATTAAATAATTAAACTATAGTTTTAAAGTTATTAAGTAACTATTATAAAATTTTGGGACTATTTTGTAATTTATGGAAAGATTGGTGTAAAGCCGAGATTCATATAAGTTTATGAGTATATTAATGTATTAAGTATGAAATTAGACTATGGTCAAAGTGTTGACTGAAAACTTTAGGTTAAAATGATTTATGACATAAAATAGTAAGTTTATAAAAACTTTGGAGTGAATATGTAATTTATAAGAGTTTAGATATAAAACCGAATTTTATAAGGGGCAAAATAATAATTTGTGGAAATATAAGTGTCCACTTGATTATTAAGGAAATTAAATATTAAAACTATAGTTTATAAGTTAATATGTAACTTATATAAAGTTTTTGAGGTAAAGATGTAATTATAAGAAACTACATGGCATAGCCGAAAATAAAGGTGGCTAATTGGTGATTTATTAAAGTTATGATGTTCAAATAATAATTACCAAATTTATAGTGGTAGTTTAGTGAATTAATTAATTAAGGAAATAAAAGTATGTATTATAATGTATTTTGGAGCATAACGTAAAGTTATGAAATAAATGAGGTTATAATATAATAATCGTAAAGTATGATGTAATTATGAGATTAAAAATATTTGTAGGAAAATTATGATTTAAGGATTTATGAAAGTAAAACTATATGATATACAAGTATAAGTAATTTACTTGTAAAAGAGATAATATTATATGGGGTGAGTTTGTAATTAATAAAAGATATGGGAATAACATGTCCATGTATGACATGTAAATATAATTTGACATTTTATTAGGTGGCTATGTCATTTAGACAATTACATATATGTATCATAAATAATACAGGTGTATGAAATATATATTTTAGATTTTTAAGTAAATCAAAAGGAAATGAATATAAGGAATTTAATGTGGAAACACAAAATAATATTTGGAGCTATAGTATATTTTAAAATAAAGTTAAGAGGAAGATTAACTAACATGTGACCAATAAATGTCATTGATAAAATTATAAAATACTATGTCATTTGGACAATGGTAAAACATGTAACATAAATGGTACATGAATATATAGTCATATACATTAAAGGATTTAAAGATAAGTCAAAAGAAATAACAAATAAGTTATACATCCAATCATGAGGTAATTAAAAGAAATTACCACACAATATAAGTCTTATAAATTAGGACTACATGTTTTGGAGATACATAAATACCTTAATTAATAATAAGGGTAAGAGGTTAAAGAAACTACTAAGTATAAAGAAATAAACCTCACAGGAAATAACGAATATGAAGTCATTTCATGAACCAATAAAATTATTATACGAGGGTTACACAAATTAACACTCTCAGTTAATCCTATTCTAGGACATTGTTTGACCAGACGTTGACTGGGAACTAAACAAGTATAGTCTACGGTGAACAGTATGGAATTCTTGCAGTCTGCTTTCTACCGGATTACACCGGCTTGTGTGCTATCTGTTGTTTGAAATAACGACCAAGATAATTGTATGAAAAATGTTGTATCTCTTGTGCACTGTTGTGTTATTCTTTGTGCGTGACGTTACTAACTGTAACGTGTATGTCCCACACATACAACACGACATTACCAGTGGATTAAATACCTGCGTATTATTATACCGAGAACTAGTACTCAAGTTTCTCACTAACTTCACTTTATAACAAACGTCGTTGTCCTAAATGTGACAACCGACAATACACATTGTGTTCTTGATTAACGTCCTTGAGTGACATTTAACAATTCTATACTATGAGAACAAGGAGCCCAGTTGGAGCTGGCCATGCATGCTACCGGAGCTGTACCTGTCACAGGTCGTCTGCTATACAATTTATGTCGCGACGGGAGTTTTGGGTGCACTACGTCACTCACCGGCGGCGTACCGGAACAGTTCAAGTGGGGAGGAAGACTTTATTCCTCTCGAGGGTTCGATTCCCACCTCTTTTAAGTACAGGAGTTAACTACGTTATCTTCTGAGGGACTTATTACCCACCAACTTGTACGAGAGTCCCATCTCGTCTAAGGGTTTATCATACCCGACCATCTTACTCCATGAAGGAGTCTAACGAGGTCACTATACCTCCACTGCTGTGAGGTTCTCTTATATACATGTTAGTCCCATTGTGAGGATCTGACTACTATCAAGCTACTTCGGAACATTTAACTTGACCTTTTGCAGTCTTGTTCTGTGTGACATTGTTATCCTTGTATGGATGTTTGTTATGATTATGTTATGATGCTTATTTACAGGTTTACAAAAATGACCTGCATGTATTCGATAAAATAGTTGGTGTGGCCCAGTAGCTTGTGGGCTGCACGTTTTTCATACCGGCAAATTATTTTGCTGAGCCATTTCATGGCTAAACAATTCCATGTACCTGAAGAAAGAAGAGATTGCCCGACTGAGTGTAGGCGGGGTAGAATTAAGACAGGGGTCTGATATCACCATAATCATTTTACAAGTACTGTACTTTTATTATTGACTTTTGTTGTTTTAAGAGGTTTGTATTCAGCGCTCAGACCGTAGCGTTTGTAAGTTATTTTGGAGTTAGCCTTGTTAGTCACATGGGTGACTAGCGGCGTTGTAGCACCACCCGTTGTTATGTATATATTTTCCGCTGCATTTCCAGTTATCTTTGGGAGCTATCACTGTACAGGTTATTGGATTTCGGGTTGGGGTGTTAAAATTAAGCATGAAACCGATCTATTGTATTGCTATTGTGTGTCCGTTGCACACAAACACGACTTGATTTAGAGCTTGTTCATTAACTATGTTTAGTAACAATTGTACAAGGTTATAAATGCTCCCTGTTGTTAGTTGGTTAATACCGAGAGAGGTTTAACTAACAAATTGTCAATGAGACTTCAACTAACTGGAACTTGGGGGGAGAGGAATCCGGGACTGACTCCGGTCATGCATGTTTAGGTTAGGAGGTCGGCATTTGTATCAGATCCGTCTTCCACATATGGCTCGTCTACGACTTGTCGCCTAGGGTCGATAAACAGACCCGACCATCTCGAGTGAACAGTTCGAGGTGGGAGGCAAATTCAGGAGGCGCGGGAGGGTCAAGCCTACATCCCTCATAACTTAAGAATTAATGTTTATTAACCTAATGGAGCTAATAACTCATTGGCTAGGGTTGCTTTGACCAGACAAAAATAAACAATTCAGTTAGAGAAATGGTTAACACTTATAACTAAACAATTCTCAGGCCTCAGGAGTTAGGAATCTAACTTACTCATTAATGGGCGTCCATTACGACGTTTGATTTATTCGAACTGTGAATGCTTCACATGGGTGTGTTGTTTGTTATCGTACTTCTTATTATTATTTGTATGAGTAATCAACTGCATGTATACGACAAAGTAGTCGTGTGTAGCCCTGTTAGCTTGTGGGCTGCACGTCTTCTGTACCAGTAATGTGATGAGCCCCTTAGGGCCTGTGATTTAAACTTTGCAGGTAGGTGCCAGACGAGGACTGAACCTGAGCGTAGGAGTGGGTAGAGTACTTCGGGTTGCTTTTATATTTGTTACAAGAGTTGTGCATGTACACTCGTTTAGTAAATGGATGAGATGTTATTATGATGTATTAGGATATGAGATACTCGGTATAAGTTGTGGTTTATGGATTGTATTGTGTAGACGCTCGAGTAATTATCCGGTTAGTCAGACCGTGACTTGTAAGAGAATAGGCCTAGTTAGTCATGTGGTTGACTAACGATGGTAACACCAATTTCGTAGAACTTTTCCACTGCGTTGTTAATGAACGAGATGGACTTAGGGCGACGATCACTGTATTTGAAGATGGGGTGTTACACAAACAAACCCAATTCTTCTAAAAGAAAAAGCTTCAATTATGCCTCCACCAGCCACACCACTCGTGCTTCAAAACATCTCCAAGACAAACAGAAACCATCCGAGCAAACACAATCCACACCAGAGCCAGCATCTCGCAAACTTCACTTCTCCGATGAAGATGAAGCAACTCTTTCAAATCCATCGAGCAATTCGCTCAAGAAGTGGAGGAAGAAGAAGAGGTCCAAAGTGACGAGAAGTCACACAAGGATCAATCAGCAGAAGAGGAACCTCAGGAAGAAGGCCTGACCACACCAGACTCCGACTCACCCACTGCTCAAGCTGATCCACCCATCGACGACCGCTCCTCGACACGTTCCCGACCTAGTCAAGAAGAAGAAAGTGACACAGAATCGTTCTCTCCAGTCATCCCCACACTGGAAGAACGTGAACGTCTAATGAAGAAGAAGGGAAAGGAAACCATGACTCTCTCACCTCACACTCAAGCGCTAGCAGAGCTCTTCCAGACTAAACGCAATGTCGCTCAGTCACAGCCCAAGCAGTCGCTTAAACGTCTGACGAGGTTGAGTCAACTACAACCCACCATCATCAAAGCGGTTAATGTCGATGACAGATCGTGTCCCGTTTTGCCAAGAAAATGGACACGGAATGGATGGAGAAGATGGGTCTAGGACAGATAGTGGAGCTCTTGGAGTTCCAAGGATGGGTCGGCTACTTCCAAGACCTAAAAAGGGCAAAAATATGACGAGACAGAAGAGCCATGGCGGCTCAGATCTCAGGCCCCCTTCAGGACCGTGTTTAGGCTCCAACCTGGGCCCCAAGCATCAGTCCGGGCCCACTACCCAACCCTTGGTCTGGGCCCACTACCCGACCCTTGGTCCGGGCCCTAAATCCCGCGCCTCATGCTCTGCGCCTGGGCATCGCACCCCGCACCTAGCGTCTTTTGGCAAGAAGGCCTTTCAAGAGAGAAAGTATCAAAATTTGGAAGGTTGCTTCAATAATATAGTGACACATGTACAAGGGTGTAAAGATAGGCCTCATCCTAGAAGAACTATAAATAGAGATAGAGGGGGCTCATTTGTAGGGGGACACAACATTAGAAGGGAGAGAAATACATAGAAATACTCTCTAGGATTGTAATACTAAATGCAAAGAGAAAATGAAATATTGTGAGAAAGTGGATGTAGGTCAATCTTGGACCGAACCACTATATCCTTGGTGTTCAATCTATCAAAATTTCTCCAAATTCAACAGAAAGTGATAAAAAATGACGATCTAGAGCAATCCAACTCATTGAATAACAATCGAGTTTTCGGCTGGAGATTTACGAGAAGCATTGATACTCCTCTTAATAAGAAGAAAATTTCAGGGCTACAGCAAATTAGCGGCGCAGATTAGAGGCGAAGAAGAAATCGATTCGACTGGTCGCAACCTAATTCGCTGGGAGAAGAAAATGTTGGGGCTAGACGCAACCCCGATTTAAAAGATTTGCAATGCGAGGCTAACTATGGCAAGAATCTATGATGCACGGGGACGGCTGCAGGGTTGCGTACCACGTCCCCAAAACATCCCGGGTACAGGGGTATGGCGAAAACGCCCGGGGACGCAACAACATACAATTGCATGCATAAAAAATAAAAAAGCTGAAGGACGTAGCCCATATCACTACATATATAAAAAATCAAAAACTGATTGAATTAGCGATATTCTACAAAATTGAAAAATGTAACATTTTTATAGAGTTTGTATTCTTTAATTATTTATTTAAGTTAATTATGTTTAAAAATTGTCTCCTAAAATAAAGGTTGGTTAGTATTCTATAATTAATAATATGAGTTTTGAAAGGATGTCTAGTATTCTATAATTATTATATGTTATTCTATTGTTTAATTTTAACATTTAATTATTAGATTAAACGTATTTTTAATATCCCTATATTTTTCTCTTGTCGCCCCCATGTTTTCTAAAAATTTAATAATTACTGTTTTTTCGTACCCATAACCGTTCCAGTACCCGAACCCGTATCCGAACCCGTACTCGTCCCAATGCAACCTAGGCAAGAATCGAGACAGAATAGGTCGAACCACCGAGTTTTACAGTCTCAAAAGATGGAAAAAGAAGATTGAAATGCCCGGGCGATATTCAACCTCAAAGCGATGTCGGGCTCTAAGAGCAACCACAACAACACCTACTTTCTTAACATTTCCCTATGAGCCATGTCACTAAAATAATGTATTTTATTTGTTATTAAACTACTTACACTACAACAACAAAAGTTGTTAACTTCATTCCTATTCATTCTACTATGAGCTTATTTTTATTTTTGTTACTGACACACAGGATGCATTCCACTCTGTAGTGGCTGCTCCAAGTAACCCACAAAGAGACGTTGTAGCAAAAGACCCAGTCCTAAAAGTTCTTCAAGATAGATCAGACGATTCATCTCGTTTACCTTCGTGTTTTTATTACTATTTGTGTGAGCCTCGATTTTAAACCCTATCCTATGTTGATTAAGGCTGATTAGGATCCGATTGGGTTTTAGGTCCACTTATAACCTAAGATTAATAACTATGTCATAAAACAATAATTATTAAAACCTAAGCTAGCTCACTGGAACCTATTATGAGTCGCCACCTAATTTTAACCTAGATCAAATTAGGAAAGGAGAGTTCGGGTTCGGGGGCTTGATATTCGACTTATTTAGGGTTCAATTACTTTCATTACCCTTCCTAGGTCGTTTTTCCTCTACTCAGTTTATTTACGGCTTATTACGAGTCGTTTTAACCTAAGTGCGCAACCTTCTGTTTTTGTGTTTTTTAGCATTTTTTGACAGAAAATAAAAGTGAAAAGTGAAATTACCTAAACTAGGGTTTCGGAGGCAGAATTAGGTCAAATTTTGCTTACGTCCGTAGCCACGGACCAAAGGTCCGAGACCACGGACCCCAGTTAACCTAAATATGCAGAAAAGTCGAAATTGAAGGAAAAAAAAATTTGCAAAGTCCGGGGCCACGGACAGGACGTCCGTGGGCCCGGACATCATTGGAAAAAACCTAAATTTTGAATTTTTAAAATCCCGCCGCCGTCCGTGGGTGTCCGTGGTCTCGGACAACGCATCCGAGGTCCCGGACCATAGGTCCGAGGTCACGGACCACCCACGGACAGGGGTTTTCAGAAGGTTCCCGAGGGTGTTTTGAGCTCAAATTTTATGGGTGTGTAGCCTGAAAGATGTACAAGACGTTAGTGATTGAAGTTTTCAATTTGAATTCGAATTAAGCACGAAACTTAGCAAACAAGTTATCTGACAGAGGCTTAAATAAACAGCAATACAGAAGCCTACGAAGGTTAGTTTGAGCCCAAATTTTGAGGCAAGACAGATAATACCGTGGTGAATCAGGGAAGTGGAGTTTCTACCTGTTTTACCTTCGGATTTACAACGTTTCTTCACACCGGGACTCGTCGAGTGCTCCGTTGATGGCAGACCCGAGAGGATTTCGACCCAAGCTTCTGGTTGTTGGTTGTTCTTGCTGTTCTTCACGTTTTAGAGGGTTTTTGTGAGGTTTTGATGATTATTGGTGCTTTGGGGATTGGAAAACGTGTTTAGATGGTGATTTCGGGGGATTTTCAGTATGATTTGGGTGGCCGGGGTGTTGGAAAACGTGAGAGAGAGAGGGGAGGCCGTGTTTTCTGACTCTCTAGGGTTCTTCAGCATGTGAGGTTCTCCTTTTATCCAAAAACCTATCCCCTTATATAGACTTTCTTAAAGATAAAGAGAATCTAGTAAAAGTAAGATTTTTCGATATTTTAACTGAGTAACTTCCAAAAGGAATTTTGCTATGAAATTTTAACCACATGTCAAGAATGGGTATTATGAATTTTATGAGGTGGAAACGAATTTTTTAAAAGCTGGAGCATTTTTAAATTGAATTTCTCGTCAGATTCAATCAGAAATTGCTAGAAAATTATTGGAAATTCGAAAAATCAAAATTCCAACGCCATTATGCTTAAAATGTCATCCTCTATCATGGGTTAAAATATCAAAGCATTTCGAGCTGATTTGGGCACCCTTTGGAGGAGAGAGAAAGCCTATAGGAGAACTCAGAAGCCTTAAAAATTACGAAAACCCCTGACAATGACGAAGCTGCTCCTCAGGCCCTGGAACACGCCGATCGGGCCGGAGACTCTTACTGTTTGATGAAGATGGCTCTCACAACCTCGTAGACCTTAACCAGGGGGTCAAAATTTTGGGTACAACAATTTGTCCTATTTTGAATATCATTATTTGTCAAAATTATCAGATCGGGCCCTCAATCGCCAAAAAGGAAAAAGCGTAACCATATCTCCGTCTTGCGGGAGCAGTCCCGCGGAATTACGTATCGACGCCTGAAACTTTGGCTTCTTTGTCAAAGTTTCTAGACAGTGCAGAATCTTCAAAGAAGCATCAGACGATCAATCTTCAAAAAAGCTCAGTCGGAGCTTGTGAACTGCGATCAATTTTCGGAGGCGACTAACCGGAGACTTGGAGGTAAAGACTCAGGAAAATTCAAAGACATCTAAGGTGCAGGCAATCGGACGACGTCTCCCCTCTCGACCGGGCATAACATCTGGCCAGGAGCAACGTCGACCAGACGTAGCATTATTTTGACTCAAGGCCAGGCGCGGCGTCGGCCGGGCACAACTTCGACCGGGCGCAGCATCGTCTTGGTCAGTGACCGGAAGCAACATCCTGGTATCATTTCGAGCGTGGGATGATTTAGGGGTGTCAACCAACGGACAGGCACATCTAGCCCAAGCGTCGACCTCAATTCAAGCCGGTACCCTCGCTCAACATAGCGACGTCTATATACGACCGGGCGATGTTCCCTTTTTCAAGCCCGGGCGCACTTCAGCTCGAAATCTGGATGTTTGAAGGACTAGCAGCCTAGCTCAGTATCCTGGCAGGGCGCATGAATTCGTGTGACCTCGCTTCCCTCTACAAATTTAGATGGCATCTCGCAATCCAGCTCTGGGCGACATCCTCGTCCAGACGACCAGGCGTTCTCTGTATTTCAGCTTTCAGGCAAATAATTCAATTTGGATTTTTTGCTCATTTCTTGCTCAATTCAGTAGTTGTTCCCTTCTCCATTTCAAGCGTTAGTGCTACTATATTAAGTTGTTTCAGCAGATTAAGCCAAGGGAATGGAAAGACCATTTACTTTGATTATTTCTCGTATTTAGCTTCTGGTTTACTCTTGTAAGTATTTTGCTTGTTGCAACTAGGGGTGGCAATTCGGGTTAATGGGTCGGGTTGAAGCTCACCCATACCCAACCCGATTAAAATTGGATTGACCCATACCTGGCCCAATAATATTCGGGTTACAAATTATCAACCCATAAAAAATGATTAAACCCGTACCCGACCCGTTTAACCCAACATAATTAGGCTATGCAAAATTTAAAAGACCTGGAATTAAATTTTTTATATGATTGCTCAAACAGAGTTACAAATGAATGAAATCATACATTCAATATGGTAGATATTCTAGAGTTTTCATTATCCTTCGACTTTTTTCTTTTTCCACATACATGTCGTGCTCAGTGGCACTTAACAGAAGAAGGTGATGTGTACGCGCCTGGGCCAAATATAACTGTATTTTCTACTTCAGAATATAGAATCAAAACATAGACAAAAATCTTCAGAGTATAGAAGAGATGGGACCACAATGGGAGCTGTGGAGGAGAGAGTAGCACACTGTTTTTGACAATCCACGTAACGAATACTCTTGTTTTTTTATGATAAAGAAATACAACAAAGTAGTATTATCAAATAAACAACCTCTAATAAAAAAGATACTACATAATCTGTATTATACTAATAGTAGGTTAGCACTTACTTAGTAATATATTTATATTTTATCTAATTATTTATTTATTATTATTTTTAATAAAATAAAATAAACGGGTCGGGTTGACTACGGGTTAAGACTTTAAACCCATACCCAACCCACAAATTTAATAGGTAGCCCATATCCGACCCAATAATTAAATGGGTTAATAATCGTGACCCAAACCCACTATTTTCAGGTTGGGTATGGGTCGGGTTATCAGGTTGGGTAAAATTGTCACCCCTAGTTGCAACAGTAGCAACTTAAACAGAACTACTTCAATATTCAATATAACAGCTTTAGTATCAGTAGTGTGGAATATGTAATGGCTTGTTTAAAATGGCCATTTCCTTGATATCTCATAATAGATATTTCTTTTACAAAAAAAGAGCCCATTCTTCAGCATCGACCCATGATCTTGTTCTCTAAAAAATAGTAGTGTTTGGACAGTTTGAGGGTGCTGTTTCAGCAATCAGTTACGCTGACCACAAGTCTAAGATATAAACTAAGTATGGTTAAATCTGTTAGTGCTTAAGAGTTTGGAAAAGCCTCAATTATAATTGTTATCAAGCCTACAGCATGAAAAGATCACACTTGGTTTACTTCAGATCTTTAATATTGATATCTCATATCAATCCTCATTATGATACGCTTTTATGAATAAATTTATCTAAATATTTTATGAGTGCTTATTAATACTTCATACTTCAGTTTACTACCAGCTGTTTTAAATCATAGAATAATAAATGTGTATTCTGTTTACCTGCACTATTCCATTACTCACTATACGAACTGCTTCATTGATGTTTATGCGAGAACAGATTTTGTAACAATCTCTGATGATTATCATTAGTTACAAATGTATATATATACACGTATATACAAGGAGTGAGGCCTATAATTAAGGCCATGACTAGTGTTGAGGCCTACAAAATAGGAGTGCAGTATAAGCACGTTCTACTTAATTTAACACCCCCCCCCCCCCCCCCCCCGCAGTCGATGCCATAGGATCTCGAAGGCAAAGACTGTACCGGAAGTCGAGAAATAGTGTGGATGGTAGGCCCTTAGTCATGATGTCTGCAAACTGACTCGTCGTGGGGACATGTAGGACCCGGGCGTGGCCCAGGGCGACTTTTTCGCGAACGAAGTGAAGATCAATCGCAATGTGTTTGGTCCGTTGGTGCTGGATGGGGTTGGCGGACATGTATATAGAGCTGATGTTGTCGCAGAAGACAATGGTGGCTATGGAGGTGGGGGTATGGAGTTCCTGTAGGAGTTGACGGAGCCAACACGATTCAGCTATGGCATTTACAACGGCGCGGTACTCGGCTTCAGCGCTGGATCTCGAAATAGTGGGTTGACGTTTGGAGGACCAGGAGATGAGATTTGATCCGAGGAAAGCGCAATAGCCGGATGTGGAGCGGCGTGTGTCGGGACAGCCGGCCTAATCAGCATCAGTGTATATGGTGAGCTGATCAGATGGATTGGGGAGGATGCTGAGGCCAAAGAAAAGGGGTTCCCTTGAGGTAACGGAGAATGCATTTTAAGGCTTGGAGATGTGGTTCATGAGGGTCGTGCATGTAAAGACAACATTGCTTCACGGCGTAGCTGATGTCCGGACGAGTGAAGGTGACATACTGTAGGGCGCCAGCAAGAGAACGATAGGAGGTGGGGTCGGTGATAGGAGGGCCGGTTGAGGCGCTGAGCTTGGCATTGGTGTCGACTGGAGTTTTGCAGGGGTTGTAGGTGGTCATGCCGGCACGAGCAATGATGTCTTTGGCATAGGAGGCCTGACTAAGATGAAGTCCAGTGTGTTGACGAGTGACGGCGATCCCCAAGAAGTAGTGGAAGGGGCCGAGATCAGTCTAGAGAATTCGACGCTGAGTGCAGAGATGATGTGACGAAGGAGGGATGTGGTAGAGGCAGTGAGGATTAAGTCATCTACATAGACGAGCAGGTGAGCATGATGTGTGCCCCGATGATAGACAAAGAGGGAGGGATCTGAATGACAACTGCGAAACCCAAGACGGGTGATATAGGTGGCGAATCGGTGGTACCAAGCACATGGGGCTTGTTTGAGGCCGTATAAAGCTTTGCGGAGTTTACAGACATGGTCAGGAAACCGGAGATGGACGAAGCCTGGTGGTTGCTGACAGTACACGACCTCATTGAGAGTGCCATGGAGAAAGGCATTTTTGTCGTCGAGTTGGTGGATAGGCCATTGTTTGGTGACAGCAAGGGATAGGATTGTGCGGATGGTGGTGGGTTTAACAACGGGAGAGAAGGTTTCATCAAAGTCGATACCATGTTGTTGAGAGAATCCACGTGCAACCCATCTGGACTTGTAGCGAGAGAGGTTTCCATCTGTATCAAATTTGTGTTGAAATAACCATTTTCCAGAGACTATGTTAGCATTAGGGGGCGGGGTACTAGGTCCCACGTCCTGTTTTTAATCAAAGCATCGTATTCCTCCTGTATAGAGGCAAGCCATTTGGGATCTTTAAGAGCTGTTTTGTGTGTTGTTGGAACGGAGGAGGTAGTGGCAGATAGATTGAGGACGTGTTTGGGTTTGATTATACCGGACTTGGATCTAGTGGTCATGTGGTGGGTATTGGTGGGGTTGGGTTGTTGTGTGGAGGGACTAGGCGAGGTACAAGTGGACGACGAGGTAGAGATAGGCGGAATGGGGAGACGGCCCGCGGGAGAAGGAAATGGGGATGGGCTTGAGGTGAGCGCGGGATTGGGCTGTGCAGAGGGTGACAGCGTGGACTGAGGTGTGGGGTTGTTTTGTGAGTGGGCCGCGACAGGGGGGAGAGGGGTATAGGGGTAGGACTGGGGTCGACCGAAGGAGTAGTAGCAGGATGGACCGGGGGTGAGGTTGGGCTGGTGGGGTAGTGGGCCGACTAAAGTGATGCGCGACCTGGGCTGGTAGGAGCGAGTGGGTGTACGGGGATAGTGGGCGTGGGAATGGTATAACTGGAGGGAATAATGGGCGATATGTCATCATGTGGTAGAGTACGGTGGGTTGAGGAAGTGGGTGTGGATCGGGTGCTGTAAGGAAAAACATGTTCATCAAATATAACGTTACGAGATGTGATTACCTTCTGAGTATCCATCGCAAGACAGCGATATCCTTTGTGTTCCGGTGCATAGCCAAGGAAGATGCATGGGGTGGTGCGGGGCTGGAGTTTATGTTTGGTTATGGAGGTAACGTTGGGGTAACATAAACATCCAAAAGGTCGAAGATGGGCATAGTAAGGTGGTTGGTGATATAGGATTTCGTATGGGCTGCGAGCATTGGTGGTGGTGGTAGTGGGGGTTCGATTGAGTAGATATGTAGAAGTGGGAAGAGCTTCGACCCAAAATTGAGGAGGGAGATGACTTTGGAAAAGAAGTGTACGGATAGCATTTGTGATTGTGCGAATCATGCGTTTGGCTTTTCCATTTTGTTGGGATGTATGTGGACAAGAAAAACAAAGTAAGGTGCCGTGAGAGGCCAAATATTCGCGCAATAAATTATTGTCGAATTCACGACCATGATCGCATTGGATATATTTGACGGTTCGATGAAAATGTGTACGAACAAAAGCGTGAAAATTTTTGAGAATGTCTACCGTTTGCGATTTTATTTTAAGTGGGAAAGTCCCCACGAAGTGAGAATAATCATCCAAAATGACCAAAAAATATTTATATCCAGCAAAACTGCGGACCGGTGAGGTCCATAAGTCACAATGCAAAATATCAAAAATAAAAGAAGAATGATTGTTTGAACGTGAAAAGGGCAGCCGTGGCTGCTTTCCCAACTGACAGGAGGGACAAACCGTTGAAGCAGATTTATTTGTGGATGATGAAGACGGCAAATGAAGAGAGCGAAGAACAGCTGGATTTGGATAAGTGAGACAAGTGTGCCATAACGCTGGTGTGATAGTAGCAGTCAAGGCAGCTGGAGGGATGGGCGGTGCCGGGCATGGATTGAACGGATAGAGAGCGCCTTGGCTATTGCACCGGTGGATCTCGGTCTTGGTGGAAAGATCCTTGACAGAAAATCCGAACGGGTCAAATTCAACCGAGCAATTATTATCAACAGTGAATTGACGAACAAAAATTAAATTTTTGATAAGGGATGGAGAGGCTATAACATTACGCAAGCGAAAGGGAGGGAGTTGGGCTGTGCCAACAGTTGTAATGGGTAGGCGGTGGCCATTGCCTACAATGATATTAGAAGGAATAGATCTGTGAAAAAAACCAGGACGTAGAATACCTGAATTGGGGGTCATATGAGAAGAAGCACCCGTGTCCATGTACCAAGGCGCCTCGGTAGATCGTGATTGAGTCGACAGGTTGTTGAGGGCTGTCACGAGGTTGTGCTGGTCCCAGCTAGGTGGCGGTGGCGCCTGTTGATTGAGTAAGGCTTGCGGCGATGGCTGTGGGCGGGGACCAAGGAGGCCCGGCGCGGTCCAGGAAGAATTCCACTGCGGCTGGTTGTTGAGGAGGGACCATAATTGCGGCTGCAGGGAGGGTCGGTAGTTGGAGTTTCGACCACGGTTACGGCCACCGCGGCCTCGTTGGTTGTTACCGCGTGATCCAGAGGAGGAGCGGATGTTAGAGGTGGTGGAGGGTGGCGGATCAGCAGCGGCTGGAGTGGTGTCGATGGTCGGGGCAGCAGAGGTGGGTGCCGCGACAAGCAAGGCGGTGGAGGAGTTGGAGGCATTCTGACGGCATGTTTCTTCAAGAAGGAGAGAGCTACACACCTGTTGGAATGTAGGGAACGGTCTTTGGAATTGGATTATGCTCCAAATGTTAGAGAAAGAGTCATTCAAACCGTTTATCGTCTGGAGCACAAGGTTTTCGTCGGAAACAGGGCTATCAACATCAGCAAGCGCATCGGCCAAGGACTTTAGTTGTGCGCAGTATTCGTTGATGGTGAGGGTGCTTTGCCGTAGGCCACGAAATTCGGCCTCAAGCGGGATGGCGCGGGCCTTCTTGTTGTCGCGAAATAGATCTTCGATGGCCAGCCAAACTTCATATGCCGAGGTATTTGGACGCATAATGAGAGAAAAAATGTCAGGGGAGATGGTCGCGTACAGCCAGGAAAGGACAGTGAAGTCTAAGAGAGCCCAACTCTCATCGGAGGATGGGGGAGTGTCATCAATTTGTGATAACAGATTGAATTTACCAAGGGTTATGAGAAACAAGTGACGCCACATGGCATAGTTTGGCGGCTGTTGTGTGAGTTCAATTCGAACATGATTCGAAATTGAGTTTACGTGGAGGGCCTGTGTGAGGGCAATAGCACCGGAGAGGGTTGGTGAGACCGTGGTGGGTCGACTGTGTGTGGCTGTGGTGGCGAGTGCGGAGGGGAGGCAAGGATGGTGTTTTGAGATTGAACGGGGGAGGGGGGTTGATCGGCATCGGCCATGGCTGGAGGATGGGTATGATGCCGGCATGAGTTTGGTGCTGGAAAAATGGATGTGCGACGATGAGATATTGGAAGTAGCGTGAAGCGTGAGGGAAGGAAAAAAAACAGACTGAAAGAAGAGAGAGAGAGGGGAAATCAGACAGAGGGAGGTTGTTGAGGGATTGGGGCGTAACAGCAGTTGGAGAAAAAAAATATTGTTATTAGAATGAAGAAGGGATTTGAGGATCAGGAGAAAAATCCTGAGGCTGAGATACCATGTGAGAACATATTTCGTAACAATCTCTGATGATTATCAATAGTTACAAACGTATATATATATACACATATATACAAGGAGTGAGGCCTATAATTAAGGCCATGACTAGTGTTGAGGCCTACAAAATAGGAGTGCAGTATAAGCACGTTCTACTTAATTTAACAGTTTAGTTTCTGTCTTATCTACATACGTGATCTGCTTCTTCTTTACTACCAGTTCATTCTCTTCTGAGATAGCTTAAAAATGCATTGGTAATCAGCTACTGCGAAACAATTATTGGGCGTCTGTCGGTTACGAATATCAAATTCTTTTCCCCGGGTGTCATCCTGTGATTATTCTCTCTGTCCAGGAGGAACAGGAAAAAGTGTCAGGTTAACCTGAAGTTTTTTATTCCCCAAATCTCTCTCTTCTCAAAAGCCAAGATTTTGCTTATTACTGTTTTAAGTCAAAGGAAGAGTGAGTTCAACCTTGGGTGATCATTCAAGTCTGCTTCATAAAACTTAAAAGTAAGGAGGTAAGTCAGAAACCTCTATCACTTCAGGAAGACTGCTACTGTTTACTTATGTGCTATAGGCTAGATTATTTCTGGCAAAAACTTTCCCCAAGTTCAGCTGCTGTGTGCTTCTCAGGTTTGAGCGGTACTGTTATTACAATAGCAACTATCAGCTTTTGACTGCATTATATTTGCATTTTGTTTGTTTCATCTCTCGTTTTACTGTCATTTTGTCCTTGAAGACTTTATTAGCCTTAGATCAACTCACTACTACTGTTCACATTTACTTTGTTTATTATGGTTATCTTAAGTAATGTTGATTATACTGGAAAATGAGCCGTGAGATCATGATATGCAAACATAAACTGAAACCTGGTATTCCTAGAAACGGTTTGCACTCTTTGATTGAAAAATTCTGAGAACCTGGTCATCATCTCAGGTTGCCAGGGACAGGCAAAGCTACTTCTATAAAAAGAAATCATGTTTTTTATCCACTGAATTCCTGTTTAGAAGAACTTCATGTATACACTGTTATGAACGAGTCCTGATCACATCGCTGCAGAACTCCCATAAATTATGTTCATTACTATTAAGTTTTGAACTGTATCAAGATAATATTATGAATTCGAATATTATTTGTGGAATTCAAAGCAAACAACATCTTCCTTCCAGACTAACTGGGGCTTCAAATTTAGGCTCAAGCGCGAATTCCACAAGGCACCGGCAATCGACAAAGGTTTGAAGTATGCGCCCCAAGACAAGATTCTAAATCAGACAACCAATGACAAAGTAAAAGAGAGAACTTCCGAGGCTGATTGCTAAGATAAGTTCATAAATCCTTAAATAAATAGCTTAATATCTGCGATTGGCCAAGCATGATTATCTCTCGTCAAAGTCTTCCGCTTTCAGATTTCAGAGGTGAAATACCCCGTAATTAAAAATAGTGATTAATTAGGCTAATAAGTAATTTAGAAGCTTAATTAAGTGTAAATAATCATGAGGGAACAAATCCCGAAGAAAACGGATCCTTAAAATGGATTAAAAACACTAACGGACCTTAAAGCACGTTTTTCGAGGTAACCGAGAAAACGTGACTTTAAGCGGGTCAAATAGACTCGTAATAATCTTGGTCAACTAAATAATCATTAATAAATATTAGTGAAGCTTTAGAACCAATAAAATCAATAAAACGGGAAATTAGTAAAAACTGTCAAAAACGGGAAGTTGTGGGGTAGAAACATAAATAACTAAAACTAGTGTGTCCAATATTACAAATAGAATTTTAAAACCCACATGGGCTGCGTGTGTGTCACGATTTATGCTCTCTCACACACACTCTCTATTCTCTTTTATTTACAAAAGACAAAAAGAATTAAAAAGCAAAAAGTAACCTAACTTTTACTACCTCACACTCTCAAACTCTCTCTCCTCTACTCATTCTCCTCTCTCACGTGTACACACCCATCTCCCTCCTCTCTGATTTGTTTCCTTCTCCAACCGACATCCATGGAGATTTGAGAGAACCCACACAAAACACTACTTCTCTCCTCTTGTTACTCCCTCAAATCTCCTCCAAAAATTACAAAACTTGCACCATTGGAATCCTCTCATCAAGGAGAGTATTTCCCTCTTTCCAAAAGTCGAAAACCTCCATGGGTATTCTTGTTTTGGAGCTTCAAGACCACCATTAGAAGGCCCTCCTTCTCCTCTTTGGTTTAAGGTAAAAAGAAATCCAAACCACTCCCTTTTCTTGCTCTCATTTGCAAAATAAAGATTTCAAGTTTTGAACTCCTTGCTCCTTTTGTACCCAGCCGATTTTGGCTTCTTTGAAGGAGTAGAAACATTGTTCTTAAGCTCCTCTAAGCTTCATCTACTCCCTTGGAAGGTAATATACTCCTAAACCCTAAAACTTTCATTAAAAGCTTAAATAATGATTAGGGTTAATTTCAAGTATTGAAGTATGTATATGAATGGTTGTAGTGTTAGAGAATTTGTGTTGCTAAAACCGGTGGAAAGAGGAAAGGAAGAAGAAGGAAGAAACACGAAGGAGAAAGAGAAAACTAGAAGAGAAACAAGGTAAATTATGCTTTTTGGTGTAGCCTTGTATATATATGTATGTAACAGATTTTTAGAAATTAAAATGGGTATTGTAAGAGGGTGATGTATTGGTAGTGTAATGGGTAGGAGGAAACAATTGTTTTAAACCTTTAAAAGACATGTAAAACTTGTTGAAACCTAAACGGGAATTGAATGTAATGTGCAGAAATTTTTAAGAGTTTTCTAGTGTTGTTATGGGTGTATGAGAGTTTGTGTATTGTTGTTGTGTATAAACAGGTGAGATGATGATAATGTGTGTATAAATTATGTGGTGAGAGTATAAAAATATAGGGGAGACTATGGCGAAATTTACCTAAGAATAGAACACTTAGTGAACTAGAAACTAGGTGGAAGATTTATGTTGTAACATATTTTAATTGAGTTAGTTTAGTGGGTAAATTGAGAGAGGTAGATAATGTATTGTAATGCATTAGAAGTGTTAGAAATGACATTAGAAGAGGGAGTTATAGATGGAGAGAGTTGGAGTAGAAATCTGTAGCAAAACGCAACTAGAGAAGAACTAGGTGAGTGTTGAAATAGAATTTGGGAAGAACAAGAGTATAAGTTAGTATGGAAATGAGTAATGGATTAATGGATGAACTAGGGTGTATTAGGAGGTGTAATTGGTGCTAAAACATGTGGGAATAAGTGTAGGGACAATGGGGAAGTAATGGGTAAAAGATAGAACTAAAAACAAATTTTCAAACTGAAGTACTGGGCCGGACCGGACTTGCGACCGGACTTGCAAGTTCGGTCGAGCCCAGAATCACAAAGACGGGAGCCTTCTGGAATGGACCAAACTTGCGACCGGACTTGCAAGTTCGGTCGGACCAGAAAACTTTCCCACCTGTAGCCTTCTGGAATGGACCGAACTTGCGACCAGACTTGCAAGTTCGGTCGGACCAGAAAACTTTCCCGTCTGTAACCTTCGGGAATGGACCGAACATGCGACTGGACTTGCAAGTTCGGTCGGGCCAGAAAAATTCCCGTAATGAAAGCTACTGGAATGGACCGGACTTGCGTCCGGACTTGCAAGTCCGGTCGAGTAAAAAAATATATATATATAATTATATATATATATATTATATATATATATTATATATATATAATATATATATATGTATACCCACATATATCAATGTACCAATTTTAAGGAAATAAACTTAAAGTAAAGGAGAGTAAGTAAGTAATGTGTAAGTGTAAGAAAGGAAAAGACTTAGTAAGTATGACTTAGGAAACGTAAGAGTAATCGAATTAAGTTAATGATAGTTAAATTAATCACCCGATCATATGTATGTTATAGGACTTGATTTGTGAGCACCGAAGGAACGTTGGGATACAAGTACAACGGTGAACGGTATGAATTCTTCATGCCCCGTATGCTATCTTGGTCACTCTGATTTGTATGTTCTGTGCTAATTGATCACCAAATAAGATAAATGCACGAATCGGAGTTACTATGCATACTTGTGATTATGTAGTGTTGTATGTTGTGAATATTTTTCTTAAATCTTAGTTTGTATAATTCATGAAATGTATGGATGAATATGAATGCGTGTATGTATGCTGTATTGTACTGTGACCGATTGTGATTGTGCTTGGACTTCTAACTTATTCCTAACAAGCTAACCAATCTAACTTAAATTGGTAATTAAATTGGAATGAGTAGAAGTCCGATATAGTTTCGGCCACGCGTGAGGATGCGGAGTCACGAGAGGTTGGCTCCAATTCCTGACTCTTAAACTGGTCCGCGGCCCAAATCCCTTAAGTGGGTAGCATCCCGGATTGGTGAGTCAAGTAAATCCCGGTGGTGGGACGGTGTAGTCCCCAGGCCGGAGGTCATACCGACTTAACTTGAGTATGAGTAAGTAAAAGTAAGAGTAAGTAAAGTAAATGGTAGTAAGTAAGTAAAGTAAGAGTAAGTAACAGTAATGAGTAAAAGAGTAATAAGCATTCCGATTAACCCGGATGCGTAATTTGGCTAACACGGTGAAGGTAAGTAAGTGTGTGTGCCACTGTATTGCTATCTTGAATTGTGTAATGTATTGTATATGCATGTATGTTGTATGTAAAGCATGTATGTATGAAATTAACGAATCGCATGTTTAGTGGACGTCAAATAGTCGGCGTGCCCTAGCTAGCACGTGGTATATGCGGAGTTCATGCGCAACTTTTGCTGAGCCCCTTGGGGTGATGTTTTTACTACACGCAGGTACAAGAGAAGGATGAAGTCGGTGAAGAGACGTAGCTTAATTTCTTTGTCTTCTTTTTGTCTGTAAACATTGAATTATGAATGGTGTACTAAGTAGTACACGACTTTAGCTTTTGATAACTGGTGTACCATGGGGTACACTTTTTGTGGATATAGAAAAGATGGCGAATTGGTATAGATGAGTAGCTTGTAGAAAACTCATTCTTTTGGTAACTTCGAAATGTTGTAATCGAATATACTTTGAAATACTCGGTGATCCAGGATTGTAAGTATGTTATGCTTTTGGAATGGGTAAGTAATTGTAGTAGCTCGACATACTTTGATCATCAGACCGTTACTGTAAGTAAGGTAAGCCTAGCTAGCCGTATAGGCGGTTAGCGGCGTTGTACCACCCGCCGTAGTAAGTAGTAGTATTCCGCTGCGAACTGATAGAATTAAGGGATGATTGGACGGTAAGCACAGGATTAGCGGTAGGGGTGTTACAAAAAGTGGTATCAGAGCGTTACTACGCTCTGATGTCCTAAGTTACCGAGCATAGGGGATTACCGAGTTAGGATTTCAACCATCATAAGACGGATACTTAGAAACCTAACTGGGAACTACCGTTATTAATAACGGATACCCTTGACGTTCTTAGGAACGATACCTTGTTTAAATTCCAAGACCTTTAGGTCATATCTTGCGAAGCCTAATGTAAATGCTAAATGTTCAGATGTCAGGACAAGGTCGAGGCCGACCTAGGGGAGAGACATCTGACGGACCCGGCGCGCAGACGATAGCAGAGATCGTCATCGCCACGGTAGCGCAGATGCTACCCCAAGTAATCAATGCTATGCAACAAAACTAACAAAAGCAACAGAACCAAGTGGGACCGATCCCTCCCCCTCCACCCAGAGAAGCGAACTGGGTAAAAGCTGTAGCGGAACTCCGCCCTCCCTGCTTTAGGGGCGAGAGTGATTCGGCTAAGGTAGAAGCCTATATCTCCGAGATGGAGACGGCGTTCGAAACCCTCGAAGCTCCAGCTAGAGTTCGAGTTAGAGTTGCTGCCTACTATCTGAAAGATGCGGCCATGGATTGGTGGAAGCTAGTCAAGCACGAACACGTCAACGACCCCACCTTCGACTGGGAGTCCTTTGCCTCACTCCTCCGTTCCAAATACTACCCGGAGCATGTGAAAACTAAGAAAAGGCTAGAGCTGGATGCCTTGAAGATGACAGAGAAGATGTATGTCGATGAGTACTATAGAACCTTCACTTCCATCCTCCGTCTTCTACCCGATCTAGGCTACGCCGGCCAGGTGTTGGTCGACCGCTTCTATGGCGGTCTGAGCCATCGCCTTCGGTACGGTATGGGCTACACTCGATTTACCTCCCTTCAGGTAAATATCGGTTAACCCTTAGTACCATTTCAATTCCCTAATTTCCTAAATTTCCTTGAATTCCTTGAATCTCTCCTTTATCCTTTCTTAATTAAGAATCCCGGCTAATACCTGAAACTTCAGGAGTGTTATCACGCGGCTTCTCGCGTTGAGATCACTTGCCAACTACGGGATGAAGAAACCGCGCTGAAGCGCAAAGCCAACTACAAGAACACCAATGGCGAGGAGCAGAACCAGGGTAAAAGCTGGAAAAAGAAGAAGGGAAATTTCTTTCAGCAATCCCAAAAGAAATTCCCAAGTGAGAGCAGTGCCCATGCTGAGCAGGGCAAACCGATTGAGCTGCTTCAACTAGGTTCTTCTGCACCGGTGTCCGCAAAGCCACTGAGATCACACCCACCTAAGGGTAAACTTCTATTCCTAAATCGTATTCATACAAGTATCATAACTAGTATATCCACGCACACATGTGCTAACCCTCTAAACCTCAGATTCTGGCTCTGGTTTCACCAAAACCTTCTCCGATGGCCGCACCTATGTGTGCAGGAAGTGCAATCAAGACCATCCCGACAAGGACTGCTATGGGAGAGAAATCAAGTGCTACAACTGCCAGAAACCAGGACACACAACCAATAGATGCCCAGAGAATGCCAAGCAAAAGGGGAACTTCCAAAGCTACAAGCAGAGGGAAGGCAAGGAGGTTGCATCTGGCGATGCACCGACCCAGCAAGCACCATAGGGACAGGGATCCCGGGGACCTCAGAGGGGCGCACCCCAGAGGTAGCCTGTCCTTCATGTTATCGACCGTGATGGGTCCGGTTCTAAGTCCGGCCCAGGTAATTATCCGAACCTTTAATCCTTGAGAAGCATGTCTAAGTATTAGAGTAATCGTATGAGTGAATGTATGAGTAAATAAATTGAAGTGTGTATCAAACATGAAATGAAGTAGTCGAAACTAGTACTCACCGTAGATGAAATTTATAACCATAGGAAGCTTTAGTATCTGTTATCCGATACCGGTAAACCTGAATCAAGTAGAGATCGACATCACCAACCACTACTACACCAATGAATAGTGTTAGGTCATCCGACCAGGTATGATTCTATTAAAGGAATACCTGACACCCGAAGCACAAATTGCAATCATTCGACGATGCAACAAACTAGGAACGGGTCAAGGTGGATTTTATACACCCGAATTCCCCGGTGGAGCGAAGATGAAGCTGAAAATGATGTGCTTGGGAAAGGATTGGAATCCTTATACCAAGACATACCAAGAGACACGCACCCGAGACGGAGCAACGCCACCGACGATACCTCTATAATTTCAGGCACTTGTCACACAATCAGTAGAACTCGCACGGCAATGTGAACATGAACCGATCCCCGCACTTGAAGCGGATCTTTGTATCGTCAACTTCTATGAGAAAGAAGGACAACTTGGGTTACACCAAGACAAGGACGAGACAGCGGAATCTCTTGAACAAGGAGTGCCCGTAGTGTCTTGGTCCATTGGTGATGACACCATCTTTATGTATAGCGAGCAGAAGCGTGTGGACCTCGCAGAGAAATTGGTATTGAGATCAGGAGATGTCCTAATCATGGGTGGAAACTCCAGGATGCTGTATCACGGGATCAACAAGATCAAGTTGAATACGGCACCACCGGCAATAATCAATGCCACACACATGAAACCAGGACGCCTGAACCTTACCTTTAGAAAGTATTAACCTTAAAGTATCATGTAATGTATTAGTAATGTGTATTAGAGACACGGTATTTATGATGGTTGGTTTATCAATAAAGAGTAGTGTTGATTTAAATTCCACTTGTGTCCACCATCAATACTTATCCACTTGTGAATCCAATAGGTTGTGGACTCGGTACCGAAGGTAACCTGAGTATCCTCACCGAAGCACAAGCCGGCAGAAGCGGCACCATCTTAACGGGAACATTCCCAGTGAATGGCATTGAAGCCAATGTATTATTCGACTCCGACGCCTCTCACACCTTCGTATCACCATCTTTTGTGAAGAGGTTAAAGCTAGATGCGGATGAGCTACCGAATTTTGTGGTTACTCTCCCATCGAAGGAGCGAGTAAAGTGGACCAAATACTATCAATCAGCCACCATCGAAATTAAAAACAAAATGTTTCCCATTTCCTTCATCGAATTCAATGGATTGGGATTCGACTTAATCATCGGAATGAATTGGTTGGAGCGGCACAAAGGTAGAATCCTCTGCGCCGAGCATCGATTGCGGCTCAAGATTCCTTCTGGGGTTACCGTATCTTACCGCCAGAGACGGAGAGAGCCTTCAACCTCACTTATATCTGCTATGGCTATGTACCAGGAGCTCAGAAAGGGCTATGAAGTGTATATATGTTATGTACAAGACCTGGAGAGAGATCCAGAGTTCAATGATGGAGTACCGATTGTATCTAAATTTCCTGATGTATTCCCTAAGGAGCTACCCGGCATGCCACCCCCGAGAGCAGTGAAGTTTGAAATTGATCTTTTGCCAGGTACTGGTCCCATTGCTAGGGCACCGTACCGCATGGCACCTGCTGAATTGACCGAACTGAAAGAGCAATTACGAGACCTTCTCGACAAAGGGTTCATACGCCCGAGCGTATCACCCTGGGGAGCACCGGTCCTCTTTGTGAAGAAGAAGGACGGTAGCCTCCGACTTTGTATTGACTACCGCGAGCTGAATGCGGTTACAGTCAAAAATAAATACCCATTGCCACGCATCGACGACCTATTTGATCAGCTGAAAGGCGCCTCCGTCTTCTCCAAGATTGACCTCCATTCTAGGTATCATCAAATTGCTATCAAAGAGCAAGATATCGAGAAAACGGCATTCCGTACCAGATATGGCCACTACGAATTCACAGTGATGCCATTCAGTTTGTCAAATGCACCAGCAAAATTCATGGACCTCATGAATCGTCTATTCAGTGAGCATTTGGACACTTCGGTTGTTGTCTTCATCGACAACATCCTTGTATACTCAAAATCAGCAGAGGAGCATGAAATTCATTTGAGGAAAGTGCTTGAGACACTGCGTGAGAACCAGTTTTATGCGAAGTTCTCCAAATGCGAGTTCTGGCTAGATCAGGTATCATTCCTTGGTCATGTCATCTCGAGCGCAGTTATCTCAGTTGACCCTTCTAAGATAGAAGTTGTACGATCATGGCCTAGACCTAAGACTGTTACCGACATCCGGAGCTTTCTTGGTCTAGCCGGTTACTACCGGAGATTTGTAAAGGACTTCTCAAAAGTCGCTAAGGCCATGACTAGATTGATGAAGAAAGATGCACCGTTTGTATGGACAGACGAGTGCGAAGTATCATTTCAGAGCCTTAAAGACTCATTGACCTCAGTGCCCATCCTTACTCTTCCAGAGGGCACAGAGGGATTTGAGGTATATTGTGATGCATCAGGCAAAGGAATGGGATGCGTACTCATGCAGCATGGCAAGGTGTGTAGCTTATGCCTCCCGCCAGCTGAAAAAGCATGAGGAGAATTACCTGACACACGATTTAGAGTTAGGAGCCATTGTCTTCGCCTTGAAGATATGGTGACACTACCTCTATGGGGTAAGCATCACCATCAACTCCGGCCACAAGAGCTTACAGTATGTATTCACACAGAAAGAACTGAATTTGAGACAGAGAAGGTGGATGGAGTTTCTCTCAGACTACGACATCGACCTACAGTATAAGGAAGGGAAGGCAAACATTGTAGCCGACGCCGTGAGCCGTCGAGCACACTCGCTCCATTCGCTACTCGCTTCTTCTAGCTTGGTTGACGAGGTGCGAGACGCTCAGTTGAGCGACCCTTACCTAACCGAAATCAGACAAAAGATCGATAATGGTACATTTGAGAAGAAGAAGTATGACTTCAAGCTACACGAAGATGGTTTGATTCGGTTGAATGGCAGGATATGCGTCCCCCGAAGCAATGCTGAGCTAAGGGATCGCATCCTGCGAGAGTCACACAGTTCCACATTATCAGTCTGATAAGTGTCCAAATGAGCATGATTTATAGGTGTATTTCATATATAATATTAGCACTTTTCTTGCTCATTTCTCCACTTCGGTTAGTTTTCCTCTAGTTTTTTTTTTTTTTATTATCTCACAAATTTATTGGTTTAACATGAGGAAAACCAAGCTGGAAGTAAAGTAGACGAAGAGACGAACACATAAACGCAAACTCAGAAAACGAGTCCAAACGAAGAAGCTAGAGCCGGTCGAAGTTAGAAGAGATTAAGTCACGACCACAAGCTACAACCGAGGCGGACGTGTATACCTTGCAACCGCCCAAGAAGAGGCGGACCTGAGAGGCTGCAACCGCCCAAGAAGTGGCGGACGAGAGACAGGGGCAACCGCCCCTAAGCAGGCGGACAAGAGAGCCGGTGTGACAAGAGACAACCGCCTATTATCTGGCGGTCTTGGAGGCGGACACAAGACAACCGCCTATTATCTGGCGGTCAAGGAGGCGGACAAGGTCACAAGTGATCGCCTGATTGCATGCGGACAGGAGGCGGTTGTGACTAATTATCAGTCGTGACCAGTTTCTTCTTCACCCGTCGTCGTCTACAACTTACCTTCACCGACTGTCTGCAACTCGCCCACTCGTCCACTGTCTGCGCCTACCTTAATTCACGCCTATGTTCAGCTGTCTGTCCCCTGCAATAAATGAGCAATCAGTGAAATCAATCTGCCGCCTCAATCAATTCCTCACGCGTTCCTTATCTGCTGCCTCTTCTTTTCTTCTATAAAAGCCACGAGCTTCTGCTCAAAAATAACAAGTCCTTCACACGAGAAACACTATCGTATTCCAATCGATCCATTATCCCATTCTCCCGTCTTCTCCATTTTATTTTCTCTTCATTCCACAAAATCCACCTCTAGCCCTACGTATACAAAATAGCAGAGTGAGCCGGAGTGATTACGGATGATTTCTATTACTCTTTTCTCTGTCTATCTATTTAATATGTTAGGCTAGTTTACGTACGCTCTGGGAATGGTTATTATGTGTTTGTATTAATTATGCATTATTTTTACTGGTTTTAATTATATATAGTTTGTTACGCTTAAAGGTTATCTCGCACCTTTTTAATAAATGACATGAGTTTATTAAACTGCTTTACTAAGTCTATTTTGATCAGACCGGTGATAAATAGATAGGTTAATTAAGACGTAAAACTGGAGGAAACTTGTTATGATTTAATTAAGTTAGTATTCAGTTGCAAATGTAATTCCTCAATACTCCTCTGCCGTTCGCAGGCTTTTGCTTGAACCTTGATTAGAACCTTGCATTACAGGTGAACGAGTTCTTATGAGGCTATGACTTAGTCCTTAAGATAATTACAGGAACCTTGCCAAATTATTAAACCAGTAGAGATAGCTTAATTATGCAGATTATATTAACCTGACCCAGAGTTCCATTTTATTTATCTATTAACTTAGTTTATTTTATCTTACCTTTTATTTATTTTACAAGTCAATTAATCCCCCTCTTGTGACACGCTTAGGTACTATTATATGTACATTAGTCCCACGGTTCGACATCCGGTTGCTTACATTTTCACTATACTACTGCGACCGGGATTTGTTTGCAGCCCGACGTTTAATTTAAGTTATAATTTCTTTTCTTTTAATTTTACACCAGTTTAACCACTCAGATTATAACGTCTGCAAAATGGCGCCGTTGCCGGGGACTAGTTTATTCTAGTCCCTAAGCCCCGGATTATTCACTTGTTATATTAGAATATTTTGTCTATATTATTTTTGTTTGTTGTTTATATTAATTATCTTTTATATTTTGTTTATATTATTATTATGTGTGTATCTAATTATTTTATTTTCTAATTTGTTTCAGTAATTTTGTTTTATATACAAAAACACAAAAAAAAAAAAAAAAAAATGGAAATGGAACAGGTATTCGAAGAGGAGTTTTGCTATTCACAGTATTTATACTGCTCCGTGTGTGGGGGAGCTCATGATTATGAAGATTGTCTGATATTACAAGAACAACTCTGGTTAGAAGATCAACCAGGCTACCTGGAGAGAATCGCTCAACAAGAACTGCAACCAGAGAGCGAAATAATTCATGAGGAAAAACACCCCACTACGGATGTAAGTTACTCTCTTCCCTCTACGGTCGCCTACCGCCAGTTCCCAACCTTCTCTGTGCTCTATCCAGAAGATGAGGATATTTACATCCTCGAAAATGAAGAGAAGGAATTGCCATCACCTCCTGCCAAGATATCCAAACAAAACGCCACTATCACCTTCAAAGAATTAACTTTCTCTGAAGATGATATCAAAAAGCGTTCTTTCTACGAGCCTCACCTACAAGAGGAGGAAGTTTACATCCTCCAATTTGAGGAAGAAAAATCATCACCGCCGGGTCTTCTATTAGAACTACGTTCCCGGCAGTACCTCCTCAAACACCAGATTTTGTGGAGTATTATTTTTCTTATTTTATATGCCGAAGTAACGTTTCGTTTTGATCCAGGATAACAAAGCGGGCGTCTAGCCTAAGACGTTAAAGAAGGGCAGCTTCCCGGGAGGCAACCCGGATGTACTTTTATTTTATTTTGCTATTATGCTCTTTTAATTTTCAGGTTCTCTTTAAATTTTATTTTTGCTAACTTTTAACCCCGTTAGTAGTATAGTTGCTTCTAGTGTCTTATGCAGGTGCACCTCCATGTGGACACCGCAACCAAGCTACGCTACTTGAGGCTGAAGCTCAAGTGTGGGGGAGCTCCTTTAACAGCTAGCAAAAATAATATCAGGGGAGTACCAGTTTCTTAAATTTTGCTTTTATTTAAATAAAACTGCAGAGGAGCGTTTATGTGCTTAAATGTTTATTTGTGATCTTTGTGTTATCTCTAATTATCTACTTACCGAAAAGGTCTTCTGAAACCTTCCCTTGTTTTTCTGGTGAACAATGAGGACATTGTTCAATTTAAGTGTGGGGGAGTGTGCCCTTTTCGGTGACATTTTGTGCTTAAATGTTTAATCTCTCTCCTTATCATGCGTTTGTCCAATTCAAATATTATGGACCCTGTATATGTGGGTTGTTCTCTTTAAAGAATAAATACTGTTATGTATTGTGGGATAAATGGTACAAATTTTAAAATTTTGATTACTTTTGAGGAGCATTTTATATGCGGTGTGACCAAATAATCTACAAATGGTTGGATTTTATTGCTCAGGGTTTCTTTCTGTCTTCTCTCTTAGGGATTGCTAAGGGGTACTTTTCTGTTAAAAAAAAAAGAAAAAGAGAATACAAATGATAAGGGACTCACGAGACACCATTGGAAACCAACAAAAGAGAGTTGAGTGTTCTTAAATACAAAAGGCGTTATGCCTAAATTTTCTCATCTCTTATGCAAAAGTGAAACAAATGCATAAATCTATTTTTCCTTTTGTTTTCTCCTAAATGCCCATTCTTGAGAGAAGTTGGCCATGGTAAAAATTCTCAAAGTCACCTAAAAGGAACATTGAAGTACCTTGGATCATACCCCGAAACTCTATATTTTATTTTTACCCTGAGCACACCTATGCCACCAGCAGTTAATTTTTCACACTCCTCAATTAAGTTAAAAAGATCATGTTTATCCTACCCTTCATAATAATATTTGTTAGTATTGAGCATTCCCTACTTACTTGGGTACGTGGTTTTGCTTGAGGACAAGCAAAAAGATAAGTGTGGGGGTGTGATAAGTGTCCAAATGAGCATGATTTATAGGTGTATTTCATATATAATATTAGCACTTTTCTTGCTCATTTCTCCACTTCGGTTAGTTTTCCTCTAGTTTATGTTTTATTTATTATCTCACAAATTTATTGGTTTAACATGAGGAAAACCAAGCTGGAAGTAAAGTAGACGAAGAGACGAACACATAGACGCAAACGACTCAGAAAACGGAGTCCAAACGAAGAAGCTAGAGCCGGTCGAAGTTAGAAGAGATTAAGTCACGACCACAAGCTACAACCGAGGCGGATGTGTATACCTTGCAACCGCCCAAGAAGAGGCCTGAGAGGCTGCAACCGCCGAAGAAGTGGCAGACGAGAGACAGGGGCAACCACCCCTAAGCAGGCGGACAAGAGAGCCGGTGTGACAAGAGACAACCGCCTGTTATCTGGCGGTCTTGGAGGCGGACACAAGACAACCGCCTGTTATCTGGCGGTCAAGGAGGCGGACAAGGTCACAAGTGACCGCCTGATTGCATGCGGACAGGAGGCGGTTGTGACTAATTATCAGTCGCGACCAGTCTCTTCTTCGCCCGTCGTCGTCTGCAACTTACCTTCACCGAATGTCTGCAACTCGCCCACTCGTCCACTGTCTGCGCCTACCTTAATTCACGCCTGTGTTCAGCTGTCTGTCCCCTGCAATAAATGAGCAATCAGTGAAATCAATCTGCCGCCTCAATCAATTCCTCACGCGTTCCTTATCTGCTGCCTCTTCTTTTCTTCTATAAAAGCCACGAGCTTCTGCTCAAAAATAACAAGTCCTTCCCACGAGAAACACTACCGTATTCCAATCGATCCATTATCCCATTCTCCCGTCTTCTCCATTTTATTTTCTCTTCATTCCACAAAATCCACCTCTAGCCCTACGTATACAAAATAGCAGAGTGAGCCGGAGTGATTACGGATGATTTCTATTACTCTTTTCTCTGTCTATCTATTTAATATGTTAGGCTAGTTTACGTACGCTCTGGGAATGGTTATTATGTGTTTGTATTAATTATGCATTATTTTTACTGGTTTTAATTATATATAGTTTGTTACGCTTAAAGGTTATCTCGCACCTTTTTAATAAATGTCATGAGTTTATTAAACTGCTTTACTAAGTCTATTTTGATCAGACCGGTGATAAATAGATAGGTTAATTAAGACGTAAAACTGGAGGAAACTTGTTATGATTTAATTAAGTTAGTATTCAGTTGCAAATGTAATTCCTCAATACTCCTCTGCCGTTCACAGGCTTTTGCTTGAACCTTGATTAGAACCTTGCATTACAGGTGAACGAGTTCTTATGAGGTTATGACTTAGTCCTTAAGATAATTACAGGAACCTTGCCAAATTATTAAACCAGTAGAGATAGCTTAATTATGCAGATTATATTAACCTGACCCAGAGTTCCATTTTATTTATCTATTAACTTAGTTTATTTTATCTTACCTTTTTATTTATTTTACAAGTCAATTAATCCCCCCTCTTGTGACACGCTTAGGTACTATTATATGTACATTAGTCCCACGGTTCGACATCCGGTTGCTTACATTTTCACTATACTACTGCGACCGGGATTTGTTTGCAGCCCGACGTTTAATTTGAGTTTTAATTTCTTTTCTTTTAATTTTACACCAGTTTAACCACTCAGATTATAACGTCTGCACAGTCCATCCAGGAGCCTCCAAGATGTACAAAGACATGAAGAGGTACTTCTGGTGGTCTGGAATGAAATCGGACGTGACGGAATTTGTATTGAGATGCTTAACATGCCAAAAGGTGAAGTTTGAACATCGTAGATCGGGCGGAATGGTACAATCTATGCCAGTTCCGGAGTGGAAGTTTCATGATATCTCCATGGATTTTGTTGTAGGACTCCCACCTGCTAGGGGAGGACTCAACATGTTCTGGGTAGTAGTCGATCGCCTTACCAAGGTTGTCAGATTCATACCGATGAAGGACACCTGGAAGGTAGTGAAGCTCGCAGAGCTATTCGACAAGGAGATTATCAGACATCACGGAGTCCCTAAAACCATAGTATCTGACCGCGACACCAGATTTCTTTCGAGATACTGGAGAGCTACACGGGAAGCGTTGGGTACAAAATTGAAGTTGAGTACCGCCTTCCATCCTCAGACCGACAGTCAGACAGAAAGGACCATCCAGACACTAGAGGACATGCTTTGGGCATGTGCCTTAGACTTTCAGGGGAGTTGGTTAGATAAGCTTCATCTTATCGAATTTTCGTACAATAATAGTTATCATGCTTCGATTAAGATGTCGCATTTCCAAGCCCTATACGGTAGACCTTGCCGTACACCTTTGTGTTGGGATGAGTCAAGCGAAGCGGTCATCATAGGACCGGAGTACCTTGAGCAAGTACAAGCTGATGTTCAGCAGATTTGAGCCAATATGAAGGCAGCCCAAGATAAACAGAAATCCTATGCGGATGTGAGACGACGCGACCTTGAGTTCTCCGTGGGCGACCAAGTGTTCTTGCGCGTTTCACCTATGAAGGGTGTCTTCCGATTTGGCCAGAAGGGCAAACTGAGCCCAAAATTTGTAGGGCCGTACACTATCACCGAAAGAGTTGGATCCGTAGCCTACAGGTTAGCACTACCTGAGGACTTGGGACGTGTCCATGATGTATTTCATGTGTCACAACTCAAGAAGTACATTGCTGATCCTTCTCATGTCCTAGAGCCCGAGAGACTTTCCATCAAGCCGACTATGTGATATGTTGAAACCCCGGTAAGAATCCTTGATAGGAAGACCAGAGACACTCGCCACTAGTCGATACGAATGGTGAAGGTCCTATGGTCAAACCATGATGTCGAAGAAGCGACATGGGAGTTGGAAGATGCCATGAAGGCTAAGTACCCACAGTTGTTCATAGACTAGAGAGTCTAGTATTTAGTAATACGGGTATGGGTCATACCCCTTTTAAGGGGGGTAGAGCCCTTTTGCTTTTGCATTGCTTCGGGGTGAGCATTGCATAGCTTGTAGGTGTTGTAATAGATTTTTGTATGGCACATGTAGTGCAAGCGAATTTGGTATGTGAATGTATGTATGTGTAATGTGTAGCGTATGGATGTGTATGTACGATGGATGATGTATGTGTAATGTGTAATGTGAATTGCATCAATGTACTGTGTGATGGTATGTATGGAAATGGTGTATGGTGCATGTGAATTCGTATTGTGTGTGAATGCGTATTGTGCTTGAATAGTGTATGCTTGCAATGTGAAAGAAGTAAACACCTCATAGGTGGTAGAAAGACACATTAAGGCAATTAGTTGCCTAATGAGTAGAACTACATAAACTGTAACACCCCATCCAACAACAAACACATAACAACATCCTGCAGCGGAAAATATACTACTTCACATTACTTAACTCGATGGTGTTACATGCCGTTAACCACCCACGTGGCTAACAACGCTATTACATAAACATTGTACCGGTCTGATGGACTAGATTCCCGAGCGTCTACACATCACTATCCCTTTCCATTAACAACAACATACACATACCTTCCAACTGTACCGAGTATTTACAAACTGATGCCGATAACAATTTCGGTCTTACTACACCTACCGTATATATATACAACTTAAATTATTACCCATGTACAACGACTACCCCGTCCTACTCTCGAACGGCTCCCAGCTCCTTGTACCTGAAATAGGAAAAGAAGAGAAAGGGTGGCCCCCAAGGGGCTCAGCACCTTTACTGGTATGGTAATCCCGCAGCCCACATGCTACCGGGCCACGCACAACTAGTTGTCGTCTTAGCATGCTGTTGATTATATTTAAAACATGCATGCAACTGTAAACACACAACACATGACATTTCGCCTCAATGGGCTCAACAAACGGATAGTACATCCTTACTTAAGAAGTCACTCATGGTATTCATTATCCCTAGAGTGTTTCTCCTCTAATGGAGCTACTTCCTTAATAGACGTCACTTACCCATTAATCGGGTTATCCTTAACGCCTCTTGTGACAAACTGGGATTCATATCCATGATCCACATACTCCACATTTTGCAACATATAACATGCATCACATAACAACACATAACATCACTTTCACGTTTCAACGTGCACATAATAACATCGCAATAGAAATTGCATTACAACAACATCACATAACATAACGGGAACGGTCCTCTTAGGAACCGACCCAAACATTGTTAATTCACTGGTGAGCCTAGAGAATGATGTCACCCTCATGATAAGCTCGTTATACAACAACAACAACACTCATTACCATCCTAATAGTCGGACGAGTAACTTAAGTAAAGATGGTTCGGGTTTGGTGGCCCGAACACACCACACAAACACATGTTCCCCCTAAACCGATCATAAGTCAGAATAGCTAAGCTTTGGAGTAAGCTAATGGGAGATCATAACCCGTGAGGGAAACAACCATAACAGAGAGAAGGGTAAGGCTAAGAAGGATACCCACTCCCAAACATCGTGCGACCGGCCAAACCGGATTCCTCACCACTGTTAGTACATACTTACTTTTAGATATTAGTAAGAACCCCACTATGGAGTCTATCACATCTACACACCATACAGTATTACAACTGGGTTAAACACACAAGGGAGATCCCTTCATTCACATACACATATCACACAATTAACACACGCATAGCCGTGGTTAGAACATCCCATGGTCCGGGTCGTTTAATCCGAATACCGAACTCTCATGTGATCCTAGACTCAGTTAACTAAGGTTAACACTTCCGAGGTTAAAGGGTATCGGAGTTGAACACGCCACATAAATGAATTACTGTAAACTCATTACATGTTTAATCTTACAACGTGGCAAACATACAGAAAAACACATTGCCATACAAGCCGGTGTAATCCGGTAGGACACAGGTTGCAAGAAAACCATACCTGTCACCGGAGTCCACTTTATCGTGTCCACTTATGTTCCTCGAGCAATCCTCGAACAACTAATAACATTACATGTATTTTTATTAACATCGGGGTATCATGATTGTTTAAGGCCTAATGCTTATAACTTTTCCCCGTTAACTTAGTTATATAACTTCACTTTTAACTTGTTTTACTTTTACATTTTAATACATCTTTTCCCCCACTAAATTGTCATTATAACTCACCTAACATGTCTTAAACAACCTTATAACATCATTACTAATCAATCCCCATCATTACATATCATTTTATAACCTTAAACCATGTTTTTGGTCCGACCGACCCTACCGACCGACCTTGCACAAGGTCGGTCCATTCCAGAACACATTACCGTAAAAAATTCTACTCCGACCGACCTTGTAAGTTCGGTCACATGTTCGGTCCATTCCCGAGAGTTTCTTCCCTTTGAAAATTCAGGCCCGACCGAACTTGCCAAGTCCGGTCCTATGTTCGGTCGATTCCAGAAACTTAATTCGTACCCAAAATACAAGCCCGACCGACCTTGCAAGTCCAGTCCCCAAGGTCAGTCCATTCCAGAAACCAATTCTCGCAGGGTAAACTGGGCTCGACCGACCTTGGCAAGTTCGGTCGCAAGGTCGGTCTGCTCCAGACCCTTATTTTCCATTGTCCATTTAACTCCAAACTTCACCTCATATATCCTAATATGTCCTAACCTCATTTGGGCACTTCAAACACATCTTTAGCCATGTACTAAATTCCTTAAATCACCCACCAAAACTATCTTTATCATTCCACAAACTCCTTACAAAATCTCTTAATACTTGTACATTTTTCATTTGGTTTTCTAAGTGGTATTTCACCTATAATGACCACTATGCCAAGATGTTTCCTCTGCACCTTAGCATCATCTCTCAACATCTTTTCTTACTACTAAATCCCCTTGTCCACATTTTACCTAAACATCATTTATTCCTTGGATATCAACATTACCTAAACCTTAAACAAACTTCTCCAAGACTTTAGTACATTCTCAAAAACACATATTGAATTCCTAAAACTTCCAAGATAATACATAAATCCTTGTATCACTCTAAATCACCTTAATACATGTTTTCTTCCCTAGTAAAACATTTGTTCACCTTTAACACTTCCTAGTTCACCAAAACTTATTTAAAACACTTAGAACTTCTTACACATTTTCCAAATTTTGCCATAGCTTCTCTTGTATATTCTCACATCCAAACACTTAGGTTTTTACCTTATTCCATTCAAGAACACCTAAAATCCACCAAGAACTTTCTCACACACAAAACTTACCAAATTTACACTACATCACTATATAGTGCATAAACTTAAATTGCTTGGCACTTAGGCCCTTAAATAACATGGCTCTTAGGCCCTTAAATACATTAAACTTAAACACTGAATTTCCCACATAAATAATACCTTTGACCTGCAAATACACCCAACAATACATATGCCCTTAATAAACTCCTTGAGAGCATTTTACTAGCTCATTTGCCATTGGCTCCTTAGGTATTTTATTAAGCAAATCAAGCTCATTTTCCTAGGCATTTAAACCACATTAGGTTAACACATTTACCTCTTTTCTTTCAAGACTTCCCACTTGTTTTTCTTTGTTCTTCCTTGATAGAAAATCGGCAAGGGCTTTTATCACTTGTCAACCTTCTAATCAATACACATATAAGGGTAATGAGCATTAAGTTTAATACTCCAACTCATAGTTAAACCCTAGGTTTACATATGTGTCTTAAAACACCAAAATTTGATGATTACCTTTGGAATTCGGAAGAGAGCTTGGTTAAGTAGCAAGATAGGACTCCTCCTAGTCCTTTGAAGTTTGAATAAAGCTATGAAGAGAGCAAAGAAAAAGCACCATTGTGAGGTGAATTTTCGGACACATACAAAAATGAAGGAAACATCATTTTTCTTTGAGTTTCCTTACCTTGAAGCAAAGGAGAACAATAATATGTGAAAAGGTGAGCTCAAGCTCCATCAATGGTGAATCTCCTTGGCACCGAAATGAGGCTTTTGAAGATTTGAAAAGATAGAAGTGTAGAGCTTGCTCCAACTAGAAGAATGGTGGTCTTGAAATTGAATTTGGACCATGGAGCTAGGAGTTACAAGAGATCAAAGATAGAGTTTGGTGTGGTACTATTGCAAACCGTAGAAGAGAGCATGAAGGGAGGAAGAACCGTGTGAAATGAGAAGGAAGAAGAGAATGAGAAGGTAAGTTTGCTTTTGGAGATATTTATGTTATAAAGTAACTTTCTTCCTTTACTTACTTTTCCTTCCTTTCCTTAATTGATTCTTTTACATGTTGGTGACTCACCATAACAAAAACCGGCCCCCATTAGTAGTCTAGGGGTATGATAGTTTTGTTGACCAATTTAATTACTTATAACAACATATGTTACAAACTAGCTTATTTTAGTTACTATTCACTAAAACAAGGCACATAGATGTGAAATTTTTGATTTCCCATGATATAGACTTCCAAATGTGATACTATATAGTACACATGTTAATTAAAGAGTAATGATGGACATTTATCCATTCAAACTCATTTACAAGACAATTTTTCAAAAACGTGCTTTAGACTCCTTAAAGCACTTTTTGTGTTTTAACTTGTTTTCAAGCTTGGTTTTCTTTAGTAATTGATTTAATATGTTCATTAACATATTTATAAGGTATAGGTATGACCATTAGGTCTTATACAAATTTATCCCAAGCTTAGAGCACATTTTTGCTCATATTGACTTTAAGGTATTTTCTTGTGTTCTGTTTGGTTTAATTGTCTACCAAGGTTTCCTAGGACTTAATTTGCCTTATTTAATCATAATTGAATATTATTAAGTCTTGGTAGGCTCTTTGGGTCCTAACCAAGTTCACTCCAAGCTTAAAGCATGTTTTTGCTCAAACTGTATCTTAGTGCTTTATTGCATTTTACTATGGTTTAAATTGTTCACTGATGTTTCTAAGGCACTTTTTAGCCTTTACATACGATATTTTAATATTTAAACCACATATCAAGGTTTGGGGTATTTCAATCTACCCCCCTTAAAAGAACTTCGTCCTCGAAGTTTACACTTCCCACACATCTTGGATTAGAATACGGGGATTACTTATAGAAATAAAACTTCCATAACCAAACACACTTTACATCACAACCTCAGACTTAATGGTCCGGGTAACACATTCACATCCTTACATAACATAACATAACATAACATACTTACATGATAACCTCGGACTCAATGGTCCGGGTATCTTAACAATATTTGCACATACATAACAACCCTTAGACTCTCTGGTCTTGGGTAACATAACGACATTTAGACACATAGGTCTTGATAACATAACAGCCTTTAGACACATAGGTCTATGTAACACAACACATTTAGACTCATAGGTCTTAATAGCATACACTTTAGGAACTCAAGGTCAAAATAATATTTATTACACATACCACACAACATGTCATAGCATGTATAGCAATCAAAAATATCTTTGATGTACACTGTGATCCCGCAGAACCCGGTCACGATGGACACCTTCCGTCCCCATGCCTTTATGAGATCAAAACAATCACTTAAATTTGAAATTTTTTTTTTGTGAGGTTAAGTAAGAAAACTTTAATTATGTAAAGTATTTATCGACGCTTTATAAATACCAATCCAAAATCCTTTTTGAAAACACATACAACTCCAAGTCCAACTTATGGTCTTTACTTCTTTTCTTAGCGTGGTTATTTGTGACCACTTATAGGGAGCTTCAAGAATCATCCAACCCTAATGTGATCAGTATCAGTGTTGAACTATCCTTCCACCCCAATTTGTGTTCGGCTTCCCTTGATCGCACGCAAATCAAGTTCCACTTCCGACTACATTTTCAAGCATCAAATAAATCACTCATTTCCAAATTTCTATCTTTTAAATCATTCTAGTCATGATCATAACATCTCCAAGGGATAGAACTTTGTCTATCAGTTACTTCCATACACTTTAATGTTGTTACCTAGGGAATCTTATTCTCACTAGGTCCTATGTCGGTTTCATACCCTTTCATGAATCACTATATAATATATATATACACATATATTTTATCAAAATACAACACACAGTTTCACATTTATACACTGTCGGGGTTTTTGTTCCCCGGGAGTTTCTCTACTCCCCACACTTGTACTATCACACACCATTGTTAACAAATAAACACACTTATCACAATGGTATTCGCATCTTCTGTGCGCAGTTACCACAATTAAACCATGAATGAATGTGTATGTTTACGTAACACACACATCAATCATCAAAACAACTATTTTGTGCTATGCACAACATAAGTCATGTACACTTGTACGGTAATACACACTAAGTGGTTTTGCGCTCTACCCCCCTTAAAAGGGATTACGCCCACGTAATCAATCACTAAACATTGGCTTAAAATGTTCTGCCGTCGTGAAGTGTTTTAACTTCCACGCGGTCTATTACACAATGGATTCTGATTAGAGGATCTTAACCATATTGGCGGTTTAGTTCCTAAACCAAGAATTCTCATTGGAGTTTGTTTAAACTCTTAGTTGGATTCGATTCTGGCCTGTTAGGCTTCTAGGCGTTAATAATTAGCCATTCACTAATGTTCACCATGTACATTCAACACTTGAATCACTGGCTCACTAGTTTCTGCTGCGAAACTCTAATAACTGTAGAGCTTAATTGCTCATTTGTTATTCTTACTGTATTGTACATCCCCAATTGTCACCTTCATCTTGGTAACAATGGTTTCTCAACCGACGCGTGGTATCTCTTACCGTTAGCGAATTCGGTGAGTTATAAACTTTCTATCCACTTCCATAATAATTTACTATATATACAGCTATGTATTTCACAATGATTGACTTGTTCCCTTCCGACTTACTGTCGGTTGAGATTGAGCTACTACCTAGTGTGTAGTGCTCTCTCAGCTATTTACAACATTTGGGGTATATTCCATACCGATATTTGGCAGTTAGTGCTACTGTAGTCACTTACTGTTAATCATGTCTCCACATTTGGTTTTGTACAAGTACTCTTTCATGGTATGTCTTTGCATTTCCTATGCATCGGCCATTATAACATTATTCCTCCACAATTAACATGTTTCCAATTCCTAGCTATTCCACTAGATCATTACTGCGCAAGTGCAATACCAAAACACTCAGTCATACAGAGTGCAGAGGCGTAAACTCTTGACAGTAAATCCCTTATGTGATTCGCCATGGAATTCACACTGAGTTCCTCATCACACATGAAATACCCCGGATCTAAAAATGGCGATTAAATTACTCTAATATGATTATAAAAGGCCTAATGGTGCCTAAAGAGTATTGGTAAAAAGAATAAAACCAAAAGAAAAGAGAAAACGCTTGAAAAGCGAAAAACGCTAAAATGCGCGTTAAATGAGTATAAGAGATACATGATCTCGAGAGGGTCCGAGATGGATTCCTAAGGCTTAGTTAGGCCTAATAGTATACGGGAATGATCCCGAAGAAAACGGATCCAAATAATGGATTAAAACGATAACGGAGTTTTAAAGCACGTTTTTCGAGAAAACCCGAAAACGTGACTTTAAGTGGTCAAATGGACCCGTAAAAATTATAGTTGATTAATAACTATAATTAAGTATTAATGGAAGCTTAATAGCCATTAAAAATAAAGAAACGAGAAAAATCCGAAAAACGGGCCCGGTTAGTGAATAGTGCAAACCGGGTAAAATAACGAGCGTTTTCTGTAAGAAAACGAAAAACGCTCCAGCTCACTAATAATGTGGGACCAGTTTTATACTACACACACACACCTATACTTAAGTAATTAGCTAGCTTTTATTAAGTCACAAAAGGACAAAGTAATAAAGTAGAGGAGGGGAATAGTGAAAGAGATATAAGTAACTCTCTCACCTTCTCTCATTCTTCTCACTCACGATTATTTCTTCCCCCTCCAAGCTGAGCTTCTTCTTCCTCCTCTGTTAAATGGCGATTTCACAAGTGAGCACACAGCCCTCCTTCTTCCTCCATTAACTCACTCATCTCTTCACCAAACCTCACAAAATACTACCGTTAGATTCGTATCGACGAGGGCTACGTTTTCCACCCTTCAAAAGCTTGAAACATTCATCTTCATCTCCATGGAAGTAGGCCATTTTAGAGCTTAAAGAAGTGTTTTTGAGTCTCCAACATCTTCTTGATACTCAAAGGTAAAAAGAAAGTTACAAGCTCTTCATTTCTAGCTAACTCTTCCAATTTTGGAAAAAAATTCCCTCACGTTGAATTTTTCCCCATGTTAGCCGTGAGCATCTTGCTCTTGTGGAGGGATGGAAACTCTTCCAATGGATTGCCAAGCTGTCCATTTGGTTATTCTAAGGTAAAACCTAAGCTAAACCTTGAAAACTAGCTCCTTGGAATATATTAGGTTATGTGGAAAATATTGAAACTTACTTGTTGATGTGTGTGTGGGGATATGATTGTAGTTGGCAATCTATGCTCCTTGGTATGTTGTGAAAACAAGAAGAGAAAGAGGGAACAAGAGAAAGAAGAGGAAGAGGAGTAAAAACCGAGAATAAACAAGGTAATGGGCTTACCTTGCGTTGGTTTTATTTGCTTGGGAAAACTTATGTTGGTGTTGTATAAACAACCTTGAGCTTGAATGGGTGTAGTTGTGATACTACAATGATGGTAGTTAAATGAGAATGTTTAATGTTGTTTAAGTGTGAGAAATAAGTTGTGAACTAAGCTAGTTTATATGTGTGAACAAGGGGAATTTGAGGTGGTTTTGATGTGTAAACCAAACAGAGGAGAAGAAGTGTTTGTGAACATGTTTAGTGTGGTGAAAATGCTTAGTAAAGCAAGCAAGTGCTGTCAAATTTTACTTGGAAACCAAGGGTGATTAGGAGTGTGAAACCTAGGAAAAACTAGGCATGTTTCGAATATTAAAGTGAGTGGTAAATCACTTGGAATTTGGGAAGAGGAAGAGTAAGGTTCTTGGAGTAGAACTGAGAGGAAAATAAGGTCATTTGGGTGCTATGAATGGCATTAGTATGAGAGGTTTGAATGGTTTAAAGTAATAGCCAAAATCTATTACAATCTGTTAGAAAACAAGAGAGAAAACAAGGTTGTGAGTGTAAAAGAATCTAAGTAAAATTAACTAGATTGGTGAGTGTACTTGGTGTTTGGTTGAAAGTGGTTTAGGTGGGTAATTAGTCACTAAAACATGAAGATTTTAGTTGGTGAAGGTTGGTTAATTAATGGGCAAAGAGAGAACCTGTAACAGATGAAGAAACTGTAAAATTTACAAAATCTGTAGCAGGGTCCGGGACTTAGGTCCAGGACCAAGTCCCGGACCACCCCTGATTTTACCCCCGAGAGTGCACAACCTGCCTGGTCCGGGACTTAAGTCCATGCCCAAGTCCCGGACCACCCTTAATTTTGCGCCGAGGGTTCTTTGCTCACCTTGGTCCGGGACTTAAGTTTGGGACAAGGTCCCGGACCACCATCAGAAATTAACCCGAGAGTTTAGTAATGCTTTGGTCCGGGACTTAAGATAGGAACCAAGTCCCGGACCACCCCCAGAAACCTACAGAGAGTATTTTAAAGGTTGTAAATGATGGGGGTTTGAATGTTAATGATGTTATAAGATGTTAAGGCCTTGTTTGGTAACATGTAAAGGCCCTAAGAAGTGTAAGAAGTGTTAGAAGTGTTTGAGAAGTGAGAACTCAAATGAACAAGAGTGAAACCAAGATAACGGGATAACGGGGTAACTACGGGAATAACATTTAATTATGTTCCGTATGATCTTAGTATTAACAATAATGTTTGAAACATTATCAGATCGTGCGTGACCCGAGCATGGTGAGATGACACGGTAAAAGTAAAAACCCCGGTGAAAGGTATGATTTTCTCATGCCCCGTATGCTAACCGAGTTACTCTGATTTGTGTGTTTGTGTGCCGGCTTAATCAAGATTAAAGCATGAAAATAATCCCTTGTTTGATTATGCATGCATTGTTGTATGTTGAATGAGCTAACATACTTGTATGCCGGTGTGGTCTAACTTAGTGCATAGACCGACTCTTAGTGAGTACTGATTGACTAGAAACCCGTTGAACGGGTAGTCACATAACCAATGGTATTATGCAAACACACAAGCTATCGATTAAAGTATAACGATAACACAAACATATGAACTCCCTAAAATGCGAGGAGATGTACGGGTTGAGTATATACCCGATAACGGTTAGAGAACCTTATTGAAACAATCCACGAAATAAATATGAGTGGAGAGATAAATGACCTCCATCGAGAGGATTGAAGTTAGTCCAATAATGTAAACATATAAGAAAGGTAAAAGAGACCTAAGGGACTATGTGACTCCCTTGAGATACGGTCGACCTCTTATATGAGGATTTTACCCGGTATAAGAAAATATCCGAATGTACAAGCATATGATTGTGAGGGTAACACTTAAACCTAAGATTACCCGAATTTAAGTAAAGTTCCCAAAGTCATTAGAAACATCGAGAATGATGCTTCTAGACTAATATATATGATATTACTATAACTCCGAGAGAGGAGTGTATGGGAACGAGAGTAGTCCGAGAGTAGTCGGACCTAAGTAAAAGAGATAGGAACTAAGAGAGAGTTCCGTGAGCTAGTTGAACCTTCCCACCATGCTAGACCCAGAGTAGGGTCGAAACCGGGGAAGTAAGACTATGCTAGAGAGCCATGAGTTTTGGCTTAAGTATGTAATAAGAGTAACAAGCGTGACGTAGGAGACCTGTAGTGTCTCGAGAATCTACAAGAGCTTGAGTATGAATAACCCAAGAGTGTGGGTGAGATAATGAGTATAAATAACCCGAGAGAAAGGGGTGAGTATATGTATGAGTAACCCGAGAGAATGGGTAAGTATAAGAATGAGTAGCCCAAGAGAATGGGTGTGTATACGAATAAGTAACCCGAGAGAGCGGGTGAGGTATGAATAAGTAAACAAGGCATAGTGAGGAATAACCCTCAATGCCTAAGAGTAACCAGTTACCACTAACAACATTGTTATGTTAGTTAGGAATCGTGTTCCGTGATTGGATGTAGATTCCTTGTGTGATATACATATATATTGTATTGCCATGATGCATGTTGTTTGATTAAAATGAACTCCATGTATATCCGACCCAAAGTAGTCGGCGTACCGCGGTTAGCACGCGGTATATGCGAATTTCATGCGCAGCGTAAGCTGACCCCCTAGGGGGAACGTTTTTAGTGTGCAGGTACTTGAAGCTGACCACCGTTCGAGAGAGTAGGACGGGGACTGCTGTGAGCATGGGTAGTTAGTTGTAATTACTTATGCGTTTGAATGAGGTGTAAGTCCGAGTATGTTATCGGCATCCGTATATTGTAGACTCGGTATAGTAGAGATAGAATTGAGTATTGTATTTGTATGAAGTACTCGGTTGTTCCAGTTCATCAGACCGTTACGGTATGTAAGAAAGGCCTGGTTAGCCACATGGGTGGCTAACGGCGTTGTTTCACCCCTCGTTGTAATTAGAGTTCCGCTGCGTGAGAAGGAGTAATTAGTAACAGTTTAAGAGGTAATGACGAGATTAACGGTTGGGGTGTTACAAAAATGGTATCAGAGCGAAGTATCGCTCTGATGACTGGAAATACCGAGCTTAGGAAATACCGAGTTAGGATATAGAGACTTAGGGCTAAGGGTTGAGTGGTAGCGTGAGAGATGCGCTAGATAGGAACTTCCAGTATGATCTGGATACCTACAATACCAAACCCGCCCTCCACAACCCCCGCATTAAAAGCTTGGGAAAGAACGCCAGAGAGAGGGAAACCCAATCTGGCAGTTACTAAATATTTCAAATGAACTAGAACTGTCATGCGGTAGATCCCGAGAACCGGAAATCCCGGAGACGGATCCCGCTGGAATGACAATAACCGCACATAATGGCGAGAGATCGAGAAATCCTAATCCAAGGAGACCGAAATCTGTGGCAACTTGGGGCGACATGCTAGCAGTCGCGAGAACCTAGCTGGCGAGCAGCAAGAAGAAAGCACCAATCGTGCGACAGACGAACTTATGAAAACTAACGGGAACCGGGACACAAGTCTACGGACCGCCAAGTAAGTAATACCAACATCGGTACACTAACCGACTAAGAATCTAGTCAAGAGTAGGTACACCCACCCTACCACACCCGAAGAGGCTGCAATACCTAACGGGCACAGCTTAGACAGCTACAAGCATAACTACGGGATATACCCGAATAGGACTACAGAAGTAGTGCCTAAATGACTTTAAACCTCGGTAACCACAGTAAAGACATGGGAACGAGCAACGAGGTAGAACAAAGCACTAAGTAATTAAGGAACTCCGAGTGGAGGAGCACCTAAATGAATGACAGTCATGTCAAGAGGAATGAGAATCAGCTCCAAGGAGCAGTTATCCAACTACGGGATCAAGGAAGAGCCGACTAGGCTACCAAATACAATGTGAACAATACCGTGACCGGTATGAGTTAATCCAAAAACCGCCAGTACCGCGCACTTGCCACGGCAAGTGCAGTAATTGCGGGACCAATAAGAAGAGCTTTGACAAGCTATCAGTACTTAGCAAAGTACCAGGATGGCGAATGAAGCCAATATAGCAACTCGAACCTTAAGAATTCTGAAATGAAACCTTGAAAAGGCCTAACAGCCTAGTCACTGCATAAAGAACATACCGGCCAGCAAGAAGCTGGACTGGATAAGAATCAGCCGGCATTGAAATGCCGCAAAGAGTTTACTTTCAAAGACTCAAACTTTTCTTCAAAACATGAAATTTTCTAAAAACCCCCGAATTTTTAAAAACCAAACCAGAGAATCACGGTAAGTTATCATAAGACGATTTAAGAGGAGTTGGCGACAGAATACTTCACCTAGGCGTGACCGACACTACAAGTGTACACAAATGAGACATGGAACGACCGCACTCCGAAGGAGCTTGCGGACCTGACAGACCAATTATGAGTTAGTCAGGTAAGTGGCAACGTATCAATAAGATACTCCATGTATGTATACAAGTAGAGTACGGAACACGGGAAGTAGCCCACTCCATACTACGGACGAAAGAGCCAATTCAAACCGAGACAGTTGGACACCTCGAATGATCGAAGAACACAAAGAAGCTTGCTAAGCTAAAGGAGTCAAGAATCCAGTAGGATGATGGAGCTAAGAACATAACGTTAAGAGGTGCGAGAAGCACAGAGTATTAGGTGTAGACAATGGATATGTGACAACTGGAAGAATACTCAGTATAAACAATACGGCGAATGCCTAAATGAACTTATTGATGTACGATAAACGGGATAGAATTCCCACGTTATACCTCACTGAAGAGAATAGTGACCTGACCCAGAAGGTGTTAGAAGGTACCAAGGATCTACCCAATAATGGGAGACATTACAACCCCAAACGGGATAGTCAAGGTACATAGCCGCAAGGCGAAGTCACAACTGAACATAACCATAAGTACAAGCCAGATGTAATGGCATTACTCAGTAACACCCAGGAGCAATTCGAGAAGGGTGCCGGAGTCAACAGTACTTGAACGAAACATCGTGTTGAGAACACAAGTGTTTAAGCAAACACTCGGGTAAAACCCGAAGGGATCCCTTGTAACACGGGATACCCTAAATTGCGAAAGGGCATGAATTAATACCTAGTAAAAAAGGGCCTTCCAAGTACGGAAGAGTGGTGAGACAACCATATCAAAGAGCCCATAAATACCTCCTAACCATTTAATGGCATACGGAGAAGAAGAAACCAATATAAACAGCCGCATGGAGCATGACTCGAGGCAAGGTGGCTTGTAAGCCGATAAAACTAACTACAACTTGTAGATCTAAACGTTGTAAACCTATGCATAGAAGCATAAGAGGAACAGTGGAGAATGAACCACTACCTTAGAGTGGGGATACCACTTGTTATTATGGGGCCTATGGAGCGGCATTTGCGTGAATCCTCCAGAGAAAGGCTACCACCTAAGTATGTAATGTGAAACCGCTAGAGCGGTGTAGTAAAACTTGAGCATGTGTATATTGCCAATGAGTATATGAACAATAGTAGAGTATAAAGAGGAACCTCCATAGTAGCAATTCGAACCAAAAAGCAATCGGTTGAGTAGTAAACACTGTAAGTGTGCAATATGAACTGCAGAGCAAGCAGCGCGCAAGTGCGCAGAGAGATTTAAAGAATAACGTATTTCATTGAGCCAAGTGAATGGCAAGCCATAGTATAAATGGCGGGAGAACACCCGGGTGGAAGCTAAAGTAGTAGCGGATGCCATAGAAATGAGAGGGACCAAGGTGCGTAGTAAGCGACCATTGTAAGACTATATTCGGATAGTGATTAGAGTTGATGAAGAAATGTGGTAAAGAAGACATGATCATTCCTATCTCATGAGAGATTTACTGTCAAGGGTTTACGCTTCTGCACTCTGTATGACTGAGTGTTTTGGTATTGCACTTGTGCGGTGATGATCGAGGGGGAGAGCCAGGAAATGAGAAATGTCAACAAAGCCTGTTGAGTGAGAATTTAGAGAGATAACCGTGCGGCCATTGGCCAAAGATGCACAAAAAACGTGGGCAGTAACCCACAGGGCCCAGGATCGATATGTGGAAAAATGCAGAGTAGTATGAATGAAGAACTCTGACACAGAACCAAGAAACCAACATAATCCATGAGCCACTATTAAACGAGGGAGCACTACATGCTAAGTAGTAGCTTGACCTCAACCGACAACAAGTCGGGAAAAATAAGTGAATAATCACAAAGGTATACAGTGTTATACGAAATAGATTCCCAGAGAACTGGAGAGACAATCTAAAATTCATCGAATTCGCATACGGTAAGAGATACCAAGCGACGGTTGAAATACATTGAGAATACCAAAGAGCGAATTAAGCTCTAGTTATCAGGTCACACAGCAGAAGCTTGTGGACCGTGATTCAGGGTTAAGTATACCTATGTCATAAACCCCTTGAAGCCTTAGAGGCTAGAACCGAACCCGGTTATGAGTTAATTAACCGTACTGAAGTTAAAACACTTCATAATACTCGAATTAATGAACCAATGTTCAGTGATAACATATGGTTGGTTACGCGGGCGTAACCCCTTTTAAGGGGGGGTAGGGCGAGAAACCGCTTAGAGTATGTTTTACGTATTGGTGCGTAAACTATTATGTGCATAGCACAAAAAGAAATTGTTTTGATGATTGGAACTTATGTTACATAAACATAGGTACCCATTCATTGTGTAATAATGAGTATGGTGCATGAGAGATGCAAGTAATGAGAATGTAATATTTATGAAAAGAGGAGTAGAGAGACTCCTAGGGAATGAGAATCCCTATAGTATATGTCTAGTGAGATTAGACATGAGTTATGCTGAGTATGAATCGGCATGAAACCGATGTGTAACCTAAGAGGGAGTGAGTTCCCTAGGTGATTTTATTTGAGAATGATAGATGGAGTGAGTTCCATCCTTTGGAGTTGTTATGTGTTTTAAATTGAGCAATAATTTGACTAATGAGGCCACAAGTATGAAATGCCTAGGCAAGGTAAGTGAAACAAATAGAGAATATTGGATGACTTAAGTTCCATGATAAAAATAAGTTAAAACAGATTGTTTTATGAATATGACTAGTAAGAGTAAAAGATAGAAAACGAAAATGTTTGACTATCTGTTTGTTTGAAACTGACGTGGGAGGTGGAACTTGGTCTGCTAGCGATCAAGGGAAACCGAACACAAATTGGGGTGGAAGGATAGTTCAACACTGATCCTGATCACATCAGGGTTGGATGATTCTTGAAGCTCCCTATAAGTGGTCACAAGTAATCACGCTAAGAAAAGATACAGCTACCACAAATTTGATTTGGAGTTGTGTGATGTTTTAAAAAGAATTTTCAAACAGATTTTGAAAAAGAATTTTCTTCAAGTATGAAGATGGAAATGAAAACTGGTTTTGAAACCGCTATCACCCGCCGATGGCTGAGCCTTAAGTCTTGAGGACCGGTAGAACGGTGGGCGAGTATTAGTTTTGAAACCATTGCACCGTACGTGCGGCGGTCCTAAGTGAGTTGGGGCGGTGTGGTGTCAGTGTGTGATTTTTCCAAAGGCAGCGGGACGGGGAGAGTACCCTGAGATGTTCCTGTGTTGAGTGAGTCAACCAGAGTGCCTGAGGATATGTACATGTGTAACGTTTTGATCAGAACCGAAGGGACCGTGGGCCAGAGAGAGTAAGTGCCCAGTAGTCATGAAACGGCCGTGAACCAGAAAGAGTAAGTGTTCAACGTGACCGGTACCTGAGGGATCAGTAGTATATCACTCAACATGGATTCGAGGACTGTAGTGCCTTCTTGTCTTCGGACCGATTCCATGGAGAGAGAACAAAAAAGTATTTTTGATTGCTATACATGCTGTGATATGTGTGTGGTATGTGTAGTATGAAATGAGACTGACTTGTGGAGTCAGTAGGGTTATACATGTACTATAACCTTGGCATTGAATGCCATGAGAGTAACCACCTAGATTCACCAACTTTGAGGACAAAGTTCCTAAGGGGGGTAGATTGAAATACCCCGGATCTAAAAATGGCGATTAAATTACTCTAATATGATTATAAAAGGCCTAATGGTGCCTAAAGAGTATTGGTAAAAAGAATAAAACCAAAAGAAAAGAGAAAACGCTTGAAAAGCGAAAAACGCTAAATGCGCGTTAAATGAGTATAAGAGATACATGATCTCGAGAGGGTCCGAGATGGATTCCTAAGGCTTAGTTAGGCCTAATAAGTATACGGGAATGATACCCGAAGAAAACGGATCCAAATAATGGATTAAAACGATAACGGAGTTTTAAAGCACGTTTTTCGAGAAAACCCGAAAACGTGACTTTAAGTGGTCAAATGGACCCGTAAAAATTATAGTTGATTACATACCTATAATTAAGTATTAATGGAAGCTTAATAGCCATTAAAAATGAAGAAACGAGAAAAATCCGAACAACGGGCCCGGTTAGTGAATAGTGCCAAACCGGGTAAAATAACGAGCGTTTTCTGTAAGAAAACGAAAAACACTCCAGCTCACTAATAATGTGGGACCAGTTTTATAACTACACACACACCTATACTTAAGTAATTAGCTAGCTTTTATTAAGTCACAAAAGGACAAAGTAATAAAGTAGAGGAGGGGAATAGTGAAAGAGATATAAGTAACTCTCTCACCTTCTCTCATTCTTCTCACTCACGATTATTTCTTCCCCCTCCAAGCTGAGCTTCTTCTTCCTCCTCTGTTAAATGGCGATTTCACAAGTGAGCACACAGCCCTCCTTCTTCCTCCATTAACTCACTCATCTCTTCACCAAACCTCACAAAAATACTACCGTTAGATTCGTATCGACGAGGGCTACGTTTTCCACCCTTCAAAAGCTTGAAACATTCATCTTCATCTCCATGGAAGTAGGCCATTTTAGAGCTTAAAGAAGTGTTTTTGAGTCTCCAACATCTTCTTGATACTCAAAGGTAAAAAGAAAGTTACAAGCTCTTCATTTCTAGCTAACTCTTCCAATTTTGGAAAAAAATTCCCTCATGTTGAATTTTTCCCCATGTTAGCCGTGAGCATCGTGCTCTTGTGGAGGGATGGAAACTCTTCCAATGGATTGCCAAGCTGTCCATTTGGTTATTCTAAGGTAAAACCTAAGCTAAACCTTGAAAACTAGCTCCTTGGAATATATTAGGTTATGTGGAAAATATTGAAACTTACTTGTTGATGTGTGTGTGGGGATATGATTGTAGTTGGCAATCTATGCTCCTTGGTATGTTGTGAAAACAAGAAGAGAAAGAGGGAACAAGAGAAAGAAGAGGAAGAGGAGTAAAAACCGAGAATAAACAAGGTAATGGGCTTACCTTGCGTTGGTTTTATTTGCTTGGGAAAACTTATGTTGGTGTTGTATAAACAACCTTGAGCTTGAATGGGTGTAGTTGTGATACTACAATGATGGTAGTTAAATGAGAATGTTTAATGTTGTTTAAGTGTGAGAAATAAGTTGTGAACTAAGCTAGTTTATATGTGTGAACAAGGGGAATTTGAGGTGGTTTTGATGTGTAAACCAAACAGAGGAGAAGAAGTGTTTGTGAACATGTTTAGTGTGGTGAAAATGCTTAGTAAAGCAAGCAAGTGCTGTCAAATTTTACTTGGAAACCAAGGGTGATTAGGAGTGTGAAACCTAGGAAAAACTAGGCATGTTTCGAATATTAAAGTGAGTGGTAAATCACTTGGAATTTGGGAAGAGGAAGAGTAAGGTTCTTGGATAGAACTGAGAGGAAAATAAGGTCATTTGGGTGCTATGAATGGCATTAGTATGAGAGGTTTGAATGGTTTAAAGTAATAGCCAAAATCTGTTACAATCTGTTAGAAAACAAGAGAGAAAACAAGGTTGTGAGTGTAAAAGAATCTAAGTAAAATTAACTAGATTGGTGAGTGTACTTGGTGTTTTGTTGAAAGTGGTTTAGGTGGGTAATTAGTCACTAAAACATGAAGATTTTAGTTGGTGAAGGTTGGTTAATTAATGGGCAAAGAGAGAACCTGTAACAGATGAAGAAACTGTAAAATTTACAAAATCTGTAGCAGGGTCCGGGACTTAGGTCCAGGACCAAGTCCCGGACCACCCCTGATTTTACCCCCGAGAGTGCACAACCTGCCTGGTCCGGGACTTAAGTCCATGCCCAAGTCCCGGACCACCCTTAATTTTGCGCCGAGGGTTCTTTGCTCACCTTGGTCCGGGACTTAAGTTTGGGACAAGGTCCCGGACCACCATCAGAAATTAACCCGAGAGTTTAGTAATGCTTTGGTCCAGGACTTAAGATAGGAACCAAGTCCCGGACCACCCCCAGAAACCTACAGAGAGTATTTTAAAGGTTGTAAATGATGGGGGTTTGAATGTTAATGATGTTATAAGATGTTAAGGCCGTGTTTGGTAACATGTAAAGGCCTTAAGAAGTGTAAGATAGTGTTAGAAGTGTTTGAGAAGTGAGAACTCAAATGAACAAGAGTGAAACCAAGATAACGGGATAACGGGGTAACTACGGGAATAACATTTAATTATGTTCCGTATGATCTTAGTATTAACAATAATGTTTGAAACATTATCAGAGAACCGTGTGTGACCCGAGCTTGGTGAGATGACACGGTAAAAGTAAAAACCCCGGTGAAAGGTATGATTTTCTCATGCCCCGTATGCTAACCGAGTTACTCTGATTTGTGTGTTTGTGTGCCGGCTTAATCAAGATTAAAGCATGAAAATAATCCCTTGTTTGATTATGCATGCATTGTTGTATGTTGAATGAGCTAACATACTTGTATGCCGGTGTGGTCTAACTTAGTGCATAGACCGACTCTTAGTGAGTACTGATTGACTAGAAACCCGTTGAACGGGTAGTCACATAACCAATGGTATTATGCAAACACACACAAGCTATCGATTAAAGTATAACGATAACACAAACTTATGAACTCCCTAAAATGCGAGGAGAGGTACGGGTTGAGTATATACCCGATAACGGTTAAAGAACCTTATTGAAACAATCCACGAAATAAATATGAGTGGAGAGATAAATGACCTCCATCGAGAGGATTGAAGTTAGTCCAATAATGTAAACATATAAGAAAGGTAAAAGAGACCTAAGGGACTATGTGACTCCCTTGAGATACGGTTGACCTCTTATATGAGGATTTTACCCGGTATAAGAAAATATCCGAAAGTACAAGCATATGATTGTGAGGGTAACACTTAAACCTAAGATTACCCGAATTTAAGTAAAGTTCCCAAAGTCATTAGAGACATCGAGAATGATGCTTCTAGACTAATATATATGATATTACTATAACTCCGAGAGAGGAGTGTATGGGAACGAGAGTAGTCCGAGAGTAGTCGGACCTAAGTAAAAGAGATAGGAACTAAGAGAGAGTTCCGTGAGCTAGTTGAACCTTCCCACCATGCTAGACCCAGAGTAGGGTCGAAACCGGGGAAGTAAGACTATGCTAGAGAGCCATGAGTTTTGGCTTAAGTATGTAATAAGAGTAACAAGCGTGACGTAGGAGACCTGTAGTGTCTCGAGAATCTACAAGAGCTTGAGTATGAATAACCCAAGAGTGTGGGTGAGATAATGAGTATAAATAACCCGAGAGAAAGGGGTGAGTATATGTATGAGTAACCCAAGAGAATGGGTAGGTATAAGAATGAGTAGCCCAAGAGAATGGGTGTGTATACGAATAAGTAACCCGAGAGAGCGGGTGAGGTATTGAATAAGTAAACAAGGCATAGTGAGGAATAACCCTCGATGCCTAAGAGTAACCAGTTACCACTAACAACATTGTTATGTTAGTTAGGAATCGTGTTCCGTGACTGGATGTAGATTCCTTGTGTGATATACATATATATTGTATTGCCATGATGCATGTTGTTTGATTAAAATGAACTCCATGTATATCCGACCCAAAGTAGTCGGCGTACCGCGGTTAGCACGCGGTATATGCGAATTTCATGCGCAGCGTAAGCTGACCCCCTAGGGGGAACGTTTTTAGTGTGCAGGTACTTGAAGCTGACCACCGTTCGAGAGAGTAGGACGGGGACTGCTGTGAGCATGGGTAGTTAGTTTGTAATTACTTATGCGTTTGAATGAGGTGTAAGTCCGAGTATGTTATCGGCATCCGTATATTGTAGACTCGGTATAGTAGAGATATGAATTGAGTATTGTATTTGTATGAAGTACTCGGTTGTTCCAGTTCATCAGACCGTTACGGTATGTAAGAAAGGCCTGGTTAGCCACATGGGTGGCTAACGGCGTTGTTCCACCCCTCGTTGTAATTAGAGTTCCGCTGCGTGAGAAGGAGTAATTAGTAACAGTTTAAGAGGTAATGATGAGATTAACGGTTGGGGTGTTACAATACAGTACCTACCACTGGCTTATTGCCCAGTCTGTTTAACATCGCTTATCTTGCATCTCTACTAAGTTTAACTCATAACTGGTCTTATCTGCCACATTATTACTCAATAACATTGATACAACGGTCGCCCGCTGCGAACCGTGCTCTTACTCATTGCATAACAATAACTTACATGGTATTTACTGGCACATTAACTTCCACGCCTATACTTATATTATTCACATTATGGTTCGTCATTCATTTGGATGACTACCGAATGCTCCTTGAGCGTTGCTCACTCGAGTCTCAAACCGACGTTATTTAGCTCGGTGCTTCACTTTATACACACATACTACTAAACAAACTGCTCTCAAATAATAATAGCATCGTCCATCCTTAACATATTTCTTGAACTTGATTCACATAACTACCGCTCCTGCGGTCTCAGAATATCGAGAGGTATCCCCACTCTTAATGCAGTGGTTCGTTTACCACTCTATTCACTTATACAACATAAACTTCTGCAATCAATCTAATTTATATAACATATCTTGCTTATGGCTTATAAGCCTTATTTGCCTTGAGCTGCTCTCATTATAGGCTGTCCACACACCTGTACTTCTTTGTACAACATTACATAGTTTGGATGTCATATTGAGCTCCATGACAAGGTCGTTGCATTCCATTACCTTTCATGGGATGCCCCTAAGGATTGTCAGTCCGTCTCCTGACAACTTATATCTAAACTGGGTGTTAGTTTCAACCCTTGTGTTTCTGTCACGTTATTTCGTGCAACAATTTTTGATGCGAACACCCTTTAAGGATTGCTCCTGGGTGTTGCTAAGTCATGCCATTACATCTGGTTCGCACTTATTGGTATATTCAGTTAGCCACGCCGTTTGCGTTCTTAACTGGCTTATTATCCTCTTCTGTGAAGATCAACATTTCCTAGTAGTGTAGGTACTCATTCTGGGAGTTTCCTCCCGTTCATTGCACACTAATGTGTCCACATTAGGCATCTGCCTTGCCATGTACAGGCTGGGTCTTCGTTCAAGCTATCATGTTTACCCCTCGGAATTCTTAAGACATGTGTGATGTCTTTACACAACAGTTAGTGCACTTCGTATTCCCTGACTCTTAAACATTTCCTTGAAAGGAATTCACTAATTCTTTTAGTCTCATTAACTTGACTTGTTCCTTTACTTCAACCATTCATGGTAATCCTTTGCTCTTGATTGACTTACACTGCTGACCGTAGTACGGAGTCGACTACTTCCCGTGTTCCGGACTCTACTTCTATACATATGTGGGGTACCCTAATGATACATTACTACTTACCCAACTAACCCATAAGTAGCTCTGTCAGGCCCACAAGCTCCTATCGGAGTGCGGTCGTCCCACATTACAGTTGGTACACTCGTAGTGTCTGTCACACGCCTAGGTGAAGTATTCTGTTGTCAACTCCCGTATATTGTCCCATGACAATATGCATTCCGTGCTTCCCGAACTTAATCGAGGGAAAGTTTATCCACTGTTGTATCTTTATCAACTGCCCTTGGTTTTGCTGGTTTGGTTTAGAAGAAGGTTAGAAAGAAGTATTGGTTTGAAAGAAAATCTGGTTTTGAAAAGGAAAGAGTTTGAATAAATCTGGGTTTGAAAGAAAATTTTCATGGTCTCACAACATCTTCTTACCTTAACCAAGTCTAGCTTCTTACTGACTGGTGTACTTACAATTACAGAGGTTAGGCTAACAGGCCCTTCCACTGTTATGATGATCTCACCTAACTTCATGGTACTTTACTAAGTACTTGTAGTGGTTATAAATTTCCCGAACAGCCCTGTTATAGCAGCACTTGCTATAGCAAGTGCGCCATGCTAACTGGCTATCGGTTAAGCACACATACTGGTTGCGGTATTGTTCTTACTCGCACTATTATCAGTGGCCTCGTTGGCCCTCACTTGATCTTACAGTCTCGACAATAACCCTCTGGGTAACTTCTCACTGTATTCACATAATAATTATCAACTGAGGTGTCTCCCATTCTTGGAGTCCCCTTTCTTTTTGTATTGTTTCTTCTTCGTAGCCCGTTCCACGCATTGTCGTGGGTACTGAGACTTGTCTCAGGTTGGGCACCACGTTGTAGTTCCTTATTGGTTGGTATACCGTTGGTGTATCATTTAACAACTGTGGTTCCGTAGACACTTGTCTCGGGTTCCATTAATCCACTTCTTGCCTGTTGCACGGTTGGTGCGTTCCAAGCTGGTTATCCTTGACTGCTCGGCATGTCGACCCAGGTTGCCGGAAATTCTATTCTCTTAAACACAAAATTCCTCATTCTTCGCTATTTAATGCGGTCAACATTGTCCAGATGGAAACCGTCTCCGGGATTCCCAGTTTTCGGGATCTACTGTATGACAGGTTCTCCCGTACTCTAAAGGTATTTAATAACAGCCAGATCGGGTATTCCCGAGTAAGAGTGGACTTCCATCTCTCTGGCGTTGTTTCCCAAGTTATATAACAGGGATTGTGGAGGGCGGGAAGGATATAGTAGGTTTCCAGTACACGCTGGTAATTCCAAACTGGCGTATCTCTCACGCTATCACTCAACCCTTAACCCAAGGTACTAAAATCCTAACTCGGTACTTCCTAAGCTCGGTAATTCAGTCATCAGAGTGATACTTCGCTCTGATACCACTTTTTGTCACACCCCATCCAACAACAAACACATAACAACATCCTGCAGCGGAAAATATACTACTTCACATTACTTAACTCGATGGTGTTACACGCCGTTAACCACCCACGTGGCTAACAAGGCTATTACATAAACAATGTACCGGTCTGATGGACTAGATTCCCGAGCGTCTACACATCACTATCCCTTTCCATTAACAACAACATACACATACCTTCCAACTGTACCGAGTATTTACAAACTGATGCCGATAACAATTTCGGTCTTACTACACCTACCGTATATATATACAACTTAAATGATTACCCATGTACAACGACTACCCCGTCCTACTCTCGAACGGCTCCCAGCTCCTTGTACCTGAAATAGGAAAAGAAGAGAAAGGGTGGCCCCCAAGGGGCTCAGCACCTTTGCTGGTATGGTAATCCCGCAGCCCACATGCTACCGGGCCACGCACAACTAATTGTCATCTTAGCATGCGGTTGATTATATTTAAAACATGCATGCAACTGTAACACACAACACATGATATTTCGCCTCAATGGGCTCAACAAACGGATAGTACATCCTTACTTAAGAAGTCACTCGTGGTATTCATTATCCCTAGAGTGTTTCTCCTCTAATGGAGCTACTTCCTTAATAGACGTCACTTACCCATTAATCGGGTTATCCTAAATGCCTCTTATCACAAACTGGGATTCATATCCATGATCCACATACTCCACATTTTGCAACATATAACATGCATCACATAACAACACATAACATCACTTTTACATTTCAACGTGCACATAATAACATCGCAATAGAAATTGCATTACAACAACATCACATAACATAACGGGAACGGTCCTCTTAGGAACCGACCCAAACATTGTTAATTCACTGGTGAGCCTAGAGAATGATGTCACCCTCATGATAAGCTCGTTATACAACAACAACAACACTCATTACCGTCCTAATAGTCGGACGAGTAACTTAAGTTAAGATGGTTCGGGTTTGGTGGCCCGAACACACCACACAAACACATGTTCCCCCTAAACCGATCATAAGTCAGAATAGCTAAGCTTTGGAGTAAGCTAATGGGAGATCATAACCCATGAGGGAAACAACCATAACAGAGAGAAGGGTAAGGCTAAGAAGGATACCCACTCCCAAACATCGTGCGACCGGCCAAACTGGATTCCTCACCACTGTTAGTACATACTTACTTTTAGATATTAGTTAGAACCCCACTATGGAGTCTATCACATCTACACACCATACCGTATTACAACTGGGTTAAACACACAAGGGAGATCCCTTCATTCACATACACATATCACACAATTAACACACGCATAGCCGTGGTTAGAACGTCCCATGGTCCGGGTCGTTTAATCCGAATACCGAACTCTCATGTGATCCTAGACTCAGTTAACTAAGGTTAACACTTCCGAGGTTAAAGGGTATCGGAGTTGAACACGCCACATAAATGAATTACTGTAAAACTCATTACATGTTTAATCTTACAACGTGGCAACATACAGAAAAACACATTGGCATACAAGCCGGTGTAATCCGGTAGGACACAGGTTGCAAGAAAACCATACCTGTCACCGGAGTCCACTTTATCGTGTCCACTTATGTACCTCGAGCAATCCTCGAACAACTGATAACATTACATGTATTTTTATTAACATCGGGGTATCATATTGTTTAAGGTCTAATGCTTATAAACTTTTCCCCGTTAACTTAGTTATATAACTTCACTTTTAACTTGTTTTACTTTTAATTTTATACATCTTTCCCCCACTAATTGTCATTATAACTCACCTAACATGTCTTAAACAACCTTATAACATCATTACTAATCAATCCCATCATTACATATCATTTATAACAAACCATGTTTTTGGTCCGACCGACCCTACCGACCGACCTTGCACAAGGTCGGTCCATTCCAGAACACATTACCGTCAAAAATTCTACTCCGACCGACCTTGTAAGTTCGGTCGCATGTTCGGTCCATTCCCGAGAGTTTCTTCCCTTTGAAAATTCAGGCCCGACCGAACTTGCCAAGTCCGGTCCCCAAGGTCGGTCCATTCCAGAAACTAATTCTCGCAGGGTAAACTGGGCTCGACCGACCTTGGCAAGTTCGGTCGCAAGGTCGGTCTGCTCCAGACCCTTATTTTCCATTGCCCATTTAACTCCAAACTTCACCTCATATATCCTAATATGTCCTAACCTCATTTGGGCACTTCAAACACATCTTTAGCCATGTACTAAATTCCTTAAATCACCCACCAAAACTATCTTTATCATTCCACAAACTCCTTACAAAATCTCTTAATACTTGTACATTTTTCATTTGGTTTTCTAAGTGGTATTTCACCTATAATGACCACTATGCCAAGATGTTTCCTCTGCACCTTAGCATCATCTCTCAACATCTTTTTCTACTACTAAATCCCCTTGTCCACATTTTACCTAAACATCATTTATTCCTTGGATATCAACATTACCTAAACCTTAAAAACAAACTTCTCCAAGACTTTAGTACATTCTCAAAAACACATATTGAATTCCTAAAACTTCCAAGATAATACCTAAATCCTTGTATCACTCTAAATCACCTTAATACATGTTTTCTTCCCTAGTAAAACATTTGTTCACCTTTAACACTTCCTAGTTCACCAAAACATATTTAAAAACTTAGAACTTCTTACACATTTTCCAAATTTTGCCATAGCTTCTCTTGATATTCACATCCAAACACTTAGGATTTACCTTATTCCATTCAAGAACACCTAAAATCCACCAAGAACTTTCTCACACACAAACTTACCAAATTTACACTACATCACTATATAGTGCATAAACTTAAATTGCTTGGCACTTAGGCCCTTAAATAACATGGCTCTTAGGCCCTTAAATACATTAAACTTAAACACTGAATTTCCCACACAAATAATACCTTTGACCTGAAATACACCCAACAATACATATGCCCTTAATAAACTCCTTGAGAGCATTTTACTAGCTCATTTGCCATTGGCTCCTTAGGTATTTTATTAAGCAAATCAAGCTCATTTTCCTAGGCATTTAAACCACATTAGGTTAACACATTTACCTCTTTTCTTTCAAGACTTCCCACTTGTTTTTCTTTGTTCTTCCTTGATAGAAAATCGGCAAGGGCTTTTATCACTTGTCAACCTTCTAATAATACACATATAAGGGTAATGAGCATTAAGTTTAATACTCCAACTCATAGTTAAACCCTAGGTTTACATATGTGTCTTAAAACACCAAAATTGGATGATTACCTTTGGAATTCGGAAGAGAGCTTGGTTAAGTAGCAAGATAGGACTCCTCCTAGTCCTTTGAAGTTTGAATAAAGCTATGAAGAGAGCAAAGAAAAAGCACCATTGTGAGGTGAATTTTCGGACACATACAAAAATGAAGGAAACATCATTTTCTTTGAGTTTCCTTACCTTGAAGCAAAGGAGAACAATAATATGTGAAAAGGTGAGCTCAAGCTCCATCAATGGTGAATCTCCTTGGCACCGAAATGAGGCTTTTGAAGATTTGAAAAGATAGAAGTGTAGAGCTTGCTCCAACTAGAAGAATGGTGGTCTTGAAATTGAATTTGGACCATGGAGCTAGGAGTTACAAGAGATCAAAGATAGAGTTTGGTGTGGTACTATTGCAAACCGTAGAAGAGAGCATGAAGGGAGGAAGAACCGTGTGAAATGAGAAGGAAGAAGAGAATGAGAAGGTATGTTTGCTTTTGGAGATATTTATGTTATAAAGTAACTTTCTCCCTTTACTTACTTTTCCTTCCTTTCCTTAATTGATTTCTTTTACATGTTGGTGACTCACCATAACAAAAACCGGCCCCCATTGGTAGTCTAGGGGTATGATAGTCTTTGTTGACCAATTTAATTACTTATAACAACATATGTTACAAACTAGCTTATTTTAGTTACTATTCACTAAAACAAGGCACATAGATGTGAAATTTTTGATTTCCCATTGATATAGACTTCCAAATGTGATAATATATAGTACACATGTTAATTAAAGAGTAATGATGGACATTTAGCCATTCAAAACTCATTTACAAGACAATTTTTCAAAAACGTGCTTTAAGACTCCTTAAAGCACTTTTGTGTTTTAACTTGTTTTCAAGCTTGGTTTTCTTTAGTAATTGATTTAATATGTTCATTAACATATTTATAAGGTATAGGTATGACCATTAGGTCTTAAACAAATTTATCCCAAGCTTAGAGCACATTTTTGCTCATATTGACTTTAAGGTATTTTCTTGTGTTCTGTTTGGTTTAATTGTCTACCAAGGTTTCCTAAGGACTTAATTTGCCTTATTTAATCATAATTGAATATTATTAAGTCTTGGTAGGCTTTTTGGGTCCTAACCAAGTTCACTCCAAGCTTAAAGCATGTTTTTGCTCAAACTGTATCTTAGTGCTTTATTGCATTTTACTATGGTTTAAATTGTTCACTGATGTTTCTAAGGCACTTTTTAGCCTTTACATACCATAGTTTAATATTTAAACCACATATCAAGGTTTGGGGTATTTCATAAACTATTAAACCTTGAGCAACTTTGAGGGCAAAGTTTCTTAAGGGGGGTAGATTGAAATACCCCGTAATTAAAAATAGTGATTAATTAGGCTAATAAGTAATTTAGAAGCTTAATTAAGTGTAAATAATCATGAGGGAACAAATCCCGAAGAAAACGGATCCTTAAAACGGATTAAAAACACTAACGAACCTTAAAGCACGTTTTTCGAGGTAACCGGGAAAACGTGACTTTAAGCGGGTCAAATAGACTCGTAATAATCTTGGTCAACTAAATAATCATTAATAAATATTAGTGAAGCTTTAGAACCTATAAAATCAATAAAACGGGAAATTAGTAATAACTGTCAAAAACGGGAAGTTGTGGGGTAGAAACATAAATAACTAAAACTAGTGTGTCCAATATTACAAATAAAATTTTAAAACCCACATGGGCTGTGTGTGTGTCACGATTTTTGCTCTCTCACACACACTCTCTATTCTCTTTTATTTAAAAAATACAAAAAGAATTAAAAAGCAAAAAGTAACCTAACTTTTACTACCTCACACTCTCAAACTCTCTCTCTCCTCTACTCATTCTCCTCTCTCACGTGTACACACCCATCTCCCTCCTCTCTGATTTCTTTCCTTCTCCAACCGACATTCATGGAGATTTGAGAGAACCCACACAAAACACTACTTCTCTCCTCTTGTTACTCCCTCAAATCTCCTCCAAAAATTACAAAACTTGCACCATTGGAATCCTCTCATTAAGGAGAGTATTTCCCTCTTTCCAAAAGTCGAAAACAAGAACTTTCACCTCCATAGGTATTCTTGTTTTGGAGCTTCAAGACCACCATTAGAAGGCCCTCCTTCTCCTCTTTGGTTTAAGGTAAAAAGAAATCCAAACCACTCCCTTTTCTTGCTCTCATTTGCAAAATAAAGATTTCAAGTTTTGAACTCCTTGCTCCTTTTGTACCCAGCCGATTTTGGCTTCTTTGAAGGAGTAGAAACATTATTCTTAAGCTCCTCTAAGCTTCATCTACTCCCTTGGAAGGTAATATATTCCTAAACCCTATAACTTTCATTAAAAGCTTAAATAATGATTAGGGTTAATTTCTAGTATTGAAGTATGTATATGAATGGTTGTAGTGTTAGAGAATTTGTGTTGCTAAAACCGGTGGAAAGAGGAAAGGAAGAAGAAGGAAGAAACAAGAAGGAGAAAGAGAAAACTAGAAGAGAAACAAGGTAAATTATGCTCTTTGGTGTAGCCTTGTATATATATGTATGTAACAGATTTTTAGAAATTAAAATGGGTATTGTAAGAGGGTGATGTATTGGTAGTGAAATGGGTAGGAGGAAATAAATGTTTTAAACCTTTAAAAGACATGTAAAACTTGTTGAAACCTAAACGGGAATTGAATGTAATGCAGAAATTTTTAAGAGTGTTTTAGTGTTGTTATGGGTGTATGAGAGTTTGTGTATTGTTGTTGTGTATAAACAGGTGAGATGATGATAATGTGTGTATAAATTATGTGGTGAGAGTATAAAAATATAGGGGAGACTATGGCGAAATTTACCTAAGAATAGAACACTTAGTGAACTAGAAACTAGGTGGAAGATTTATGTTGTAACAAGATTTTAATTGAGTTAGTTTAGTGGGTAAATTGAGAGAGGTAGATAATGTATTGTAATGCATTAGAAGTGTTAGAAATGACATTACAAGAGGGAGTTATAGATGGAGAGAGTTGGAATAGAAATCTGTAGCAAAATGCAACTAGAGAAGAACTAGGTGAGTGTTGAAATAGAATTTGGGAAGAACAAGAGTATAAGTTAGTATGGAAATGAGTAATGGATTAATGGATGAACTAGGGTGTATTAGGAGGTGTAATTGGTGCTAAAACATGTGGGAATAAGTGTAGGGACAATGGGGAAGTAATGGGTAAAAGATAGAACTGAAAACAGATTTTCAAACTGAAGTACTGGGCCGGACCGGACTTGCGACCAGACTTGCAAGTTCGGTCGAGCCCAGAATCACAAAGACGGGAGCCTTCTGGAATGGACCGAACTTGCGACCAGACTTGCAAGTTTGGTCGGACCAAAAAAATTTCCCGTCTGTAGCCTTCTGGAATGGACCGAACATGCGACCGGACTTGCAAGTTCGGTCGAACCAGAAAACTGTCCCGTCTGTAACCTTCGGGAATGGACCGAACTTGCGACCGGACTTGCAAGTTCGGCTGGGCCAGAAAAATTCCCGTAATGAAAGCTACTGGAATGGACCGAACTTGCGTCCGGACTTGTAAGTCCAGTCGAGTCAAAAAAAAAGAAATTTAAATTAAATAATAATAGCATACACATATATATATATATATATATATATATATATATATATATGTATACCCACATATATCAATGTACCAATGTTAAGGAAATAAACTTAAAGTAAAGGAGAGTAAGTAAGTAATGTGTAAGTGTAAGAATGGAAAGGACTTAGTAAGTATGACTTAGGAAACGTAAGAGTAATCGAATTAAGTTAATGATAGTTAAATTAATCACCCGAACATATGTATGTTATAGGACTTGATTTGTGAGCACCGAAGGAACGTTGGGATACAAGTACAACGGTGAACGGTATGAATTCCTCATGCCCCGTATGCTATCTTGGTTACTCTGATTTGTGTGTTGTGTGCTAATTGATCACCAAATAAGATAAATGCATGAATCGGAGTTACTATGCATACTTGTGATTATGTAGTGTTGTATGTTGTGAATATTTTTCTTAAATCTTAGTTTGTATAATTCATGAAATGTATGGATGAATATGAATGCGTGTATGTATGTTGTATTGTACTGTGACCGATTGTGATTGTGCTTGGACTTCTAACTTATTCCTAACAAGCTAACCAATCTAACTTAAATTGGTAATTAAATTGGAATGAGTAGAAGTCCGATATAGTTTCGGCCACATGTGAGGATGCGGAGTCACGAGAGGTTGGCTCCAATTCCTGACTCTTAAACTGGTCCGCGGCCCAAATCCCTTAAGTGGTTAGCATCCCGGATTGGTGAGTCAAGTAAATCCCGGTGGTGGGACGGTGTAGTCCCCGGGCCGGAGGTCATACCGACTTAACTTGAGTATGAGTAAGTAAGTAAGAATGAGTAAGTAAAGTAAATGGTAGTAAGTAAGTAAAGTAAGAGTAAGTAACATGTAATGAGTAAAAGAGTAATAAGCATTCCGATTAACCCGGATGCGTAATTTGGCTAACACGGTGAAGGTAAGTAAGTGTGTGTGCCACTGTATTGCTATCTTGAATTGTGTAATGTATTGTATATGCATGTATGTTGTATGTAAAGCATGTATGTATGAAATTAACGAATCACATGTTTAGTGGACGTCAAATAGTCGGCGTGCCCTAGCTAGCACGCGGTATATACGGAGTTCATGCGCAGCTTTTGCTAAGCCCCTTGGGGCGATGTTTTTACTACACGCAGGTACAAGAGAAGGATGAAGTCGGTGAAGAGACGTAGCTTAATTTCTTTGTCTTCTTTTTGTCTGTAAACATTGAATTATGAATGGTGTACTAAGTAGTACACGGCTTTAGCTTTTGATAGCCGGTGTACCATGGGGTACACTTTTTTTGGATATAGAAAAGATGGCGAATTGGTATAGATGAGTAGCTTGTAGAAAACTCATTCTTTTGGTAACTTCGAAATGTTGTAATCGAATATACTTTGAAATACTCGGTGATCCAGGATTGTAAGTATGTTATGCTTTTGGAATGGGTAAGTAATTGTAGTAGCTCGGTATACTTTGATCATCAGACCGTTACTATAAGTAAGGTAAGCCTAGCTAGCCGTATGGGCGGTTAGCGGCGTTGTACCACCCACCGTAGTAAGTAGGAGTATTCCGCTGCGAACTGATAGAATTAAGGGATGATTGGATGGTAAGCACAGGATTAACGGTAGGGTTGTTACAAGAGGTGCAATGCAATCACTCCCTGCTTACCTAAAATTTCTCTTCTGCTGCTAATTTAAAAATTCATTATGTATTGGCTGCGCATGGCATGAATGCTGCTGGTTGGCACATATTGACCTATGATCTATAGGGCAGTTTTATGTTGTTTAGCTTTGTAACACCTATTTTGGAAACCTTGTTTGAACTTTCAAAGATTATTTCAAAGATTCCTTTTGCTATAAATCTTCGCTTCATTATAACATTAGTTTGAACCTCGTTGAGTCATGAGAAGTTTATTCCAAACTTTCTTACATTGCTTAGAAACAGCAATTTCCTATTTTCCTGGCTAAATCTATCAGTTTTTTACAAAACATCTTCAGAAAATACTACTGCGGCATCATTCAACTAACTTCTCCAGTGAAATCTTTTACTTTGCTTTATTTTTGTTATAACATGATAGCTACCTATACGAGCTGGACTGCTAAAAAAGATTGGCATCTATGCAAAATTCCCTTTTTTGCTCTTCATCTATTTAGTTTCTACGACAAGAGTGTGTCGAGTTAATAAGAAAAAGGAATTCACAGTTTGACTGCTTCCTACCAACTGGTTTAGTTTTTACCAAACGATTGTACATAAAACTGATTGAGCAATATGCCTTATAGAACTGTCTACTTTGTACTTCCCTTTGGAAGTAGCTTTTGCCAAATAAATAACAATTCCTCACATCAGTTGAGCCATTGTTTGTTTCTTCATCAACAAGAAGTTTAAACTTAATCTGATTTAAGATTTATGCTCTAAGTAAAATTGCCATAGCATTTTCTCTGGCCAGTTCCATACTTCACTATATGATAAAACACTTTGCCTCTGTCTTCATTCACTGCTGCTGCAATGTGTACACTTTGGTAGCAGTATCCAAGTTTTGAGGTTATTTCTCGAACATAAAAGTTTTATTGCTGTATTGCAAAGCTATTATCAGTGATGCGAAACCAGAAATATTTGTATAATTAACTTTTTCGGACAATCTTGTTTTGCCTTTTCAATAAAATTGGGGCTGCATGTGTTTTAATCTGAAAGATGGTAGAAATTCTGTGAAGAATGTACTATTGGGAACTGAATCTGTATCTACTGCTGCCTATACCGCTATTGTTAGCCAACTCAAATTCTGGTTATATACTTGCTGCTGTGACTCATGAATGGTTGCTCTTTTGCCAATCAATTAAACCTGTTTTCAGTGATGCAAAACCAGAAGTATTTGGTAGCAAGCTAAGATCTTAAATAAGGAAGTTTCTGTTTTCAAAACTGACCCCCGCTTAATCATTTTCCCTTTCTCTGGATTCAGAAATATGTGAAAATTAGGAGTTTTATTACTTCAATTCTTATAACTCATCTTGACAGCAGTTTCTCATCAAGGAATTAAATTTAAATTTCATAAGATGCCTAAGCATCCCTACGAATTGTTTTAACAGTTATAAACATTAGTAGTCATACTCGCTCAGGTCTGCTTAGTGCTCAACCCCTTACTGTTTTTGTCACTCATTTTGGATACTTCTCCAGCTGTATTCAGTAACAAAAATTTACCACTAATTTATGAAGAAATGTTTTCTACTGAACTCTGATAGTTACTAATGGTATGCTTGTTTTTAACAGCCAAACCTTGGTTTTTTTTGTTTATGAGTAACCAGCAGCGAAAAATAGAAAAAGCAAGCTACATTGCATAGTCTGTTTGAAATTTTTTGGTATTGAGAACCTGATTGTGTGTCTGGTTGTGTCCTTGTTATGATCAGAAATAATCAAGTTACTTTTGTAGTCACATTACCTGGTCAATGAAGTACCACTACTTAGCAGTCTTTAAGTATTATAAAATAACTATCATACCTTATATGAGTAAAACCACTCAAAGTTACATTTCATATTGTGCCCGAGCAATGATAAAACGATGTGAGCCTCTTATTATATTTATCTCCCATCTCCTAGATGGTTTCTTCTTAAACTATGTTCAGTTGCAAATTTTACCACCAATTATTGTAATTTTTGGCTGTGTTCAAATTTTGTCTTTGTTATTTCAGAACTTTAAGCTTTCAGCTTCATAATTCCGCAATTCAGATCCGTGTTTAAAGTGCACCTTTTTCCGTACAAAAATCTGAGCGTGTGATTAGTCTGATCGAATGGTTCAACTCTATCATTTATGAATTATGATCATTCTTAATTTTCTTCTGCTAACTTTTTACTGTGGTCTTAATCGATAAACTGTTGAGCAAAGAATTGCATTCTACTTATGTCACCCCTTGTTTTGATGTCACTTTGTTTTTGAAGGCTTGATTCAGTCTCAAATTAAGTTTTGTAGCATCAAATCTTTATTGTTATTCAGAATTTCCTCGATCTTATAAAGAAAACTAGGAAACTGCAGAAATTCAATAAAGAATCAGCCAAGCTATGTGCCTGTCTTCTGCTCCAAGTCTGCGTGAGCTGTGCAACTCGCCATTAATTAAAAATAACTGTTATACCACTTTGTGCATTTCTCACCTGTTTGTTGTCTATTTATTTTTTAAATTTCAATATTTTGTCTCTGTTTCCATTAGCTTGCTCCTATGTTCATCTAAATACTGTCTAACCTATCATTGCTAATAAGAGTATACAGGTAATTTGGTTCTGATCAGAATCCTTCGTGTGTATCCCTACAAAGTCATAAACAAATATGGGCCGGCCTGCCACTCATGCCCAATTCGTATTACCGTTGTTTTATGTCTCTTACTCTTTAGGGTTCTGTGCATATATAAGTAGTGCAGATACGATTGTAATAGACGGCCGATAGAATATACAAATGAATACAATACAGTAATGACGTATTTTCATCAAAACCCACGCTACTGCCTTTAATTCTTTTATATGGTATCAGAGCTTGAATTCAGCTCCTCTTTCAATTCTCTTCCTCAATGGTGAGCATAAATTCATCGTCACAATCAGGCGCCTTAGGCAACAACATCAGCGGATCGAACAGTGGTTCAACTTCAGCTTCAGCAACATACTCTATACCCTCATTGATATCCTCAGCCCATAACTTTCTAAAGCTCGCAGGAGACAACTATCCTACATGGAGAAAGCATGTAGAACCTTATCTTAAAGGTCATGGTCTTTTTCGAGTTGTTGATGGTACTTATCCTGCTCCTGCAAAGTCAATCAACAATCAAGTTAATCCAGAATATGAAAAATGGCAGCAAATAGACCAGATGGTTATGTCTGTCCTTGTTCTCTATCACCTCAAGTATTGGGACAAGTTAGTGGTGAGACTGCAGCTCAAATATGGTCTATTCTTGAAAGTACTTATGCGTCCAAAACAAAATCAAGGATACAACAATTACGGTTTCAACTTATCAGTATAAAGAAGGATGGAGATGATGTAATAACGTATTTTAATAAGGCAAGAAATCTGGCTACACAAATAGCAGCAGCCGGTTCACCAGTCAGTGATGAAGATTTTAACAACTACATCCTCTCAAGCTTGGGAAGTGATTTACTTCCTATTGTCACATATTCTATGACCTTAGAAGATTCTGTTACTCCTTACCAGCTGCTCAATCAGCTTTTAACATTTGAGAACCAGCTGAATCAGATCAACAAAACCACTGAATCCTTTAATGATATTTCTCTCAATTCTACTGCTACTACCAACAGGAGAGATGGTGGTAACTATAATAGAGGGAGAGGAAACAACTCAAACAGAGGAAGAGGAGGGCGAAACAATAACTACAGCCCTCGTGGAAGAGGAGGAGGTTTTCGAGGAGGCAGATCCAATAATCAATCTCTTTTGACAGGTCAAATAGATACCAGAGAACTCTGTCAAGTTTGTTCTAAGAGAGGTCACAATGCCCTTGACTGTTGGCACCGTTTTGATCATTCCTTTCAGTCAAAATCTGGGGGAATCAATGCCTACAATACTGGCCTAAACTCATCTAATGTAGGGGGGTGGTTTCCAGATACTGCTGCTGCCAATCACTTTACTAATGACCTGAACTCCTTCTCTAGATATCAATCATACCAAGGAACAGATGCAGTTTCTATTGGAGATGGGTCTACTATACCCATTATTCATCATGTAAATGGTTCAATCACTTTACCTTCTGGCACATTTCAGTTATCTCAACTTCTGCATGTTCCTCAAATTACTAAGAATCTTTTATCTGTTAGGAGATTCTGTCTTGATAATAATAGTTATTTTGAGTTCTACCCATCCTATTTTCTTATTAAGGACCTCAAAACAAGAAAGATTCTTCACAAAGGGGCTTTTAAGGATGGGCTGTACCATCTTGGTGATGATCAGGGAGTCAGTCATTCTCAATCTGCTGCTTACTACACTTCTAAGGTTTCAGCTGAAACTTGGTATTGTCGACTTGGACATGGCTCAGATCATGTTACTGTTTTTACAATAAATAAACACAGGCTGCCTGTTGTCTATAAGTCTAAAACTCCTGCGGTTTGTTTTGGGTGTTGTCAGGGAAAACTTCATGCCCAGCCCCACCCTCAATCCCCCTCTGTTAGCTCTTTTTGTTTTGAACTTCTCTACATGGATGTGTGGGGTCCTGCTACTGTTACAGCTTTTGATGGTTCTAAATATTACTTATCAATACTTGATGATTACTCTAAATACTTATGGGTGTTTCCTATTTCTCTAAAGTCATCGGTTGCTTCAATTTTTACTGCTTTTCATGCCCTGGTTAAAAATCAGTTTCAGTGCTCTATAAAAGCTGTGCAGACTGACAATGGGACAGAGTTTAAGCCTCTGAGTGCTTTCTTTCAGAAACATGGTATTCATCATCGCTTAACTTGCCCCTATTCTCATGCTCAAAATGGAGCAATTGAAAACAGGCATCGACAAATTGTTGACAAGGGATTATCTATGCTTAGTCATGCCTCTATGCCTCTGCTCTATTAGGATAAAGCTTTTTAGACTGCTGCCTATTTAATAAACAGAACACCCACACCCTTGCTCTAACACAAATCTCCACATGAGGTATTGTTTGGAGAACCCTCTGATTATACCTTTCTCAGAGTTTTTGGTTGTGCTATTTGGCCAAATCTTCGGCCCTATAATAAGCATAAGCTTTCTTTTCGATCCCAACTTTGTGTGTTTGTTGGATATAGCCCTGATCATAAGGGGTATCTCTGTCTTGAACCCCAAACCAACAGAATCTACACTTCTAGAGATGTCATCTGCAATGAACACCTTTATCCCTTTGTTAAAGTTTCAAGTCCTAATCCCTCTTCTCATCCCACACCCTCATTAACTCTTCCCTTGGATTCAGATTCCACACCCACTTCCTCTACCATGTTACCGGCTCAATCTCTTAACCCTACACCAGTCTCCACTCCTCCTTCTCCATCTACCCCTTCCTCACAAGAACATCCTACTCCTCCCTTATCTCCAATCCAAAATACTACCCCACTCTCAGCCACTTCTACTTCAGATTCTACTGACACTGCTTCTGTTTCTGCTCCATCTAGTTCTTCATCTTCTCCTACCACTTCCTCTCCCAGTCCTCAAAATCTTGTCCAACACACTCATCAAATGATCAACTGTGCCAAGTCCAACATCTCCAAACCCTTGATCATGACGGATGGCACAATCAATTGGTCATCCTGTCACACCACCTCTACCAGCACAGATCCTACCTCTATCCCCATTGAGCCTTCCTTCAAACAGGCAATTAACTACCCGTGCTGGCAGCAAGCTATGCAAGATGAGTTGCAGGATCTCACCACCACAAACACATGGGATTTGGTTCCTCCCCCTTCTTAAGCCAATATCCTAGGCACTAAATGGATTCTGAAAACTAAATTTCTGGCAGATGGCTCTATTGAGAGACGCAAAGCGAGGCTTGTGGCACAAGGAAACACTCAATCATATGGCATAGACTACTCTAACACTTTCAGTCCGGTTATCAAGCCCACTACAATCAGAGTAGTTCTTTCCATTGTTGTCAGTTCTAAGTGGCCTTTAAGGCAAATCGGCATTCAAAATGCCTTCCTACATGGAGACATTGAAGAAATTATTTACATGAGACATCCCCCAGGTTTTATCAGCACCACACATCCAAACTATGTCTGCAAACTTAAGCGGTCTCTCTACGGGCTTAAACAGGCACCCAGGGCCTGGTTTTCAAAGTTATATAATGAATTTTTATCTATGGGTTTTTATCCCTCCAAGGCTGATGCCTCTCTATTCATTTACTCGTGGCACAACACTTTACTTTATGTCCTCGTCTATGTGGATGATTTTATAATTACTGGCTCCTCTCAAACTATCATTGACATGTTTGTTCACCGTTTGTCCACAAAATTCCCAGTTCGAGATTTGGGAAACTTATCATATTTTTTGGGAGTTGAAGTTGAACGCACCGCCCATGGCATTTATCTAAGTCAGTCCAAGTATATTTCAGAGCTTCTTCACCGCCTCCAATTACATAACAGTCGCCCCACCCCAACCCCCATGGCACATACGGCCACCTTTACCGCTAATGACAGCCCTAAGTTTGATAATCCTACTCTATTTCAGAGTATCCTTGGTTCGTTGCAGTATCTATCCCTCACTCAACCAAATTTGGCATTTTCAGTTAACAAGTTATGCCAATTTATGCATCAACCTACTATATTACACTGGAAAGCTCTGAAAAGGGTTCTGAGATACTTACATGGAACTTCGACTCTGCGGCTTTTTCTCTCTATCTCCTCCCCTTTGTCATTGACGGCCTTTACCGATTCAGACTGGGCTGCTTCGCCTGAGGACCGCAAATCTACTGCCGCCTACTGTCTCTTCCTGGGCGAGAACCTTGTTTCTTGGTCATCAAAAAAACAGCCTGTTGTGGCGCGGTCAACCACTGAAGCCGAGTTCCGTGTTGTTGCTAATGACGCTTGTGAAATCATGTGGATTTAGCACCTCTTGCGGGATCTCTGCGTCTTTCTCCCCTCGCCGCCAACAGTTTGGTGTGATAATGTCTCTGCCATCTACTATGCAGAGAATCCAGTTCTTCACTCTCGGATGAAACATGTTAACCTAGATTTTCTGTTTGTGCGTGACAGAGTTCAACAGGGTACTCTGCGTGTCAGTTTTGTGTCAAGCAAGTACCAACGGGCTGATATGCTTACCAAGCCTACTTCCTCTTCAGACTTTCTAAGAAACTGGTCCATACTAGGGCTCATTCAGTATGGACCGAGGGGGGCTACAAAGTCATAAACAAATATGGGCCGGCTTGCCACTCAGGCCCAATTCGTATTACCGTTGTTTTCTATCTCTTACTCTTTAGGCTTCTGTGCATATATAATTAGTGCAGATACGATTGTAATAGACGGCCGACAGAATATACAAATGAATACAATATAGTAATGACATATTTTCATCAAAACCTATGCTACTGCCTTTAATTCTTTTATAATCCCGTATAATATTAAATTCGTGCTACTAGTGCTCATTCCCTATCTTTTCTTACTGTTTTTTCACTGTTTCCAGTCTGGGATGATGAGGAAATGGAAGCGACAACCTCTGTCACTAATTTTGGATTAGGGGCTACTATGTTCTACGTCAAGAATTCAGTCAGCCCCGATGCAGGAGTTTGGTAAAAGTACTACCCTAGTAATTTATGGGGTGTCTCGAGGTTACTTCTCTACAAACTAATTGCTTTGACCACAAGTCCACTAGTGCTGCATCGGATGGAACTGTATGCTCATGACAGTTGGATTAAGAAGAGAAAAATAGTTCTATTTGGCTTTATGGGGAGAACCCCAACTCACTGTCTAGAAATACCACCCGGGAGGTACATTTTTTTTATCTCCAGGCTGAGATCAGTCAGGCAGAGGGCAGAGCCCGGGAGGGCCGCTTACTTCAAACAACCACTCATCCTTGCGGGCTCAAAGTGTAGAATCAAAAGCAAAAAGTAAATGCCAGCAGATGCTCAAAATAATTAGGGGAAGAGCGGGCAGGAGATGTTTGCGGGTCTTAAATAGTATAGTTCAAGGTTGTGGAAACATTTACCAGTGAATTGATTCCCTCTATCTATTGAATTGGTCTCCCCGATCCTCGGGCAACAATTAAGTTTGGTACTGGATGATATCTCAATTCTGCCCAGGGCAAAGGACACTACACCAAAGATCCGGGCGACATACTGGTACAGAACCGGACGAAGTTTCCAAAGATCACACCACTTTTCTACAAAGCTACACCGACATTGATCCGGGGCTACCACTTGAAAGAAATTCTATTATTCTGGATGCCTCCAAGGGTGGTGGTACTTTGTAAAAAATCTATCTCAACAAAATTTCAAAGGGTAGCATCAAAATACATGGTGCTCTCACAGGCCCTCTGGTCATCTCATCGAAGACGAAAATTCATGGCGCTTTCATAGGTCCTCTAATCCATGACGCTTTTATAGGCCCTCTGGTAAAAAGAAACACCTGGCCTATGAGCCGTAGACTATAATGCCTTGAAAGTAACACTCAGCCTATGTGCCGCAGGCTATAATGCGTTGAAAGAAACACTCGGTCTATGTGCCGCAGGCTATAATGCCTTGAAAAACAATACCTTGGTTTGGGCTGTCGCGCCTGGCCGAGTGTGCCAATCGATAAAAACCCATCTCTGGATCCATTTAAGAGATCTGGTCACATGTATTGGGTGAATCATTAGGTGTGGGACGCCACACCGTACCTCGATCCAATACCTTCTAAAAGAAACACTTTAGAACGGTATGATCATAAGTACCATTCTTTGGCTAGCATATGCACAAATGGGAAAATATATTATCTCTATTTTCCCTTTAAGGGAAATATCATCCCTTGGCTAGTATAAGCAAGGATTGAACCATCATACCCTTCACAAGGGGAACAGTTCTTATTAAAAGAACAATTGGTCTTCTTTATGAAGACCTTATTATGGTCTTCAGGATTTCTGGCCTTCTTAATTACTACATATCAGAGATTAGAAGATTTATTCATCAAGATGTATCATCTCTAAGATGTATGTCCCAGAATTTCCAAATTTGTCAAGATTCAGAAGAAAGACACTTGTGAGACTTTGATTGTACTAATTGTACCAACCTTTTTGTAATTTCATTTTTCTTTGTAAAAGCTAAAGAAAAAGAACTTGTGGGACTAGGAGATGGGAGAAAGGAAATGGGGAAAGGTAGAAAGAATGTAAATTTTAATTTTTCTTTTTGTAAAGTTTCACTTTTTAAAGTGCTAAAAGTAGAACTTGTGGGACTGATGAAGAGGGCAAAAATATGACGAGACAGAAGAGCCAAGGCGGCCCAGATCTCAGGCCTCGGCCCAGACCCCAGGCCCCATTCAGGACCTTGTTCAAGCTCCAACCTGCGCCCCAAACATCAGTCCGGGCCACTACCCAACCCTTGTCTGGGCCCTAAATCTCATGACCGGGCGCCACATCCCGCGTCCCGCGCCTCATGCTCTGCGTCTGGGCGTCGCACCCCGCACCTCGTGTCTTTTGGCAAGAAGGCCTTACAAAAGAGAGTATCAAAATTAGGAAGGTTGCTTCAATAATATAGTGACACATGTACAAGGGTGTAAAGATATGTCTCGTCTTAGAAAATCCATAAACAGAGATAGAGGAGACTTATTTGTAGAGGGGACACAACATTAGAAGGGAGAGAAATACATAGAAATGCTCTCTAGGATTGTAATACCAAACACAAAGAGAAAATGAAATACTGTGAGAAAGTGGATGTAGATCGATCTTGGACCAAACCACTATATCCTTGGTGTTCGATCTATCGGGAAACAATCATATGTTTTCAAGACCTTGTCGCCTGCTACACTGAACTGCTCAAGGAGCACATGAGGCATATTGGCCCTCTATAGAGCGACGATGATGAGGACTACATCATCTCGGATGTTCAGGGAACCCTCATCAACATCACTAAGTCTTGGATATGCAAGACATTCAACCTGGAGTCTGAAGGATTAGTCATTCCCAAGGAAACCACATGGAACAACCTGGGACATCAAGGGGGAAAAATGGTCGACCTTTTTAATAAAGGGGCGACCATGAAGAATTTTCAAGCAGCTCAAATGTCCATCCCCAACAGAGTTCTCCACAGCATTCTCACCCTCAACATCACCCCGAGGAACCAGCGCACCCATATAGTCAATGCAAGAGATGTGCGGATCATGTATGCGCTCAAGATTAAGGAGAAGATAGACCTTCCAGTGATGATCCTCTAATCCTTGATGAAAGCATGTACAAGAATCAAGGGTTAGTTTAGGGGGGAGTAGTCACCGCGGCCCTGAAGAAGTTTGGAGTGGACACCAACTGCTTCAAAGAGTGCGCGTGGACCGCTCAAGACAACATCTGCTAAGAGATGTTGTCAAAAATGGGGATCAAGACCCAAGGGGAGAAGCTCACAGTCCTACAAAAGCCTTCAAAGAGTGAGGACTCATGCTCCGAGCCTCGCCCACTTGCCAAGCCTTCAGCTAAGAAGAGGAAGCGTAGTCTTTCAACGGTCCAGGACAGGTCGGGAACCAGTCTGGATGCTTCAGGTCGAGATGTTCTTCAGCGTGTGAGAGTGACTCTTACAGCTGTCCAGGCTGTCTCTAAAGAACCAAGTGTCTAACACATGGTTCAAGGAGCCATATATTACATAGACAAATACATATAGCCTGAGAGTTATACACCTTCTAGAGGCTTGAGAGAAGACGTGAGTTACTTTTAAAACTTTTTTAAATTTTCGTGTCTTTCCTTTCTCTTTCTTTTCTGTCATTAACTATCTGTTTCAAATGAATCGTTTGATATCAATAGAGAGTTCAAATGTTACAATTTCTCACTTAAATACTACATTTGTTTACGAATGTTGTTATTGCATTGACTGCTTCTTTCTTGATTAAATATTATAAAATGTTGAAATACATTCCATCACATCATTACACTAATCCAACTCCATTACTTGACACCTAAAAAGCCTACTCTCTAGACTGCATAACATGGTGCCGACTCATTTATTACATCTCCTCGATCAATCGGTTAGCCTATCCTTCAACCATCTATAAATCACCTGACCAGTCTTTGCATTCCAAATCACCTCTCTTCATAATAATCAACTCTTATCTTACACGCATACACATCCCACCTCGCTCTCACCATGGAACAGGAACCACAAAGTTCATCAAGATCAAATGAGCAAACAGTCTACTCAACCATTCGAAAAATTTATGTACACACAACACCCAAGGAAATATACTGCTCAAACATACATCCATTCTGATTCCAATTCATTCACAGTGTGGTCTACCAACGTAAGCTCTAGTCAGTCTGCTGAAACATGCTCCATAAACTCTACACTCTCGGACATTTCAACCACAACTGAGTCTCCCAATTTTCAGGGTTACTCCGATGGTGAAGTCTATGGTTTAGATGTCTCGAGCTCCACCACACCCAACCACCACAGCATCTAAAATGTCTTGACCACCTTGTATTTTATAATCTATGAAATGTTATGGTCTTTTCAATAACTTCAGTTGTATAGTTGCTCCCTGTTTTTACTGGATGGCAACGGGGGAAAAGATATGTACTTGTGACTTATGATTTATGAATAACTCCTTACTTTGTGAGCCGGTATAAGTTTGTTGATTAAGTTTGTTGTTACTTCTCATTTCTTAACAAACTTAGGGGGAATCCTTCTTAGGGGGAATTCTCACTTCCATAATCAATACCAAACATCAAGTACATATGCACAAAATCAATTTTGTATCGGTTGCCATCATCAAAAAAGGGGAAATTATTAAGTCAAGATTCTTTAGTTTTGATGATAGCAAACCTGTGTTGTTTATGTAATATGTTTGTTGAGCCTATAATTCATATGAATAGGTGAAGGAGTGCCTTAGCACACAAGGTTACAAGCGCACTCCGCTCATGACATGTGCCCATCAAGTCAGGCACCTGTCTGAGAGAGCTCCGATAGAACTTCTAGTACATTGCAAACTAGATTTTTTGATAAACTAAAAGCTAAGAAATAAACCTAGAAACTAATAAATCAAAAAGTCTATCAGGTTGCAAAAAAATCCCGGTCGCAGTAGTATATAAAATAGAAGCAATCGGGTATCGAATCCACGGGACTTGAAAAGAAAATAAGCCAGCCCTGAGAAAATTGGAAATCAACGGGTGGTTATTTTGTTTTTGAAATTTAATAAGCAAAGATAAAATAAAAAGACAAAAATTAAGTAAAAACTCGAAATGTGATATGGATGAGTGGAACTTTGGTTTCAAGTTATTTTTCACTAGTCGGATTATGCGAACTTCCACAAATTGATAAGTGATATGGATTGACTAATTCTTCAATATCTTTCCAGAATTAAATCATAATATCAGGAAAGCTCACCTAGCAGAACACACAATGTCTAATCCAGAACCCAGTGAAACACACATAGATGGATGAAGCTTAAAGAATTACAACGCACCTGAGGGAAAACCTAATCAATCCGATCTAATTTTCCATAGGCTAACAGATTAATTTGACCTTCTTGTTAATCACCGATCTGATCATAACAAGATTCGTAAGGCTTTTTAAGAAATTCGTGAGATTAATTAAAACGCACAACATTTACATTAATCTGAAACAATCCAAAAATCAAATCTCAAATCATAATTGTAGATGTACTTGTAAAACAAACTAGATACAAATAACCATCACCCGGAGTAAATCCTTCCTAGCCTAGCATGTTACAAAAAGAGTAGAGAGAGATAGAGAAGAATTAATCTGGTGTAGAAGATTCCTCCGTTTATCTCGCTATCCAGATCTGCAGTTTAATGGGCTGGAGGTTGAAGATGATGGTGGAAGAGAAGAACTCTCGCGGCTGCTTGCATTCTTCTCGGTGTGAGAAAAAGAAATAAAAACTAAAACTAAAAACAGAAGTTACATAATGTTGTGTGAATGGATGGATGGATGGATGGATTGATGGAAGTCTCTTTTGAAATACCCCAAACCTTGATATGTGGTTTAAATATTAAAATATGGTATGTAAAGGCTAAAAAGTGCCTTAGAAACATCAGTGAACAATTTAAACCATAGTAAAATGCAATAAAGCACTAAGATACAGTTTGAGCAAAAACATGCTCTAAGCTATGAGTGAACTTGGTTAGGACCCAAAGAGCCTACCAAGACTTAATAATATTCAATTATGATTTAATAAGGCTAATTAAGTCCTTAGGAAACTTTGGTATACAGTTAAACCAAACAAAACACAAGAAAATACCTTAAAGTCAATAAGAGCAAAAATGTGCTCTAAGCTTGGGATAAATTTGTATAAGACCTAATGGTCATACCTATACCTTATAAATAAGTTAATTAACATATTAAATCAATTACCAAAGAAAACCAAGCTTGAAAACAAGTTAAAACACAAAAAGTGCTTTAAGGAGTCTTAAAGCACGTTTTTGAAAAATTGTCTTGTAAATGAGTTTTGAATGGCTAAATGTCCATCGTTACTCCTTAATTAACATGTGTACTATATAGTATCACATTTAGAAGTCTATATCAATGGGAAATCAAAAATTTCACATCTATGTGCCTTGTTTTAGTGAATAGTAACTATTATAAGCTAGTTTGTAACATATGATATTATAAGTTATGTTAATGGTCAACAAAGACCAAAACACCCTTATTATGATTATGGGGACCGGTTTTTGTAGGGTGACTCATCACCATTCACAAATCAATTAAAGGAAAGGAAAGTGAGTAAAGTAAAGTACTATTTGCTTTATATGTAAAAAAAAATCTTAACAAAGTGAACACTCTCACCTCATTCTCTTCTTACCTTCCATTTCCCACGGTTTGACATCTCCTTCCTCCTCTCTCCATCGGTTTGCTACATCCATATACCATTCTCATTCTTCCTTCACTTGTAACTTATGATTCCATGCTCCAAAATCAATTTCAAGACTACCTTTGTCTTAGTTAGATCAAGCTCTTCATTTCCCTCTTTTCAAATCTTCAAGAACTCAATTTTGGTGCCATGTAGATTCACCATTGAAGGAGCTTGAGCTCACCTTTTCACATATTATTGTTCTCCTTTGCTTCAAGGTAAGGAAACTCAAAGAAAAATGATGTTTCCTTCATGTTTTGTGTTGTCCGAAAATTCACCTCACAATGGTGTCTTTACCTTGCTTGTTTTAGCTTCATTTGAATTTTCCAAGGGCTAGGAGGAGTCCTCTCTTGATACTTATTCAAGCTCTCTTCCAATTCCAAGGTAAAACAATTACCTTAATGTGTTAAGACAATATATATAACCTAGGGTTTACAATGAGATGAAGCATAATGCTTGAATACTCATTCTATTATATGTACATTGTTTAGAAGTGGACAAACAACTAAACAACCTTACCGGTCTTACAAGGAAACAAGAAAGAAGTTTGTGAGGAAAAAGGAGGTAAGCAAACTATCTCAATGTAGTTTAAATGCCTTAGGAAAATGAGCTTGATTTGCTTAATAAAATACCTAAGGAGCCAATGGCAAATGAGCTAGTAAATGCTCTCAAGGAGTTTATTAAGGGCATATGTATTCTAGGGTGTATTTGCAGGTCAAAGGCAATATATATGTGGAAATTCAGTGTTTATGGTTTATGCAATTTAAGGGCCTAAGAGCCATGTTATTTAAGGGCCTAAGTGCCAAGCAATTTAAGTTTATGCACTATATTGTGATGTAGTGTAAAATTTGGTGTATGTTGTGTGTGAGAATACTCTTGATGGGTTTTAGGTGTTCTTGAATGAAATAAGGTAAAAACCTAAGTGTTCGGATGTGAGAATATACAAGAGAAGCTATGGCAAAATTTGGAAAATGTATAAGAAGTTCTAAGTGTTTTAAATAAGTTTTGGTGAACTAGGAAGTGTTAAAGGTGAGCAAGTGTTTTACTAGGGAAGAAAACATGTACTAAGGCGATTTAGAGTGATATAAGGATTTAGGTATTATCTTGGAAGTTCTAGGAATTCAATGTGTGTTTTTGAGAATGTATTAAAGTCATGGAGAAGTTTGTTTAAGGTTTAGGAATGTTGATGTACAAGGAAGGAATGATGTTTAGGTAAGATGTCAAAAAGGAGATTTAGTTAGTAAGAAAAGAAGTTGAGAGAGATGATGTTAAGGTGTAGAGGAAACACCTTGGTATAGTGGTCATTATAGGTGAAATACCACCTAGAAATCTTAAGGAGAAAACATTCGAAGTGCTAGGAATTTTGTAAGAAATTTGTGAATGATAAAATGGTTTTGGTGAGTGATTTAAAGGGTTTAGTACATGGCTAAAGGTGTGTATGATGTTCCAAATGATGTTAGAACACATTAGGAGGCTTAAGGAGAAGTTTGGAGGAAATTTGACAAAGTTTGGACAAACTCTGATGTTGTCCGACCCAGTGGTCCGACCCAGTTGTGGGTCGGACAGCTCTGTTTAGTCACCTGTTGGAGTTTCTGGAATGGTCCGACCGACCCAAGACCTCTTGGGTCGGACATGGGTCGGACAAAAGGATTTAAAAGATGGAAGGAGTCTCTGGAATGGTCGGACCCAGTTGTGGGTCGGACGGCCCAAAGTATGTAAAAAAAAATTTGTTTAAGGTTATAGGATGATGGGGATTATTAAGTAATGATGTTATAAGGTTGTTAAGGACATGTTGAGTGAGTAATAATGACAATTTAGTGGGGGAAAAGTTGTACTAAAATGTAAAGGTAAAATAAGTTAAAATGTGAAGTTATCTAACTAAGTTAACAGGGATAAGTTATAAGCATTGGACTTTAAACAACCATGTTACCCCGATGTTAATAAAAGTACATGTAATGTTATCAGTTGTTCGAGAATTGCTCGAGGAACATAAGTGGACATGATAAAGTGGACTCTGGTGACAGGTATGGTTTTCTTGCAACCTGTGTCCTACCGGATTACACCGGCTTGTATGCCATTGTGTTTTTCTGTATGTTTGCCACGTTGTAAGATAAAACATGTAATGAGTTTACAATAATTCATTTATGTGGCGTGTTCAACTCCGATACCATTTAACCTCGGAAGTGTTAACCTTAGTTAACTGAGTCTAGGATCACTTGAGAGTTCGGTATTCGGAGTAAACGACCCGAACCACGGGACGTTCTAACCACGGCTATGCGTGTGTTAATTGTGTGATATGTGTGTGTGAATGTAGGGACCTCCCTTGTATGTTTAACCCAGTTGTAATACTGTATGGTGTGTAGATGTGATAGACTCCATGGTGGGGTTCTAACTAATATCTAAAAGTAAGTATGTACTAACAGTGGTGAGGAATCCGGTTTGGCCGGTCGCGCGTTGTTTGGGAGTGGGTATCCTTCTTAGCCTTACCCTTCTCTCTGTTATGGTTGTTTCCCTCACGGGTTATGATCTCCCATTAGCTTACTCCAAAGCTTAGCTATTCTGACTTATGATCGGTTTAGGGGGAACATGTGTTTGTGTGGTGTGTTCGGGTCACCAAACCCGAACCATCTTAACTTAAGTTACTCGTCCGACTATTAGGACGGTAATGAGTGTTATATAACGAGCTTATCATGAGGGTGACACCATTTTCTAGGCTCACCAGTGAATTAACAATGTTTGGGTCGGTTCCTAAGAGGACCGCTCCCGTTATGTTATGTGTTGTTGATGTAATGCAATTTCTATTGCGATGTTGTTATTTGCACGTTGAAACGTGGAAAGTGTTGTTATGGGATGTATGTTATATGTTGTAAAATGTGGAGTATGTGGATCATGGATATGAATCCCAGTTTATGATAAGAGACGTTTAAGGATAACCCGATTAATGGGTAGTTGTCGTCTATTAAGGAAGTAGCTCCATTAGAGGAGAAACACTCTAGGGGTAATGAATACCATGAGTGACCTATCAAGTATGGATATGTTAACTGTTTGTCGAGCCCATTGAGGCGGAATGATTCGTGTTGTGTGTTTTAAGTTACATGGATGATTTAAATATAATCAACCGCATGCTAAGACGACAATTAGTTGTGCGTGGCCCGGTAGCATGTGGGCTGCGGGATTACCATACCAGCAAAGGTGCTGAGCCCCTTGGGGGCCACCCTTTCTCTTCTTTCCTATTTCAGGTACAAAGAGCTGGAAGCCGTTCGAGAGTAGGACGGGGCAGTCTTTGTACATGGGTAATCACTTAAAATGTATATATACAGTAGGTGTAGTAAGACCGGAATTGTTACCGGCATCAGTTTGTAAATACTCGGTACAGTTGGAAGGCTTATGTATGTTGGTTGTTAATGAAAAGTATAGTGATGTACAGTTGCTCGGGAATCTAGTCCATCAGACCGGTACCATGTATATGTAGTAGCCTTGTTAGCCACGAGGGTGGTTAACGGCGTGTAACACCAACGAGTTTAGTTATGTGATGAAGTATATTTTCCGCTGCAGATTGTTGTTATGTGTTTGTTGTTGGATGGGGTGTTACATCTTTTCTCAGCAAAAGCCTTCCTTATTTATAAGATAAATTCAAGGCTCTTCGCTTGTTCATTAATGTTATCTTTTAATTTCCCTCAGTTTCACGAAGTTAATGAAGACCTTCCAGTTCCTCTAATTTACTGCCTTGAATTTATCTTTCTTCATCAATAACTCTTAAAAGACTCTGGAGTTACTCCCTTGAATTTATCTTTCTTCATTAATAACCCTTGAAAGACTCTGGAGTTTCCTGCACATAAATAGGATTTATTGTCAGCAGTTTAATTATTATCTCCAACACAAAATTCTGAATTCCCTATATATCCATCCTAAATCATAAAAACATCAAAATCAATCTGTTTTCGTACAATTTCTTTTAGATATAGGAATGGACTTCATTTAAGTACAAAATCAAGGGAAAACGGTAATAAAGACATGGGATTTACACATTAAAAGTATATAAAATATCAGCTTATCATACACACAAGAAGTCAAGCACTACATAACGTCTCTCATGCATCAGATTATATAAAAGGACAAAATACATCAAGTTTGCTGACAAACTCATGCAGAATGAAGCATCCACACAAGCAACTAGCTCTCGATAAAGTCTTGCTCGTTAACGAACACGATAACAAGACAAGGCCAGAAGGCACTCATTACACAGCATTAAATGAAGGCTGGGAAAGCATCAATGAACATTAATGAGACAAACAAGATCAGGCAAGTGGAGAGTGCAAGTGGTGACCGACCACCTGAGTACTCATCTCCAACGTGTCCAACCACAGAGCGACATGTGTCCTGACGGTTCCAGAGCAAGTTGAAGATCAGCCTATATCCGAGTTTGGCTATTCTACCGAAGATAAAGAAGCAAACGACTCCTAGAGTCTAGGAGATCATAGGTCGTTTGTTACAAGTCAGAACCCACATGTATAAATACGATGCATAACGTCTTATGCAAAAGTACCTGGTCATACACAGAGTAGTGAGATAATCAATGTAAGTGTAAGTCAGACTAAGTGCGAGTAAGTACTAGGAAGTTGGTGAGCTGGGTAGGACTCGGTTGGTAAATTAATAAATTGTGTATTTGGTAGGCTGACCAGTCGGGGAACGGTTGGGGAACCGTAGGCCTGCTATCAAGAGAGGATAGAGGACTTTGGGATAAAGTCCTAAACTATCCCAGAGTCTGTAGGTAGGGCGAAGGTAGATTGAGTGAATTTCTGTGTGTAAATTCTCAATCGAAAAGGGGTTTCCAGTTAGAGTATATCAAGTGCTTCGCTGAACTATCAAGTATTTCACATAAGCATAAACTACGTCCATAAAACTGGTCGAGGACACATCAGGAGCACTAGCCAGTTTTAGTTTTACATTATATCAAATGGATGTCAAGACAGCCTTTCTTCATGGCTATATTGGTAGAGAAGTCTATGTTGAGCAACCCACATGGTTCACTGACACCGTCCATCCCCACTACGTTTACAAACTATGTAAAGCCTTTTATGGACTCAAACAAGCTCCGCGTGCATGGTATAAACGACTCTCTTCATATCTCTTACAAATTGGTTTCTCCAGAGGGAATGTGGACAAAACACTATTTATTCTTCATTCATCTCATGAATTACTCTTAGTTCAAGTTTATGTCAATGATACTATCTACGGATCCACAAGTGGCTCGCTCTACGAGCACTTTGCTAACCTAATGAAGAAAGAATTTTCTATGAATGAGTTAGGGGAACTATGTTTCTTTCTAAGACTTCTAATTCAATAGGAGAAAGACGGGATCAAGATCCACCAACAAATGTACCTCAAGGAACCGTTAAGACAAGATCCTTTAGTTTTGATGATAGCAAACCTTGTATTGTCTATCTAATGCATTTGTCAAGATTCATGATTTAGATAGACAGACGAATAAGTGGCTTAGCACGCTTGGTTGCAAGCGCACTTAGGTCATGAGTGGCTTAGCACACAAAGTTGCAAGCGCGCTCAATCCATGACATGTGCCCAACCAGTTGGGCACCTGTCTACGAGAGCTCCGTAGATTGTCTAGCATAGACAACCAGTCGGACATCGCACGAAGATATCTCTCATGCTTAAAGATGAAAATCAAAGACACAAGACTGCAAGGGATCGACACATTCAGATAAAACACATACACCCACCTAGGAAACTTGTTCATGACAAAAGGAGAAGTTCGTTAATGCACAAGATAACAAAGCTATAAATGAACATCATTAAATAGCCGTAATGAATTCAGAAAAGGGAATTTATGAGCATTTAATGAACCAGACAGAATCAGGCAAGTGGGGCACACAAGTGGTGATCGACCTATCAAGAGGGCTACCGCCAACTTGACCAACCATAGGGCGACACGTGGTTCAAGCCTCCAGATCAAGTTGAAGAATCTCTGCAAGTCTAGTGTGGTTGTTATGTAAATAATCGAAGTTGTAGTCGACTCCTAGAAGTCTAGGGATTAATAGGACGGTGGTTACATCCTAACAACCGTGTATATATACTTGCATTTATTCCATATGTAAGTAAGCCTGTACGAGAGAAAAATATAGAGATAATCTGGGCAAGTGTGGATCAGACTTAGGAGTTTATGTTAGTGCTAGAGAGTTGGTGAGCTAGATAGGACTAGGTTACAGTATCAATACATTGGGTATTTGATAGAATGACAGGTAGGGGAACAGTCGGTGAACCGTAGGCCGATAGTCAGGAGAGGGTTGACGACTTTAGAGGTAAAGTTGAAACTGTCCCAGGAGTCCGTGTGTGAGGCAAGGGAGGTTGAGTGAATTTCGTGTGTGTAAATTCTCAATCGAAATGTGTTTTCCAGTTTAATTTTATCTCGCATCCCCTCCTAAACTATCAAGTTTTATTAGGGTGCATGATACGTCCACGACACGTCGTGGACGCATCAGGAGCGCTTGCTGGTTTCAGGAACTCCTTGTGAAGTACAAGCTTTCAAATGTCAAGAGCATGTCCACTCCTAGTTGCACAACCGCTAAACTACATCTTGATGACGAAGGAGTCAGTGTCAATGAAACATAATATAGAGGAATGATAGGGTCCCTCCTCTACTTGACTGCTAGTTGTGCCGCCATCCTACACTTAGTCTGTCTTTGTGCCCACTTTCAAGCAGCACCAAAACAGTCTCATTTAAAGGCAGTCAAACGTATCTTTCGATACCTCAAAGGCACAATTACACTTCATCTATGGTATCCTCGTTCCTCTACTTTTACTTTATCTGGTTTTAGTGATTCTGATTGGGCCGATTCCCTACAAGATCGAAAGAGTACTTCAGGTAATGCACAATTCCTTGGTCTTTACTTAGTTTCATGGTCTTCTAAAAGCAAAACTCTGTTGCACTTTCCACAGCTGAGGCATAGTATATCTCTGGAGTAGCCTATTGCTCTCGAATCCTTTGAATGAAACAACAATTGCAAGACTACCACATCACCCAAGACCAAATTCCAATCTTCTGTGATAATAAAACACCATCAAGATCTTCGAAAACCCAGTCCAACATTCCAGAGCCAAACACGTTGAAATCCGTTTCCATTTCTTGAACGACTGTGTTGAGAAAAGCTAATCCAACTTGATTTTATGCCTACAGAAGATCAACTAGCATATATCTTTACTAAACCACTCCCTACAGCAAGGTTTGAAGCACTTCGATCCGTGATTGGAATGAGTCCATCTACCTGGGCGGTTGTATCTCCTTTCCCCTGGACGCAGTCGTCGGAAGGTAACGGTTATGGTTAATATGAGTTAGTCACTGTCTGTAAATAGTTATATAGACTGTGTCATGCTTGCATCTCTATGTGTTCTACCTTTACACTTTTATCACACGTGTCAGTGATCCAAACCAACCCCCTAAATCTCCGCCCTTGACTCTTGGCGAATCATTTTTTTGTGCGCCTCCAAAGCCTACCGACACACAAAAACCCTGCATCTTCCATCAGCCTACCATGCCTATAAACCACACCTTACTTTCCACCGTCCCAAACCTTTAAGTGTTAATTAATTGTGTAATTATGACTTCTAAGGCTAATTAAGTCCTTAAGAAACTTTGGTAGACAATTTAAACCGAAGAAAACACAAGAACACACCATAAAGTCAATCAAAGCAAATACTTGCTCTAGACTTGGTGCGAAATACCCCAAACCTCGGTATGTCAATTAAATGTTGAACTATGGTATTATAAGTCTAAAACGTGCCTTAGAAATGTTAGTGAGCAATTTAAACCATAGTAAACACAATAAAGTACTAATAAGACAGTTTGGACAAAAACATGCTCTAAGCTTGGGATAACCTTGGTTAAGACTCAAAGAGCTTACCAAGACTTTATTAAAATGCTAATGGACATTTTAAATCAATTACCAAAGAAAACCAAGCTCAAAAACAAGTTTAAACACAAATTGTGCTTTAAGGAATCTTAAAGCACATTTTTGAACGGAAATTGTCTTGGAAGTATGTTTTGAGTGGCTAAATGCCCATCATTACATCTTAATCAATATGTGTACTACTTAGTATCACATTAGGAAGTCTAAATCAATGGGAAATCAAAAATTTCACAAATATGTGCACTAATTTCTGAATAGTGCTCAAATAGTGCTAGTTTAGGCTTAAGCCAACTTAGCTTAATTAAATGGTCAACAAAGACCATAAATTATCGCATTTGAAGAAGGGGGCCAGTTTTCTAAGGTGGTGAGTCATCAACCATGCCAGCCAACTAAAGAAAGAAGACGAAAATAAAGTAAAGTTACTATTTGCTTTATAATATAAAATATCTTGTAAACGTGTACTCTCTCACCACCTCATTCTCTTCATTCCTATCATCCCCACCGTCTTCATCCTTCTTCCTCCCTTCTCAAAACGGTAATGCTACAGCACCACACCATTCTTCATCTTCAAATCCTTGTAACTTCCAACTCCATGCTCCAAATTCAATTTCAAGACTACCTTTCTTCTAGTTAGACCAACCTCTACATTCCTATCTTTTCAAATATTCAAGAACTCCATTTTGGTGCCATGAAGAATCTCCATTGAAGGAGGAAGAACTCATCTTTTTGTACCTTGTCATTCTCCTTTGCTTCAAGGTAAGGAAAACCAAAGAAAATCCACTTTTCCTCTTGTTTTTGTTCATAACCGAGAATCACCTCTTGATGGTGCCTTATCTTGCTCCCTGATTAGCTTAATTCCAAACTTCAAAGGACTAGGAGGAGTCCTCTCTTGATACTTAATCAAACTCTCATTCAAATCCAAGGTAAACTCCCATTTTAGTGTTTTAAAACACTTATGTTAATCTAGGGTTTACTTATGAGTTTAAGTATGAAGCTTAATACTCATTACCCTTATATGTGTATTGGTTAGAAGATTGACAAGTGATCAAAGCTCCTTTCCAATTTTCAATAAAGAAAGAACAAGAGAAAAAAAAGTGAGAAAATCTTGAAGAGAAGAGGTAAAGGACCTCTCTTGATGTAGTCTTTGTGCTTTAGGAATATGAGCTTGAATTGCCTTATAAAGAAACCTAAAGAGCCAATGGTAAATGAGTTAGAAAACTATCCACAAGGTGGACTATAAGGACATGGGAGCATTTGTTGTGAGTATTTGCAGGTTCAAGGCATTTAAATGTGGAAACTCAGTGTTTAAGGTTATTGCAATTTAAGGGCCTAGGAGCCATGTCATTTAAGGGCCTAAGTGCCAAGCAATTTAAGTTTAATGCACTATATTGTGATGTGGTGAAGTTTAAGTTTAGTTTGTGTGTAAAGAACATTCCTTGTGGAGTTGAATGTCTTATGTTGTTTGAGAGTGAGCTCCGAATTTAATTCCGAGACTACCGTTGTCTTAGTTAGAGTAAGCTCTTCATTCCTATCTTTTCATATCATCAAGAACTCCATTTTGGTGCCATGAAGATTCACCATTGAAGGAGCTTGAGCTCATATTTTCATGCCTTGTCATTCTCCTTTGCTTCAAGGTGAGGAAAACCAAAGAAAATCTATGTTTCCACTTGTTTTTGTGTGTGACCGAGAATCACCTAGTAATGGTGTTTTATCTTGTCTTTGTTTAGCTTCATTTCAAACTTCAAAGGGCTAGGTGGAGTCCTATCTTGCCACTTATTCAAGTTCTCTTTCAAATTCCAAAGGTAAACATCAAATTTTAGTGTTTCAAGACACTTATGTAAACCTAGGGTTTAATTATGAGTTTGAGTATTAAACTTAATACTCATTACCCTTATATGTGTATTGGTTAGAAGGTTGACAAGTGATAAAAGTTCCTTGCCGATTTTCAATCAAGAAAGAACAAGAGAAAACAAGTGAGAAAGCTTTAAAAACAAAGAGGTAAATGATCTCTCTTAATGTAGTTTTTGTACTAGGAAATTGAGCTATATTTGCTTAATAATTAACCTAAAGAGCCAATGGGAAATGAGCTAGAAAACTATCCACTAGGTGGACTAAAAAGACATGGGAGCATTGTTGTGTGTATTCGCAGGTTGAAGGCATTTAAATGTGGAGATTCAGTGTTTAAGTTTAATGCAATTTAAGGGCCTAAGAGTCATGTTATTTAAGGGCCTAAGTGCCAAGCAATTTAATTTTATGCACTATATTGTGATGTAGTGTAGTTTAAAGGTTTAGTTGTGTGTAAAGAACATCTCTTGTGAAGGTGAATGTGTTTGATGGTTAAAGGATGAAAAACCATATGTTTGTGTATAAGAGTGTGTATTAAGAGATTGAATGTTCTTGATTGTCTAAAGGTGAAAAAAAAATGTGTTTTGGTGTAAGGTGATACAAGAGAAGCTATGGCAAAATTTAGTTGATAAACAAAAGAGTTTATGTGTTGTAATGAGATTTTATGACCTAGAAGGTACTAGGAATTGTTAAATGTTAAGATGGTGAAAGAAAGTGAATTAAGGTGTTTTTAAGTGTTAAGATGCCTTGGGCATAGTCTTGGAGATTTAGAGAACTAATGGATGATTTCTAGATACACCAAGGTGATGGTGGAGGTGTGGTAAAGTCTTGTGCAAAGTTGGTGAACAATGGAAGTGTAATGCCTTGTGAAGGTTTAATTAGAAACTTGTGGGAAAGACTTGAGGAGTGTGTGTAAAGGGGGTGAATGTGATGCAAAATGATGCTTTAGGAGTGGTTATCTTGTGGTGGAAGAACACTTTGGTTAGTGGAAGCTTTAAGCAAAATTACAAGTTACAAGTGTAAGTAAAATGTTCTAAATGTTAAGGATTTAGTAAAAATTTGAGTAAAAGTTTAAGGAGGTTTTGGGATGTTTAGAGAGGGTTTTAGTGTGCCAAAAAGATGTTAAAACATGTGGGAAAACATGTGTAATGCATAGGAAAAGATTGGGGTGAATTTGGAGTTCAAAAGGAGGAGAAAAACGGTTTTTAAAATGGGGTCTGTTCTGGACCGCCCCTGTGGGGAGGTCCAGTGCAGAGAAGTGAAAAAAAAAGAAACGTGTAGCTTCTGTTGTGGACCGCCCCTGGGACCGCCCCAGAGGGGCGGTCTAGACCAGAGATGAAGAAAAAAAATTGTTTAAGGCTCCTAATGATGGGGGATTGAATGGTAATGGTTTTAGATGATGTTTAGACCTTGTTTGGTGACATGTAAAGGCCTTTGGATGTGTAAACAAGTGTTAGGTTTGATGTGTGAGTTGTAAACTTAAGATCACAAGAGTAAAATTATGTATAACGGGATGACGGGGTTAACTATGGGCTCATTAGACGTTAAACAACATAATACCCCAATGTTAATGAAAGTAATTGTATTGTTACCAGCTGTTCAAGGATTGTTCGAGGAACATAGGAGGACACAATAGAGTGGACCTCGGTGACAGGTATGGTTTTCTTGCAACCTGTGTCCTACCGGTTTACACCGGCTTGTATGCCAATGTGTTTTTCTGTATGTTTGCCACGTTATAAGATAAATCATGAAACGAGTTTACAGTTGTTATTGTTGTTGTGTGTTTACGTGCCGATACCGGTAACCTCGAATGCGCATGAAAGGCTAGTTAACCACTATTAGGTAAACGTAAGAGAACGGTATCCGGTAATAACGTTTCCGACCTAAGGAACGTTCTAACCACGGCTATGCGTGAGTTAGTCATGTGATGTTTGTGTGTAATGTTTGTGTGTGAATGTATGACTCTCTCTTCCCTTGTGTATGCCTAACAAGACTTAACCCAATGTTTGTGATTGTTTATTGAGTTCAATGTTGAACTTCTAACAAGTGCTAATGGGGGAAATGAGGAGTCCGGTCTGTTCCGGCCACGCGTGTGAGTATGGGAGTCGATGTCATAACCGGTTCGATTCCCTTTGTATGTTATGGTTGTTTTCCAATTTGGTTTCCAACCTTCCCTTTAGCTTAACCAAGGCTATATTACTGACTCACGTCGGGCCACAGGGGCGTACTATGTTTATGTTTGTTCGGTGTGCTTGGATCACTATATCCGAGGCACCTTGTGTTAAGTTATTCGTTCATTTAACGAGACGGTAACGAGTTATGTAACGAGCTTATCATGAGACTGTCAACATTCTCTAGGCTACAAGTGAACTGACTATGTTTGGGCCGGTTCATAAAGGGAACCGTTCCCGTTATGTTATGTATTATTCTTGTGCTGCAATTCTTATTGCGATGTGATGTGATATGTTGCTAAGATGTGAAGTATATGGATTATGGATATGAATTCCAGTTTATTGTAAGAGGCGGTTAAGGATAACCCGATTGGTGGGTAAGTGTCGTCTATTAAGGAAATAGCTCCGTTAAAGGAGAAACACTCTAGGGGTTAAAGATCATAATGAGTGATTTGTTAAGTGTAGTTGTATTGGCTGTTTTAATGAGCCAATGTTGTGCAGTGTAATGTGTTGTGTATTAGTAGTTTACATGCATGATTCAAATATAATCAACCGCATGCTAAGACGACAAATAGTGGTGCGTGGCCCGTTATCATGCGGGTTGCGGGATTACCATACCAGCAAAGGTGCTGAGCCCCTGGGGGGCCACCCTTTTCTCTTCTTTTCCTATTTTCAGGTACAAGGAGCTAGAAGCCATTCGAGAGTAGAACGGGGTAGTCGTTTGTACTTGGGTAATCATTTAAGTTATATATATGTACAGTAGGTGTAGTAAGACCGAAGTTGTTATCGGCATTAGTTTGTAAATACTCGGTACAGTTGGAAGGTATATGTATGTTGGTTGTTGTTAATGGAAAGGGATAGTAATGTATAGTTGCTCGGGAATCTAGTCCATCAGACCGATACAATGTATATGTATTAGCCTTGTTAGCCACGTGGGTGGTTAACGGCGTGTAACACCAATGAGTTAAGTAATGTGTTGAGTTAAGTTTTCCGCTGCAGTTTGTTGTTAAGAGTGTTGTTGTTAGTTGGGGTGTTACAGAAGCCCTTGAACCCAGCTTCAAAATAAGGTAAATACTATGTACTTTCCAAGCTTAAAAACAACCTTTAATGTCCTTGCTGCTCATGGCTAATCCCAGCTCCTTTGCTTCCATGAAATGCTGCCAAAACCTTCATGGAACTATGGAAACATTCTGCACAAATATGTATACTGAACCGAGTTCAAACCATAGCCAAAGTGAGTATTTTAAATTGCTAAACATGTACATGGATTATGCTTAAAGGATTAGCATTCAAAAACTAATTTAAATGTTATGTTAAAACTAGACCAAGAGTGCTAGTTGCTGTTTGGTGTGCTTGGAAGCTTGGAAATCAAAAACTAGGTGAGTAATACTTACCTTGTGATATAATATGGTTTTTATGAAATTTTGTTACATGTATGTAACAGCCGTGGGTTTACATGAGGGGAAATAGCTTAATTATGTGTTAAGACATTTAATAATATTCTTGGTTGATTAACTTGGTGTATTAATGACCTATAAGGTCAAGGAAATTAATTATGGTTCAAAACATAATTTATAAAAATATTGGGGTATAGGAAGTGGAAGCCGAGACCAAACATGGTCTTAAATGGCTAAACTATGTATTATAATGTTTTATAACATTTTTAGTTGATAATGTAAGGTTTGGATGACATATTATGTCATAAGGATTAATAAAATGATTTTAGGAAACATTAAAGAAAAACTATATATTAAGCTGTAAGCAATATAGTTTTTATGACATTTATGCTTAATTTTATCCAATGTTAATTATTGTAACAAGGCCAAGCATTTTAGGCCATTTAATTTAATTGCTATATTAATTTAAAAATGGATTTAAAATGAATTTAGAACAAAATGATTTTACCGTAAGTATGTGGGGTTTAATTGCATTAAATTAAATTTTAGGGGCTAACTATAAATAATAACCGAAAACTATGCATTAAAACCTTATTTCATGAATTGTATAAAATTTAATAAAGTTTTGAGACAAAAATGTAATTTATGAAAATTATAGCGGTCAAACTGTAATTATATAAACTTCTGGTTAAACTGAAAGTTATTGGGTCAACATAGACCATATTAGGAGGTTTGACCAAATTTAATGTCATAAATAATTAATTTATGAACTTATAGTAACATTAAAGGTGAAATGTTGAATTTATAAAACTTTTGGGGGTTAAAATGCAAATACCGAAAAGTAAGGGTATAGTTTGGTCAATATGATGATTTATATCCTAAGTATTAAATTTGGTAATTTTTGGAGTTATATAAGTGGTTATATTAATAAATGTGTATAATATATAGTTTTTGTGACATATGAAAGTATATCATATAAAATGGGGTCTAAATGTGAATAAGGGAAAAAGTGGTGGGCGGAAGTGGAACTTTCGAAATCATAAGGGGTTGTTTGGAATAAAGTAACAAGAAACTATAGGTTATATCCATAATAAATATTAAAACTATATAATATAACATATATGCATAACTTAACATAATATATGTGGCTATTGTGTAAATAAGGAAAATAATGTTGCTGGAAAAAGATAAACCAAACAGACCTTGGGCTGTTCGGTAATATATAAGAAATAACATATAAAAACTATATGTTATAATTATTGTAATGATTGAGATGATATAACATATGTTGTGTAAAAATATTGTAAGATTTGTGGTAAAAGTATAAATATGGAAAGTTAAAGGTTTAAAAAAAAAACAGAACCTTAAGGTCTGTTGGAATTTTCGGAAATATTGAAACTATATAGTATACATACTATATGATTTAAATGCTATAATATATGATAAGTTAAGTATGTTATAAGAATTGTGGTGAAATCGTAATATTTGGAGTGTATGGGATTTGAAAGGAAATGGAATAAAATGTATATGCATTTCCGGTAATTATAACAAAGTGTTATAAAACCTTGGGTTATATTTTATTACAAAGTTTTATGTTATAGAAATAAGGTATTTATAACAAGGCTTAAGTTAAGTGGCTATATTACAATTAATGAAAATTATATGAATAAAGGGGTACAAGTGTATAATATACACATGTTATTTTCGGTACATATATATAGTTACCAAAACTATATGTTATAAGTTAATGGCATGTTAAATATCATACTATATAATATTATGATATGGGTGTAACACTAAATAATATTATGTGGTCAAAAGTATAGTTTATTAAAAACTATCATGCTAGCGCAAGCATATATATAGATATTTAACAAAATGAGGATATAAACTATAGTATACAATGACATAAAATACTATGGTTAATGTATTATTTTTTGTAACACCCCCGTCTATTAATCCTAATTCTCACCGAAATTACTGGGTAATCGCAACAGAAATTAAAACGTTATAATCGCAGCGTAAAACACTCACTAACTAGACGGGTGTCACAACCACCAATCCAAAGACTTAACCAACCATCCGCCGTGATGATCGAGACTAATACAACTAGTGAGCAGCTATCAAGATTCAATTATACACCAGACATCACTTGACATATCTATTACAATGACATAATCCATGATTCCTCCTACACATATTGTCTAGTCAAATTTAAAGCCATACCCAATCCCGCACTCTGGTGTCAATCAAGGTACACCTGCAAAAATGTGGTTGCCAAAAGGCTCAGCACGAGGCTGAGTATGTTGAACTATATGATCCTAATTGTCTTTAGGCCACATGAGTTAATTAGCCATCTTTATTAGCATGCTATTCAATTTTCATGTTGTTCCAATTTACAAGTATATATAAAAGACTATAAAGGCGGAATGTAAACACGCAACAGTTCACCAAGTAATCATCACAAACAACATATCAATAACCATGCACAATAGTCGCCAGATCGGAATCGTAATTGTAGGTTCGTTATTCAATCGTCTGGAGCCCCGCTCCCGCCAACTCTCTCATCATCCTTTGGGTGTCATGTTAGATGGACAATTCCCCATTAACACCTCACCAAGTTTTAGTTATTTTGGACAGTAGTCCCATTGCCAACGATTCGAGATCATTTGGCTTCCCCGACGTCTCGTGAGAAACGTCCGTGTGGCCCGAAGCCGTGTACCTACGTTAGTACCCAATGCCAACGATCTAAGACGATCCTTGGATTCCTCAACGAGGGGCTCCATGCCTGGACTCCCCTCTGGTGATCACTGCAGACGTTATAATCTGAGTGGTTGAAATGGTGTAAAATTAAAAGAAAAGAAATTAAAAACTCAAAATAAACGTCGGGCTGCAAACAAATCCCGGTCGCAGTAGTATAGTGAAAATGTAAGCGAGCGGATATCGAACCACGGGACTAATATACATATTATAGTACCTAAGCGTGTCACAAAGAGGAGGGATTAATTGACATGTTTCATATAAATAAAAACAGTAATAAAATTAACTAAGTAAAGCAAATAAACTAAACGGGACTCTGGTTCACATTAATATAATATCTGCTCTTTCATGCTAGGTCTACTGGTTTAATTATAACTGTTTGGCAAGATTCCTGATAATTTTCTTAAGGTCCGAGTGAAAACTCATAAGAAACTCGTTCACCTGTAATGCAAGGTCCGATGGAAACTCAAGCAAAAGCCTGCGAAGGAAGAGGAGTGTTGAGGGATTACATTTGCAACTGAGTACTAACTTAAACGATGAAAATAAGTTTCCCCAGTTTACGGCTTAATCAACCCGTCTGTTTCCAACCGATGAAATCAAAAACAAGACTTAGTAAAGCATTTTAATAAATTCATGAGGTTTATTAAAAAGATGGCGAGAAAACCTTTAACCGTAACAAACTTTATTAAAATTAAAACCAGTAAAACATTGCATAATAATACAGATAACATAATAATTATTCCCAGAGTATAGGTAAAACTAATGAAAGTAAAGAAACAAATGGAGAAGCGGGAGATTAGAAAATGGAATGAATGAGTGAGTGAAGGTGAAGTGGTACGAAGATGGAATGATGTGTGAATTGGAACTACAGAGGAACCACGGACAGAACCTCTGGAAGGACGATGAAGAAGGTAAGCTGAGCGTTGTATTTATAGAGGAAGAAGAATCAGCAGAGGAGCAGCTCATGATTGTTGAGCTCGTTGATTGAAGCTCACTGATTGCAGTAGACAGGAACAACGCGTGAGTGATTTCTGGTAGGCGCCGTCTCAAGTTGCGGAGCGAGTCGGCGTAGAAGATAACCCGTTGATTTACTGGACATTTAGACGTGTCCGCGACATAAGTGGCGGTCTCCTCTGTCTCAACCGCCTCGCGGTTGCCTCTCTGTCGTCGCCTCGTATGAGGCAGTCGCCTCTGTTTCGTCCGCCCCTTATTGGGCGGTCTTCTGTCTCTTGTCCGCCTCGCGGTTGCATTAGAGTTGTCCGCCTCTTAAGTGGCGGTACTCTCTATGTTGTCCGCCCCCTAATGAGGCGGTTGCATGCAAATCACGCATGCATGTCCTATCCACGTGACCTTCTTTAATCCTTTAAAACATATGTATGTTTTAGGTATTTTTCCTACAATTTAACACATAAAATACATCAGTTAATATAACAACAAAATTATAGGAAAAACCTTAGATAAGTGAGAAACATTACTAAAAATGCTAAAATTAATAAGGTGATTAAGCCCTAAAAAGTCTATATGTTTTGCACTTATCAATCACACTACGCAACCTGCTGGAACGAATGCAGACCAGGATTTCTCCGTACATATATCACACCACCTTATCAACCACCATTTCTCCATAGTTAAGTGTTTTAACTGACTCATCATTATTAGTTTTAAGTTCATTGGAGAATACCTTTTTATTTATTCGATGCCCCGTTGGGTCTTACACATACCTAGGAGAGATCTAGGTTATATTCATGTTCTGTGCCAATGCTCTAAGGTTGGTATTACCTAACCTTTCTTCCTAAGTTTTAAGTCTTAGGTAAATTGAATATTATAGATAGTGTCGTACTTTATTGTGTTACCATCCTTGCTCGTATCATAGTCGATTAATAGTTGATATCCCTAGCCAAAGGCGTTCGCGCACCGGTAATCAGACACTAAATAATCGAGCAGATAATAATTCATAAGCACATGCATTTTCAACCATATCATCTTAAGAAATTAGCACACAGATGTCTGTACTCAAAGAATCCATCAGGGTTCAGACCATAGAATCCAACATACCTTACACCGTTGTCGCCCACGTGATAACCCCCGCGTAGGCTCTAACGCTCATAGTGCTCGTGTCTACCCACTCGTATCTCTGGTATACACATTGTTCTAATATCAGTACGTATATACGTATTTCGATTTTACTTAACTAACCTAGACCAACCCGTACTTCCAACCCGTGTCTAAGTCTTAATTGACCTCTTGTTTATCTCGATGGTCGTTAGCCTTAAGGATTTAGATTTCAGCCACTCGTTATAGTTTACGAGTGTGTAGTTGTCGCTACGGTCATATTACTTATCACATGGAAGTTTCGTTCACGTTTTGTTTGCGAAATTGTCGGTTTACAGGCGTATGGAAATATCGTTACGTTGTATGCATGACGTTTAAACATTCCGTTATACAAACTGATTCGCGTAGTTATATTTACGTAAGTACGCGGCTTATCTATCTATATATATATACAAACAATTACGTATATACTATAGTTGTAACTATACATCGTTGTTTACATACTGTTCACGTGCATGTAAAACATTACCTCACTGTAAACATTTACGGTACGGTTGTTGTTACATTTACGTTTCCACTCGTAGTAGCATAATCTCGTATGTGGCTTGTTATGCACGTTATATCCTCGTGCTATGTTACGAGTTCACATGATAAAATTATTATAGAGCCCCCTCTTATAATATATTCTTTCATACTTAATATAATGTCTCATTACGTCACCCAAGACTTAATAATATACAGTATGTTCAAACTTTAAAATTTTCTAAACAGCCTATATATATTGTCAGTAACGACAATCTCTTCCCCTCATAGTTTGATTATTTATGAGATTAACCCCTATATTATAAGCATTACATTTCTAGTCTTATTAAATTATAAAGTAAGGTTTTCAAACATTATTATATACATATAATGCGTATATAATTTCTGAATAGCCCAATATTCTTCCGGAAATTCCTATGTCATCTCATATGTTTGTCTAATTACAAGCCACCCCATATTCCATATTTGTTATATTATTTACCTCATTAATTTATAACATAAGGTATCTTAACATTATAATATACATACATATGTATATATATATATTTACGGATAACCCCTCAGCTTATTCAAATTTGATTGTTCACCCACATCTTTCTTTATTTACACTTTAACCCACCTTAATTTCATAAACTTACAATTTAATCCTTAAACTTTATATTATACAATCTAATTATCTAAAATATCAAACCAACCCCTAAAATCCTCATAATTTGCGAACAACCCCTATAGGTATCATAAATTTATTTTACATCTCCTAACTATCGATTATTTGCACATTAGCCCCTAACGTTTAGTAAATGTTACATTATAACACTTAAACTATATATTATACTCTTTAGTTTATTTAATCACCAAAACCAACCCATAATTTCTCTAAAATCTCAAAGCAGCCCATAAAGCTATTTAAGTTCCATTTAGCCCCCAAACTTTCGGTAACCACTCTACTTACCCCTAAACTTTCTAATTGTTACAATTTCATACTTAACTATATAGTATAACTCTTAATTAATTAAATAATTAAGCTTAACCCCAAAAATTCTCTAAAATTTCCAACAAACCCTAAAGGTTCCCATATATACATTTTGATCCTTATAATTTCGGTAATTACATATACTCCCCTAATCTTTTTATAATCATTGATTTTGGCTTAAATTTCTTTAAATGCTTAAAATAATTATCCCTGTCATTTTTATTTGGTCAACCTTCATATGTGGTCAAGGTTGACCACTTAAATTATTCTTTGACCAGTTTTGATGGTATTTACGAAACTACCCCCCCATAGTTTCCTAGTTTTACACTTTACCCCTAATTATATAAAATTCATATTCTATACTTATAAAAATCCCAAAATTACCCCTTTTGGTTATTACTACTATTTACACCTTATATTTCTTTTTATTACCTTTTGACCCCATTTATGATTTATCTATTTATATAAAGTATTATTATTATTATTTTTTAAAGGTTTTAAAATTTATTCAAGCTATAATATTAGCTTATAAATGTGTCTATATTTTTCTAAGATGCCCCCACATAGTTATAATTATTAGAGTGATGGTTTTCTCATCAGAATTTTATATAGCCTTATAGATCAACCATACGAATTTATTAATGACTATTTAATGCCCAAAATAATTATAATGACTTGGCCTAAATATATGGCCTTAAAAATAGCATAATAATTATTTCAAAATAGCATTCAAATGTCTCTAACATTTTGTTATGACCACTGTACAAAACCTTCCTTTGATATTTTTAAACCATTTCCCTCACACATTTTTAGCATTAATAACTAGATACACTTAAGTTATTATTATTATTATTTTTTGACTCGCATGCTTAACCCATTACACATTAATAACTTCAATTAACACATATGTGTCCCTTATTTGTTACTCATTACCGACACAATAACTCTCTGTATATACTCATTAATTGTTATGCATAGCAACTCAGCAATACACATATATACACACATCCACCTCAATATACATACAAGCACACTTAACCTCTCGGTACATTACAACACCCATGATTAGTAATCTTAGAAGGTATTAAGAGGGAGTTTAGCTCATTATTACCTTAATTAGATTGTCAAGGAAACAGCTCACATCGCCTTCACGCCATCCACATCTTCTTCAGCCAAGATGTGTACATATATATGCCTTGGTTACAGATTTTTCTTTTTTTGTACTTATCTCATTACGTACTTGCATACCACTTAAGGGTGTAGCAGATTTTTTTTTTCTCTACCTTTCTCACTTGATATCCCTTCTTGATGCTCTCCTCAGCTTATGGTTTTTCCTTGGGTTTTTGAAGGCTTCTACAACAGGTTTTCGGCACCTAGACACAGGGAATGTAAGCTCAGTCTTTGAGCAAGAAAAATCAGAAAAAGAACAAGGCCTAACCAGCCTAGTTAGTTCCAGATTTTTCCTCGCTTACAGCCCTCCTTGTTGTGTCTTTCGGTGCAGTTTTTGGACTTTAGGAAAGAGCTGGGAACAGGTACCATGCATGGGCTCTACACCTTGGAGACATAGAAGAAGAGGATGAAGCAAGGTGACTGTTTCCCATGTCACCGGAAACAAGGAATGGAAAAGAGGAACTGCAGAACCAAGAGAGACAGAGGAATGGAGTGTAGTTTACCTTAGTTTCTTGGCAGACCATTGATAGCTGTTTCAACCGGAAATAAAAAGGAACTTGGTGGGCTGCTGTATAACTAGATACACCAAGAGGAAGATTGAGATGAGAAGGGGTTGGAATCATAGGAAAATGAGAGGAAGAAACAAGTCCCTGCTTACCGTTTACTTCATTTCTGTTTTACTGCTTTGTGACCGAGACTGCAGTGATGTCTTCCTCCTTTTTTTTTTCTTTTGTTGCCACTGTCAACAAGGAGAAGGGGCTGGGTTTGAAGTGGGGAAATCTGGTTAGACAACAGGCTGGGATACGTGATGAATGAGAGAAGAGTAAGGAGCTGGTGTTACTAGTTTTTTTTTTTTTGTTGGTGTTGCCTGCTCCTTTGTCGTTCTGGAGTTTTAGCTTGCTCCTTGCTTGCAGACTACAACAGAGAGGAGAAGGGCTGGTGTGAAGTGAAACTGAAATGGTCGGAGATTAGTATCCTCGAACAGACCCACAAGGTACGCCTCTGAAGCTTCTTGAAGCGCTGAATCAGATCGGTCTTAAAATCCTGAGAGATCTCACGAACCAGCCTCTGGAACGGGAGCTTCCTGATGAGTAGTTCAGTGCTCTTCTGGTGCTTCCTAATCTCACGAACTCCTACCGAGCTGCATATCCTTTGGCATGATAGTAACCCTCTTCGTGTGAATTGCACAGAGATTATTGTTGGAAGGAATAGGACGTGAGAAGGCAGGATAAACCTTGTTATCTTGTTGGTCTTCTGTCGAGAGTGAGCAGGAACATATGGATTCACTGTTTTTTTTGTTCATTTCCTGCTGTGTTTTCTTTGTTGCTTGCCTGGTTATCTGTCCGAGAATGGAGCAGAATGTGATAGTCTACTGGCGTGGGAACAAAGCAGGATGGCTAGCATAGAAGAGTAAAAAGGGAAGCAGCTGAGGTGACCTGGACATGGATCGGTAAGGTGTGGGAGAAACAAAAGTACTACCTCCGTCCCGTCATAAGTGTCCCATTTGCTTTTTGGCACGCTTTTCCACTTCAATATTAAATATCTAAGTAAAAAATATTTTTAAAAATAATTTTTACAATATATAATTTATCACATATATTCAATTATAAACTATAGATTTATAAAATATATTATCTTACATGTTAAATATTGAAGTCAAACGACAAGCTCAAATAGTAAAGGGGACAATGTGGTTGGGACGGAGGGAGTAAGACCTTGTACTTTGTTGTACTATAATACTAGTTAACTTATCCTAATGATGTTTCTTTTCTTTGTTGTGCAGGTGTGCAGGCGGCCACATGTCGGGGGAATTTGAAAACTTTTCCACCTCTTATTATTATAGTGTGTTTGTACATATATTGTATATATAAGTGACCATATTTATATGTCACATTATTATTCATAACATTTTGTTTGTTTATTTACAAATGTATACATGAGTATATCCTTGTGTCTACGATTTATTTTGGGGTATATATAATACTCATATACTTTATTAGGGTATACTGGTAGTATTTGATTTATTTATCAATATGTCCATATATGTGATATTAATTTTCGAAGTTTAATCTTATGCCCAGTTGGAACTATATGTTTAATACCATAATGTTTACGGTAATTATTGCTCGAGATTTAATTAAATCTTCATTAATTTAAGGTAGTAATTATTCGGGGCATTTCAGTCTACCCCCTTAAAAGAACTTCGTCCCGAAGTTGTCTAAATCGAATATGTATTTAACTGTCCAACGATTCTTAAGGTTTCAATCCATCCAGTCCTATCAATTCTGAAGTTCTAACACTTTCCTAACATTCCATTCTACCACTAATTTCCAATCCAAACCAATACATATACGTATATATCACAAGTCCCGAAGGACATCCATACATAATAGTTCAAGTGCTCTTAGCACATACATATGACCAAATGTATCCCAAGTGCTTAAAGTACATACACAAAATCAACATACATCCACAACATAAACAGCCAACATACACAACATAAACAACACCACATCAACACAAAATGACTAATATGCCAAGGGCTCTACCAATTTTACCCTCTAGACCACTTCCCGAAATGTCTATTAATTCCATTCCATTCTTCACCAAACATAATAATATATAAATCACAAACGCCATTAAGGACGTATCCATCCAATGTATAGTATCACCGTACATACAATAATACCAGGTATGCTCCGCATACGTACAACAAAACCACACAACAAAACAACCAAAACCTAGTGCAGACAAGTGCATGCCAAGAGGCTCTACCCCCCTTAAAAAGGTTTACGCCCTGTACCCCACAAGTATACTACAGCCGCTCAACAAGGAGCGCTGGATATTTGGCTCTCATAGAGTTATCCAACTCTCATGTGGCGTCTTCCGCCTTTGGAGTGGATTCTCCTCGTATTAGAGAGACGGGTATGATTCTAGTTTCCCGGGCTCTAAAGCATATGAAGGGTGAGGCACGCACTTCTTTGTGCTCTCTTCCGAATTCATTCTAATGGGCCCACTCGCTCCGTAATGAGGTGCAGACCCATGAACATAGGGCTCAATTTGCCCCTTCTTCATTGTTGTCGATATATTGTAGACTGTTTATTAGCAGCAAGTTATTGCTGACCTCATTCCAATATGACAGTGTTATCCACGGTCTTTTCTTAATTTGGAACAGAGGTATCATAATCGGCGTAGTAACATCGATTGTAGGCGTGCACGATTAGATCTTAGTCGTATATTCTATGGTTGGATTTCTAGCGTACAAGCGTGTATCTTCTCTCACTGATCTTCAGTTTGAGGTGCAATATGACATTGGCTATCATTAGTACTTAGTGCTCTTTGCACGTGTCTCCGTAATATTGAGACACACTAGCATTTATGTCTATGGAGATAATGCTTGGCATCCATGTCTCCAGGTGGTTTTATTCCGGGGTAATGTATTTGTTGTATTTCTTTGCTACTGGCTTCATGTTGATGTATGTTATCTTCTCGTGTGTTCGGCTAGCAACAATGTTCGTATGGTTCATCCTGCGTTCTGCCAGGGGAATCCATTTGTTGTGCTTGTATTAGAGTTTTACCACTTCAGCCTTCATTTCTCTTCCTTCTATGCGAGGTTTACTCGACTATTTCCACCCACGTATTTCTTGCTAATGGCTGTTCGTGATGGTCGCTTCTATGCGTAACATATCCTAGTCAGTTCGATGATTGTTAGTTATCATAACATTGTTTCTCACTTAAGGCGTCCGCTAGTATACTGGCTCTGCCTTCCTTTATTGTGTAATCATGTGTCTAGGTTCACATCATTTGGTAGGTTCCTTTGGACATCAAGATTTTGCTTGATCCTTATGAGGTTTTCACATATTAGTCGCCCTTTTGATGGGTTTCCCTGTCTATGTCACTAGTGTTCATGATTTAAAAAGGTTTCCTTTATCTTCACTTTGCGTTAACCACTTCGCCGTGGAGTTATGACGCTGGTCGCATTGTATTCAAGGTTCTTGGCTCCTTTAGCCCCGTTGGTTTAGCTGAGACTCTTCTCGTCCCTATTCGAGGTAATTGGCTACACTGATATGGGTTTGCATTACTGACCTTGACACGGAGTTGACTACTTCTTGTGTTCCTTACACTACTTGTCTACATGCGTGGGGTACCCTACTGATACATCACTACTTACCTGACTAACTCATAAGTGAGTCTGTTAGGCCCACATGCTCCTATCGGAGTGCGATCGTCCCACGTCTCATTTTGTACACTCGTAGTGTCCGTCACACGGATAGTGAAGTATTCTATTGTCAATCTCCCTTTTAATGGATATCCTTGGTGTCATCTGATGTTGATTAAATCGTGTTATATTTATATTGTCACCCTAGTGGTATAGATTGAGAAGGTGGTTAGAGGCGATACTTCGCTCTCCTGGACTTGTGTGTTTGTAGCGGCGTGTCGGTTGTGATGCTTCTTCCTAAAGGTAGTACTTTGGGTGTTAATTGCTTACACATTCTATATCGATTCACGTTTGTGGCTGCAATCGGTTGAGGTAAAACTCGTGCTAAGGTATGGTATTTTCAGACCTCTATACATCACTTCCTATAATCTGCGGTTGGAGGTATTCGGCCCTTAAGTTAGTGCTAGAGATCACCGAAGCTTCCTTTTGGTTGTTCAACGGATCGCCAATCCGTGGTATCGGTATTTGTTTAACTGCCACCATATTCGGTTCATATATTCAGTGTAAGATCTGGGTTATGGTCTTATCGTGTATCCTTATATACAACATGGAAAGTTCCTGGCCTTCGTCAGTTCGTCAGTCACTGATCATACGGATACGATTTCGATCGCCCATTCTTTCGGTATTCTGCGGTAGAATTACCGCTGGGGCTTCTAGTTGGAAGTATGTGCTCCTCACAATGAAATTTGCTCTTGTGGTCTTGGAGACAACTTACCTTAGTGTTAATATAAAATTTCTATTCTTTGAACTCCACCTAGTTTATAGGTAGGTTCTCATTTCACACGTTTCTCTGGGGTGTATTATAAAAATTTGGGCACTACTCTTTCCTTACAAATAGCGGTGTAGCTATACTTGAGAAAATTGGTTGAGGGTACCTTCAATTGTATTTATAAGAGTGTATTACTCAATTTGTAATCAATTGATTAACATGCACCATGTTATAGTAATCTCGAGTATTCTCTTATAATCGACTATATTCCAATATTTGTGGAGTCGTTCTAACCATTTATCCTCTATAGAAGACCATAGATAATCTTCCTATCAATTTATACAATACACACCTTACACCTATTTATACCTTCATACTTTATCTCTATGTTAGGACTAAAAATAGACACCTATTTAATTTAGAATTATTCGTGAACACTTGTAGGGAGTTTCAGGTACTTTCCAACCCCGACGTGGTCAGCGTCGGTGTTGAATTATCCCTTCACTCCAATTTGTGCTTGGTTTTCCCTTGACCTGACCAGGGTCAAGTTCGACCTCCCACATCAAATATTAAACAACCTCAAATTTTTCCATTTCCAAATTTTATCTTATCAGGACTTTCCTTACGTGATAAATACTCAATCTAAAACTAATCTCTTTACTACCAAACCGCTCGTGGTTATTGCGTACATTCACAGTCGACCCATCTCACTATTCATGGAACTAAGTCCTACTGGTTATAACCAATTAGTTTATCGGGGAGCTAATTCTCTTACTTGATCCCACATCGGTTACCCACCAAGTCATATATTACATTACTTGTATTATAGTTTATATTATATTGGGGTTTTAATTATATTCAAATTTATACATCCCTTTATTCCTATTCACGTACTTGGGCCGTCGAACTAGACATATTCTCGTACATGTTCATGTGAATGGAGTAGGTCATGTGCCTCATAATAAGTCGAGTATCGATCTGTTATGTGGATAAGAATATATGGATACGTCTTCCCAAGACGTAGCCCCGCTGAATTGCATCAGTATCTGAAATCCCTAGGTTTACAACCTCCATAACGTATATGGGTAGCTTTTAGTAACGCCTATAGTGCGGCATTTAGTTGAATCCGCCGATCATGTATTATGCTTGAAATACCCCAAACTAATAAAACATGGATTAAATATCTAATCACATTAATTAAGGCCTAAACATACCTTAAAAGTCAACTGAGAACAACAGTGGTCAACACAAAGCATGATAATGCACCCTTTGACTGTTTAGGGTAAATAAATACCCAAATGAACTTATTAAGACCTAAAACTTTGTCCTAAGCTTATTAACACATAACTAAACATATTATAATCGTTGGACAACACTCCAACACAAATAACAAGCATTTTCATGCTTCAAGGTCAAGTAGGGCAAAAATGTGCTCTAAGAAAACCTTAAAGGTCTAATGACCTCTATTTTATATAAAATTGGATTCCTAAGATCACTTCATCTAAGGAACACAATGAAACCGTCTCCAAAGAAAATAGAGCTCAGAAACACTTGCAACACAAATGTGTCACTAAACACCTTAAAACACGTTTTTGTGTAATTGCCTTCTAAATTGTTTTAATGGGATTGGTTTAATAAAAATTACCTTTAAATATGATAATATACATATTATATCATATTATGAATTTAATTCCAGAAATTTACAAATTTTTACAAATTTAATATAATAAACCCTAAAATGGGGCCCGTTGAGTCAACATGACTAAGAATGGCCAAGAGGTCAAAGTTGCCCCCTTGGACCACATGAGGTCGACAGCCACATGCAAGGGAGCCTATTTTCGCCACTTGCAAGCACAAGGAACAAGGTTCCAACACATTCCTTAAATTAGGGGACTACTTTTACCTTTTAATACTTTAATATATATATTCAACTTGGCTCCTTATTTGACTAAGCCAAACCGTGTGAGACCCTCCAGACCCTCCAATAATCGATTGCCAATCTCCTTTGGTGAGTCATCAATCACCAAATACAAAAACAAAGCAAATAATGTTTTAAGGCAAAATTGACCTACCTCTCTCACTTGCCTTGCTTCCCAGCCGACACAAGGCCTCCATCCATCTATTTGCTTCTCCAAAACCGGGATAACATGCCAAGAACAGAGGAGAAACACCAATTGACATAGGTAAGCTTATTAAGCCATTTTATGTTCAATTTCTTCACAAATCTTCCTCTTCGGTGGATCTAAGCATCAACCATTTCCATCCATGGATCTAGGTTGTTTTGGAGGTTAAATGAAGGGCAAATCTCGGCTTAACAAGGAAGAAGGTGGAGAAAGCTAATCATGTTCTTAAGGTACAAAAATATGCTTTAAGCACTTATCTTTTAATTCTCTTAGATCCGGTTGTAAAACTGTTCTCCTAGCCTTATAATCTTCTTCTTACATACTTATTCAGTGGATCTATCAAGAGCTTCAAGGTATATAGCCAAATCCAAGCCAAAAACACCATTTTTGGCATTTAAACAAGGTAAAAATTAGCCATCTTCGAATCTAAGTTATACGGTTTTAAGCCTTGGTTTAGTAGCTCTTTTGATGCTCTTTTGCTTCTGTAAATTTAGGTAGAAGAAACCCTTGGTCACCTTGTTGTTCTAAGGTAAATTTTACCTTGAAATATACATTAAAACACTTCTTATGGTTAGATCTTGCTTGGAGACTAACTATGCCTTAATTGCTGTTTGAAAACATGTAAAAGAAGCTGTGGAAATTTTATTCCTAAGCAGCCAAAATCAAACAAGGCCTAAACTAGGCAAAAACAAGGTAAAATCACTTAAACCTTCACTTGGTATATTAATATGTAATTATACATATGTGTATAATTTGTGTCGTGAGTGAATGGGTTAATAAGGTCTTATTTGACCTTAGGTGATTAAGGAATGGTTTGGTAAATTTATCTAACCAATTAATTAACATAATTGTCCAAATTTAAGACATTATGTGGAAAATTGGTAAATAGGAAAAATATGTGAAGGGCCGAGAGTTTAATGCTTTTTGGACATTTATGTGTAATTTATTTTATAGCCAATGTTTGTAATAAGGCCATGTACTTTAGGCCATTTTATTTATGCATTTATAAGGTTTTATTTAAGTTTAGGTGATATATATGCATTACCGCATATATAAGGTCTAAACCATAATTAAATTAAATTTGGGGGCTATACAATAATTAAGCCGAAAGTTTGAGGTTAAAAAGAGTTTAAATAAAAATTATAAGATTTTATAAAGTTTTGGTGGTTAAATGGTAATTTCTAAAAAATATGGGTGCAAACCGTAATTATTAGGAATTAATGGTCAAGGAAATATTAAGGTGGTCAACCTTGACTATATGGTAGGTTTTGACCAAATTAGATAAGTTAAATAACTTATTTAAGGTTTTATTATAAGATAAGTATTTAAGTGTAACAATTTTATAACATATGTGGTATATATGTTATTACCGAAATAAATGGTGTATAATGGTATTATAAACACCCACGGGCTATAGGAATTTTTAGGAATTTTTGGGTTGATTTTGGAATAAAATAAACCATGTATGTATAATATATAGTTATTATGTCATTATGACACTTTGGATAAATTGTGGTGGAATGGTGATAACCGAATATATATGGGTTAGTAATGTTAATTATAACCCTTGGGTAAAATTTGGTGATTTTTAAAATAAATAAGAGTATTTATTAAGATATGTATAATATATAGTTTTAATGATATAATAAAACTATATGTTATAAATAGGGCCAAATGGCAATTATAAAATAGAACAAGGTCTGTTCGGAATTTACAAAAAATATAATCATAGGTTATACCCTTTTATAAGTTAGAAATGTTATATTAAATGATATATAACATGGTATAAATAATGGGGTGATTTTGTAAATAAGGAAACTATGGTTTATGGAAAAGAATAAGGTTTAATATATGTGCCTAGGCGGCAATATAATAGTTTTGTTATAAAGACTATGGGTTATAAATAAAAGGGAATAAAAATATCATATTATATGATATTAGTATATGGTATAACAGTACATAATGTTATGTGGTCAAATAGAATTTAAATAATTTCAAGGGCTGTACCGAAAATAATAAAGTTGCAAAATGAATTTTAGATTATGTTCTACAATGTTATAAATGTTATAACAATTACATGGTATAAGGTGGTTTTTAATGGAATTAATATAAGTGAGGATATTCACATTAAATAATGTGACAAATTATAAACAAATGAGATTTATAAACTAAGGTATTTATGGAATAAACCTTAGGAGTTGTAAATATTACAACATAAAATGTTACATAATATTAGGATAAAAATCTTAATATAAGTTGTATAATATAATACAACTAAAGGGAATAATCATCTAATATAAGATGATAAAATGTAACATATATATAAGAGTTTATTAAACTCACGGAATTTACCTACGTGGTAAATATATACATACACAAGAAAATGTATATAAGGATGAGTATATATTATGGTTCGAAACCATTAATATAATGGTGGTGGTTATTACATGAAAAATAGTTACGAACTATAAGGTATAAGTTTTTGGATGCAAATATAATTTGCTAAGATAATGGATAATATAATACAATGTATTATAATGGATGGTGGGAAAATAATACAATATAATATAGTAATGCATGCATACATGCAACTATAGGTTATATACCTAGATTTAATGGTGGATGAGATTAAAGAAATATTATGAATTAAACTTAACAGTCGAAATGTTTTGACATACGAGTTTTAGTAACAAAGCCGATCGGTTTAGAGAAACCCGTAACAAACAACTGTAGAAAACAGGGATGAACTGTCGGGGTTACTTGTTATTCGGAAGTACCGGATGTAGTTAGTCATGGAGCCTGACTTATAGTTTTAATACCGTTTAGATTATACTTCAGACAAGGACGCTTGACGAGCTAGTGGTCTACACTGCGCATCCTAGGTCTTGGTGAACGGTATGTAAAGGGGTTTGATCCGGGTTGTCCTAAGGATTTCCTTGGGCTCGTATTTGGTTGATATCACTTGTGTGTTAAGTGTTTTTGGATACATGTATGTGATTGTGTGCTACTGCATTAATTATTTATGCACGAGCATCCCACGGGACTAACACTACGTCGACTATAGATCAGCTTATATAAACATACATATACGTTATTGTGATGACATGATGGTTACTTGATATAATACCATAGTATTAATATTAAGTATATGGTAACCTAAGTAAAATACTTAAAAAACGAGTCACGACATTGTCGGTCTCTAGAGCATGGATCTCGAACATGAATATAACCTAGATTACTTCTAGGTATGCGTGAGACCCATTGGGTAGCTAATTAATAATTATTCTCCATAAGACTAAGAGCATATCTTAAACATTATGAGAGAGAGATGGTATTAGTTGAGGTGAGGAATCCCGGTAGTTTACGAACTACTTGGTTGCGCATTTGTGATCACTGAGGGGTTTCCGATTGGATTCCGCTCCAGGTTTATACCCAACGAGCCCAAACTGGATCGTGGGTCAGGTGGCTACGGCCTTTTATATGGACGCCTTACGAGGCTAAGTGAATAGTCAGGGGCCTCCGGACCTCTGGCGAAATGAGGACCTTTGTGTGTACAGGAGGACTACTGTCCATGGTGAGGTTATAGGGTTGTCTTAACATGACGCCCAATTGGTATTAATTAAACATGGTTTGGATGGGGCCTTAAAGGCCAAGATAAATTAATTGTGGAAACTGTACGCTACGGCGATTGTACATTGTACATTATACTATAATCAGTTGCATATGGATGGGGCCTTGAAGGCCAAATTAAATTAAATTAACACTGGATGGTGAACGCTACGGTGATTTTACATTGTACATTATACTGTAATTATTCGATACGTTCGATATACAATTGTGGTTTGTGATATTAAATGAATGTTTGGATTGGATGGTTGGTTGAATGTTTATGAATGTTTTGGATGGTGGATTATGTATATTATACCTGTTTATTACAAGTGATTATATCTGTAAAATGGTAAAGCATGAAACCAATCTAATAATAAGATGGTTAAAATGACTAAGTGACCAATAGAGTCCAGGCCCGGCATACTTAGCGTCTATCGCTGATACTACACTCAGCAGGTTGTTGATTATCACCGGAGCCGAAGTGCGGGAACAGGGTAATTAGAGTTTATTTTAACTACCGCACATGGAGTTGTATTATGGTAAGGTTATGTATATTCAGGTTTGGGTAGACGCTCACTTGTCGATGTTTATGATTTATGGACTAGTATGATGTATAGGAGTTTCTCGTTATCACGGCGGTTAGTAGTTTGTTTATGTTGGAAGTTGGATATAGTTTGGCTTCGTTGCTCGCATGGGCGAGTAATGGCCGGTGACACCCGAGTGAGTATTGTGGTTATTATTTATTCTTCCGCTGTAAGACGTTTTATTTATTGCTACGTGAGAGATTATTACGTGATTATGGAGAGGGGTGTTACAATGCTTGCTTCAGCTGTTTTCAAAAGTCGGCCTTCTCCGGCTTCAGAACATCTTGTTAGTTATATTCGTTCTCTCCCCATCATAATTTAGGAATCCAGAGTTTTCATGTTGTGATTTTATCTGAGATCCTTGGGATTGGTTTGGGTGTTCGCCCTGTATTTATCAATGATGGATGTGTCATCCTTTATAAGTAATAATTGGTGTTTGCTTGACATCGCACTCAGCTCAAACTATCGAGTTATAATGGTTGTCAGTCTCTCCATGGATTGAGATCGGGTTAGTACATTAGGTACCCGTCCCATCTCCTTTTCGTATCCTGGAGTTCCTAATTTGTGCATTCATTGTTCTCTTAAGCGCATTGGGTGTAACTAATCATTACATCTTCTTCGATCTCCATCTTTGGCGTTTCGAATTCTCTCGTGATGATAGTTCGCTTGTTAATGATTAGAGCTTTTCTTGAGAGGGGTTTTGCTCGGTCAAATCTCTTAGTGTAGCTCTACCCGTATACTCTTGTCTTTCGTTCGTAGGCTTAAAGGGTGTGTGTTGAAAGAATGGTTAAATGGCACGTAGAGTGGCTTTGAAGGTGTGAAAAGGTTGTGAAAATATGGAAGGTTTATCCAAGGTAAGTCAATTTAACAAGCTTTATCTATCATTTATTTTCCAGTTTGGGTATGTATAGTGTGCTATTTATTCTTCTTATGAAGTCAATGTAAAATTTGTACGATTATCTGTCTCGCACTAAGCGTTGGGCTCAGTGCCTGGGTATCCCAAAAATTTCAGGTTTTGCTCCTTGCGAGGAGGTTCTCATTAGGCTTCCTTTCGCTTATGTTCGTGTATTCGTCCATATCGCATTGTCAAGGTTATGTGACCCTTTTTCCTCTCTAGGTATTTACTTTTTGTAATCCCAGAGGGCTTGGTCCATATGCTTTCGCAGTTGTCCACCGTTACAGGTCGTCGCCATCTTCCTGAATCAGTTTATTCGGGCAGCACTTGTTGTAGCAAGTGCGCCATGCAAGTTGAATTATTATACCGTGCATGTCTGTTGCGGTATATTTACGCTTGTAACTTCGCATTCTCGCTAATTTTGCTGGCTCTTCTTATTGCCGTTGGTATGGTATTTCCTCACTGAGTAGGGTCTTATTAAGCTGTTACTGAGTCGAGTAGTTCCCTTTAATTAGTATACTATTGTCAGGTGCATCTAGTCCGCAGTATTCTTTGCATTCAAGTTCTGGTTCCGCGACGTCGGTGTAGTATTTCCTAGCGGCCAGGCCGGGTCTTCCCGATTTGGAGGAACTTTTCATCTCCATGTGTAACACCCCTCTCAAATAAACACGTATTAGTCACTCACGTTAGCAGAAAAATAAGACGTCTTACAGCGGAAGAATCAACAACATCATTAAAACTCACTCGGGTGTCACCTGCCATCACTCGCCCATGCGAGTAATGAAGCAGAAACTAAATCCAACACTAAAACAGCAACACCACTAAACCGCTGTGACAATGAGATATTCTATACATCATACTAAGTCCGCGTCCTATACATCATTCTAACCAAGGGTAACTTTAACGACAAGTGAGCATCTACCCAAGTCCCAAATAAATACAACCATACCATTCTACATTCATAACTGACAGTGATATACAAATAAATTTGTGTACAGTAATTAAATTATCCTGACTACCCGGTACCCGCACTTCGGCTTCAACGTTGTTCAGCAACCTGCACAATAAGTGTAGTCTCAGCGATAGACGGTGAGTATGCCGGATCTAGACCCTATTGGTCACTTGTCATTTTTAACCATCTTGATATTAGATTGATTTCATGCTTTACCATTTTACAGATATAATAGATTCTGTAACAACATGCATGATTATATAATCATTCATCCAATCTAAACAGTCATATATAAATATACACATTACTGTCATACATCATACAATACAATAGCATTGAGAATTCATTCATCGTATGTTAACATCATCACGTAGTACATCACTCGGCCCTCCGGGCCTTCACATATCGTTTGTTTTGGTTAGCACAGTCGGGCGTCAGTTAGGACAACCCGAAATATACTCACTTGGACAGTAGTCCCACGTACACACAAAGGTGCTCACTGCCCTGATCATCCGAAGACTCTGGGACTTATTCACTTTGCCTTTGTAAAAGCGTCCATTTAGGTGGCCAATGGCCTGGTGCCAACGGTAGCACACTCTGCCTGACGATCTATGTAGGCTCGTTCAGGATTAACTAGGGTAAACCCGATAGGGGATAACCCAAGAGATCTCTACGCGCGACCAGCAGCCAGTGACTGTCTGGATTAAGGTACATCATCACATTCATTCACACTCCACTGTTAACTTTGTTAGTTAGATAGTCAGTTACAGTTTTAGTTATGGAGAACATCACTTAATTTGTTGGCTGCCCTATGGGTCTTACGCATGCCTAGAATTATTCTAGGTAGTATTCACGTTCGAGTCAAAGCTCTAGAGACCGACATTGTCGTGTCCCGTTCCTAAGTGTTTTACTTAGGTTATAACTACATACTTGTAATACTTAGCGTATTAGGTCAAGCAACAGTGGTCACAATCACACATTTCGCATATGTAGTTTTGTATAAGGCGATCTATAGTCGACGTAGTATTAGTCCCGTAGGACGTTCGTGTATAAATAAATAATGTAGTAAACATAACTACACATCACACACATAAATCACATACATACATTCACACAAGTTATTTATCAAACAAATCCGAGCCCGAGGAATTCCTCAGGACAACTCGGATCAAACCCCTTTACATACCGTACACCGTGTCCAAGGTCGTGCAGTGTAGACCGCTAGGGCTATCGAGCGCGCACGTCTGAATGACGATCTAATCAATACGAAGAACGCTAAGTGTCAATACTCGTAATGTGAGATAATACTCGGTTTACTTTGGGGTATGGAGCCTCCCATTGTACACTTGTTATCTTTCATTCAAGGTTTGTTTATCATACTAAAATCGTATGTTAACTATAGTATTTTCATGTCATGGTATACTATAGTTTATATCTTTATTCTTGGCATGTGTTTACATATGCACATGTGCTCAGTATGACAGTTCAATTAAACTATGGTTTTGCTCACATAATATTGTTTAGCGTTACACTTATTTCTTGATGTTTTATAGTATGATATTTTATGTGTCATTCAACTTATAACATATAGTTTTGGTAACTATATGTATGTACCGAAAATAATAGACACGCACGTATGTTATACTTGTGCTCCTTTATTTACATAATTCTTATTGATCACAATATAATCACATACTTATAACTTGTCGTAGATACTTACCTTTATAACATCAAAACTTGTAATAGAATATAATCCAAGGTTTTATAACCCTTGTTATAATTACCGGTAATGCATATCTTGATTCCATTACCCATCAAATCCCATACTCTCAACATTTCAATTTTACCACTTACTTTATATCATATTGCATTCATCATACATTATAAAACTTGCAACTATATTGTATCTTAATCCCCCACTGCAGCACAGCTACACAGAAACATCCTATAATGAAATCTGAAACAACAACTACACAACTCTTCTTGGTTCTTGTTCCTAGTTAACTCCACTGATGTTTCATCTTCTCGAACGTTTAGCTAACCTAGCTGAAGTTGTTAGCTATGGTTTGAGTTCATTGTTAAACCAGTACCACACTTATAACCCTCTGGAAGTTAATGACACAGGGGCAATGATTTCAGAAAACCGGAACATCAAAACTGTACATGCTTTCATTCCAACTTCTCTTCTAATGCATTGGTTGAATTTCTAATTTTTCCATAAGTATCTACACTCTTAGGTAGGTGTATTATAAGGGTTCTAGGTTCATTTCCAGACCAAAGAAACACTCTTATTCCATCTGTATTACCATTATACAGAGGCAGCTAATTATAGAGAATCTGAAAACACAATCTGGGTGTTTCTTTTTCATTCTTTCTCTTTGTCTGATTATTTCGATTCTATCCTGTCCCATCTGTTTCTAACCTCTCTTCAATGTATCAGACAGATTTTAAATTCCTTATTAAGCCATTACGATCTCCTTAACATTCATGTAAAGCAGTTATACAGAAACATATACACATGATAACCAAAACAAAAACCTGCACTGGTGTATTATCATTCCCCTTCCTCTGTCAGTTGTCGAACATATGTCTAATTCTTCCCCAAGATGTTAATATCTTAATTGAGGGTATTGGTTAAGTTATAGGATTGTTTACCATTTAATACCACCCCTATACACCTTCTGCACATGGTTGCACAGAAAACGTAAGTCTCTAGAAGGAAAACTGGAAACTGAAATCAAAAATCTGTTATCCTATCCTCTAACTCTTTCCCTTCTGTTTCACGAATTGAGTTACCAGTCTCCCGTAGATTGTCTAGACACTTGGTTAAGTGACTTAACGTAGCTTAAATCATTAAGATAACCCAAACACTAAGGACTACACTCCTGAAGGTCTTATACACAGAACCTGCAACAAAACTGAAACTGAATATCCTTGTCATCGTTTTCTTTCTGTGTAGTAATTTGTCTCCCAACTTCTCCCTCATTGCTAACTCATGTAATTAAGTCTTCTATCACAGGTTTAAATCTATACCAACTTATGAACCTTACAGAATCATTCTTATACTTAAGTAAGGAAATTCCAGAACTGAAATGAAAGGAACAACAGCCCTAACACACGAATCTGGTAGCTGCTTTTCTGTTGTTTGATTTTTCTGTTATCAAAACTATTTCTTAGTTTTCCCCAACTTGCTCAGTTACTTGTTTATATGTTTTGACACAGTTCTTACCCTCAGAAATAAACCCAAGACAGTTATGGACATTGCCCCCGAAAATTGTTCACACAAAACCCAAAACCTGAAAATCCGAAATCATGAAACTGTAGCATGTTTTCTTTTCTGTTGTTTTCCTTTCTGTGTAATAACCCATCTGTCACTTCTCTCCCATTGATAGCTCACGCAGCCTAGTGTTTTATTAACATTTCAAATCCCAACAACTCCACTGCTCGAACACTGATAAGATTGCCAAACTAAAATAGAAACACCTGATAATCTATCTTTGATTTCCTACTGTTTGTTCATAGATCTGTTTTCAAATCTTCCCCAGTAGTTACTTACTTAATTAAGTGTTTTCTTTTTGTTTTAGCTTTATGAAAACAGATTCATAATCGCAGGATAAAACCCTCTGAGATATTGTTATACCGAAACTCAACTCTCAGAAAGAACTATAAAACTGTAGCAACAGAATCTGATATTCCTCCCTCTATTCTCTTATGTGATTCTCCTTCTGTCTGTTCATCAATCCTGCCTTTAACTTTTTCCTCAACCTGATAGCCCGCTTAGTTAAATGTATTACCAGTTTTCATTGTGACACAGACCCCAAACCACATGGGCAATCCCTCTGCACACAGTTATACAGGACTGAAAAGAAAATTGCAAAATAGAAGCACAAGTTTAATATCTTTTCTTCTGTTTCTCTTCTTGTTCTTTCATCTAACTTCTGTCTCTTTTCCCGAACTGCTTATCCAATAGTTACGGGTTTATTCAGGGTTCAACTTCAAGACAGAACCAAAATAATATGGTTAATGTTACAGAAATCCAGATACTAATCTGGGAAGAATCTGAATCATGAAACTGCTGAATTTTCTTTTGTTATTTCGTTTATGCTATTTAACCCATCTCTTATCTTCCCAACTTGTTTAGTGATTCATTTATGTACCATATTACAGTTTTAGGCTCTCAACAACCATTACAACTCTCTGATTTTCTGTAACAAAGTTATACAGAGACACAAGGTGCAACATCCCTACTAATCCTGCTTCTAAAAATAATATAATCGCAGCGGTAAATAACAGATGGTCGTTCTAATGGTGTCACAGTTATCACTCGCCCATACGGGTGATAACGAGTTACCTGATAATCAACATGCGAAACGTATTCCCGCATTGACCACAAGAGATAGATAGTAGTACTTAAACAATTTAAAACAAATCTAACAACAACCAATTATTACAGACCGTGAGCATCTAAACCAAATATACCTCGGTTAAACAACCCGAGTCCAAAACAACCTGAGTATCACACCGTACCAAGTCTAAACCAACAGTAATATCACAATAGTCACGCCTCGCTGCGACCCACCAGCTAGTCACCTGCAAAAATGGTTTGTGGTATGGAATCAGCCCCTGCTGAGTATGTCATCACATGCCCCGTCATGCCCCCAAAGACCCCTCAATTATTTGGTCGAGAGCATGAGGTTCATTACATGCAATACCGTTTTAATATTTAAAACTGTAAAACAATTAACAGTAACATCCATACAATAAACACAACCATCACATATATAATATAACCACAAGTATAACCAATGAACAACCAAGCGAAACAACGAGAACAATAAACAAGTACTAGTTCTCGTCCATGGTGTAGAAACCAATATCGTTCGCCACTGTATAATTCTTAACTGTATTATTTGTTCAGTTATACCTAGTGACAATGTCTCGTTAAAACGACATGTCTCTAGTTACCCATATTATGGCGGGTCACCCACGGCAGTAGCCACTCCAACGGTAGAGTCTCCGACCAACGAGCCATTCTAGCTCACGGGAAATTTTCTTGATACTTGCGGACCCGTACGCGGACATCCTGGTATCGTTTTTGTGATCACAGCGCGCACCAAGAGCCACATCCTCCTGGCTTTACTTCCTTCCATTAATTAATTATACCATCGCATCGCATTACCAAATTTTCCTAACACAGCAGACTAAGGTCATTAGTCCAATCCGGAGTCTGTAAACTCGGGATCCAGTGTTAGATACGAGAGCGGCGTATAGAAAGGCCAATGCTCCGTATAAAAGTCTCGGATAATATGTATATCTTATTATCCTAGTGCTACAACGTTTTTCTGACGATCCTTATATTTCATATAAGATAGCACCATAGCCGCTAGTTCGTTTTATATATAGGTCCATATATACGAACCGTACTGTTAACTCAACAACAGTAATAATAAGCAGCTATAAATATACAATTCATGCATATTAATTATCACATTCAGACAAACAATCTTATCACAGATCACACAGAAGTCTGAACTGAGGAAGCCCTCAGAGACAATCAGAGACACATAACAACATACCGTTCACCCTGATGTATTACGGTGGAGTATGAATCAGCAAGATCCTATGCTCCTTGTGTAGTCTCTAACAGTCTAAACAATACATAATGCTACTGATTAGCATACCGTATAAAACACAATCCTACGGTACCCCGTACCGTCACTAACACCTCCCGGTTAACCCCCCGTTATTACTATCAATGTTTGTCGGGTTTTAGGTTTAACTCGAGATTGGAAAAGTGTTATATTACATGTAGTTTGTCTTGTATATTAATATACTTATTGTTGAACTGTTATCGCATGTGACTTAACTATTGTAGTCGTATAGTTTTTTCATTATTGCATGTGTGATCCTTTGTCATGCACTATGTCTCACCTTAGTATTTATTTTTCTAAGGTTTGTCTCTTTTTTTTATTCAATGTGGTATAATTCATTTGTAAACAATACTTTGAATTATAAATCCTTATTATCCATGTACTCTTAACATTAGAATTCCATATCTAATGTTTGTAATTCTTTTCCTTTTATCATATGCATTTTAATTATGAAACATGGTCATTAAACCATATTATATTTTCCACCATACACATATTTATTTATGTGTATGTATTTGGAACTATTTCTATATGGTAATCTTATAATATATTCATTCTTTTTAATGAATACCTCTTATATTATAAATGTTATAACTCTTATAACATTAAAACCATATTATAAATTCCATTTAAAAATGTTAATATTTCCGAACAGCACCTATGTTCTTAAATATTTACAAAATCCACCACTTAATTAATATAATGTTACATTATAGTTATATAACATATTATGACATTTAAGTCATTAAAACAATTATAACCTATAGTTATATTTTGTTTATAAAATACCAAATAGCCCCTTATATTTTCGGCTTCCATTATATACCACTAAACTTCTATAAATCACAATCATCCCAATTTATAATACATAGTTTTCTAATTCATTAAAACTATATATTATACACATATCTTTATAAACCTTTATACATTCCAAAAATTACCAAACTATACCAAAAGGTTATAAATATTATTCCTAACCTTATACTTCCTTTAAATCTCGGTTTTACCCCTTTGTTACCCATTTGTAACAATGTTATAAAATACCATATATTATACTTATATAATTCATATAAACTCCAAATTTAACCAAATAAACTTCTAAAAATTCCTAATAACTTAAGGACTTTACTAAACTCCATTTAGTACCCCAAGTTCGGAAATTACATTATACCCCATCTTATAAATCTTTTACAATTAATAAGTATCTTATATAAGGTAGTATTTTAATTTCTTAAATTTTCCAAACTTGGTCAAAGTCTCCTATATAGTCAACTTTGACCTAATACCAAATGGGAACCAATTTTTCGGTAATCACAATAATAACCTATACTTTTCTATTTTTACAATTTTGACCCAAAACTTTATAAAATGTTATAATTTTTATTAAATTCATTTAAAAACCCTAAATTGCTCTAAATTAAGCCCACGGCTTTCTAATTTCCTAGTAATTACGAATTGGCCCCAATTTTAATTATAAGCATAAATAAAACTAAATAAGCTTATAAACTTAAATTAAAATGGCCTAATGACATGGCCTTATTACAACCTTGAACTTGCAAATAAATTACACAATAAATGTCTCAAAATATAGCATATATTCTCGGCCTCACTTTGGTTTAATTATTTTTCCACATAATGTCATAATTTGACCATTATGTTAATTAAATCTCTTAAATGACTAGCTTAATTTATCTTAGCCTTTTTCCATTTTTAGGTCAATATGACCATATTTTAATTTCACTCTCGGCCATATATATATATATATATATATATATATATATATATATATATATATATATGCTTAAAAATTATAAAAATCATAAGTTTAAGGTGTTTATACCTTGTTATTCCTTGTATGGGCTCGGTCACTTGTAAAAATTCACCACTTGATTTAGACATGTTTAATACACAAAAACAAGATATGGTTATACTCCAAGCTTGAGCTTAACCATAAGGAATAATTAATGTAAGATTTAAGGCAAAAATCACCTTAAAAATGCAAGGGAAGTTCTAGTGGTTTCGCCTGAACCAAACACACCACAAGGTGTTAGATCCACCATATTGACATAGGAAATAGCTAGATCACAACAAGCTGCCTTGTTATTAGGTTTTACCTTGGAAAAATGCCTTAAAAGAGGGTATTTCCTTGGATCTTGGTCACCCTTGCTCCAAATGGCTAACCAACTGAATGAACATGTAAATATGAAGATTATGAGTGTATAAACTCATAAAAATTGAAGGAAGAAAACCGTGAAGATTGAGAGGCTTAAGGTATGTTTTTACCTTAAAATGCAATTTTGAGCAACCTTGGTCCCTCTACTTGTTCAACCGAGTTTAGCTGTTGTTCTAACCTTAGAACACTGAGAATGAGCCATAGGAATTGATGAGCCACGAAATCTAGGTGTAGGTAGTGAAGAGATGAAGAAAAAGGGCTAAAAATGACCTTAAAACACTTACCTTAAGAGCTTAGGAGTTAGATCTGCCTTCCATGCTCAAGAACCAGACTTGAGAGCTTAGGAAGGAGAGACTCGGCTGGGAGGCTGGATCGGACAAGGAGGAAGAAAGAGATGGGAAAGGTTGAAATAATTGAAAAAGTAAGTTTTACTATTGTAAATTTGTGTTAGGTATCAATTTGTCTCATAATATTGTAGCTGTCTCCTCTCCTCTTGCCAGCCGATTTCCATGGTCCAAATGGGTCAATTAATTGACCATTGACCATACTTGGTCAATATTGACTCATGCGGGCCCCACTTTAGGGTTTTATTAATATTTTAATATTAAATTTGTAAAAATTCGTAAATTTCTGGAATTAAATTCCTAATATGATATAATATGATAATATCATATTTAAGGGTAATTATAATCTTTAAGCCCATTAAAAATCAATTTAGAAGGCAATCTCACAAAAACGTGCTTTAAGGTGTTTTAGTGCACATTTTTGTGTCACAGGGTGTTCCTGAGCTTAGTTCTCCTTGAGAACGGTTTTGTTGTGTTCCTTACTTCATTATAATACTTAGGAATCCACTTTGGATCCTATTTGAGGTCATACAATCTTTATGGTGTCTTAAAGCACATTTTTGGCTTTACCGATCTTAAGGCGTGTTTTGCCTTGTTGAGATCTTTTAGATTGTTCCCAATAATATTTAGATGTTTATTAATCATCTTAGATCATTAATAGATCATTTAATTATATTTTAAAGGTTAGGGGTATTTCAGTCTACCCCCCTTAAAAAGGCTTCGTCCCGAAGTCCTTAACCCTCTACAGTTCACCTAAGGAATCAAGTTCCACTAAGTAACCAAACAGTCCATTGCTAGGGAGTAACTCCCACTAGGTTCAGACCTAGTCTATACATACAGCATATATAATAATAAAACTCATGGTATAAACTCATTATCACAGCACTAAACAAGGTGCACATCCAACTCATCAACCAAAAGTACTCAGCGGTACTATGTATATATTCAACCAGGTGCACTAAGGCACATACATAAATGTATCATACATACAATCATCCAAACAACATGTATGACAGCATACCAACAAAACACACACAAAAACAAGACCTAATGCACAACATGTGCGCAAGCCAAGTGGTGTCTACCCCCCTTAAAAAGGGTTTGACCACGAACCCGTACAAGTATCACAGCTACTACTCGAAGAGTGCTGGGTACTTCGCTCTCATGGAGTCCTCTAACTCCCATGTAGCCTCCTCCACCTCATGGTTCGACCAGAGAACCTTGACCATGCTAACGGTCTTGTTCCTATAGTCTCGTCTTCGTTCGTATCGAGAATGCGGAGTGGTACTTCCTCATATCGTAGAGCGGGGTCCAACTCTAAAGTCTCTGGCTGCAAAACGTGCGATGGATGGGGCACATACTTCTTCAACTGTGAAACGTGAAAGACGTGTGCACCCTCCCGAGCTCTGCTGGTAATCCAGTCTGTAGGCTAACGGGCCCACTCGCTCCCTAATCGCATAAGGTCCAACATACTTTGGGCTCAACTTGCCCTTCTGCCCAAACCGGAATATTCCCTTCATGGGTGACACTCTGAGGAATACCATATCGTCGGTAGTGAACTCAATGTCCCTCCTCTTGGTGTCTGCATTTGCTTTCTGCCGGTCCTGAGCTGCCCTCATGTTCTTGCGAATCTGTAGGACATCCTCCTTAATCTGCTCTAGGTACTCGGTCCTAGAAGCGTAGTCTCGCTGGCCTCATCCCAGCATAAAGGAGTCCTACACGGTCGACCATAAAGTGCCTGGAATGGTGGCATCTGTATCGAGGAGTGGTAGCTGTTGTTGTAGGCGAACTCTATCAAGTGTAGACGCTCTAACCAACTCCCCTGAAATCTAAGGCACATGCTCTCAGCATGTCCTCCAGTGTCTGGATGGTCCTCTCACTCTGACCGTCGGTCTGTGGATGGAACGCCGTACTAAGCTTCAACTTTGTACCCAAGGCTTCCTGAACCTGTCCCCAGAATCTGGACAAAAATCGAGGGTCCCTATCAGAAACAATAGTCTTTGGCACACCATGGTGCCGGATCACCTCCTTCTGGAACAAGTCCGCTAACTTCGGGACGTTCCAGGTATCCTTCATAGCAACAAACTTTGCCACCTTCGTCAGACGGTCCACAATGACCCAAATCGTGTTCAGTCCTCCCTTAGTCGGTGGGAGACCGACAACGAAATCCATCGAGATGTCCTCGAACTTCCAACAAGGAATAGGCATAGACTGCACTAAACCTCCGGGTCTCCTATGCTCAAACTTAACCTTCTGACAGGTCAAGCATCTAGCCACATACTCAGCTACATCCTTCTTCATCCCGCTCCACCAGAAATGAACTTTCAAATCCTTATACATCTTCGAAGAACCAGGGTGGACGGATAAGGACGAGCAATGAGCCTCCTGGAGTATCTTCTCCTTCAGATCAGGAGACGACTCCGGAATACATAATCGGCCATTCAATCGTAACATGCCATCATTACACAGTTCGAAATCATACTTCTGTCTCTCAAAACAACCATCTATCATTTTCTGCCTGATACTCTGCATATAGTGATCACTCTCCTGTGCAGCTCGTATCTCATCAATCATACTGCTGTTTGCTACTAGCGTAAACAATGAATGAGCTCTACGGCTCAGGGCGTCGGCAACTACATTTGCTTTGCCCTCTTTATACCTCAGGTCTATGTCGTAGTCCTTCAAGAACTCGACCCATCTTCTCTGTCGCATGTTCAGCTCCTTCTGAGAGAAGAGATGCTGTAGACTCTTGTGATCAGAGTAGATAGTGACTGTCACACCATACAAATAATGTCGCCAGATCTTTAAAGTGAAGACTACTGCGCCTAACTCAAGGTCGTGTGTGGGGTAATTCATCTCATGCTTCTTCAGCTGTCGGGATGCGTAAGCAACTACCTTCCTGTGCTGCATAAGCACACAGCCTAGACCGGTTCCAGAGGCATCACAATATACCTCGAACCCATCGGTGCCCTCAGGGATAGTAAGAACGGGCGCCGATGTCAGGAGATCCTTCAGCGTCTGAAAGGACTGCTCACACTCTGCAGACCATAAGAACTGGGATTCCTTCTTCATCAGGTTAGTCATCGGTTTGGCCTCCTTGGAGAAGTCCTTCACGAATCTTCGATAATACCCTGCCAAACCCAGAAAGCTACAGACGTCTGTGACTGTCTTCGGCCTTGGCCAACTCTTCACTGCCTCAATCATAGCAAGATCTATAGATATGCCGCTAGCTGATATGATGTGTCCTAGAAATGACACGCTGTCCAACTAGAACTCACACTTAGAGAGTTTGGCATACAGCTGGTTCTGCCTCATAATATTTAACACCTGTCTCAAATGTAACTCATGATCTTCCTTGGTCTTTGAATAGATCAGAATATCGTCGATGAAGACTACAACTGAACTATCAAGATGCTCTCTAAAAAGACGGTTCATCAAGTCCATGAATATGGCTGGCGCATTCGTCAATCCGAATGGCATAACGGTGAACTCGTAGTGTCCATACCGTGTCCTGAAAGCTGTCTTCTCAATATCACCCTCTGCAATCCTAATCTGATGGTAGACAGATCTGAGATCTATCTTCGAGAACACACTGGCCCCTCTCAGCTGATCAAATAAATCATCTATCCGTGGTAATGGGTACTTGTTCTTGACTGTAACCGCATTAAGCTCGCGGTAGTCGATGCAGAGTTGCATACTGCCGTCCTTTTTCTTGGCGAACAGCACTGGAGCACCCCAAGGAGAAACACTAGGTCGAATGAATCCCTTGTCGAGGAGGTCCTCCAGCTGTAGCTTCAGCTCCCTCATCTCAGCCGGTGCCATACGGTAGGGTGCCTTAGCAATAGGGCCCGTACCTGGCAACAAGTCGACGGCGAACTCAACCTCGCGCACAGGCGGCATGCCTGGCAGCTCATTAGGAAATAAGTCGGGAAAATCTACCACGACTGGAATGTCTACGTCCGTCACGTCACTCTGTCTCGTGTCCTGTACATAACAGAGGAAGGCTTGTCGGCCCTTCCTAACATCCTTCATCAGGGACAGTGCTGACACGATCTTGACAGTTGGCTCTCTCCTCACACTGCGGTATGACACTGTCTTGCCGCTCGGCCCCTTCAGTAGTAGTCGATGCTCTGCACAATGAAGGCGGCCCCTATGCTTCTGTAGCCAATCCATGCCCACTATGATGTCAAAACCCAAGTTCTTGAACTCAATTAGATCAATGGGGAAGGTCTCAGTCATAATGCTGATCTCTAACCCTGTATACTGTCTGGTGCAACCTACTTTCTCCTTCGAAGGAAGGGTGACTGAAAAGTCTGAAAGCTGTTCGGGGGTGGCCCCCAGCTTCTTAGCCAACGTCGAGGAAATAAAAGAATGCGAAGCCCCTGAGTCGAACAATACAGAAGCACTAACACCATCAATAGGAAAGGTACCTGAGATCACCTCTCGTATTAGCATCGAGTCCCAATAAACCACTAATTTACTGTTGTTTGTAATGGCCATACCTGTGATGACATTACTAGATTCCTTGGCTTGCGTCATGTCTAGGATGCAGATGGTACCCTCCTTTCCATTTCTATAGCCTGAAGTTATGAATTATCGGTATCAACAAACTGAACACGTATACTTGAAGGTACAAAACTCTTATTTCATTCATCCACTGTATTATACAAGGTTACACACTTAGCTACTGCTATTACATCAGTACTGTCTGAAAGTCAAATTTAAACGGCCGGGTCGGATGTGGGTATCATTCACTAGAGCTGGTGGTGCGGTATTGAGCTTAATGCTCTTAATACCATGATATACAAGTCTCGACTCTCCACCAAATACTAACACATCCCCAGACTTGAGGATGATCTTGCTTGCTAGATCCATCCTCTTCTGGTCTCCATAGATAAACTCAGCATCATCGCCGATGGAGAATGACACAACCGGTATTCCTCTGGTGATGGACTCGGTCGTCTCATCACGGTCCTGGTGCATTCCAAGCTTCCCTCCCTGCTCATAGTAGTTGATGATGCAAACGTCAGGTGTCATGTCGGGTAATGGATAAGTCTCGCAGTCTTAAGCAATATCCATTGCGTTTCTCACCAAGGTAAGGAAATTCTTAGGTATTCTAGGTATGGATATGTCACCTACCATCCTCACCTCTCGATAAACCCTAGCTTGTGGATCCCAATCTTTCCCTAAGCACATCATGTGCAGTTTCATTCTAGAACCACTATTAAATACAGGGGTATAAAAACCTCCTATGCCCTTACCCAAAGCTCTACACTCATTCACTATGGTGATTTGCTCATCTAGGGTTAGGAACTCTGTGAGAAGTATCATGCCCGGTCTGACTACATGACACAACTCACTAGGGTACTCCCGTCTTTCTTCCACGGGTTTAGGTGATCTCTGTCTTGTAAGTGTGGGATAGCAGATGTCGAAATCTCCTAAGAGGTAACAGGTTTCCTAGGTAAGTTGTTCATCTAAAGCGGTAACTTAAACACACATTCATGCTAAGGTAAAGCGTTTAACACTTAGTCATGCTTTCATACAATGGTTAAGGTTTCAAATGCTAACCTTCACCGCGCTGGGTACTAGTGCCAGCGCCTGAAGCTCCCGCTGCATTCAGCATACGGTTGCCCGGCGGGTTCCTCTGGTTCTGGTTCTGCTGCTGTGGCTGCTGATGCTGCTGCCCTCTCTGGGCTTGGGGCGTCGGCCCCCTCTGGCCACCTCGAGCTCCACCTCCTCCAGTAGGTGCGCCCTGAGTCCCCCGTCTGTGGGCGGTATGCTCGACTATCTGGATTAGCAAAGCACTCGAACGACCTGTGGCCCTTCTTTCCACAATGGTGGCAGTCCACCGCTTGCCCGGTGCAGTCGACACCCGGGTGGTCTTTACCACAGCGCTTGCAATGAAAGTGGCGCTGGGGTGCAGAACCTATTATCATATCACACTCAGGTTAGTACAAGGATGGTAATGGGTAGTGTAGTACACAATTCATTCACAAGGTTAGATCGCTTACCCTTAGGGGGTACAGATCTAAGAGGCTGCACATCGTAGGTAGGCCCAGTCAGCAACGGGACCTTGTCCTTGCCCTTTTGGCTGGCCTGCTCCTTCTTCTTCTCCCTCCAGGAGAACTTTTTCTTCCTGTGATCGTCAAAGTGTCAGGAATAGCAGGTATAAAAGCAGGCAGTAAGTAAGTAATTTAAATGGATTAAATAACTTAAGGTGGTTCTTACTTCCAACCCTTACTGCCTCCGCGTCCAGCCTCAGTCTCCGCCTCCTTTTCTGGGGCCTTACGCTTCTGCCCCTGGCCGTCCTCCCGGCTGTTCACCATCATCTCAGTCCGAGAAGCAGCGTCATAACACTCCTGTAATACATCAATGAGTTCCCCGAACTTGTAATAAATCAAACTGAGTTATAGGTATAACTGTCAATTAATTTTTACCTGGACCGTAGGGTACAAGGTAGCACCCATGGCGGCCTTAATAGCATATCTCAACCCGCCTCTAAATTTCTCCACCCGTAGGGTACAAGAACATTCTCACACTCAACTTCACCCAAAACACACTACATCATAATATAGTGTATAATTTAAATTGCTTGGCACTTAGGCCCTAAAATAACATGGCTCTTAGGCCCTTAAATTGCATAAACCATAAACACTGAATTTCCACACATATATATTGCCTTTGACATGCAATTACACTCAACATCACATATGTCCTTTAATAATCTCCTTGAGGATAATTTACTAGCTCATTTACCATGGGCTCCTTAGGTAGTTTTAATAAGCAATATAAGCTCATTTCTCCTAAGACATTAAACTACATACAATTGTACCGGTCTGATGATCAGACTCCCGAGCATAGAACTAGTAACCATAAATACATAATTAACAACCGAGTATTTATATTTACATCCATAACTATATAACTGTCAAACAATAGTATATCACCACGGGAGCACAGGCGCATCCCGGGTCCAAACATCCAAACCATCAAAAGTATTTCATAAAACCTAGAATCTAGAGCCACTCCGTCTCTTCGATCCTCATCCTGCAACATAGGAAAAACAGTATGGTGCCCCAAAGGGGCTCTGCAACTCATGGCTGGTATGGCTAACGTGCAGCCCATCGACTACCGGGATACACACAACCAATTGTCATGATAACATGGCATTAATTTTAACACACAACATATATGGCATAGCAAGAAATATTGCATAGCACAACATCACATACATAACAGTAATATTTCCCTTTAGGACACGACCCAACACAGTTAGTTAACTTGGTAAGCCTAGAGGATGTTATCACCCTCATGTTAAGCTTGTTACATCACTCGTTACCGTCCTGTTAGTCCGACGAGTAACTTAATTCAATGGTGGATCGAATGTAGCGATCTCCACACCCGTACATATTTCCCCCTAAACCCATCATCAGTCAGAATAGGAAGCTTTGGGTTAGCTAGTGGGAGATCGTATCTAAGAAGGAAAACAACCATAACATTAAACTTTAGAGAAGTCGAATCTGATACGGATATCTACTCCGTACATACAACACCGCGACCGGACAAACCGGATTCCTCACCCCCAGTACACTTGTTAGAAGTCCCCGTTGTCGAGATTTACACCAATAAATCACAATAGGTATATAGGTCCAGTTAGACACATAAGGGAGATGAGATATAAATCATTAATGCAAACCACAACCAATGCATACATAGCCGTGGTTAGAACGTTCCTTAGGTTGGAAACATTATAACCGAATACCGTTCTCATGCGTTTCTCTAACACTGGTAAGCTAACAATTAGTACGCATTCGAGGTTACCGGTATCGGTACGCACACACCGCAATAACACAACGATTGTAAACTCATTTCATGGTTTAATCTTACAAAGTCGTAAACACTCAGAAAAACAAACAACACACAAGCCGGTGTGTAACACCCCATCCAACAACAAACACATAACAACAATCTGCAGTGGAATACACACCTCATTAAATAACTTAATTCGTTGGTGTTACACGCCATTAACCACCCACGTGGCTAACAAGGCTAATACATATACATTGTACCGGTCTGATGGGCTAAATTCCCGAGCAACTACACAATACAATCCTCATTCCATTTGCAACATTTATTATATACATACATTCCCACTATACCGAGTATTTACAAACTAATGCCGATAACAATTTCGGTCTTACTACGCTTACAATGCTTACGCCATTTAAATGGCTACCCATGTATAAACATATACCCCGTCCTACTCTCGAACGGCTTCCAGCTCCTTGTACCTCAAATAGAAAAGGAGAGAAAGGGTGGCCCCTAAGGGGCTCAGCACCTTTGCTGGTATGGTAATCCTGCAGCCCACATGCTACCGGGCCACACACAACTAATTGTCGTCTTAGCATGCAGTTGATTATATTTAAATCATGCATACAAACCATAAACACACAACACTTTGCATACACCCAACAATAGGGCTCAACATATATCCAACACGTCCACACTTAACAAATCATCAAATGATTCCTTTAACCCTAGAGTGGCTCTCCTCTAAAACAGAGCTACTTCCTTAATGAACGACACGTACCCATTAATCGGGTTATCCTTAAATGCCTCTTGTCACAAACTGGGATTCATTTCCATGATCCACACACTCCATATCCTACAACATATCTCATTCCTCACATAACAAAACATAACAAAACCTTTCTTGTTTCGGCGTACACATGACAACATCGTATTCATTTTAAACACCTAACGTATACATATCAACATAGCAGGGGAAATTGCTTAGCACAATAACAACACAAACACCATTAGATTGGTTCACACAAGGAACCTTCCACCATAGTTAGTATATATAGTGAGCCTAGAGATTATTGCCAATCTCATGCTAAGCTCGTTACCAACCTCGTTACCGTCCAGTTATATCGAACGGTTAACTTAAACCCAAGGTGTGTCGGATATAGTAATCCCAAGCACACCGAAACAACATTCGTATGCCCCTGTGGCCCGACGTGAGTCAGTAATTAGCTTTGGATAAGCTAAGGGAAGGTAGAAACCAAATTGGAATACAACCTATACATACACCAAGAGAGCCGAACCGGATATGACATCGACTCCCGTCCATCACACGCGTGGCCGGAACAACCGGACTCCTCACCCCCATTAGTACATATACACTTATAAATAATAGTTAGAGATCCATTATGGAGCCTACCACATCCACACACCATACGGTATCATAACCGAGTTAAGCACACAAGGGAGGTTCACACACTTGCATACAACAACAATGTCCAACTAACTCACACATAGCCGTGGTTAGCACGTTCCCAAGGTTTGGGCCGTCAACTCCGAATACCGATCACTCATGTGTTCCTAGACTTGGTTAGCTAAGGTTTAACACATATTTGAGGTTAAATGGTATCGGAGGCCAAATTCGCCACATAAATGAATTACTATAAACTCATTAACATGTTTTAATCTTACAAGGTGGCAAACACTCAGTAAAACATATTGGCATACAAGCCGGTGTAATCCGGTAGGACATAGGTTGCAAGAAAAACCATACCTGTCACCGGAGTCCACTTAACATGTCCACTCATGTTCCCGAGCAATTCTCGAAAACTGATAACATTACATGTATTTATTAACATCGAGGTAACATGATTGTTTAAAGTCTAATGCTCATAACCTTTCCCGTTAACTTAGTGACATGACCTCACATTTTAACTTGTTTTACTTTACATTTTAACACAACCTTCACCCACTCAACCATCATTATAACTCACAAATGTCCTCAACAACCTCATAACATCATTAACCATCAATCCCCATCATTTTATAACTTTTAACAAATGTTTTGGCCCATACAACACCTTGTCCAAACTTGTGTCCGAACCTCCAAGTTCGGACGCAAGCCGCGACCTAATACTGAAAACCATACACACGTCCGAACTTGTGTCCGGACTTCCCAAGTTCGGACACAGTTCGAGAGTAAATCCCAGATAGAAATAGTCACGTCCGAACTTGTGTCCGGACTTCCCTAGTTCGGACACAGTTCGAGAGAGAGAAAATCCTTTACCCAACAGAGCCTGTCCGAACTTCCATGTCCGGACGGAAGTTCGGACACGGCAAAACATTCAATTCCATGTCTTTAACACTTAACCAAATTCCTCCAAAGCTTCCAACACTTATAGTATCTTCTCCTTAGTTTCTAAGTGATGTTTCATGCCTATTCTAACCATTATACCAGGACATATCTTCTACACAAACATCATCACTCAAACATCCTTTCTTACATATCAAAACTCTTTATGTCATTCTTACAATTCCTTTCCAAGCTTACACTTCCTCTTAATTTACCAAATCCTCTTTTCACAACTTCCTGAATTCCTTTCTCAAAACCTTACCTAAACATCATTTTCTCCTTATTCATCAACATTACCTAAACCTTAAACAAACTTCTCCAAGACTTAAATACATCCTAAAACACTCATTGGATTTCTAGAACTTCCAAGACAAATGCCTAAATCCTTATAGCACCTTAAAACACCTTAATGCATGTTTTCTTCCTTAGTGAAGCATGTATCCATTCCTAACAATTCCTAGTTCACCCAAGTTCATTTAAGCACTTAAAACTCCTTATACATTATACAAATTTTGCCATAGGTTCTCTTAGCACATCATCATTCCAAAACTCATAGTTTCACCATTAAACACTCAAGAACACCATCACACACAAGACTTCACCAAATTTACACTACATCACAATATAGTGCACAATTTAAATTGCTTGGCACTTAGGCCCTTAAATAACATGGCTCTTAGGCCCTTAAATTGCATAAACCATAAACACTGAATTTCCCACTGTAACACCCCATCCAACAACAAATACATAACAACAATCTGCAGCGGAATACACAACTCATCAATTAACTCAATTCGCTGGTGTGTTACACGCCGTTAACCACCCACGTGGCTAACAAGGCTAATACACATACATTGTACCGGTCTGATGGGCTAAATTCCCGAGCGACTACACATTACTATCGCTTTCCATTAACAACAACACAACGCACTCCTTCCAACTATACCGAGTATTTATAAACTGATGCCGACAACAATTTCGGTCTTACTACACCTGTATACATACACTCAAACGATTACCCATGTACGACGACTACCTGTCCTACTCTCGAACGGCTTCCAGCACTTCGTACCTGAAATAGGAAAAGAGAAGAGAAAGGTGGCCCCCAAGGGGCTCAGCACCTTTGCTGGTATGGTAATCCCGCAGCCCACATGCTACCGGGCCACGCACAACTAATTGTCGTCTTAGCATGCGATTGATTATATTTAAATCATGCACGCAACTGTAAACACACAACACATAACATTTCGCCTCAATGGGCTCAACAAAAGGATAATACATCCTTACTTGATAAGTCACTCATGGTATTCATTATCCCTAGAGTGTTCCTCCTCTAATGGAGCTACTTCCTTAATAGACGACACATACCCTTAAATCGGGTTATCCTTAAACGCCTCTTATCACAAACTGGGATTCATTTCCATGATCCACATACTCCACATTTTACAACATATAACATACACTACATAACAACACATAACAACACTTACACGTTTCAACGTGTACATCATAACATCACAATAGATATTGCATCACAAACAAATTACATAACATAGCGGGAATGGTTCTCTTAGGAACCGACCAAAACATTGTTTATACACTGGTGAGCCTAGAGAATGTTGCCAGTCTCATGATAAGCTCGTTATACAATAGCAACAACACTCATTACCGTCCTAATAGTCGGACGAGTAACTTAAGTTAAGGCGGTTCGGGTTTGGAGGCCCGAACACACCACACAAACACATGTTCCCCCTAAACCGATCATAAGTCAGAATAGCTAAGCTTTGGAATAAGCTAACGGGAGATCATAACCCGTGAGGGAAACAACCATAACAAAGAGAAGGGTGAAGCTAAGAAGGATACCCTCCCCAAACAACGCGCGACCGGCCAAACCGGATTCCTCACTACTGTTAGTACATACTTACTTTTAAATATAGTTAGAACCCCATTATGGAGTCTATCACATCCACACAACTTACAGTATTACAATTGAGTTAAACATACAAGAGAGGTCCTTACGTACACACACACAAACATCACATAATTAACTCACGCATAGCCGTGGTTAGAACGTCCCATGGTACGGGTCGTTTACTCCGAATACCGAACTCTCATGTGATCCTAGACTCAGATAACTAAGGTTAACACTTCCGAGGTTAAATGGTATCGGAGTTGTACACGCCACATAAATGAATTACTGTAAACTCATTACATGTTTAATCTTACAACGTGGCAAACATACAGAAAAACACATTGGCATACAAGCCGGTGTAATCCGGTAGGACACAGGTTGCAAGAAAACCATACCTGTCACCGGAGTCCACTTTACCACGTCCACTTATGTTCCTCGAGCAATTCTCGAACAACTGTTAACATCACATGTGTTTTTATTAACATTGGGGTAACAATGTTTGTTTAAAGTCTAATGCTTATAACTTTTCCCCGTTAACTTGGTTAAATAACTTTACATTTTAACTTGTTTACTTTCACATTTTATTACAACTTTTCACCCACTTAATTGTCATTAAAACTCACCTAGCAAGTCCTTAACAACCTCAAAACATCATTAACCATCAATCCCCATCATTACACATCATTTCCATACCTTAAACAATGTTTTTGGTCCATACAACACCTTGTCCGAACTTGTGTCCGGACTTCCCAAGTTCGGACACAAGCCGCGACCCAATACTGAAAACCATACACACGTCCGAACTTGTGTCCGGACTTCCCAAGTTCGGACACAGTTCGAGAGTAAATCCCAGATAGAAACAGTCACGTCCGAACTTGTGTCCGGACTTCCCAAGTTCGGACACAGTTCGAGAATGAGAAAATCCTTTACCCAACAGAGCCTGTCCGAACTTCCATGTCCGGACGGAAGTTCGGACACGGCAAAACATTCAATTTCCAAGTCTTTAAACACTTAACCAATTTCACCAAACTTCTCCTAAAGCCTTATAATGTTTCCTAACATCATTTGGCACATCAACACACCTTTAGCCATGTGCTAAACTCTTTAAATCACTCACCAAAACCATCTTATCATTCACAAATTTCTTACAAAATTCCTAGCACTTAGGATGTTTTCTCCTTAAGATTTCTAAGTGGTAGTTCACCAATAATGACTACTACACCAAGGTGTTTCCTCTACACCTTAACACCATCTCTCAACTCCTTTTCTTACTAACTAAATCTCCTTTTTACAACTCCTTGAATTCTTTTCTCAAAACCTTACTTAAACATCATTCTCCTTATTCATCAACATCACCCAAACCCTAAACAAACTTCTTCAAGACTTTTCAATACACTCTCAAAACACACATTGAATTCCTAGAACTTCCTAGATAACACCTAAATCCTTGCATCACTATAAATCACCTTAACACATGTTTTCTTCTCAAGTAAACATTTATTCACCTTTAACACTTCCTAGATCACCAAGACCATTTAAAACACTTAGAACTTCTCACACATTTTTCCCAAATTTGGCCATAGCTTCTCTTGTATATACTCACATCCAAACACTTAGGTTTTTACCTTATTTCATTCAAAACACCTAAAATCCATCAAACACATTTTTATACACAAACTTCACACATTTAGCACTACATCACAATATAGTGCATAACTTAAATTGCTTGGCACTTAGGCCGTTAAACAACATGGCTCTTAGGCCCTTAAATTGCATAAACCTTAAACACTGAATTTCCCACATAAGTAATGCCTTTGACCTGCAAATACACCCAACAATACATATGCCCTTAATAAACTCCTTGAGAGCATTTTACTAGCTCATTCGCCATTGGCTCCTTAGGTATTTTATTAAGCAAATCAAGCTCATTTTCCTAAGGCATTTAAACTACATTGAGATAGTTTGTTTACCTCTTTTCCTCTCAAACTTCTTTCTTGTTTCCTTGTAAAACCGGTGGGGTGTTTGGTTGTTTATCAACTTCTAAACAATGTACAAATAATAGAATGAGTATTCAAGCATTATGCTTCATCTCATTGTAAACCCTAGTTACACATATTGTTTTAACACATTAAGGTAATTGTTTTACCTTGGAATTGGAAGAGAACTTGAACAAGTATCAAGAGAGGACTCCTCCTAGCCCTTGGAAGATTCAAATGAAGCTAAAACAAGCAAGATAAATACACCATGGTGAGGTGAATTTTCGAACAACACAAACATGAAGGAAACATCATTTTTCTTTGAGTTTCCTTACCTTGAAGCAAAGGAGAACAATAATATGTGAAAAGGTGAGCTCAAGCTCCATCAATGGTGAATCTCCTTGGCACCGGAATGAGGCTTTTGAAGATTTGAAAAGATAGAAGTGTAGAGCTTGCTCCAACTAGAAGAATGGTGGTCTTGAAATTAAATTTGGATAAGTGAGCTAGATTTTACAAGAGTTCAAAGGTGGACTTCCATGGTGGTGGTGCTATATTACCGAGAGAGAACAAGAAGAAGAGAGGAAGAAGAAGTTGGGACCCGTGTGAAATGGAGGGAGGAAAGGAGAGAATGAGATAAGATTGCTTTAAGAAGATATTTGTAACTTATAAAGCAAATAGTACTTTACTTTAAGCTTAACTTCACTTATTTGATTTCTTTTACATATTGGTGACTCACACCATGAAAAACCGGCCCCCATATGCCTAGGAGGGTATAATAGTCTTTGTTGACCAATTTAATTACTTATAACATTATATGTTACAAACTAGCTTATAAAAGTTACTATTCACAAACTAAGGCACATAGAAGTGAAATTTTTGATTTCCCATTAATATAGCCACCCAAATGTGATACTATATAGTACACATGTTAATTAAAGAGTAATGATGGACATTTAGCCATTCAAAACTCATTTACAAGACAATTTTTCAAAAACGTGCTTTAAGACTCCTTAAAGCACATTTTGTGTTTTAACTTGTTTTCAAGCTTGGTTTTCTTTGGTAATTGATTTAATATGTTCATTAACATATTTATAAAGTATAGGTATGACCATTAGGTCTTATACACATTTATCCCAAGCTTAGAGCACATTTTTGCTCTTATTGACTTTAAGGTATTTATTTGTGTTTTGTTTGGTTTCATTGTCTAACAAAGTTTCCTAAGGACTTAATTAGCCTTATAAAATCATAATTAAATGTTATTAAGTCTTGGTAGGCTCTTTGGGTCCTAACCAAGTTCACTCATAGCTTAGAGCATGTTTTTGCTCATACTGTGTCTTAGTGCTTTATTGCACTTTACTATATTTTAAATTGTCCACTGATGTTTCTAAGGCACTTTTTAGCCTTTATATAACATAGTTTGATATTTAAACCACATATCAAGGTTTGGGGTATTTCACCCACATAAGTAATGCCTTTGACCTGCAAATACACTCAACATTACATATGTCCTTTTACTAGTCTCCTTGAGAACTTTTCACTAAGTCCTTTACCATTAGCTCCTTAGGTAGTTTTAACAAGCATTATAAGCTCATTTCTCCTAAGGCATTAAACCACATTGAGATAGCATATTTACCTCTTTTCCACCCAAACTTCTTTTTGTTTCCTTAAAAACCGGTAAGGTATTTGATTCCTTGTCAACTACTACACAATATACAAACATTGAAATGAGTATACAAGCTTTAAGCTTCATCTCATTGTAAACCCTAGGTTTACATTGTTTCAAAAACATTAATGTAGTTGTTTTACCTTGATCTTTGAAGAGAGTTTGAATATCTATGAAGAGAGGACTCCACCTAGTCCATGAAAGGTTGGAATGAAGCTAGAACAAAGTCACACCAAGAGCACCATTAATGTGCAATTTCGGTCAAGGCAAAAACATGAAGGAAACTTGATTTTTCTTTGAGATTCCTTACCTAGAAGCAAAGGAGAGTAATAATATGTAGAAACACAAGCTCAAGCTCCATCCATGGTGATTCCTCTTGGCACCAAAACAGAGCTCTTGGGATTTCGAAAGGATAGAATTGAAGAGCATGATGAGAGGAAGAGATTGGTGGTGTTTGTTTTTGATTTGGACATGTGAGCTAGATTTTACAAGAGGTCAAAGGTAGAGTTTAAATGGTGGTGGTGTGTATTACCGTGAGAGAGCAGCAAGAAGGGAGGTAGAAGAAGAGTGGAACCGTGTGAAATGAGAAAGAAATGAGAGAATGAAGATAACCTTTGCTTTTTGAAGATATTTGTTCTTATAAAGCAAATAGTACATTAATTAGTCATTCTTTCTTTTCTTAGTAAATTAACAAGGGTGGTGAGTCACCACACCTTAAAAACCGGCCCCCAATAGTACCTAGGGGTATTTTAGACTTTATTAATCAATTGTCTCACTTATAATAACATATGTTACAAACTAGCTTATAAAAATCACTATTCACAAAAACAAGGCACATAGAAGTGAAATTTTTGATTTCCCATTAATATAGACTTCCAAATGTGATACTATATAGTACACATGTTAATTAAAGAGTAATGATGGACATTTAGCCATTCAAAACTCATTTACAAGACAATTTTTCAAAAACGTGCTTTAAGACTCCTTAAAGCACTTTTTGTGTTTTAACTTGTTTTCAAGCTTGGTTTTCATTAGTAATTGATTTAATATGTTCATTAACATATAAATAAGGCATAGGTATGACCATTAGGTCTTATACACATTTATCCCAAGCTTAGAGCATATTTTAGCCCATATTGACCTTAAGGTATTTATTTGTGTTTTGTTTGGTTTCATTGTCTACCAAGGTTTCCTAAGGACTTAATTAGCCTTATAAAATCATAATTTTATATTATAAATCTTGGTAGGCTCTTTGGGTCCTAGCCAAGTTCACTCCAAGCTTAGAGCATGTTTTTGCTCAAACCGTGTCTTAGTGTTTTATTGTGTTTTACCATGGTTTAAATGGTTCATTTATGTTTCTAAGGCACTTTTTAGCCTTTAAATACCATAGTTTAACATTTACACAACATACCAAGGTTTGGTGTATTTCAATCTACCCCCCTCAAAAGAACTTCGTCCTCGAAGTTCACATTTCCTCGCATCATTGGATTAGAATACGGGAATTACTTATAGCCATAAAACTTCCATTACCAACCACCCTTTACATCCAACCTCAGACTTAATGGTCCGGGCAACCTATCCACATTATACATAAAATATCATACTCACATGGTAACCTCGGACTTAATGGTCCGGGTACCTTCACCACACTTGCACCTATACAATATCCCTCAGACTCTTAGGTCTGGGTGACATAACCACATTTAGACACATAGGTCTATGTAACACAACACATTTAGACTCATAGGTCTTGATAGCATACACTTTAGGAGATCAAAGTCAAAATAACCTTTATCACACATACCAAACAACATGTCTTAGCATGTATAACAAACAGAAATACCTTTTACATCTCTCCATGGGCTCCAGTCCCATGTTGAGTACATATACACTGTGATCCCGCAGAACCCGGTCGCGATGGACACCTTCTGGTCCCCGTTCCTTTGGGAGGTCAAAACAGTTGCATACATCTTTAAAATATACTTCCCATGTCACCGGTCCGAAGACAAAGGCTCATACGTCCTCAGCTCGTGAGCAAGTACTACAAAAATTATTCCTTACTAGGTTAAGTATATAAGAGGATCCTTTATTCAAAATATGAATCGACCGTTTTGGAAATATCAGTCGAAAATCCTTTTTGAAAACGCAACACAACTCCAAGTCCAATTTATGCTCTTTGTATCATTCTTAACATGGTTATTTGTGACCACTTACAGGGAGCTTCAAGAGTCATCCAACCCTGATGTGATCAGCATCAGTGTTGAACTATCTTTCCACCCCAATTTGTGTTCGGCTTCCCTTGACCTCATGATAATCAAGTTTCACCTCCCACTTCATTTTCAACCAACAACTAATTCAAGCATATCCCATTTACTATCTTTAAATCCTTCTAGTCATAATCATTACATCTCCAAGGGATAGAACTCCGTCTATCAATCATCACCCAAATCCAACTTAATTCAAGTTACCTAGGGAATTTAATTCTCACTAGGTTCTATGTCGGTCTCATACCCCTTCATAAATCACAACACTGTATATATATACATATTTTTTATCAAAATACAATACATGGTTTACATTTATGCACCGTCGGGGTTTTAGTTCCCCGGGAGTTTCTTTACTCCCTTCCACTGTACTCTCACACCACTGTTAACAAAAAAACACACTTCCTACAATGGTATTCGCATCTTCTGTGCGCAATTACCACAATTTAACCACGAATGAATGCGTATGTTTATATAACACACGCGCCAACCATCATAGCAAATCATTTTTGTGCTATGCACAACATAGTTCACGTACACTTGTACGGTAAAACACACTAAGAGGCTTTACGCTCTACCCCCCTTAAAAGGGATTACGCCCACGTAATCAACCACTGAACATTGGCTTAAAATGTTCTGCCGTCGTGAAGTATTTTAACTTCCACGCGGTCTGCTATACAATGCGTTCTGGTTAGAGGATCTTAACCATATCGGCGGTTTAGTCCTTAAACCAAGAATTTTCCTAGGAGTTTATCTAACTCATAACCGGTTTCGGTCCTGGCCTGTGAGGCTTCTAGGCATTGATGACTAGCCATCCATTCATATTCACAATGTATATCCGGTATCTGACGCATGGGCTCACTGGCCTCTGTTGCGCAACTCTGATAATTATAGAGCTAGTTTGCCCCATTCGTTACTGTTGCTGTATTGTACATCTCCAATGTATTACCCTAATCTTGGTATTAATGGTTTCTCAACCGACGCACGGTATCTCTTACCGTGAGCGAATTCGGTGAGTTTCACAACTTTCCATCCACTTCCATAACAATTTATTGTGTATACAACTATGTATTTCACAATGATTGACTTGCTTCTACCGACTTACTGTCGGTTGAGATTGAGCTACTACCTAATGTGTAGTGCTCTCTCGGTTATTTCCCACACCTGGGGTATATTTCATACCGACATTTGGTATTTAGTGCTACTGTTATCACTTATTCTTAATCATACCTCCACATTTGGTTTCGTACAAGTACTCTTCCATTGGTATGACCTTGCATTTCCTATGCATTGATCATTATAGTATTATAGGTTTCTTTCTACATCCACCACAATTAACATTTCCCAAATCCTAGCTATCCCACTTGATCGTTACTGCACAAGTGCAATACCAAAACACTCAGTCATACAGAGTGCAGAGGCGTAAACTCTTGACAGTAAATCTCTTATGCGATTGCCATAGGAATTTACACTGTGTTTTACTGGAGTCCTTATCACATAATAATGGCTACTGGCTTACTGCCTAGTTCATTTGCCAACACCTACCATTGTATCTCTGCTGGGTTTAACTCATAATTCCGCTTATTTGTCATACTATCACTTAACAACACTTATACGACGGTCGCTTATTGCACGTCGTATCCTCTTTCATTATACAACATCAACTTACACTGCATCCGTTCTTATATTAGCTTCCGCTATTACGCTGGGTTTGGCCACTTATCTGGCTGGTTTATTTGAATACACTTTTTCTCGAGCCTTTATGTTCCTTGAGCGTTGTTCGCTACTCATTTAGCATCACCACCTATGGTGGTTGCTATCCAACTTATCACTCTTCCTGTCTACACAACTGGTACAACATTTCCTTTCGTATTATTCTTATTCAAATCATTCTGGGGTAATAACAACATGGTCAACCCTTAACATATTCCTTGAATTTGGTTCATATAGCTACCGCTCCTGCGGTCTCACAATATCCAGAGGTATCCCCACTCTTAATGCAGTGGTTCGTTCTCCGCTCTATTTACTTGTAGAGCATATACTTCTGCAACTGATCAAATTTACATAACACAAGTTGTTATGGCTTATAAGCCTTACTGTCACGATTCCTTCCAAGTTGTCTCTTTGACAACTTAGGGTCCTACTGTTAAGTGGGTTTACCTTCAGTGTGTAATCCGAGTAATTGTTCCAAATCTTGTGTTTCTGTTATATTGCTCCATCTAACAATGTTTAATCCAAACACCCCTCAAGGATTGCTCCTGGGTGGCACTAACATATGCCATTACATTCGGCTTGCACTCATGGGTACATTCAGTAACTACTTCTTCTTACGTTCTTAGTTGGGTATTCGTTTCAGCTATCATGTTTTATCCCTGAAGATTCTTAAAACATATCCGATGTCTTTACGTACCAGTTAGTGCACTTCGCACCTCTTGACTCTATACATTTCCTTGAAATAAACTCACTAGTTCCTTTAGTCCTTTTTTTAACTTAGCTGGGTTCCTTTACTTCAATCATTCGTGGTAATCCTTAGCTCTTGTTTGACCTATACTGCTGACCGTAGTACGGAGTCGACTACTTCCCGTGTTCCGGACTCTACTTGTATACATACGTGGGGTACCATACTGATACATTGCTACTTACCCAACTAACCCATAAGTAGGTCTGCCAGGCCCACAAGCTCCTATCGGAGTGCGGTCGTCCCACAACACAGTTGGTACACTCGTAGTGTCCGTCACACGCCTAGGTGAAGTATTCTGTTGTCAACTCCCTTATATTGTCCCGTGACAATATTCATTCCTTGCTTCCCGAACTTAATCGAGGGAAAGTTTATCCACTGTTGTATCCTTGTCAACTGCCCCTGGTTTCACTGGTTTGGTTTAAAAGAAGGTTGGAAAGAAGTGTTGGTTTGAAAGAAAATCTGGTTTTGAAAAGAAAGGGTTTGAATAAATCTGGGTTTGAAAGAAAATTTTCATGGTTTCACAACATCTTCTTACCTTAACCAAGTCTAGCTTCCTGCTGACTGGTGTACTTCCAATTACAGAGGTTAGACTGTTAAGCCCTTCCATGGTTATAATGATCTCACTTAACTTCATGGTACTTTACCAAGTACTTCGTAGTGGTTATAAATTTCCCGAACAACCCTGTTATAGCAGCACTTGCTATGGCAAGTGCGCCATGCTAGCTGGCTATCGGTTTAACACATACCGGTTGGGGTATTGTCTTTACCCGCACTGTCATCAGTGGCCTTGTTGGCCCTCACTGATCTTACTGTCTTGATAATAACTCTCCTAGGTGACTTTCACACTGTCTTCACATGATATTCATTAACTAGGGTGTTTCCTATTCTGGAGACCCCTTTTCTTTTGTATTGTATCCTCTTCGTAGCCCATTCCACGCATTTATCGTGGTTACTGAGGCTTGTCTCTTATTTGGGCACTACGTTGTAGTTCCTTTGTCGGTTGATATACCGTTGGTGTATCCCTTAATAATTGTGGTTCCGTAGACACTTGTCTCGGGTTTCATCAATCCACTTCTTGCCTGTTGCACGATTAGTGCGTTGCAAGCTGGTTATTCTCGACTGCTCGGCATGTCGACCCAGGTTGCCGGAAATTCTATTCTTCTATACACAAGATTCTTCATTCTTCGCTGTTAAATGCGGTTAACATTGTTCAGATGGAGACCGTCTCCGGGATTCCCAGTTTTCGGGATCTACCGTATGACAGGTTCTCCATACCCTTAAAGGTACTTAATAACAGCCAGATCGGGTATTCCCGAGTAAGAGAAGACTTTCATCTCTCTGGCGTTGTTTCCCCAAGTCATATACAGGGATTGTGGAGGGCGGGAAGGATACTGTAGGTTTCCAGTATTCACTGGTAGTTCCTATCTAGCGTATCTCTCACGCTATCACTCAACCCTTAACCCAAAGTACTTAAATCCTAACTCGGTACTTCCTAAGCTCGGTAATTCAGTCATCAGAGCGATACTTCGCTCTGATACCACTTTTTGTAACACCCCATCCAACAACAAATACATAACAACAATCTGCAGCGGAATACACACCTCATTAAATAACTTAATTCGTTGGTGTTACACACCGTTAACCACCCACGTGGCTAACAAGGCTAATACATATACATTGTACCGGTCTGATGGGCTAAATTCCCGAGCAACTACACAATACTCATTCCATTTCCAACATTTATTATATACATACATTCCCACTGTACCGAGTATTTACAAACTAATGCCGATAACAATTTCGGTCTTACTACGCTTACAATGCTTACGCCATTTAAATGGCTACCCATGTATAAACATCTACCCCGTCCTACTCTCAAACGGCTTCCAGCTCCTTATACCTGAAATAGAAAAGGAGAGAAAGGGTGGCCCCCAAGGGGCTCAGCACCTTTGCTGGTATGGTAATCCCGCAGCCCACATGCTACCGGGCCACGCACAACTAATTGTCGTCTTAGCATGCAGTTGATTATATTTAAATCATGCATACAAACCATAAACACACAACACTTTGCATACACCCAACAATAGGGCTCAACATATATCCAACACGTCCACACTTAACAAATCATCCAATGATTCCTTTAACCCTAGAGTGGCTCTCCTCTAAAACGGAGCTACTTCCTTAATGAACGACACGTACCCATTAATCGGGTTATCCTTAAATGCCTCTTGTCACAAACTGGGATTCATTTCCATGATCCACACACTCCATATCCTACAACATATCTCATTCCTCACATAACAAAACATAACAAAACCTTTCTTGTTTCGGCGTACACATGACAACATCGCATTCATTTTAAACACCTAACGTATACATCATAGCATAGCAGGGGAAATTGCTTAGCACAATAACAACACAAACACCATAAGATTGGTTCACACAAGGAACCTTCCACCATAGTTAGTATATAATGAGCCTAGAGATTATTGCCAATCTCATGCTAAGCTCGTTACCAACCTCGTTACCGTCCAGTTATATCGAACGGTTAACTTAAACCCAAGGTGTGTCGGATATAGTAATCCCAAGCACACCGAAACAACATTCGTATGCCCCTGTGGCCCGACGTGAGTCAGTAATTAGCTTTGGATAAGCTAAGGGAAGGTAGAAACCAAATTGGAATACAACCTATACATACACCAAGAGAGCCGAACCGGATATGACATCGACTCCCGTCCATCACACGCGTGGCCGGAACAACCGGACTCCTCACCCCCCATTAGTACATATACACTTATAAATAAGTAGTTAGAGATCCATTATGGAGCCTACCACATCCACACACCATACGGTATCATAACCGAGTTAAGCACACAAGGGAGGTTCACACACTTGCATACAACAACAATGTCCAACTAACTCACACATAGCCGTGGTTAGCACGTTCCCAAGGTTTGGGCCGTCAACTCCGAATACCGATCACTCATGTGTTCCTAGACTTGGTTAGCTAAGGTTTAACACATATTTGAGGTTAAATGGTATCGGAGGCCAAATTCGCCACATAAATGAATTACTATAAACTCATTACATGTTTTAATCTTACAAGGTGGCAAACACTCAGTAAAACATATTGGCATACAAGCCGGTGTAATCCGGTAGGACATAGGTTGCAAGAAAACCATACCTGTCACCGGAGTCCACTTAACATGTCCACTCATGTTCCCCGAGCAATTCTCGAACAACTGATAACATTACATGTACTTTTATTAACATCGAGGTAACATGATTGTTTAAAGTCTAATGCGCATAACCTTTCCCGTTAACTTAGTGACATGACCTCACATTTTAACTTGTTTTACTTTACATTTTAACACAACCTTTCACCCACTCAACCATCATTATAACTCACTTCAAATGTCCTCAACAACCTCATAACATCATTAACCATCAATCCCCATCATTTTATAACTTTTAACAAATGTTTTGGCCCATACAACACCTTGTCCGAACTTGTGTCCGAACCTCCAAGTTCGGACGCAAGCCGCGACCTAATACTGAAAACCATACACACGTCCGAACTTGTGTCCGGACTTCCCAAGTTCGGACACAGTTCGAGAGTAAATCCCAGATAGAAACAGTCACGTCCGAACTTGTGTCCGGACTTCCCTAGTTCGGACACAGTTCGAGAGTGAGAAAATCCTTTATCCAACAGAGCCTGTCCGAACTTCCATGTCCGGACGGAAGTTCGGACACGGCAAAACATTCAATTTCCATGTCTTTAAACACTTAACCAAATTCCTCCAAAGCTTCCAACACTTATAGTATCTTCTCCTTAGGTTTCTAAGTGATGTTTCATGCCTATTCTAACCATTATACCAGGACATATCTTCTACACAAACATCATCACTCAAACATCCTTTCTTACATATCAAAACTCCTTATGTCATTCTTACAATTCCTTTTCCAAGCTTACACTTCCTCCTTAATTTACCAAATCCTCTTTTCACAACTTCCTGAATTCCTTTCTCAAAACCTTACCTAAACATCATTTTCTCCTTATTCATCAACATTACCTAAACCTTAAACAAACTTCTCCAAGACTTAAATACATCCTAAAACACTCATTGGATTTCTAGAACTTCCAAGACAAATGCCTAAATCCTTATAGCACCTTAAAACACCTTAATGCATGTTTTCTTCCTTAGTGAAGCATGTATCCATTCCTAACAATTCCTAGTTCACCCAAGTTCATTTAAGCACTTAAAACTCCTTATACATTATACAAATTTTGCCATAGGTTCTCTTAGCACATCATCATTCCAAAACTCATAGTTTTCACCATTAAACACTCAAGAACACCATCACACACAAGACTTCACCAAAACACTACATCACAATATAGTGCACAATTTAAATTGCTTGGCACTTAGGCCCTTAAATAACATGGCTCTTAGGCCCTTAAATTGCATAAACCATAAACACTGAATTTCCCACATAAGTAATGCCTTTGACCTGCAAATACACTCAACATTACATATGTCCTTTTACTAGTCTCCTTGAGAACTTTTCACTAAGTCCTTTACCATTAGCTCCTTAGGTAGTTTTAACAAGCATTATAAGCTCATTTCTCCTAAGGCATTAAACCACATTGAGATAGCATATTTACCTCTTTTCCACCCAAACTTCTTTCTTGTTTCCTTATAAACCGGTAAGGTATTTGATTCCTTGTCAACTAATACACAATATACAAACATTGAAATGAGTATACAAGCTTTAAGCTTCATCTCATTGTAAACCCTAGGTTTACATTGTTTCAAAAACATTAATGTAGTTGTTTTACCTTGATCTTTGAAGAGAGTTTGAATATCTATGAAGAGAGGACTCCACCTAGTCCAAGAAAGGTTGGAATGAAGCTAGAACAAAGTCACACCAAGAGCACCATTAATGTGCAATTTCGGTCAAGGCAAAAACATGAAGGAAACTTGATTTTTCTTTGAGATTCCTTACCTAGAAGCAAAGGAGAGTAATAATATGTAGAAACACAAGCTCAAGCTCCATCCATGGTGATTCCTCTTGGCACCAAAACAGAGCTCTTGGGATTTTGAAAGGATAGAATTGAAGAGCTTGATGAGAGGAAGAGATTGGTGGTGTTTGTTTTTTATTTGGACATGTGAGCTAGATTTTACAAGAGGTCAAAGGTAGAGTTTAAATGGTGGTGGTGTGTATTACCGTGAGAGAGCAGCAAGAAGGGAGGTAGAAGAGAGTGGAACCGTGTGAAATGAGAAAGAAATGAGAGAATGAAGATAACCTTTGCTTTTTGAAGATATTTGTTCTTATAAAGCAAATAGTACATTAATTAGTCATTCTTTCTTTTCTTAGTAAATTAACAAGGGTGGTGAGTCACCACACCTTAAAAACCGGCCCCCAATAGTACCTAGGGGTATTTTAGACTTTATTTATCAATTGTCTCACTTATAATAACATATGTTACAAACTAGCTTATTAAAATCACTATTCACAAAAACAAGGCACATAGAAGTGAAATTTTTGATTTCCCATTAATATAGACTTCCAAATGTGATACTATATAGTACACATGTTAATTAAAGAGTAATGATGGACATTTAGCCATTCAAAACTCATTTACAAGACAATTTTTCAAAAACGTGCTTTAAGACTCCTTAAAGCACTTTTTGTGTTTTAACTTGTTTTCAAGCTTGGTTTTCTTTAGTAATTGATTTAATATGTTCATTAACATATAAATAAGGCATAGGTTTGACCATTAGGTCTTATACACATTTATCCCAAGCTTAGAGCACATTTTAGCCCATATTGACCTTAAGGTATTTATTTGTGTTTTGTTTGGTTTCATTGTCTACCAAGGTTTCCTAAGGACTTAATTAGCCTTATAAAATCATAATTTTATATTATCAAATCTTGGTAGGCTCTTTGGGTCCTAGCCAAGTTCACTCCAAGCTTAGAGCATGTTTTTGCTCAAACCGTGTCTTAGTGTTTATTGTGTTTTACCATGGTTTAAATGGTTCATTTATGTTTCTAAGGCACTTTTTAGCCTTTAAATACCATAGTTTAACATTTACACAACATACCAAGGTTTGGGGTATTTCACGGTGTAAACCGGTAGGCAACATACTGCAAGAAAACCATACCTTGGTCCTTGCTGCGTATGAGTCCCGCCAAACGTTGTTCCTAAACATAATTGATAATGTCGGTTAATTAACTTATTTAACTTCCGAATTACTAAGCATTTTACATGATTGTATGACATGTTTTTATGCTAAACCCACACTTGATTACCTTCATTATACCCCCTAGGTTAACTACTATAACCACACTTAATTTCTTTTTTTTATAGGTTTTGGGTCGACCGACCCAACCAATTGGGTCGGCCCATTCCAGTAATTCTCAGGTTTGGAAATTCTTCCTAGACCGACCCATGACCGACCCAAGCCCTCTTGGTCGGTCCATTCCAGAAACTTTTTCGTCTTCTAAAACTCATCCGACCGATCTAACACTATTCTGACTGACCCAGAGCCCTCGGGGTCGGTCCATTCCAGAAACTTATTTGTTCTTCATTCTTAGCCCGACTGACCGACCTAACCCCTTGGGTCGGTCGATTCCAGAAACATTTACGGCTGGTTTACAGAGACCGACCGACCCAGCCAGGGTCGGTCGACAGCAGAACATGCCCAAAACTTGTTAAATATTCTCTAAACTTTTCCTCAAACCTCATAATATGTTCTAACACCATTTGACACACTAAATTCCTCATATATCCTCCTCCAAACTTGAAATACCCAAACCTTGGTATGTTGTGTAAATGTTAAACTATGGTATTTAAAGGCTAAAAAGTGCCTTAGAAACAATAAATGTACAATTTAAACCATAGTAAAGCGCAATAAAACACTAAGACAAGGTTTGAGCAAAAACATGCTCTAAGGTTGGAGTGAACTTGGCTAGGACTCAAAGAGCCTACCAAGACTTGATAATATTTAATTATGACTTTATAAGGCTAATTAAGTCCTTAGGAAACTTTGGTAGACAATGAAACCAAACAAAACACAAATAAATACCTTAAAGTCAATAAGAGCAAAAATGTGCTCTAAGCTTGGGATAAATTTGTAAAAGACCTAATGGTCATACCTATACCTTATAAATATGTTAATGAACATATTAAATCATTTACCAAAGAAAACCAAGCTTGAAAACAAGTTAAAACACAAAATGTGCTTTAAGGAGTCTTAAAGCACGTTTTTGAAAAATTGTCTTGTAAATGAGTTTTGAATGGCTAAATGTCCATCATTACTCTTTAATTAACATGTGTACTATATAGTATCACATTTGGGTGGCTATATCAATGAGAAATCAAAAATTTCACTTCTATGTGCCTTGTTTTGGTGAATAGTGATTTTTATAAGCTAGTTTGTAACATATGTTACTATAAGTGAGACAATTGATTAATGAAGTCTAAAATACCCCTAGGTACTATTTGGGGCCGGTTTTTAAGGTGTGGTGACTCACCACCCTTGTTAATTTACTAAGAAAAGAAAGAATGACTAATTAGTGTACTATTTGCTTTAAAAGGACAAATATCTTCAAAAAACAAAGGTTATCTTCATTCTCTCATTCTTTTCTTCATTTCCCACAATGGCCACCTTCTTCCTCCTCTCTCCATCGGTTTCCAACAGAACCATGCCATTCTTCATCCTTCTTCACTTGTAACTTATGACTCCATGCTCCGAATTTAATTCCGAGACTACCGTTCTCTTAGTTGGAGCAAGCTCTACAACATTGTCCTTTCAAATCCTCAAAACCACCATTTCGGTGCCAAGGAGAACTTCCATGGAAGGAGCTTGAGCTAATATTTTTATGCCTTGTTGATCACCTTTGCTTCAAGGTAAGGAAAAACCAAAGAAAACTCCATTTCCTTCATTTTTGGTGTTGACCGAAAATGCACCTTGTAATGGTGTCTTCTCTTGTCTTGTTTTAGCTTCATTTAAATCTTCCAAGGGCTAGGAGGAGTCCTCTCTTGATACTCATTCAAGCTCTCTTTCCATTCAAAGGTAAAACAATTACCTTGATGTGTTAAAACAATATATGTAATTAGGGTTTACAATGAGATGGAGCTTAAAGCTTGAATACTCATTATGTTGTTTGTATAATGTTTAGTAGTTGGCAAGGAACCAAATGCCTTACCGGTTTTGTAAGGAAACAAGAAAGAAATTTGGGAGGAAAAGAGGTAAATATGCTATCTCAATGTGGTTTAATGCCTTAGGAGAAATGAGCTTATAATGCTTGTTAAAAACTACCTAAAGAGCAAATGGTGAATGACTTAGTAAGGTGTTCTCAAGGAGACTAGTAAAGGAACATATGTCTTGGTGTGTGTAATTGCAGGTCAAAGGCATTACTTATGTGGGAAATTCAGTGTTTAAGATTTATGCAATTTAAGGGCCTAAGAGCCATGCATTTAAGGGCCTAAGAGCCAAGCAATTTAAGTTTATGCACTATATTGTGATGTAGTGTAGTTAAAGGCTTAGTTGTGTGTAGAGGGCATTTCTTGTAAAGATGAATGTCTTGAATGGTTAAAGGATGAAAAACAATATGTTTGTGTGTAAGGAATGTGTATTAAGTGATTAAGTGTTCTTGGTTGTCTAAAGGTGAAAACCTAAGTGTTTGGGTGTGAGAGTTTACAAGAGAAGCTATGGCAAAATTTAGTTGATAAACAAAGGAGTTTATGTGATGAAATGAGATTTTAAGACCTAGAAGGTACTAGGAACTTGTTAAGTGTTAAGATGGTGGAAGAAGGTGAATCATGGTGTTCTTAGGTGTTAAAGTGCCATGGGCATTGTCTTGGAGGATTTAGAACTCAAATGGGTGTTTTGAACACACCAAGGAATTGTTATGTGAAGTGTTAAGTCTTGTTCAAGATTTGGTAAACAAAGGAAAAGAAATGCCTAGTGAAGGTCTAAGTGAAAGCTTGTGGAAATTAGAAGCAATTGTGCAAAGGAGGTGTGTGTGAGAAATAATGCTTTTGGAGTGGTGGTAAAGTTTGTGAGACAACACTTTGGTTAGTTAAGGTAGTAGGCATGATATACCACTTAGAAATCTAAGAAAAATGTTATAAGTGCTAGGAATTGTTGTAAGGGATTGAGTAACCAGTTAGTGATGAGTTAGGAAAGTTTAGTGCTTGTTTTAAGGTGTTTAAACATGTAGGAAACATGTGGAAAGTTTATGGAATGATTAGGTAAGGTTTAAGGTTGGTTTAGGGGTTGAAAAATGATGTTTTGACAAGCTAATAACATGGTCCGGGACCTAGCCCTTGTATAGGTACCCGGACCACCCCTTAAAAAGAGCCGAGAGTGAAGTTTAGAAGTGGTCCGGGTCCTTAGTCCAGGACCAAGACCCGGACCAAGGGTAAAATAAGGCCGAGAGTATATTCTACAAGTGGTCCGGGACCTTGGGTCCGGACCAAGTCCCGGACCAGGTCAAAAGTGTTGCAAAATCTGTTTTAAAGGCTTCTAATCATGGGGAATTGAATGGTAATGGTTTTAGGTGATGTTTAGGCCTTGTTTGGTGGCATATAAGGGCCTTAAAATGTGTAAACAAGTGTTGGGTTTGATGTGAGAGTTGTAAAGTTATTATCACAAGAGTAAGTTAAGTGTAACGGGAATGACGGGGTAAACTATGGGCGCTTTAAACGTTAAGCAAACATGTTACCCCAATATTAATAAAAGTAATTGTGATGTTATCAGTTGTTCGAGAATTGCTCGAGGAACATAAGTGGACGTGGTAAAGTGGACTCCGGTGACAGGTATGGTTTTCTTGCAACCTGTGTCCTACCGGATTACACCGGCTTGTATGCCAATGTGTTTTTATGAGTGTTGCCACCTTGTAAGATTAAAACATGTAATGAGTTTATAGTAATTCATTTATGTGGCGCATCTGGTCTCCGATACCGTTTAACCTCAAATATGTGTTAAACCTTAGCTAACCAAATCTAGATACACATGAGTGATCGGTATTCGGAGTTGACGGCCCAAACCTTGGGAACGTGCTAACCACGGCTATGTGTGAGTTAGTTGGACATTGTTGTTATATGCAAGTGTGGGAACCTCCCTTGTGTGCTTAACTCGGTTATGATACCGTATGGTGTGTGGATGTGGTAGGCTCCATAATGGATCTCTAACTACTTATTTATAAGTGTATATGTACTAATGGGGGGTGAGGAGTCCGGTTGTTCCGGCCACGCGTGTGATGGACGGGAGTCGATATCATATCCGGTTCGGCTCTCTTGGTGTATGTATAGGTGGTATTCCAATTTGGTTTCTACCTTCCCTTAGCTTATCCAAAGCTAGTTACTGACTCACGTCGGGCCACAGGGGCATACGAATGTTATTTCGGTGTGCTTGGGATTACTATATCCGACACACCTTGGGTATAAGTTAACCGTTCTATATAACCGGACGGTAACGAGGTTGGTAACGAGCTTAACATGGGATTGGTAATAATCTCTAGGCTCACTATGTATACTAACTATGGTGGAAGGTTCCTTGTGAGAACCGATTTACGGTGTTATGTATTGGTGTTGTGCTATGCAAATTCCCTTGCTATGCTACGATAAGTATACGTTAGGTGTTTAGAATGATGGTGATGTTGTCATGTGTACGTCGAAACAAGAAAGGTTTTGTTATGGTTTGTTATGTGTGGAATGAGTTATGTTGTAGGATATGGGATGTGTGGATCATGGAAATGAATCCCAGTTTGTGACAAGAGGCGTTTAAGGATAACCCGATTGATGGGTACATGTCGTTCGTTAAGGAAGTAGCTCCGTTTTAGAGGAGAGCCACTCTAGGGTTTAAGGAATCATTGAATGGTTGGTTAAGTGTGGATGTGTTGGTTATAGGTTGAGCCCATTGAGGCGAAATGTTATGTGTTGTATGTTTATGGCTTGTATGCATGATTTAAATATAATCAACTGCATGCTAAGACGACAATTAGTTGTGCGTGGCCCGGTAGCATGTGGGCTGCGGGATTACCATACCAGCAAAGGTGCTGAGCCCCTTGGGGGCCACCCTTTCTCTCCTTTTCTATTTCAGGTACAAGGAGCTGGAAGCCGTTCGAGAGTAGGACGGGGTAGATGTTTATACATGGGTAGCCATTTAAATGGCGTAAGCATTGTAAGCGTAGTAAGACCGAAATTGTTATCGGCATTAGTTTGTAAATACTCGGTACAGTGGGAATGTATGTATATAATAAATGTTGAAAATGGAATGAGGATTGTATTGTGTAGTTGCTCGGGAATCTAGTCCATCAGACCGATACAAATGTATATGTATTAGCCTTGTTAGCCACGTGGGTGGTTAACGGCGTGTAACACCATTGAATTAAGTAATGTGATGAGTTGAGATTTCCGCTGCAGATTGATGTTAAGTGTACGGTGGTGGTTGGGGTGTTACAAAAAGTGGTATCAGAGCGAAGTATCGCTCTGATGACTGAATTACCGAGCTTAGGGAATACCGAGTTAGGATTTAAGTACTTTGGGTTAAGGGTTGAGTGATAGCGTGAGAGGTACGCTAGTAAGGAACTACCAGTGAATACTGGAAACCTACTATATCCTTCCCGCCCTCCACAATCCCTGATATAACTTGGGAAAACGCCAGAGAGATGGAAGTCCACTCTTACTCGGGAATACCCGATCTGGCTGTTATTAAATACCTTCAGAGTACGGGAGAACCTGTCATACGGTAGATCCCGAAAAGTGGGAATCCCGGAGACGGTTTCCATCTGAACAATGTTAACCGCATTTAATAGCAAAGAACGAAGAATCTTGTGCATGGAAGAATAGAATTTCCGGCAACCTGGGTCGACATGCCGAGCAGTCGAGAACAACCAGCTTGCAACGCACCGACCGTGCAACGGGCAAGAAATTGATAATAAAACCCGAGACGAGCGTCTACGGGACTACAAACATTAAATAATACACCAACGGTATACCAACCGACAAGGGAACTACAAGTAGTGCCCAAACAAGAGACAAGTCTCAGTAACCACGACAAGTGCGTGGAACGGGCTATAAAGAGGATACGATACTAAGAAAAAGGGGGACTCCAAGAGTGGGAGACACCCCAGTTGATAATGACCATATGAATACAGTGAGGAGTTACCTAGAGAGTTATTATCAAGACAGTAAGATCAGTGAGGGCCAATAAGGCCACTGATGACAGTATGGGTAAAAACAATACCACAACCGGTATGTGTTAAACCGATAGCCAGTTAGCATGGCGCACTTGCCATAGCAAGTGCTGCTATAACAGGGCTGTTCGGGAAATTTATAACCACTATAAGTACTTGGTAAAGTACCATAAGGTTAAACGTGATCGTCATAACAGTGGAAGGGCCTGCTAGCCTAACCTCTGTAATTGTAAGTACACCAGCCAGCAAGAAGCTAGACTTGGCTAAGGTAAGAAGATGTTGTGAAACCATGGAAATTTTCTTTCAAACTCAGATTTACTCAAACCCTTTCTTTTCAAAACCAGATTTTCTTTCAAACCAACACTTCTTTCCGACCTCCTTTTAAACCAAACCAGTGAAACCAGGGACAGTTGACAAGGATACAACAGTGGATAAACCTTCCCTCGATTAAGTTCGGGAAGCAAGGAATGAATATTGTCACGGGACAATATAAGGGAGTTGACAGCAGAATACTTCACCTAGGCGTGTGACGGACACTACAAGTGTACCAACTGTGTTGTGGGACGACCGCACTCCGATAGGAGCATGTGGACCTGACAGACCTACTTATAGGTTAGTTGGGTAAGTAGTAATGTATCAGTATGATACCCCATATATGTATACGAGTAGAGTCCGAACACGGGAAGTAGTCGACTCCGTCTACGGTCAGCAGTAGAAACCAAACGAGAACTAAAGATTACAAGGAATGGTTGAAGTTAAGGAACTCAGTTAAGTTAACGAGACTAAAGGAATTAGTGAATTCCTTTCAAGGAAATGTTTAAGAGTCAGGAGGTGCGAAGTGCACTAACTGAATGTAAAGACAGCTTATATGACTTAAGGATCCCCAGAGATAAACGTGATAGCTGGAATGGTGACCCAGCCTAATGTGGACACATTAATGTGCAATGGACGGGATGAAACTCCCAAAATGAATACCTACATTATTAGGAAATGTTGACCTTCACAGAAGAAGATAATAACCAGTTAAGGATGCAAAAAGGCGTAGCTAACTGAATGTACCAATAACTGTGAACCAGATGTAAAGGCATAACTTAACAACACCCAGGAGAAATCCTTGAAGGGTGTTTGCATCAACAATTGTTGAACGAAATACATGACAGAAACACAAGGGTTGAAATTAACACCCAGTTTAGACATAAGTTGTCAGGAGACGGACTGGCAATCCTAAGGGACATCCCATGAAAGGAAATGTGATGCAACAACCTTGTCATGGATGCCAATACAACCTCTAACCAGGTAATATGGTATAGAGAAGTACATGTGTGAGGACACCCTACAATGAGCGGAGCTCAAGGCAGCAAGGCTTATAAGCCACAAACAAGATATGTTATGTAAATTTGAGTTAATTATAGAAGTTTATGTGGTACAAGGAAATAGAGCGGAGAACGAACCACTGCATTAAGAGTGGGGATACCTCTCGATATGGTGAGACCGCAGGAGCGGTAGCTATGTGAACCAAGTTCGAGGAATATGTTAGGGATTGACCATGTTGTTATTACCCTAGAATAATTGGAGTAACAATAATACAAAAAGGAAGTGTTGTGCCGATTGTGTACACAGGAAGAGTAATAAGTCCGATAGCAATCACCATAGGTGTGTGAAGCTAAATGAATAGCGAACAACGCTTAAGAAACATAAAGGCTCAAGAAAAATAGTAGTATATTCAAAAACCAACCAAATAAGTGGCCAGATAAGCCCAGCGTAATAGCGGAAGCTAATATAATAGCGGAAGCAGTATAAGTTGATGTTGTATAATGAGTAAGGATACGGTGCGCAATAAGCGACCGTTGTATGAGTATTGTTAGATGATAAAATGGTGAGTGAGCAGAGTTATGAGTTAACCCCAGTGGAGGTACAACGGTAAGTAATAGCAAAGGAACCGAGCAGTAAGCCGGAAGCAAGTGATATGTGATAAGAATTCCAGTAAACACAGTGTAAATTCCTATCGCAATCGCATGAGAGATTTACTGTCAAGAGTTTACGCCTCTGCACTCTGTATGACTGAGTGTTTTGGTATTGCACTTGCGCAGTAATGATCAAGTGGGATAGCTAGGAATTAGAAGCATGGTAATTGTGGAGGAATAATGTTATAGTGGCCGATGAATAGGTAATGCAAGGCCGCAAGAATGAAAGAATAAATGTACAAAACCAAAGGTGGAGACATGATTAACAGTAAGTGACTACAGTAACACTAAATACCAAATGACGGTATGAGATATACCCCAGGTGTGGGAAATAACTGAGAGAGCACTACACATTAAGTAGTAGCTCAATCTCAACCGACAGTAAGTCGGTAGAAGCAAGTCAAACATTGTGCAGTTTACGTAGTAAGCTATTGGAGAAGTGGATGGAAAGTTTTGGAACTCACCGAATTCGCTCAGGGTAAGAGATACCATGCGTCGGTTGAGAAACCATTGTTACCTAGATAAGGGTAATACATTGGAGATGTACAATACAACAACAGTAACGAGTGGGGCAAACTAGCTCTACAACTATCAGAGTTGCGCAACAGAGGCCAGAGAGCCCATGCACTAGATACTGAATATACATGGTGAATATGAATGAATGGCTAGTTAACAATGCCTAAAAGCCCCACAGGCCAGGACCGGAACCGGTTATGAGTTACAACTCCAATACGAATTCTTGGTTTAGGGACTAAACCGCCAATATGGTTAAGATCCTCTAATCAGAATCCATTGTGTAATAGACCGCGTGGAAGTCAAAACACTTCACGACGGCAGAACATTTTAAGCCAAGGTTTAGTGATTGATTACGTGGGCGTAATCCCTTTTTAGGGGGGTAGAGCGCAAAACCAACCGTACAAGTGTACGTGAACTGGGTTGTGCATAGCACAAAATGATTTGTTATGATGGTTGGTGCGTGTGTTATATAAACATACGCATTTATTTGTGGTTAAATTGTGGTAATTGCGCACAGAAGATGCGAATACCATTGTGGGAAGTGTGTTTATTTTGTTAATAGTGGTGTGTGAGAGTACAAGTGGAAGGGAGTAAAGAAACTCCCGGGGAACTAAAACCCCGACGGTGCATAAATGTAAACCATGTATTGTATTTTGATAAAAAATATATGTATATATATACAATGTTGTGATTTATGAAGGGTTATGAGACCGACATAGAACCTAGTGAGAATTAAATTCCCTAGGTAACTTGAATTAAGTTGGATTTGGGTGACGATTGATAGACGGAGTTCTATCCCTTGGAGATGTTATGATCATGATTAGAATGATTTAAAAGATAGAAAATTGGAAATGAGTGATTTATACGATGCTTGAAAATGAAGTGGGAGGTGAAACTTGATTATCATGAGATCAAGGGAAGCCGAACACAAATTGGGGTGGAAAGATAGTTCAACACTGATGCTGATCACATCAGGGTTGGATGACTCTTGAAGCTCCCTGTAAGTGGTCACAAACAACCACGTTAAGAAAGATGCAAAGAGCATAAACTGGACTTGGAGTTGTGTTGTGTTTTCAAAAAGGATTTTCAATGAGTATTTCCAAAACAATCGATTATTATTTTGAATAAAAGAACTTCATATACTTAACCTAGTAAAGAATATCTTTGTAGTACTTGCTCACGAGCTAAGGACGTATGAGCCTTTGTCTTCGGACCGGTGACATGAGAAGTATATATGTTAAAACAATTAAGTGACTGTTTTGATCTCCCAAAGGAACGGGGACCAGAAGGTGTCCATCGCGACCGGGTTCTGCGGGATCACAGTGTATATGTACTCAACATGGGACTCGAGCCCATGGAGAGATGGAAAAGGTATTTCTGTTTGATATACATGCTATGACATGTTGTTTGGTATGTGTGAAAAGGTTATTTTGACTTTGATCTCCTAAAGTGGTATCTAGCTATCAAGGCCTATGAGTCTAAATGTGTTGTGTTATATAGACCTATGTGTCTAAATGTTGGTTATGTCACCCAGACCTAAGAGTCGAGGGATATTGTATAGGTGCAAGTGTGGTGAAGGTACCCGGACCATTAAGTCCGAGGTTACCATGTGAGTATGATATTTTATGTATGTGTGGATATGTGCCCGGACCATTAAGTCCGGGGTTGGATGTAAAGGGTGGTTGGTAATGGAAGTTTTATGGCTATAAGTAATTCCCGTATTCTAATCCAATGATGCGAGGAAAGGTGAACTCGAGGACGAAGTTCTTTTAAGGGGGGTAGATTGAAATACCCCAAACCTTGGTATGTTGTGTAAATGTTAAACTATGGTATTTAAAGGCTAAAAAGTGCCTTAGAAACAATAAATGTACAATTTAAACCATAGTAAAGCGCATAAAACCTAAGACACGGTTTTGAGCAAAAACATGCTCTAAGGTTGGAGTGAACTTGGCTAGGACTCAAAGAGCCTACCAACTTGATAATATTTAATTATGACTTTATAAGGCTAATTAAGTCCTTAGGAAACTTTGGTAGACAATGAAACCAAACAAAACACAAATAAATACCTAAAGTCAATAAGAGCAAAAATGTGCTCTAAGCTTGGGATAATTTGTAAAAGACCTAATGGTCATACCTATACCTTATAAATATGTTAATGAACATATTAAATCATTTACCAAAAAAACCAAGCTTGAAAACAAGTTAAAACACAAAATGTGCTTTAAGGAGTCTTAAAGCACGTTTTTGAAAAATTGTCTTGTAAATTTTTTGAATGGCTAAATGTCCATCATTACTCTTTAATTAACATGTGTACTATATAGTATCACATTTGGTGGCTATATCAATGAGAAATCAAAAATTTCACTTCTATGTGCCTTGTTTTGGTGAATAGTGATTTTTATAAGCTATTTGTAACATATGTTACTAGAAGTGAGACAATTGATTAATGAAGTCTAAAATACCCCTAGGTACTATTTGGGGCCGGTTTTTAAGGTGTGGTGACTCACCACCCTTGTTAATTTACTAAGAAAAGAAAGAATGACTAATTAGTGTACTATTTGCTTTAAAAGGACAAATATCTTCAAAAAACAAAGGTTATCTTCATTCTCTCATTCTTTCTTCATTTCCCACGATGGCCACCTTCTTCTCCTCTCTCCATCGGTTTCCAACAGAACCATGCCATTCTTCATCCTTCTTCACTTGTAACTTATGACTCCATGCTCCGAATTTAATTCCGAGACTACCGTTCTCTTAGTTGGAGCAAGCTCTACAACATTGTCCTTTCAAATACTCAAAACCACCATTTCGGTGCCAAGGATAACTTCCATGGAAGGAGCTTGAGCTAATATTTTTATGCCTTGTTGATCACCTTTGCTTCAAGGTAAGGAAAAACCAAAGAAAACTCCATTTCCTTCATTTTTGGTGTTGACCGAAAATGCACCTTGTAATGGTGTCTTCTCTTGTCTTGTTTTAGCTTCATTTAAATCTTCCAAGGGCTAGGAGGAGTCCTCTCTTGATACTCATTCAAGCTCTCTTTCAATTCAAAGGTAAAACAATTACCTTGATGTGTTAAAACAATATATGTAATTAGGGTTTACAATGAGATGGAGCTTAAAGCTTGAATACTCATTATGTTGTTTGTATAATGTTTAGTAGTTGGCAAGGAACCAAATGCCTTACCGGTTTTGTAAGGAAACAAGAAAGAAATTTGGGAGGAAAAGAGGTAAATATGCTATCTCAATGTGGTTTAATGCCTTAGGAGAAATGAGCTTATAATGCTTGTTAAAAACTACCTAAAGAGCAAATGGTGAATGACTTAGTAAGGTGTTCTCAAGGAGACTAGTAAAGGAACATATTTCTTGGTGTGTGTAATTGCAGGTCAAAGGCATTACTTATGTGGGAAATTCAGTGTTTAAGATTTATGCAATTTAAGGGCCTAAGAGCCATGCATTTAAGGGCCTAAGAGCCAAGCAATTTAAGTTTATGCACTATATTGTGATGTAGTGTAGTTAAAGGCTTAGTTGTGTGTAGAGGGCATTTCTTGTAAAGATGAATGTCTTGAATGGTTAAAGGATGAAAAACAATATGTTTGTGTGTAAGGAATGTGTATTAAGTGATTAAGTGTTCTTGGTTGTCTAAAGGTGAAAACCTAAGTGTTTGGGTGTGAGAGTTTACAAGAGAAGCTATGGCAAAATTTAGTTGATAAACAAAGGAGTTTATGTGATGAAATGAGATTTTAAGACCTAGAAGGTACTAGGAACTTGTTAAGTGTTAAGATGGTGGAAGAAGGTGAATCATGGTGTTCTTAGGTGTTAAAGTGCCATGGGCATTGTCTTGGAGGATTTAGAACTCAAATGGGTGTTTTGAACACACCAAGGAATTGTTATGTGAAGTGTTAAGTCTTGTTCAAGATTTGGTAAACAAAGGAAAAGAAATGCCTAGTGAAGGTCTAAGTGAAAGCTTGTGGAAATTAGAAGCAATTGTGCAAAGGAGGTGTGTGTGAGAAATAATGCTTTTGGAGTGGTGGTAAAGTTTGTGAGACAACACTTTGGTTAGTTAAGGTAGTAGGCATGATATACCACTTAGAAATCTAAGAAAAATGTTATAAGTGCTAGGAATTGTTGTAAGGGATTGAGTAACCAGTTAGTGATGAGTTAGGAAAGTTTAGTGCTTGTTTTAAGGTGTTTAAACATGTAGGAAACATGTGGAAAGTTTATGGAATGATTAGGTAAGGTTTAAGGTTGGTTTAGGGGTTGAAAAATGATGTTTTGACAAGCTAATAACATGGTCCGGGACCTAGCCCTTGTATAGGTACCCGGACCACCCCTTAAAAAGAGCCGAGAGTGAAGTTTAGAAGTGGTCCGGGTCCTTAGTCCAGGACCAAGACCCGGACCAAGGGTAAAATAAGGCCGAGAGTATATTCTACAAGTGGTCCGGGACCTTGGGTCCGGACCAAGTCCCGGACCAGGTCAAAAGTGTTGCAAAATCTGTTTTAAAGGCTTCTAATCATGGGGAATTGAATGGTAATGGTTTTAGGTGATGTTTAGGCCTTGTTTGGTGGCATATAAGGGCCTTAAAATGTGTAAACAAGTGTTGGGTTTGATGTTGCAGAGTGGATTTATCGTGAGTGATTTAGAAGAGGTGTAGTTATTAAAAGAAAGAAATTAATACTCAAAATATCCGTCGGGCTGCAAATTAAAACCCGGTCGTAGTAGTGTAGAAGACAGAAGCGGCCGGGGTCAAACCGTGGGACTTATAGCGAGCTAAAGTAGTTCCTAAGCTTGTCACAAAAGGGGGGAAGTTAATTGACTTGTTTTTAGAGAATTAAAAGAGCAGATTAAATTACTGAGTGCAGATGAATTAAATGGAACTCCGGGTTTAGGTTAATATGATTTAATTAATTGTGCTAACTCTACCGGTTTAATAAAGTAGTTTGGCAAGATTCCTATAATTTTCTTAAGGTCCGATGAAAACTCTTAAGAACTCGTTTACCTGTAATGCAAGGTCCGATGAAAACTCGAGCAAAAGCCTGTAAACGGCAGAGGAGTATGAGGCTTTATTCTTGCAACATGTATTAACTTAAACGATGAAAATAAGTTCTTACAGTTTTACGGCTTAATTAACCCGTCTGTTTCTAACCGATGAAATTAAAAACAGACTTAGTAAGGCTTTTTAATAAACCGATGAAATTTATTAAAAAGGGAGAGAAACAAAACTTTAATCGTAACAAACTGAAATTATTTAGACCGGTAGAAATATATTACACAGCTTAACAAACCATAATTAAAAACCTTGCCCGGAGCAAATCCTCCTTAGCCAGACATATTAACTGGTAATAAATCTGACAGAGGTTGGACGTAATAACAGCACGGAGACGTGATTAGTGAATGGAGAAATGGAGAGGTCGAAGAGTGAAACATGTACGCAGGTTATTATAAGTGAAATGGGTGAATTAGAGAATTAATGGAGTGAAATGAAATACGAGAGCGAATTACTGTAATAGAATGAGATGAGGTGAGTGTGAGTGATTTTCTGGTTTTCTCCGTGCACTCGTATAAGGCTGTAGGGAATGGGTATTTATAGAAGAAAATGAAGAGTAGTCTTCCGTAGATATTTGCAGTTGATTGCCCACTTGAGTGCTTCATTGATTGAAGCATTGATTGCTTCATTCATTTATTGCAGGGGACAGTGGCGAAATGCGGGAGCGATTTAAGGTAGGCAGTGGTCGGAGTAGATAGATAAGGTGAAGAAGACGACTGCGCGAAGAAGAAAACTAGTCCGGCGTCCATTTTAGTCTTGACCGCGTCGAAGACCGCCTCGCGGTTTGGTGTGTGGTGTCCGCCTGATAAGTGGCGGTACTGGTAGTGGTGTCCGCGTGGTAACGGGGCGGACAAGACTGAAGCGTCCGCTAGCGGTCAGGTTAGTGGTGTCCGCCTGATAAGTGGCGGACAAGAGTGAGGCGTCCGCCTCCCTATTGGGCGGTTGAGCATGTGGTGTCCGCGAGTTAAGTGGCGGACAGGGGGCGGTTGTGATGGAGTAGTCCGCCAGGCGGTTGTTCGTGAGGAGACCGCCCGTTAATGGGCGGTAGCGTGGTGGAGGAGTCCGCCACTTAGTAGGCGGTTGCAATCTTGACGTGGCCCATTTTCCTTTGGCTCTACATTCTTCGTTTGTACTCTGTTTTCTGAGCCGTTTGCGTCTATGCGTTCGTCTCTTCGACTACTTCACTCCCGGCTTGGTTTTCCTCATGTTAAACCAATAATTTTGTGAGATAAACAATAAAACATAAACTAGAGGAAAACTAACCGAAGTGGAGAAATGAGCAAGAAAAGTGCTAATATTATACATGAAATACACCTAAATAACATGCTCATTTAGACACTTATCACACCCCCACACTTATCTTTTTGCTTGTCCTCAAGTAAAATCATGTACCTAAGCAAGTAGGAAATGCTCAATACTAACAAATATTATTATGAAGGGTAGGATAAAAAAGTCAATAGTTTATGATTTAAAACTTGAGGAGTGTGAAAAATTATCTGCTGGTGGCGCAGGTGTGCTCAAGGTGAAAACAAAATATAGAGTTTCGGGGTATGATCAAGGTACTTCAATGTTTCTTTTATTTAGGTGACTCCGAGAGCTTTTACCATGGCCAACTTCTCTCAAGAATGGGCATTGAGAGAAAACAAAAGGAAAAAAGATTTATGCATTTGTTTCACTTTTGCATAAGAGATGAGAAATATATAGGCATCACGCCTTTGTATTTAAGAACACTCAACTCTCTTTGTTGGTTACCAATGGTGTCTCGAAAGTCCCTTATTTTTTTTGTATACTTCTTCTCTTTTTTTTTAACAGAGAAATACCCCTTAGCAATCCCTAAGAGAGAAGACAGAAAGAAACCCTGAGCAATAAAATCCAACCAATTTGCAGATTATTTGGTCACACCGCATATAAAAATGCTCCTCAAAAGTAATCAAATGTAAAAATTTTGAAAAATTTGTACCCTTTATCCTACAATTCATAATAGTATTAGTTTTTAAAGAGAACAACCTACATTAGCAAGGTACATAATTCAATTAGAACAAATGCGAGGTAAGCAGAAGATAGCAGAGAGACTTAACAATTTTAAAAATTTAAGCATTAGATGACCTGAAAAGGCTTTCCCCCACACTTAAGCTTAAGCAATGCCCTCATTGCGTAGATGAAATAAAATTAATAGGGCAAGCAAAGTAAAGGAAAGAGTGTACTCCCCAGATTTAGTAGTGTGTAGAGCTCCCCCACACTTGAGTGTTGCTGTGGAATGTCATGAATTGAACCTGTAAAGAATATTCTAACAGCGAGAAGAACTCAAGTGAAGCCTGCATTATTATATCAAATAAAAGGGAAATATAGTAAAAGGAAAAACATACTAAATTAAAGGAAAGAAAGATAGATAGTGGGTTGCCTCCCACCGAGCTGCCCGGGTTTAACGTCTCTAGCTAGACGTATTTGACCAAGTTTTAGTTTGGAGAAGATTCTGAGGGCGAAGTATCTGAACTGCTGGTGTTAGGAAGTTTGTACACTTTTGCAAATTTATGATGTAGAGGTGTTGTCTGTTGTTCCTTTGGGGTGGAAGTTTCCTCGTATTCCTGTATGAAAGAAATTTCGAGCATAGCACCATTATTTTCAAGAATGCCGACATACCTTTTTAAACGTGATCCATTGACCTTGAAGTTTTCTCCTTTTTGATTCTGGAGTTCGTAAACACCAAAAGGAGTGGTTCCAACAACTTGGAATGGGCCAGTCCAGTGAGACTTGAGTTTTCCAGGAAATAGCCTCAATCTGGAATTATAAAGCAGCACTCCGTCGCCAACCTGAAAGTCGCGTTTGTGGATCATCTGGTCATGAAGTTTCTTGGTGCGGTCCTTGTATATCGTCGCACTTTGGTATGCCTGATCTCTTAACTCCTCGAGTTCAGAGAGTTGAAACTTCCGCTTTTCTCCTGCGGCTTCTAAATCGAAGTTTAGGGCCTTGAGTGCCCAATACGCCTTATGTTCCAGCTCGACTGGCAGATGACATGATTTCCCATAAACAAGCTTAAAAGGAGACATCCCGATGGGAGTCTTGAATGCAGTACGGTAAGCCCAAAGCGCATCATCCAGTTTAAGTGCCCAATCCTTTCTCGATGAGTTAACCGTCTTCTGAAGGATCCATTTTAACTCTCGGTTGGAAACTTCTGCTTGGCCGTTTGTCTGGGGGTGATAAGGTAAAGCTACCTTGTGACGTACCCCGTACTTAACCATAAGTGCTTCGAATAAACGGTTGCAGAAGTGAGATCCCCCATCACTGATAATAACTCTTGGCACGCCGAAACGGGTAAAGATGTGCTTTTTGAGGAACCTGGTTACTGTCTTTGCATCGGCATGATGACACGGAATAGCTTCTACCCACTTCGAAACATAATCAACTGCCACTAGAACATATTCGTGGCCCTGCGAGGAAGGGAACGGTCCCATGAAATCTATGCCCCAACAATCAAAGAGCTCTACTTCTAGTATCCCTTGTTGCGGCATCTCATGTCTCCTGGATGTATTACCCATTTTCTGACAATTATCACATTGTCTGCAGAATTGGTACACATCTTTATGAAGGGTTGGCCAATAAAAACCTGAGGCCAGGATCTTAGCAGCGGTTCTCGTGGGTCCATGGTGACCTCCGGCTTCCCGAGAATGACAAAAGTGAATGACGCTCGAAACCTCTTCTTCCGGGAGACATCGTCGAATCAACCCATCAGCACTAACTCGGAACAAGTACGGGTCCTCCCAGAAATAACGCCTCGAGTCAGAAAGAAATTTCTTCTTCTGGGAGTAGGATAGATCATAGGGTACTGTTCCTGAGACTAAATAATTGGCCAGGTCTGCGTACCATGGCTCCTGTATTTTGGTGATGGAGAAGACAGTCTCGTCGGGGAAGAATTCGTTGATGGGCATACTATCCGTAGGAGTCACCAACCTAGAGAGATGGTCGGCGACGACATTCAGTTTCCCGCTCTTATCTTTGACTTCGATGTCAAACTCTTGAAGTAGAAGAATCCAGCGCAATAGGCGAGGCTTGGCTTCTTGTTTGTGAATAAGTATTTGAGAGCGGAGTGGTCTGTATGCACGATGACTTTGCTTCCCCATAAGTAAGATCTGAACTTATCGAGGGAGAAAACTATAGCCAAAAGTTCTTTTTCGGTGGTCGTATAGTTTTTCTGTGCGTCGTTCAGTGTTCTGCTAGCATAGGCGATCACTCTCAAGATTTTCTCTTTCTTTTGGCACAGAGCTGCCCCCACGGCATAGTCACTTGCGTCACACATGATCTCAAAAGGAAGAGACCAATCAGGTGGTATGACCACAGGTGCTGTCACCAATTTCTGTGTTATTGTTTGGAATGCAGCTGAACATTTCTCATCAAAATGAAACGGGGCATCTTTCTGTAGCAGGTCGGTCAAAGGTTTGCTGATTTTGGAGAAGTCCTGAATAAACCGCCGATAAAATCCTGCATGCCCTAGAAATGCTCGTATATCTCGAACTGTAGTTGGTGCTGGTAACTTCTCAATAACCTCTACCTTGGCTTTATCCACCTCTATCCCTTTTGCTGATATTTTATGTCCAAGGACGATCCCGTCCTTGACCATAAAATGACACTTCTCCCAGTTTAAGACGAGATTCGTATCCTCACACCGTCTCAGGATCAAATCTAGTTGTGCCAAGCATTTGTCGAAACTAGAGCCATAGACTGAGAAATCGTCCATGAAGACTTCTATGCTCTGCTCGATGAAGTCAGCAAATATTGCTTGCATACATCTCTGGAAGGTAGCAGGGGCGTTGCATAGACCGAAAGGCATTCGTCGATATGCAAAGGTACCGTAAGGACAAGTGAAGGTTGTCTTGTCCTGGTCCTCAGGTGCGATTGGTATTTGAAAATAACCCGAGAACCCATCTAGGAAACAGTAGTACTCTTTCCCTGCTAGTCGTTCCAACATCTGGTCGATGAAGGGGAGAGGAAAGTGATCCTTCCTGGTGGCCAAGTTCAAACGCCGATAATCAATGCACATGCGCCATCCTGTGATCTTTCTTTGAGGGATAGTCTCTCCCTTTTCATTAATAACAGCTTCGATGCCCCCCTTCTTAGGGACAACATGAACAGGACTGACCCATGGACTGTCAGAAATTGGATAGATGATGTCTGCGTCAAGGAGTTTCAGAACCTCCTTTCGAACTACCTCCTTGAGGTTAGGGTTTAGCCGGCGTTGAGGTTGTCGGATAGGTTTGTAGTTCTCCTCCATGTAAATATGGTGTGTGCAATAGGAGGGATCAATTCCTCTGATATCAGCAATAGTCCACCCGATTGCTGTCTTGTGCTTCTTCAATACCTCAAGTAACTTCGTTTCCTCTCCGGAATTCAGAGAAGAGGAAATAATGACAGGCAAGCGGTCATTTTCAGCTAGGAAAGCATACTTGAGGTTAGAGGGTATTTCCTTAAGCTTGAGCTCTGGTGGTTGTTCTACTGATGGAATTGATTTTTGAGGTTTTCTGTCGAGTTCTTCGATTGGTGGCCGGAACGATTGATAACCAGTCCTTCCTTTCTCTACGTAAGCCAGTATGGCGTTAACTTCTGGATCCTCCATCTTTTCTTCTAGAGAAGTAAGTAGTACTTGCTCTAGGGGTTCAGTTTCAGCTTCCTGGATGGAAGATGAAGAATACGTGTCCTCCTCTGTAGCAAAATCGCCTTCCTCCTCCTCGTCATCTGTGAATCCCACCGTCTTAGCATGAGGAGAAAAGTTGGAGCTTTTCTTCATCATTTTCTGCATGTCGAATTCAATCGTCTCATCTTCGTACCGAAGAGTGATTTTCCCGTCGTGGACGTCAATGATAGCTTTGGCGGTACTTAGAAATGGTCGACCTAGAATCAGGGGAACCTCGACATCGTCATCCATTTCTAGAATGACGAAATCAGCTGGGAAGATGAAGCGAGACACTCCAACTACCAAATCTCGGACTATGCCCATGGGCTTGATCTCTGATCTGTCTGCTAGTTGGAGTTTAAAAGGAACCGGTTGCATTTCTCCTCCTTTAACTTTCAGAAAGGTGGCGTATGGCATGATATTAATGCTGGCTCCTAGGTCGCATAGACCACTTCCACAATCCACCCCACCTATAAAGCACGGGATCACGGGATTTCCCGGATCTGTTTGTTTAGGAGGGAGTGCTCGAAGAAGGGCTGCAGAACACTCCTCTGTCAGGTGGATTTATCGTGAGTGATTTAGAAGAGGTGTAGTTATTAAAAGAAAGAAATTAATACTCAAAATATCCGTCGGGCTGCAAATTAAAACCCGGTCATAGTAGTGTAGAAGACAGAAGCGGCCGGGGTCAAACCGTGGGACTTATAGCGAGCTAAAGTAGTTCCTAAGCTTGTCACAAAAGGGGGAAGTTAATTGACTTGTTTTTAGAGAATTAAAAGAGCAGATTAAATTACTGAGTGCAGATGAATTAAATGGAACTCCGGGTTTAGGTTAATATGATTTAATTAATTGTGCTAACTCTACCGGTTTAATAAAGTAGTTTGGCAAGATTCCTATAATTTTCTTAAGGTCCGATGAAAACTCTTAAGAACTCGTTTACCTGTAATGCAAGGTCCGATGAAAACTCGAGCAAAAGCCTGTAAACGGCAGAGGAGTATGAGGCTTTATTCTTGCAACATGTATTAACTTAAACGATGAAAATAAGTTCTTACAGTTTTACGGCTTAATTAACCCGTCTGTTTCTAACCGATGAAATTAAAAACAGACTTAGTAAGGCTTTTTAATAAACCGATGAAATTTATTAAAAAGGGAGAGAAACAAAACTTTAATCGTAACAAACTGAAATTATTTAGACCGGTAGAAATATATTACACAGCTTAACAAACCATAATTAAAAACCTTGCCCGGAGCAAATCCTCCTTAGCCAGACATATTAACTGGTAATAAATCTGACAGAGGTTGGACGTAATAACAGCACGGAGACGTGATTAGTCGACGGATAAATGGAGAGGTCGAAGAGTGAAACATGTACGCAGGTTATTATAAGTGAAATGGGTGAATTAGAGAATTAATGGAGTGAAATGAAATACGAGAGCGAATTACTGTAATAGAATGAGATGAGGTGAGTGTGAGTGATTTTCTGGTTTTCTCCGTGCACTCGTATAAGGCTGTAGGGAATGGGTATTTATAGAAGAAAATGAAGAGTAGTCTTCCGTAGATATTTGCAGTTGATTGCCCACTTGAGTGCTTCATTGATTGAAGCATTGATTGCTTCATTCATTTATTGCAGGGGACAGTGGCGAAATGCGGGAGCGATTTAAGGTAGGCAGTGGTCGGAGTAGATAGATAAGGTGAAGAAGACGACTGCGCGAAGAAGAAAAACTAGTCCGGCGTCCATTTTAGTCTTGACCGCGTCGAAGACCGCCTCGCGGTTTGGTGTGTGGTGTCCGCCTGATAAGTGGCGGTACTGGTAGTGGTGTCCGCGTGGTAACGGGGCGGACAAGACTGAAGCGTCCGCTAGCGGTCAGGTTAGTGGTGTCCGCCTGATAAGTGGCGGACAAGAGTGAGGCGTCCGCCTCCCTATTGGGCGGTTAAGCATGTGGTGTCCGCGAGTTAAGTGGCGGACAGGGGGGCGGTTGTGATGGAGTAGTCCGCCAGGCGGTTGTTCGTGAGGAGACCGCCCGTTAATGGGCGGTAGCGTGATGGAGGAGTCCGCCACTTAGTAGGCGGTTGCAATCTTGACGTGGCCCATTTTCCTTTGGCTCTACATTCTTCGTTTGTACTCTGTTTTCTGAGCCGTTTGCGTCTATGCGTTCGTCTCTTCGACTACTTCACTCCCGGCTTGGTTTTCCTCATGTTAAACCAATAATTTTGTGAGATAAACAATAAAACATAAACTAGAGGAAAACTAACCGAAGTGGAGAAATGAGCAAGAAAAGTGCTAATATTATACATGAAATACACCTAAATAACATGCTCATTTAGACACTTATCAGATGTGAGAGTTGTAAAGTTATTATCACAAGAGTAAGTTAAGTGTAACGGGAATGACGGGGTAAACTATGGGCGCTTTAAACGTTAAGCAAACATGTTACCCCAATATTAATAAAAGTAATTGTGATATTATCAGTTGTTCGAGAATTGCTCGAGGAACATAAGTGGACGTGGTAATGTGGACTCCGGTGACAGGTATGGTTTTCTTGCAACCTGTGTCCTACCGGATTACACCGGCTTGTATGCCAATGTGTTTTTATGAGTGTTGCCACCTTGTAAGATTAAAACATGTAATGAGTTTATAGTAATTCATTTATGTGGCGCATCTGGTCTCCGATACCGTTTAACCTCAAATATGTGTTAAACCTTAGCTAACCAAATCTAGATACACATGAGTGATCGGTATTCGGAGTTGACGGCCCAAACCTTGGGAACGTGCTAACCACGGCTATGTGTGAGTTAGTTGGACATTGTTGTTATATGCAAGTGTGGGAACCTTCCTTGTGTGCTTAACTCGGTTATGATACCGTATGGTGTGTGGATGTGGTAGGCTCCATAATGGATCTCTAACTACTTATTTATAAGTGTATATGTACTAATGGGGGGTGAGGAGTCCGGTTGTTCCGGCCACGCGTGTGATGGACGGGAGTCGATATCATATCCGGTTCGGCTCTCTTGGTGTATGTATAGGTGGTATTCCAATTTGGTTTCTACCTTCCCTTAGCTTATCCAAAGCTAGTTACTGACTCACGTCGGGCCACAGGGGCATACGAATGTTATTTCGGTGTGCTTGGGATTACTATATCCGACACACCTTGGGTATAAGTTAACCGTTCTATATAACCGGACGGTAACGAGGTTGGTAACGAGCTTAACATGGGATTGGTAATAATCTCTAGGCTCACTATGTATACTAACTATGGTGGAAGGTTCCTTGTGAGAACCGATTTACGGTGTTATGTATTGGTGTTGTGCTATGCAAATTCCCTTGCTATGCTACGATAAGTATACGTTAGGTGTTTAGAATGATGGTGATGTTGTCATGTGTACGTCGAAACAAGAAAGGTTTTGTTATGGTTTGTTATGTGTGGAATGAGTTATGTTGTAGGATATGGGATGTGTGGATCATGGAAATGAATCCCAGTTTGTGACAAGAGGCGTTTAAGGATAACCCGATTGATGGGTACATGTCGTTCGTTAAGGAAGTAGCTCCGTTTTAGAGGAGAGCCACTCTAGGGTTTAAGGAATCATTGAATGGTTGGTTAAGTGTGGATGTGTTGGTTATAGGTTGAGCCCATTGAGGCGAAATGTTATGTGTTGTATGTTTATGGCTTGTATGCATGATTTAAATATAATCAACTGCATGCTAAGACGACAATTAGTTGTGCGTGGCCCGGTAGCATGTGGGCTGCGGGATTACCATACCAGCAAAGGTGCTGAGCCCCTTGGGGGCCACCCTTTCTCTCCTTTTCTATTTCAGGTACAAGGAGCTGGAAGCCGTTCGAGAGTAGGACGGGGTAGATGTTTATACATGGGTAGCCATTTAAATGGCGTAAGCATTGTAAGCGTAGTAAGACCGAAATTGTTATCGGCATTAGTTTGTAAATACTCGGTACAGTGGGAATGTATGTATATAATAAATGTTGAAAATGGAATGAGGATTGTATTGTGTAGTTGCTCGGGAATCTAGTCCATCAGACTGATACAAATGTATATGTATTAGCCTTGTTAGCCACGTGGGTGGTTAACGGCGTGTAACACCATTGAATTAAGTAATGTGATGAGTTGAGATTTCCGCTGCAGATTGATGTTAAGTGTACGGTGGTGGTTGGGGTGTTACAAAACTCATTTTCAAACTCCTTTAACACTTACTCTTTTTCTTATAAAATTTCCAACACTTACAATGTTTTTCCCTAGGTTTATAAGTAGTGTTTCACACCTATAATGACAACTTTCCCAAAATGTTTCTCACCACCAATGCATCATCTCCCAAGCATCTTTTCTCACCAAAACACCTTTTACACAACTACTTAAAAATTCCTTTCCACAAGTTCTTACAAATTCTTAACAAGACATTATTTTCTCCTTGTTTACCCAGTTTGCATAAGTCCTAAACACAATCTCACCATGACTTTGGTGTATTCCAAAACACTCATTTATCTTCTAAAACCTCCAAGATAATGCCTAAGTCCTTTTAACACTCTAGAACACCTTAATACATTTTCCTTTCCCAAGTAAAAAAAACACTTAATCATTTCTAGCACTTCCTAGTTCATCAAATCTGATTTAAACATCTAAAACCCTTGTACATTATCCAAATTTTGACATGGGTTCTACTAGCACATTGTTACACCAAAACACATTGTTTTCACCATTAAACATCCAAGAACACTTAGATCCATCAAGAACATTCTCACACTCAACTTCACCCAAAACACACTACATCATAATATAGTGCATAATTTTAATTGCTTGGCACTTAGGCCCTTAAATGACATGGCTCTTAGGCCCTTAATGTCCATAAACCATAAACACTGAATTTCCACATATATATATATTGCCTTTGATCTGCAATTACACTCAACATCACATATGTCCTTTAATAATCTCCTTGAGGATAATTTACTAGCTCATTTCTGTAACGCCCCTATTTAACGTATTTACAGCGGAATTAAAATACTAAGGCGATTACAGACCATTGGGTTCCAAACACCCGGTACCAACCTCGCCACTTACAACCATTACAATTACCTAAGTTACGGTCTAAACTCATGAAAAAAACGTAAACAAAACTGAACGTAAAGCAGAATAACTCTCCACAATTCCTAATTCCCATCCCAATCACTCATGCTCTTCGTGGCCACCTGTATAAACAATTTGTACCTGCAAGATGAAACCAAGCAGCCCACCCCGGGAGGGGTGAGTCAGTTCCCTGGAATGGAACTGGAACAATTATCCAAAACAACATTTAAAACATAACTCTTCAAAATAAACAGTAACTTGAAATCAAACTCTTGAAAGTAAAACAGGGAAACAAGGCACTTTAAAATCACCGAGTCAAAGATAACAAGTTAAGGATAGAGATAAATAATAGGAAAGTAAAGTTAGTCAATCCAAAAACCACACCATGAGTTAGTGAACATCCAATGCTCAAGTTAGAACCAATTCCAGTTAGGAGTAGAGAGACCCAAGTAGTCACAAGGACTAGGAATGAAAGAAGATATCCAAGAACCAACAACTCAAGAGTGGAATAAAACCAATTGGGAGAGATGGCCCCCACCGCCAAGTACGTCCTTTTAGGACAGGGGATATACAACCCCTCACTGTTTACTACGTCCCTTTTGGGACAGGGGATATACAGCCCTCACTGTTTACAACGTCCCTTTTGGTACAGGGGATATACAGCCCCTCACTGTTACCATTAAAGATGCGCGCACGTCACAACAAAAGACTCAGCTCATGGATGAAAAAATATCCAGAGTCAAAGGAAGAATTACAAAGATTGTCCTTTTCCATATTCCCACTAGATCACTAACTACACCAAGGCAATACCAAAACACTCAGTCCTACAGAGTGCAGAAGCATAATCCTAGGCAGTTAATGTCTAATGAAATAACCAAATAGAAGGAACCAATGACCATGTAAGTTTCACATTCAAGGCTCAGTTAGTCACATCAAGCTGAGTTAGCCACACAAACAGTTTCCTTTGAAATCTATTCAATGTCAGTCAGCGTTTTCCAAAACATTCCATAAAGTCTGTTAGTAAAAGTATCTGAGTACGAGAAATCGTACCTAGGTAACGCTGTAGCAGTTCTAGTCAACTTGCACAAACAATCAACAGTACTCTGAAGAATATTAAAGGTAGTCTATCATCAATCACTTGTAGCCTACGTTAAGCTTAAATAAACTCATCACTCTTATTTCAAAGTCTCAATTGTCTTTTAAGCCCTCACTTAAATGTTATGTATAACCTTTGACTTGTCTTAGAATGTTGTATAATTCAAGGTTGTAAGACCAAGGAATGTATTTTATTAACACTTGTTAATTGTTCCCCTCTTATCCACTTTACCCATACTTAACCATAATTCTCACATTTAAGACCTTTAAAACATAAGTGCGTTATATGTTATTCAATCAATCTTAGAATTTCAATAACAATTCTTAAGCTCAATACTTTTACTCTTACTTTAGAATAAACATCGTCTTATGACCTATAATAGGTTTATCTTAGAATACTATGCTATTAATTCACAATGTAATGATTATGTACTTTATCAATGTTACCAAATAATCCATCATGATTAAGTTTTCCCCTTAACTTAATTAAGATCTACATCTTGTATATTAGAATCATAGTGTTGTAGAGACATTTATTATAACTTAATTGAGCCACTAAACTCAATTATCATATCCTCAGTTTAGAATGACTCTCTATCATAACCGTCTAATAATCTTGTCATAAGATGTTGAATTACCTCTCATATTGAAATAACTATATTATTATTAACTTAGACTTATCGAACTCTTACATTTAGTATTCACAAGATATAGTATTTACTTTATCATTAACTATATAATAAGGTGTTTTAAGATAACCTTTTATGTATCCTTGCTTACATTTAATTTCCTAAACGTTTTATTTTTACACACATTCCCTCCTTAGACTATGTATAATCCTTTTATACTAAACCTCAATAAACTTAAGTCTTAAATACGTTTTAAATTATTTACAAAACCTAAGGTTTCAAAGGAGTAACGTAATAAATTATTTTCCTTTATTATGTTTTAGGATAAATATTATATCTAAACATAAGGTAAAATTTATCCAAGAATTAAATACCCATTCATAAGTGAAATTGCCAACTATTTAATAAGACCATATTTTCTGAAAATTCTCATATTTTATATTCAAATAACATATCAATATTTCCCATTACCATAAAGTATATCAATATAATATCTTATGTAACTCAGTTCCGTCTGACTAAAGGTTTAAAGTTTTAAATATCTAATTTATATTTACAAACCTTTTTACAAGTTCCAGCTATTAACCACAACACTTATTTATAAACTCACATTCTAAATATTGGCAGTTAATGTTATAAATGTATTTTATGTGGCTTATCTACTTCTAAGAAACTTAAAGATTATTATCTAGATTAATTCCCTAATCATAGTTTAATATAGTTTTACATCACAATCCTTTTATTGATTTTATCTTAAAACATTAAGCCATTATTCAATACTATATATGTTATGAGATGATTAAATCTAGACTTATAAATCCACTTCACATTTAGATAAAAGTATTTCATTTACTTTATTATTGATTATGTTATAAGATCTATTTATGTAACATTTTGTGAAATCTAATTACAAATTTTCCTAAGTGTTAACTTATTAATTACTTAACCCAATTATAGACTTACATTATGGTCGTTGACTAAAACTACACATGTATTTTAATACGGTTTATATAAATCTTAGAAATTCAAAGATAACTCTTTAAGTTTAATAATCATAATCTAATACCGCCTCATATAATATTCTTTTATTAGTATTATGTAGAGGTTTAGTTTATCTCATTAATTCCTTCATATTATATTTTCTATAAGGTATTTTATTTCTTTTATTTATGTTTAGTATATATATATACTAGGATTTATTCAAGACATTCTTTATGTAGTTTTATTGCATTTAATTATTTATATTAACTTTTACACATATCTATATCCAATATATGGTTTATAGAATAAAGTATTTTCCTTAGTTCCAATTAAGTATATTAACTTCAATTCTATATAATTAATATAAATGAAGATTAATTTAATTTCTTGATTTAACCTAAGTTACTATTTAATTCCCTTTTACATATATATATATATATATATATATATATATATATATTTCCTTAGTTTTAATTAAGAATGTTAACTTCCATATTACATAATAATTAAATTTAGATTAGTTTAGTTCCTTGATTTAACATCAGTTTCTATTTTTATTTCTCTCATATAAGTATATATATATGTAAATAATTTTTACTTCACTTAAAAGTTAATCCCCAAAATATTTATAAACATACTGTTACTAAATGTTAGTTTAATCTTTTCATTATTTCCCAACCTAAAAAGTTTATCAATAAACTATACTCTAACTTTTGTTACATTAAAAACCATATATTATAAGTTTTTCTTATGAAAAATTCATAAATACAATTTTTTTAAACCCATTTACCATTGTCCAAAAAATCCCAAATTAAGTATACAGCAACTATAACATTTTAGACATATTATAAAAATTTTATTTCATAAAAATATCTTTTTAAATTTTCTAAATAATTCCATAATACTCATAAATTGCAAAAATTATAACTTACGTTTAAAACTCAAAACCCATATTAATTTACATCATAATAAACTATATTTTATAAGGAATCTATGGTTAAAATTTCAAGTCAAAATACATTCGGGAAGGCCATTAACTAAATCCAACAAGTTAGGGTTTAATTCTGGAATTAATAAAACTTAAACATTTAAATCTTATACGTTTTAATCTCGGCCGTCCGTTTCTATAACCTACGATCGGACGGCCCGATATCTCTGAGTTCTTCAGCGAACAACAGCTCGATATCGAGTACTAAATCAATCTTTTCTCTCAACTCACAGAACCAAATTCGTTGATTCTTGTTCCATTGGTTTCGAAATTGAAAAACTCATCCATCGACACCAATTTCTCCACATATAATGCAGTATTCTGCAAGATCGCTTCTGTGTTCGAAGGTTAGGGTTCTTTCGGGTTTCCGAATTCGATTCTAACAAATTCTATCAATCTAAAGCATAATAGATGAAATTGGAACATGGGTTTGACCGATAATGTAAAGGCGAATGACAATAACGGGACAATTTGATCGGAAACTCACCGGAGATGCGCTAATAAGCAAAATCGAATTTGGGTTTCTGGAAAAATTCAACATTTACGAGTTGTTGAGGGTCGAACTTTGCTGAATCATAAGTTGCAACACAGATCGAGTTAGGACAAGTTATTGGGCTTATTCGAAAGAGGAGATGTAGATCTACAAATCGCAATATACAGAAAGAAATCTAGTCCTAAAGTTACGAGTTTACCTTGCGTTTTTCTATGATTTTATGTGATGATGAATGGGAAACTTTAGACGCCTAACTCTTCCAAACGATTACGAATCAGACTTTGTAATCAACATGAAAGTTGTAGAGGGATTAGAGATCTTCAAAAAAAGCTAAAGAACACTAATTTTGGCTGAGAAACGAAGAAGTTATGGCGAGACCAAGTTTACCTGAATTCGGTGAAAACTGGAAATCTGGGTTTCGGTTTCGCAGGGTGGCTACTTTGGATCAATTTTCCGGTGGATGTAGGAAGAGTTAGGTTATGTGTGAGCTATGGTTATAAAAAGGAGATTAAGGAGAAGAGAATGAAGAAGACGGCACTCAAAAATTCGAAAGGATAAGTGAGATACGGCCATCACAAGTTAGGGCAAAATACTGGTGGAACTTAGCGATTTTTGTGCTAAGTACCGGCGACCCGTGTGGTCTTGACACGTGACACTTTTCAAAATTTTGGCTCTAAATTTCATTCTGTCATAACTTTGGCTAGGATGATCCGTTTTTGACGTTCTTTTTATCGATCTTCATGGTTTTCCATAAACTATTTATTGCTACAGGTTTCATGGGATGGTTTGACCATTCTCAAAAAGTCAACCCTAGCAAGGCTTAATAAGCTTTAAGGTTTCTAGAATTTTATATTGATTTTTATGATTCAAATCAATGGTCCAAGTATTTCTAAAATCTTTGTAACAAATTTAGAGTGTATAGAAATTTTTCCAAGATTTATTGACTTATAAATCTTGTTATTAAATTCATAATACCATATAATAAATTAATTTAAATTGTATTATTATTTAGGATTCGATCAAAGAAATCCCCTAAATAATTTTTAAATAATACCATATAATAATTTGATGTTTAAAAATATTATGAAGGGTTTTAATAAAAGAAATCCCCTAAATTAATTTAGATTAATTTAGGGGTATTTCAATTTACCATTGGCTCCTTAGGTAGTTTTAATAAGCAGTATAAGCTCATTTCTCCTAAGACATTAAACTACATTAAGTTAGCACATTTACCTCTTTTCTCCAAGATTTTTACTTGGATACTCTTGTTCTTTCTTGCTTGGAAATCGGCAAGGGAACTTGGTTACTCGTCAATGTTCTAATCAATACACAAGTAAAGACAATGAGCATTCAAGCTTCATGCTTAAACTCATTATAAACCCTAAGTTATATATTGTCTTAAAACATTAAGATAATTGTTTTACCTTGGAAATAGAAGAGAGTTTGAATAAGTGGAAAGAGAGGACTCCACCTAGCCATTAAAAGATTGGAATGAAGCTAAAACAAGGCAAAAGAAAACACCATGAAGAGGTAGTTTTCGGTCAAGCATAAAAATGAAAGGAAATGTTGTTTTTCTTGGTTTTTCCTTACCTTGAAGCCAAGGTGATCAATAAGGCATAAAAATATAAGCTCAAGCTCCTTCCATGGAGGTTCTCCTTGGCACCGAAATGGTGGTTTTGGAATTTTGAGAAGGCAAGGTTGAAGAGCTTGATGAGATTAAGAGAATGGTGGTCTTAGAATTTGATTTGGTATAAGGAGTCAAGAGATATAAGGATTCAAAAATGGAGTTGGTGTTGTTGCTGTAGCAAAATCGATTTGGAGCAAGGAAGAAGAGAGGTTGGAGACGGTGGGAAGCAAGAGAATGGAGAGAATGAGAAGAAAAGGTTGCTTTTGGAAGATATTTAAGTTAAAGGTAAATAGTATTTTTTTTTTGCATTATCACTTCCTTCTTTATTTAGTAAACTAAGTGTGGTGAGTCACACATTGAAAACCGGCCCCCTTAGTCAAATGGGGTGATTCATGGTCATTATTGACCACATAATTAACTTACATTGACTAATGTTATAAACTAGCACAATTTGGTTACTATTCACTAACCAAGGCACATTGATAAGTGTCCAAATGAGCATGATTTATAGGTGTATTTTATATATAATATTAGCACTTTTCTTGCTCATTTCTCCACTTCGGTTAGTTTTCCTCTAGTTTATGTTTTATTGTTTATCTCACAAATTATTGGTTGAACATGAGGAAAACCAAGCCAGGAGTGAAGTAGACGAAGAGACGAACACATAGACGCAAACGGCTCAGAAAACGGAGTCAGAACGAAGATTTTAGAGGGTTTTGAAGTCATGTCCTAGCTTGTTTAAAACCTTCAAAGCTAGGACAACATATGAAGAAACTATCGGCTGATTTCAACACATGGTCCGGGACTTGTTCCAAGACTTAAGTCCCGGACCACAACAATTGAGAAACCAACGGCTGAAACAAATATATGGTCCGGGACTTTATCACCATCCTAAGTCCCGGACCAACAAGTGAAATGGAACTCTCGGGCGTTAGAAGAGACATGGTCCGGGACCTGACCCCAGTCCCAAGACCCGGACCACAAGTAATTTTAAAACCGAGAAGATTTGCTTGCATTCTGGTCCGGGACCTCTACTCCTGCCCAAGTCCCGGACCAATTTCAGTGTTGTACGCACACGGACTCCAGCCGGACAAGAGAGGCGCTAGTCTTCTTCTTCGCGACGCGTTGTTCTGCAAATGGATTCTGTTATCCATCTACTCCCGCACCGCCCACCTTAAATCACTGACGCTTTCCAGCTCTCTGTCTCCTCTGCAATCAATGAAGATAACAATCAACTGCAATCGATTATTTCGTACGGATCAATCCTCTTCTCTTCTCTATTTAAACCCACGCCCTCTGCTCAAATAAATTCATTCCCTTCCGCACAATCCAAATCATAGACCACCGTATCATCCCATCCAATAAATAATCATTCGCTCACTCCCACGATCCATTCCATTCTCTTATCTCCCACTTCTCCATTTTATTTTTATTCTTCATTCCACCACGAAGCAGAAACACGATAAGAAGAACAGAAGAAAAGGGAGCTGGAGCAGAAGCGAATCGCAGTCCAGTCTCCGCCGGCAGTCTCCAAATTAATGGCTATTTCTGTTTCCTTTTTATTACTGTTAATGTCTGAGTGATTTTACTCGTATCCTACGGTGGGGTTTGACCCTAAATAATTCAGACTTATTATTAATACCAAGTTTGCTTAAAATATTTGTTTTGTCTCTCTAAATTATTAAATGCTTAATAACTGATCACTTTTATGCATTTACGGTTTCTCTTATTTCAATGATTTTGTAAATCTGAGAATAGACCACAAAGAGAGAAAAACGTAAGATATTATCTCCTTGATTAGCAGATAAAATCCATCGCTGTTATAAAAAGAATTCTCACTTAAAGCTAATTAATGATTTTAGACTTTTTCTGATTGTAAAAAGTCTAATGAATTAATTAAGAGTTGTCCTTATCTATGATTTAGGAAGGCCACAAGATAAATTCTTAAACAGACAAATAAGAGCAAATTAGGATTATAATTATTGTCTGTACTTAAATAAATATTTATCACCTGTTTCACTTATTAAACCTGTCTTAATTCCTTTCAGCAAATATTGTTAAATGTTTATTCTGACAAAATACTGCATTTATTTGGTAGCTATCAATATATGATTTTGAGATAGTCAAAGTACCACAAAGGAATTAATCTTGGTATTTACACTCCGGATTGAGCAGGAAAATACTAAGGCTATTAATAGGAGTTCGTAACTGACAATTATTAACTCTAATAGACAATAAATATTTGAGACAGGATTATAAAATTGTTTAAGTAATTTAGGAAATTCCCCCGCTACCCTAGGATACCTTTTTCCATCCATTTACTTTATTTTACTGTTTTTATTATTTCTGTACTAATCCTAAAAATCAAGCTTGCCTCCGGCTAAACCCCCAATTTACATTTTACGCACTTTTATTTATCTTTTTGTACATTTACTAAACTGGATAATTAATTAAATAGTTGCGAAGTCTCTGTGGATACGACCTTGTTGTACTACAAAGATTGGGTTCGCTGCCCATAGTTAGCAAGATAGTTTAACTACTATTTTGCTCAACAAGTTTTTGGCGCCGTTGCCGGGGACTTCGGTCCAACTATCTGATTTATTATCTGTTTAGTTTTTTTTTCTTTTATTTTCGTTATTTGTCACTTTTTGTGTATAAATTTTTGTTTTGTTTTTAAAGGTACTTAATTCTGATGGATAGTCACTACGATCAAGCAGAAGATTGGTATGGTTACCCCTATGGCGCAGAGGACTACAATCAATGGAGTGTATGTCAAAGATACGGAGAGTACCATGAAAGCCCCCAATGTTCAGACCCAAATGCTGAATTGAGAGCTCTCTTGGAGGATTACGAGTCATCTCTCAAGCCTATCCCCATCTTTGTGTGCCAAGAGTGTGGAGGAGACCATGAAGGTTCCCACTGTCCTATGGTTGCAATAGAGAGAGACAACGCCATTTTAAGGGAAATGATGGCAAATTTTACCTCAGAGTTTGAAAGGATCCAGCAAAGAACGCTAGATCAGATCGAACGCATGGAACAACCGCTTCAACAACTAAATGAAGTGGTCCATGAGGAGGAACAACCTGTTGAGGACATAAGCTACTATCCACCTCCTCCCCTATTCGAATTAGAGAATCCATCACCAAACAACCATCAGCTTGATTATGGAGACAACCCCTCAGAAGAGAGTTTCTCCTTGGACTTCATGGAGTTTCCTCCCTCTGAAGTCAACTACTTTTTCCCCTCCTTCTCCGTGCTCTACCCAGATGAGGGTGGACACATCCTCAACCTTGAGAAGGAGGAGATACCGCCTCCCTTCGAGCCTTCAGAAGAGAGTGCTATAATCAATTTCAAGGAGCCACTTCCCTCTGACATTGATTACCATAAGCCTCAACAACAAGAAGAGGATTTTTACATCTTCCCATTTGAGGAAGTAAAACCCATCACACCTGGTCTCCTGTTAGAACTACGCTACCGGCAGTACCTCCTCAAACACCAGGTTTTGTGGAGTATTCATTTTCCTACTATATTTGCCGAAGTAACGTTTTGTTTTGATCCAGGTGGTTTGCTTTTAATTTCTGCCAACTTCGTTTTCCTGGCAGAACTATTATCTACTTATATTTTTGATCCAGGATAACGAAGCAGGCGTCTAGCCAAAGACGTTAAAGAAGGGCAGCTTTCCAGGAGGCAACCCGGACGAACTTATCTTTTATATGCTTTTTATGCTGTTTTTAATTTTCAGGTTCCCTTTAATTTTATTTTTGCTAACTTTTAACCTCGTTTATAGTATGGTTGCTTCTAGTGTCTTATGCAGGTGCAATTTCATGTCTACACCGCAACCAAGCTACGCTACTTGAGGCTGAAGCTCAAGTGTGGGGGAAGTTCAATACACGCTAGCAAAAATAATATCAGGGGAGTACCAGTTTCTTTAACCTTGCTTTTATTTAAATAAAATATGCAGAGGAGAATTTATATGCTTAAATGAATATTCGTGAGCTTCGTGTTCTCTCTATTTTATCTACTTACCGAAAAGGCCTTCTGAATCTTTCCCTTGTTTTTCTGGTGAACCATGAGGACATTGTTCAATTTAAGTGTGGGGGAGTGTGCCCTTTTCGGTGACATTTTATGCTAAAATGTTTAATCTCTCTGCTTATCTTGCGTTTGTTCAAATTCAATATTGTGGACCCTGTATATGTGGGTTGTTCTCTTTAGGAATAAATATTGTTATGAATTGTGGGATAAATGGTACAAAATTTTAAAATTTTGATTACTTTCGAGGAGCATTTTTATGCGGTGTGACCAAATGATCTGAAATGAATGGTTTTTATTACTCAGGGGTTCCTTCTGTCTTCTTTCTTAAGGATTGCTAAGGGGTGCTTCTCTGTCAAAAAGGAAAAAATAAAATAAATAAGGGACTTGTGAGACACCATTGGTAACCAACAAAGAGAGTTGAGTGTTCTTAACAACGAAGGCTTAATGCCTACATATTATCTTCTCTTCTCTTATGCAAAAGTGAAACAAATGCATAATTCTATTTCTCCTTTTGTTTTCTCCTCAAATGCCCATTCTTGAGAGAAGTTGGCCATGGTAAAAGTTCTCAAAGTCACCTTAAACTAAGAAGCATTGAAGTACTCCGGATCATACCCCGAAACTCTAATTTTTATTTTTGCCCTGAGTACACCTATGCCACCAGTAGGTGATGGATCACACTCCTCTAAAAAGTTTAAGATCATGTACTATTGACTTTTTTATCCTACCCTTCATAATAGTATTTGTTATTATTGAGCATTCCCTACTTGCTTGGGTACATGGTTTTGCTTGAGGACAAGCAAAAGATAAGTGTGGGGGTGTGATAAGTGTCCAAATGAGCATGATTTATAGGTGTATTTTATATATAATATTAGCACTTTTCTTGCTCATTTCTCCACTTCGGTTAGTTTTCCTCTAGTTTTGTTTTATTGTTTATCTCACAAATTATTGGTTTAACATGAGGAAAACCAAGCCAGGAGTGAAGTAGACGAAGAGACGAACACATAGACGCAAACGGCTCAGAAAACGGAGTCAGAACGAAGATTTTAGAGGGTTTTGAAGTCATGTCCTAGCTTGTTTAAAACCTTCAAAGCTAGGACAACATATGAAGAAACTATCGGCTGATTTCAACACATGGTCCGGGACTTGTTCCAAGACTTAAGTCCCGGACCACAACAATTGAGAAACCAACGGCTGAAACAAATATATGGTCCGGGACTTTATCACCATCCTAAGTCCCGGACCAACAAGTGAAATGGAACTCTCGGGCGTTAGAAGAGACATGGTCCGGGACCTGACCCCAGTCCCAAGACCCGGACCACAAGTAATTTTAAAACCGAGAAGATTTGCTTGCATTCTGGTCCGGGACCTCTACTCCTGCCCAAGTCCCGGACCAATTTCAGTGTTGTACGCACGCGGACTCCAGCCGGACAAGAGAGGCGCTAGTCTTCTTCTTCGCGACGCGTTGTTCTGCAAATGGATTCTGTTATCCATCTACTCCCGCACCGCCCACCTTAAATCACTGACGCTTTCCAGCTCTCTGTCCCCTCTGCAATCAATGAAGATAACAATCAACTGCAATCGATTATTTCGTATGGATCAATCCTCTTCTCTTCTCTATTTAAACCCACGCCCTCTGCTCAAATTGTAACACCCCAACCGTTAATCTCGTCATTACCTCTTAATTTAACACAAATACTCTTACTCACGCAGCGGAACTCTAACTACAACGAGGGGTGAAACAACGCCGTTAGCCACCCATATGGCTAACCAGGCCTATCTCACATACAGTAACGGTCTGATGGACTGGATCAACCGAGTGCTTCATACAAATACAATACTCATTTCACTTCTTTACTAAACCGAGTCTACAATATACGGATGCCAATAACATACTCGGACTTACACCTCATACAAACGCATAAGTATTTACAATCTAACTACCCATGCTCACAGCCGTCCCCGTCCTACTCTCTCGAACGGTGGTCAGCTTCAAGTACCTGCACACTAAAAACGTTCCCCCTAGGGGGTCAGCTTTCGCTGCGCATGAAATTCGCATATACCGCGTGCTAACCGCGGTACGCCGACTACTTCGGGTCGGATATACATGGAGTTCATTTTAAACAAACAACATGCATCATGGCAATACAATATATGTATATCACACAAGGAATCTACATCCAATCACGGAACACGATTCCTAACTAACATAACAATGTTGTTAGTGGTAACTGGTTACTCTTAGGCTTTGAGGGTTATTCCTCACTATGCCTTGTTTACTTATTCAATACCTCACCCTCTCTCTCGGGTTACTTATTCTTATACACACCCATTCTCTTGGGCTATTCATTCTTATACTTACCCGTTCTCTCGGGTTACTCATACATATACTCACCCGCACTCTCGGGTTATTCATACTCAAGCTCTTGTAGATTCTCGAGACACTACAGGTCTCCTACGTCACGCTTGTTACTCTTATACATACTTAAGCCAAAACTCATGGCTCTCTAGCATAGTCTTACTTCCCCGGTTTCGACCCTACTCTGGGTCTAGCATGGTGGGAAGGTTCAACTAGCTCACGGAACTCTCTCTTAGTTCCTATCTCTTTTACTTAGGTCCGACTACTCTCGGACTACTCTCGTTCCCGTACACTCCTCTCTCGGAGTTATATAATATCATGTATATTAGTCTAGAAGCATCATTCTCGATGTTTCTAATGACTTTGGGAACTTTACTTAAATTCGGGTAATCTTAGGTTTAAGTGTTACCCTCACAATCATATGCTTGTACATTCGGATATTTTCTTATACCGGGTAAAATCCTCATATAAGAGGTCGACCGTATCTCAAGGGAGTCACATAGTCCCTTAGGTCTCTTTTACCTTTCTTATATGTTTACATTATTGGCCTAACTTCAATCCTCTCGATGGAGGTTGTTTATCTCTCCAGTCATATTTATTTCGTGGATTGTTTCAATAAGGTTCTCTAACCGTTATCGGGTATATACTCAACCCGTACATCTCCTCACATTTTAGGGAGTTCATATGTTTGTGTTATCGTTATACTTTAATCGATAGCTTGTGTGTGTTTGCATGTTACCATTGGTTATGTGACTACCCGTTCAACGGGATTCTAGTCAATCCATACTCACTAAGAGTCGGTCTATGCACTACGTTAGACCACACCGGCATACAAGTATGTTAGCTCATACAACATACATCAAGGCATGCATAATCAAACAAGGGATTATTTTCATGCTTTAATCTTGATTAAGCCGGCACACAAACACACAAATCAGAGTAACTCGGTTAGCATACGGGGCATGAGAAAATCATACCTTACACCGGGGTTTTACTTTTACCGTGTCGTCTCACCAAGCTCGGGTCACGCACGGTTCTCTGATAATGTTTCAACATTATTATTAATACTAACATCACACGGAACATAATAAAATGTTACTCCCGCAGTTACCCCGTTATCCCGTTTACTCGGTTTTACTCTTGTCAATTTGAGTTCTCACTTCTCAATCACTTCCAACACTTCCTTACACTTCCTAGGGCCTTTACATGTCACCAAACAAGGCCTTAACATCTTATAACATCATTAACATTCAAACCCCCATCATCTAAAACCTTTAAAATACTCTATGTGGGTTTCTGGGGGTGGTCCGGGACTTGGTCCTTACCCTAAGTCCCGGACCAATACTCGTCACAACTCTCGGGTGGAATTTCAACACTGGTCCGGGACCTTGTCCCTATCCCAAGTCCCGGACCAAACGCAGCCTGCACTCTCGGCCTAAATAAATGGGGTGGTCCGGGTCCTTGTCCATGGACTAGGTCCCGGACCCTGCTAAAACCTGAACATACATCATTTTTCAACCCCAATTCAATCCTTAATCCACACCCAATCTTTGCCTAATCTTTCCACAAGATTTCTACATGTTTAATCACCATTAATCATGCTCTAAAACTCTTCAAATCATAGGCTCAAACCTTACTCAAACTCTTGCTCAAATTCACACATTTTGCATTCCCCTTTTGCACTAATGCACACTTGTGCATTTTCTAACCTCTCTTAACACTTGCATTATTGTTCTCTCTTCATTTAACCATTCCAAAACTTCCAAGATAATGCAACCTCATACCAAGTTCCAAGACTCACTCTTAAAACCTTAAATCTTCTTTATTTTCTACAACTCTACAAGCATTTAAACAACCTCTTTTGCTACAGATTTTTGCACAAATCTCACCACAATCATCCTCTCATATTCTTGGGTGATCATTTACCCAATTCAAAATCCAGCAACACCTAGCTAACCCTAGGTTATTCTCCACACAAAACATCACTTAATCCACTTAGGTTTCCACATAAATTTTGCCATAACTTGGCTACTCCTCCAACATGCCCAAAGCTCATATTATCACTTAATTCAACCTAAAACTACCAAACCCACAAGGGTTCTACCAGCATACACACAAAAACATAAAATTCATCACATATATAGCTCCCAAAACAAGCATTAACTCACAAAGGTTTTCTCACTTGCATTATTTCTATGCAAGCACCTTATCACCACAACTCAAGTGGGGTTCATTCATTTTATTAACCCTTCCCAAATCCTAATACATATAGGATACCACTAAGATAGGTTTCTTACCTTAAATTTTCTTAAGTTTCCTTTTATTTCTCTTCTCCTCTTCTCCCCTCTTCTTCCTTCAAAATCGGCCAAGGCAATTCATTTGCCCATTTCTCTAGCCACATTCAAATTGCAAAATAAGCACCAAGGAGCTCCCTTAGGCTCACCAAATAAACTAAAATTCACAAGGATGCTTAAAGCACCAAATTAGGTTTTACCTTTGGAATTTCTTGAATGGTTTTCAACTCTTGAATCTTAAGAGGGACTCCCACCACCATTAAAGCTTGGAGAATATCTCAAACAAGGAAGAAAAGCTAGTCATTACCAAAAGCCAAAATCGGCCAAGGTGAGAAAATGGAAAAACATGACCTTTTTCATGGATATTTTTACCTTGCTAGAAAGGGGAAGCTTCAAGCTTCAAGATTATGTGCTTTTCTCCTCAAATGGGCAACAACCATGAAAATGAAACTCAACCTTTTTGAGTTTTGAAAAGAGGGAAGTGTAGGGTTTGATGAGAGGAGTTCAAATATACAATTATTTTTCAATTCGGAGCAAGGATGAAGCTTGGGCAAGGAGAAGAAGGTGGAGAAGCCATGCTTGGAGCTTCCATGTCGCACAGCACACAGAGAGGGAGGAAGGGAATCGTGGAGAAGGAGAAAGAAATGAAGAAGGAGGGAAAGTGAGAGGAAAGAGAGTGAGAGAATGCTTTTATGTTTTACTTTTTACTTTTCTCTCTCCTCCTTTACTTTCTTTCTTTCTTTATTTGCTAACTAATAAACATGAGAGGGGAGGCTTCTTATTTAATAAAACCGGCCCCCACTATATTAGTAAGCTGGAGCGTTTTTCGTTTTCTGACAGAAAACGCTCGTTATTTTACCCGGTTTGGCACTATTCACTAACCGGGCCCGTTTTTCGGATTTTTCTCGTTTCTTTATTTTTAATGGCTATTAAGCTTCCATTAATACTTAATTATAGTTATATGATCAACTATAATTTTTACGGGTCCATTTGACCACTTAAAGTCACGTTTTCGGGTTTTCTCGAAAAACGTGCTTTAAAACTCCGTTAGCGTTTTAATCCATTATTTGGATCCGTTTTCTTCGGGAATCATTCCCGTACATTATTAGGCCTAACTAAGCCTTAGGAATCCATCTCGGACCCTCTCGAGATCATATATCTCTTATACTATTTAACGCGCATTTTAGCGTTTTTCGCTTTTCAAGCGTTTTCTCTTTTCTTTTGGTTTTATTTTTTACCAATACTCTTTAGGCACCATTAGGCCTTTTATAATCATATTAGAGTAATTTAATCGCCATTTAGATCCGGGGTATTCAATCTACCCCCCTTAGGAACTTTGTCCTCAAAGTTGTGAATCTAGTGGTTACTCTCATGGCATTCAATGCCAAGGTTATAGTACATGTATAACCTAGACTCCACAAGTCTGTCTCATTTCATACTACACATACCACACACATATCACAGCATGTATAGCAATCAAAAATACTCTTTTACTCTCTCCATGGAATCGGTCCGAAGACAAGAAGGCACTACAGTCCTCGAATCCATATTGAGTAATATACTACTGATCCCTCAGGTACCGGTCACGTTGAACACTTACTCTTTCTGGTTCACGGCCGTTTCATGACAAATGGGCACTTACTCTCTCTGGCCCACGGTCCCTTCGGTTCTGATCAAAACGTTACACATATACATATCCTCAGGCACTCTGGTTGACTCACTCAACACAGGAACATCTCAGGGTACTCTCCCCGTCCCGCTGCCTTTGGAAAAATCACACACTGACACCGCCCCAACCGGTCACTTAGGACCGCCGCACGTACGGTGCAATGGTTTCAAAACTAATACACGCCCACCGTTCTACCGGTCATCAAGACTTAAGGCTCAGCCATCGGCGGGTGATAGCGGTTTCAAAACCAGTTTCATTTCCATCTTCATACTTGAAGAAAATTCTTTTTCAAAATCTGTTTGAAAATTCTTTTTAAAACATCACACAACTCCAAATCAGATTTATGGTAGCTGTATCTTTCTTGGCGTGATTACTTGTGACCACTATAGGGAGCTTCAGGAATCATCTAACCCTGATGTGATCAGCATCAGTGTTGAACTATCCTTCCACCCCAATTTGTGTTCGGTTTCCCTTGATCGCTAGCAGATCAAGTTCCACCTCCCACGTCAGTTTCAAACAATCAGATAGTCAAACATTTTGTTTTCTATCTTTTACTCTTTCTAGTCATATCACGAAACAATTCGTTTCAATTAATCTCTAGTTCCTAGTACTTAGGTCATTTGTCATTCTCATTGCTTCACTACTTTACCTAGGTATTCCATACTATGGCTTCATTTACTCAAATTGTTGCTCAATTTAAAACACATAACATACAACTCCAAAGGATGGAACTCACTCCATCTATCATTCTCAAATAAAATCACCTAGGGAACTCACTCCCTCTTAGGTTACACATCGGTTTCATGCCGATTCATACTCATCATAACTCATGTCTAATCTCACTAGACATATACTATAGGGATTCTCATTCCCTAGGAGTCTCTCTACTCCTCTTTTCATAAATATTACATTCTCATTACTTGCATCTCTCATGCATAATACTCATAATTACACGATGAATGGGTAGACATGTTTATGTAACATGAGTTCCAATCATCAAAATAATTTCTTTTGTGCTATGCACATAGTAGTTTACGCACCAATACGTAAAACATACTCTAAGCGGTTTCTCGCCCTACCCCCCTTAAAAGGGGTTACGCCCGCGTAACCAACCATATGTTATCACTGAACATTGGTTCATTAATTCGAGTATTATGAAGTGTTTTAACTTCAGTACGGTTAATTAACTCATAACCGGGTTCGGTTCTAGCCTCTAAGGCTTCAAGGGGTTTATGACATAGGTATACTTAACCTTGAATCACGGTCCACAAGCTTCTGCTGCGTGACCTGATAACTAGAGCTTAATTCGCTCTTTGGTATTCTCAATGTGTTTCAATCGTCGCTTGGTATCTCTTACCGTATGCGAATTCGATGAGTTATAGATTTCTCTCCAACTCTCTGGAATCTACTTGTATAACTGTATACCTTGTGTTATTCGCTTACTTTTCCCGACTTATTGTCGGTTGAGGTCAAGCTACTACCTAGCATGTAGTGCTTCCTCGTTTAATAGTGGCTCATGGATTATGTTTGTTTCTTGGTTCTGTGCCAGAGTTCTTCATTCATACTACTCTGCATTTTTCCACATATCGATCCTGGGCCCTGTGGGTTACTGCCCACGTTCTTTGTGCATCTTTAGCCAATGGCCGCACGGTTATCTTCTAAATTCTCACTCAACAGGCTTGTTGACATTTCTCAATTCCTGGCTCTCCCACTCGATCATTACCGCACAAGTGCAATACCAAAACACTCAGTCATACAGAGTGCAGAAGCGTAAACCCTTGACAGTAAATCTCTCATGAGATAGGAATGACATGTCTCCTTTCCTTTTTTTCTCATCAACTTCATATCACGAACTGGCTATACTCTTACAATGGTTGCTTGCTGCGTACCATATTCTTTCTCATTTCTATGGCATCCGCTACTACTTTAGCTTCCGCCCAGGTGTTCTCGCCATTTACACGATGGCTTGCCATTCATTTGGCTCAACAATATACGTTATTCTTAAAATCTCTCTGCGCACTTGCGCGCTGCTTACTCTGCAGTTCATATTGCACACATACAGTGTTTACTACTCAACCGATTACTCTTCGGTTCGAATTGCTGCTATCGAGGTTCCTCTTTATACTCTACTATTGTTCATATACTCATTGGCAATATACACATGCTCAAGTTTTACTACACCGCACTAGCGGGTTCACGTTTCATACCTAGCTGGTAGCCTTTCTCTGGAGGATTCACGCAAATGCCGCTCCATAGGCCCCATAATAACAAGTGGTATCCCCACTCTAAGGTAGTGGTTCATTCTCCACTGTTCCTCTTATGCTTCTATGCATAGGTTTACAACGTTTAGATCTACAAGTTGTAGTTAGTTTACCGGCTTATAAGGCACATTGCCTCGCCATGCTCCATGCGGGCTGTTTATACAGGTTTCCGCTTCTCCGTATACCATTAAATGGTTTGGAGGTATTACTGGGTTTTTCGATATGGTTGTCTCACCACTCTTCCGTACTTGGAAGGCCCTTTTTTACTAGGTATTAATTCATGCCCTCTAGCAATTTAGGGTATCCCGTGTTACAAGGGATCCCTTCGGGTTTTACCCGAGTGTTTGCTTAAACACTTGTGTTCTCAACACGATATTCCGTTCAACTACTGTTGACTCCGGCACCCTTCTCGGATTGCTCCTGGGTGTTACTGAGTAATGCCATTACATCTGGCTTGTACTTATGGTTATGTTCAGTTGCGACTTCGCCTTGCGGCTATGTATAACTTGAACTATCCCGTTTAGGGTTGTAATGTCTCCCGTTATTGGGTAGAGCCTTGGTACTCTCTAGTACCTTCTAGGTCAGGTCATTATTCTCTTCAGTGAGGTATAATGTGGGAATTCTATCCCGTTTATCGTACATCAATAAGTTCATTTAGGCATTCGCCGTATTGTTTACACTGGTATTCACCCAGTTATTAGGCATTTCCTGAGACATATCCAATGTCTGTACTTAATACTCTGTGCTTCTCGCACTTCTTACGCCTTATCCTTAGGTCCGTGACCTTACTGGATTCTAGACTCCCTTAACTCGGTAAGCTTCCTTGTGTTCTTCGATCATTCGAGATGTCCAACTGTCTTTGTTTGAATTGGCTCTTTCGTCCGTAGTATGGAGTGGGCTACTTCCCGTGTACCGTACTCTACTTGTATACATACATGGAGTATCTTATTGATACGTTACCACTTACCCGACTAACTCATAACTGGTCTGTCAGGCCCGCAAGCTCCTTTGGAGTGCGGTTGTTCCATGTCTCGTTTGTGTACACTTGTAGTGTCGGTCACGCCTAAGTGAAGTATTCTGTTGCCAACTCCTCTTATATGGTCCCTATAATAACTTATCGTGGTTCACTGGTTTGGTTTTAAAACTTTGGGGGTTTTGGAAAATTTCATGTTTTGAAGAAAAGTTTGAGTCTTGAAAGTAAACTCTTTGCGGCATTTCAATGCCGGTTGCTTCTTACCAGGTCTAGCCTCTTGCTGACCGGTATATTCTTTATACAGTGGTCAGGCCTTTAGGCCTTTCCAAGGTTTCGTTTCAGAATTCATTAGGGTTTGTGGTGCTATATTGGCTTCTCTTGCCGTCTTGGTACTTACTAAGTACTGGTCGCTTGTCAAAGCTCTTCTTATTGGTCCCACTATTACTGCACTTGCCGTGGCAAGTGCGCGGTACCGGCGGTTTTTAGGTTAACTCATACCGGTCACGGTATTGTTCACATTGTATCTGGTAGCCTAGTCGGCTCTTCCTTGATCCCGTAGTTGGATAACTGCTCCTTGGAGCTGATTCTCATTCCTCTTGACCTGACTGTCATTCATTTAGGTGCTCCTCCACTCTCGGAGTTCCTTAATTACTTTAATTCTAGGCTTTACCTCGTTGCTCGTTCCCACGTCTTTACAGTGGTTACCGAGGTTCAACTTATTTAGGTACCACTTTGGTAGTCCCATTCGGGTATATTCCGTAGCTATGCTCGTAGCTGTCTAAGCTATGCCCGCCAGGTTTTTGCAACCTCTTCGGGTGAGGCAGGGTGGGTGCATCTACCCTTGACTAGATTCTTAGTCGGTCAGTGTACCGTTGATGGTATTATTTAGTTGTGGCGGTCCGTAGACATGTGTCTCGGTTTTTGTTATTTTCATTGCTTCTCATTAATCCGCCTTCTTGCACGGTTGGTGCTTCCTTATTGATGCTGCTCGGCCAGCTGGGTTCTCGCGACTGCTAAGCAAGTCGCCCCAAGCTGCCACAGATTCCAGTCTCCTTGGATTAGGATGTCTCGTTCCCTCGCCATTAAGTGCGGTTATTGTCGTTCCAGCGGGATCCGTCTCCGGGATTTCCGGTTCTCGGGATCTACCGCATGACAGGTTCTAGTTCATATGGAAATATTAAATAACTGCCAGATTGGGTTTCCCCGTCTCTCTGGCGTTCTTTCCCAAGCTTTTAATGCGGGGGTTGTGGAGGGCGGGTCTGGTATTGTAGGTATCCAGAACATACTGGAAGTTCCTATCTAGCGCATCTCTCACGCTACCACTCAACCCATAGCCCTAAGTCACTATATCCTAACTCGGTATTTCCTAAGCTCGGTATTTCCAGTCATCAGAGCGATACTTCGCTCTGATACCATTTTTGTAACACCCCAACCGTTAATCTCGTCATTACCTCTTACCTCTTAATTTAACACAATATCTTACTCACGCAGCGGAACTCTAACTACAACGAGGGGTGAAACAACGCCGTTAGCCACCCATATGGCTAACCAGGCCTATCTCACATACAGTAACGGTCTGATGGACTGGATCAACCGAGTGCTTCATACAAATACAATACTCATTTCACTTCTTTACTAAACCGAGTCTACAATATACGGATGCCGATAACATACTCGGACTTACACCTCATACAAACGCATAAGTATTTACAATCTAACTACCCATGCTCACAGCCGTCCCCGTCCTACTCTCTCGAACGGTGGTCAGCTTCAAGTACCTGCACACTAAAAACGTTCCCCCTAGGGGGTCAGCTTTCGCTGCGCATGAAATTCGCATATACCGCGTGCTAACCGCGGTACGCCGACTACTTCGGGTCGGATATACATGGAGTTCATTTTAAACAAACAACATGCATCATGGCAATACAATATATATGTATATCACACAAGGAATCTACATCCAATCACGGAACACGATTCCTAACTAACATAACAATGTTGTTAGTGGTAACTGGTTACTCTTAGGCTTTGAGGGTTATTCCTCACTATGCCTTGTTTACTTATTCAATACCTCACCCTCTCTCTCGGGTTACTTATTCTTATACACACCCATTCTCTTGGGCTATTCATTCTTATACTTACCCGTTCTCTCGGGTTACTCATACATATACTCACCCGCACTCTCGGGTTATTCATACTCAAGCTCTTGTCGATTCTCGAGACAACTACAGGTCTCCTACGTCACGCTTGTTACTCTTATACATACTTAAGCCAAAACTCATGGCTCTCTAGCATAGTCTTACTTCCCCGGTTTCGACCCTACTCTGGGTCTAGCATGGTGGGAAGGTTCAACTAGCTCACGGAACTCTCTCTTAGTTCCTATCTCTTTTACTTAGGTCCGACTACTCTCGGACTACTCTCGTTCCCGTACACTCCTCTCTCGGAGTTATAATAATATCATGTATATTAGTCTAGAAGCATCATTCTCGATGTTTCTAATGACTTTGGGAACTTTACTTAAATTCGGGTAATCTTAGGTTTAAGTGTTACCCTCACAATCATATGCTTGTACATTCGGATATTTTCTTATACCGGGTAAAATCCTCATATAAGAGGTCGACCGTATCTCAAGGGATCACATAGTCCCTTAGGTCTCTTTTACCTTTCTTATATGTTTACATTATTGGCCTAACTTCAATCCTCTCGATGGAGGTTGTTTATCTCTCCACTCATATTATTTCGTGGATTGTTTCAATAAGGTTCTCTAACCGTTATCGGGTATATACTCAACCCGTACATCTCCTCACATTTTAGGGAGTTCATATGTTTGTGTTATCGTTATACTTTAATCGATAGCTTTGTGTGTTTGCATGTTACCATTGGTTATGTGACTACCCGTTCAACGGGATTCTAGTCAATCCATATTCACTAAGATCGGTCTATGCACTACGTTAGACCACACCGGCATACAAGTATGTTAGCTCATACAACATACATCAAGGCATGCATAATCAAACAAGGGATTATTTTCATGCTTTAATCTTGATTAAGCCGGCACACAAACACACAAATCAGAGTAACTCGTCGTTAGCATACGGGGCATGAGAAATACCTCTACCTTACACCGGGTTTTACTTTTACCGTGTCGTCTCACCAAGCTCGGGTCACGCACGGTTTCTCTGATAATGTTTCAACATTATTATTATACTAACATCACACGGAACATAATAAAATGTTACTCCCCCGCAGTTACCCCGTTTCCCCGTTTACTCGTTTTTACTCTTGTCAATTTGAGTTCTCACTTCTCAATCACTTCCAACACTTCCTTACACTTCCTAGGGCCTTTACATGTCACCAAACAAGGCCTTAACATCTTATAACATCATTAGCATTCAAACCCCCATCATCTAAAACCTTTAAAATACTCTCTGTGGGTTTCTGGGGGTGGTCCGGGACTTGGTCCTTACCCTAAGTCCCGGACCAATACTCGTCACAACTCTCGGGTGGAATTTCAACACTGGTCCGGGACCTTGTCCCTATCCCAAGTCCCGGACCAAACGCAGCCTGCACTCTCGGCCTAAATAAATGGGGTGGTCCGGGTCCTTGTCCATGGACTAGGTCCCGGACCCTGCTAAAACCTGCAACATACATCATTTTTCAACCCCAATTCAATCCTTAATCCACACCCAATCTTTGCCTAATCTTTCCACAAGATTTCTACATGTTTAATCACCATTAATCATGCTCTAAAACTCTTCAAATCATAGGCTCAAACCTTACTCAAACTCTTGCTCAAATTCACACATTTTGCATTCCCCCTTTTGCACTAATGCACACTTGTGCATTTTCTAACCTCTCTTAACACTTGCATTATTGTTCTCTCTTCATTTAACCATTCCAAAACTTCCAAGATAATGCACACCTCATACCAAGTTCCAAGACTCACTCTTAAAACCTTAAATCTTCTTTATTTTTCTACAACTCTACAAGCATTTAAACAACCTCTTTTGCTACAGATTTTTGCACAAATCTCACCACAATCATCCTCTCATATTCTTGGGTGATCATTTACCCAATTCAAAATCCAGCAACACCTAGCTAACCCTAGGTTATTCTCCACACAAAACATCACTTAAACCACTTAGGTTTCCACATAAATTTTGCCATAACTTGGCTACTCCTCCAACAATGCCCAAAGCTCATATTATCACTTAATTCAACCTAAAACTACCAAACCCACAAGGGTTCTACCAGCATACACACAAAAACATAAAATTCATCACATATATAGCTCCCAAAACAAGCATTAACTCACAAAGGTTTTCTCACTTGCATTATTTCTATGCAAGCACCTTATCACCACAACTCAAGTGGGGTTCATTCATTTTATTAACCCTTCCCAAATCCTAATACATATAGGATACCACTAAGATAGGTTTCTTACCTTAAATTTTCTTAAGTTTCCTTTTATTTCTCTTCTCCTCTTCTCCCCTCTTCTTCCTTCAAAATCGGCCAAGGCAATTCATTTGCCCATTTCCCTAGCCACATTCAAATTGCAAAATAAGCACCAAGGAGCTCCCTTAGGCTCACCAAATAAACTAAAATTCACAAGGATGCTTAAAGCACCAAATTAGGTTTTACCTTTGGAATTTCTTGAATGGTTTTCAACTCTTGAATCTTAAGAGGGACTCCCACCACCATTAAAGCTTGGAGAATATCTCAAACAAGGAAGAAAAGCTAGTCATTACCAAAAGCCAAAATCGGCCAAGGTGAGAAAATGGAAAAACATGACCTTTTTCATGGATATTTTTACCTTGCTAGAAAGGGGAAGCTTCAAGCTTCAAGATTATGTGCTTTTCTCCTCAAATGGGCAACAACCATGAAAATGAAACTCAACCTTTTTGAGTTTTGAAAAGAGGGAAGTGTAGGGTTTGATGAGAGGAGTTCAAATATACAATTATTTTTCAATTCGGAGCAAGGATGAAGCTTGGGCAAGGAGAAGAAGGTGGAGAAGCCATGCTTGGAGCTTCCATGTCGCACAGCACACAGAGAGGGAGGAAGGGAATCGTGGAGAAGGAGAAAGAAAGGAAGAAGGAGGGAAAGTGAGAGGAAAGAGTGAGAGATGCTTTTATGTTTTACTTTTTACTTTTCTCTCTCCTCCTTTACTTTCTTTCTTTCTTTATTTGCTAACTAATAAACATGAGAGGGGGAGGCTTCTTATTTAATATAAACCGGCCCCAACTCATATTGTAAGCTGGAGCGTTTTTCGTTTTCTAAATGACAAGAAAACGCTTGTTATTTTCCCCATTTGGCACTATTCACTAACCGGCAGCCCGGTTTTTTTCGGATTTTTCCTCGTTTCTTTATTTTTTAATGGCTATTAAGCTTCCATTAATACTTAATTATAGTTATATGATCAACTATAATTTTTACGGGTCCATTTGACCACTTAAAATCACGTTTTCGGGTTTTCTCGAAAAACGTGCTTTAAAACTCCGTTAGCGTTTTAATCCATTATTTGGATCCGTTTTCTTCGGGAATCATTCCCGTACACTTATTAGGCCTAACTAAGCCTTAGGAATCCATCTCGGACCCTCTCGAGATCATATATCTCTTATACTTATTTAACGCGCATTTTAGCGTTTTTCGCTTTTCAAGCGTTTTCTCTTTTCTTTTGGTTTTATTCTTTTTACCAATACTCTTTAGGCACCATTAGGCCTTTTATAATCATATTAGAGTAATTTAATCGCCATTCCTAGATCCGGGGTATTTCACAAATAAATTCATTCCCTTCCACACAATCCAAATCATAGACCACCGTATCATCCCATCCAGTAAATAATCATTCGCTCACTCCCACGATCCATTCCATTCTCTTATCTCCCACTTCTCCATTTTATTTTTATTCTTCATTCCACCACGAAGCAGAAACACGATAAGAAGAACAGAAGAAAAGGGAGCTGGAGCAGAAGCGAATCGCAGTCCAGTCTCCGCCGGCAGTCTCCAAATTAATGGCTATTTCTGTTTCCTTTTTATTACTGTTAATGTCTGAGTGATTTTACTCGTATCCTACGGTGGGGTTTGACCCTAAATAATTCAGACTTATTATTAATACCAAGTTTGCTTATAAATATTTGTTTTGTCTCTCTAAATTATTAAATGCTTAATAACTGATCATTTTTATGCATTTACGGTTTCTCTTATTTCAATGATTTTGTAAATCTGAGAATAGACCACAAAGAGAGAAAAACGTTAGATATTATCTCCTTGATTAGCAGATAAATCCATCGCTGTTATAAAAAGAATTCTCACTTAAAGCTAATTAATGATTTTAGACTTTTTCTGATTGTAAAAAGTCTAATGAATTAATTAAGAGTTGTCCTTATCTATGATTTAGGAAGGCCACAAGATAAATTCTTAAACAGACAAATAAGAGCAAATTAGGATTATAACTATTGTCTGTACTTAAATAAATATTTATCACCTGTTTCACTTATTAAACCTGTCTTAATTCCTTTCAGCAAATATTGTTAAATGTTTATTCTGACAAAACTGCATTTATTTGGTAGCTATCAATATATGATTTTGAGATAGTCAAAGTACCACAAAGGAATTAATCTTGGTATTTACACTCCGGATTGAGCAGGAAAATACTAAGGCTATTAATAGGAGTTCGTAACTGACAATTATTAACTCTAATAGACAATAAATATTTGAGACAGGATTATAAAATTGTTTAAGTAATTTAGGAAATTCCCCCGCTACCCTAGGATACCTTTTTCCATCCATTTACTTTATTTTACTGTTTTTATTATTTCTGTACTAATCCTAAAAATCAAGCTTGCCTCCGGCTAAACCCCCAATTTACATTTTACGCACTTTTATTTATCTTTTTGTACATTTACTAAACTGGATAATTAATTAAATAGTTGCGAAGTCTCTGTGGATACGACCTTGTTGTACTACAAAGATTGGGTTCGCTGCCCATAGTTAGCAAGATAGTTTAACTACTATTTTGCTCAACACACATATTTGTGAAATTTTTGATTTCCCATTGATTTAGACTTCCGAATGTGATACTAAGTAGTACACATGTTAATTAAAGAGTAATGTTGGACATCTAGCCATTCAAAACCCATTTACAAGACAATTTTTCAAAAATGTGCTTTAAGACTCCTTAAAGCACATTTTATGTTTTAACTTGTTTTCAAGCTTGGTTTTCATTAGTAATTGTTTTCAAGCTTGGTTTTCATAAGTGGACATGATAGAGTGGACCCCGGTGACAGGTATGGTTTTCTTGCAACATGTGTCCTACCGGATTACACCGGCTTGTGTGCCAATGTGTTTTTCTGTGTGTTTGCCACCTTGTAAGATAAAACATGTAATGATTTTATAGTAATTCATTTATGTGGCGTGTTCAATTCTGATACCGTTTAACCTCGAAAGTGTTAAACCTTAACTAATCAAATCTAGGATCACATAAGAGATCGGTATTCAGATTTAACGACCCAAACCATGGGAACGTTCTAACTACAGCTATGCGTGAGTTGGTTGTGTGTTGTTTGTGCGTGTAGGTATGCTTACCTTCCTTGTGTGTTTAACCGATTGTAATACCTTATGGTGTGTGGATGTGATAGGTTCCATAATGGAGTTGTAACTGTTTATTTATAAGTATATATGTACTAATGGGGGGTGAGGAATCCGGTCGTTCTGGTCGCGCGTTGTTTGGGAGTGGGTATCCATCCTTGCTTTACCTTCCTCTCTGTTATGGTTGTTTTTCCTTCTTGGATTACGATCTCCCACTAGCTTACTCCAAAGCTTACCTATTCTGACTTATGATCGGTCTAGGGGGAACATGTGTTTGTGTGGTGTGTTCGGGTCACTATTTCCGATCCATCTTAACTTAAGTTACTCATCCGACTATTAGGACGGTAATGAGTGTAGTATAACGAGCTTAACATGAGGGTGATATCATCCTCTAGGCTCACAAGTGAATTAACTATGTTTGGGTCGGTTCCTAAAGAGAACCGTTCCATTTATGTTATGTGTTAATGTTGTACTGCAATTCTTATTGCGATGCTATGTTGTATGCACGTTATAATGTGGAATGAGTTGTTGTGTGGAGAGTGGGGATCATGGATATGAGTCCCAGTTTATTATAAGACAATTTGGAGTATAACCCGAATAGTGGGTAAGTGTCGTCTATTAAGGAAATAGCTACATTAGAGGAGAAACCCTCAAGGGTTAAGGAACAAAATGAGTGAGCTAACGAGTTTTGTTGTGTTGATTGATCTATTGAACCCCGTTGTTGTGGGTATGTAACGTGTTATGTGTTTATTGTTTACATGCATGATTTAAATATAATCAACCGCATGCTTACACGACAATTAGTTGTGCGTGGCCCGGTAGCATGAGGGCTGCGGGATTACCATACCAGCAATGGTGCTGAGCCCCTTGGGGGCCACCCTTTCTTTCCTTTTCTATTTCATGTACAAGGAGCTGGAGACCGTTCGAGAGTAGGACGGGGTAGTTGTTTCTACACGGGTAGTTAATGAATTACTTATGTATCGTAGGTGCAGTAAGACCGAAACTGTTATCGGCATTAGTTGGTAAATACTCGGTACGGTTTGAAGGTATGTGTATAACGAATGTTGGTAATGGAACAAGTTTGTAATGTGTAGTTGCTCGGGAATCTGGTCCATCAGACAGATACAATGTATATGTATTAGCCTTGTTAGCCACGTGGGTGGCTAACGGCGTGTAACACCAACGGGTTAAGTAATGTGATGATGTATGTTTTCCGCTGCAAATGGTTATTATGTGTACTGTTGTAGTAGGGGTGTTACATCGGTCCATTCCAGAAACTTATTTGTTCTTCATTCTTAGCCCGACTGACCCACCGACCGACCCAACCCCTTGGGTCGGTCGATTCCAGAAATATTTACGGCTGGTTTACAGAGACCGATCGACCCAGCCAGGGTCGGTCGACAGCAGAACATGCCCAAAACTTGTTAAATATTCTTTAAACTTTTCCTCAAACCTCCTAATATGTTCTAACACCATTTGGCACACTAAATTCCTCATATATCCTCCTCGAAACTCATTTTCAAACTCCTTAAACACTTCATTATAAGTAGTGTTTCACACCTATAATGACAACTTTCCCAAAATGTTTCTCACCACCAATGCATCATCTCCCAAACATCTTTTCTCACCAAAACACCTTTTACACAACTACTTAAAAATTCCTTTCCACAAGTTCTTACAAATTCTTAACAAGACATTATTTTCTCCTTGTTTACCTAGTTTGCATAAGTCATAAACACAATCTCACCATGACTTTGGTGTATTCCAAAACACTCATTTATCTTCTAAAACCTCCAAGATAATTCCTAAGTCCTTTTAACACTCTAGAACACCTTAATATATTTTCCTTTCCCAAGTAAAAAAAAACACTTAATCATTTCTAGCACTTCCTAGTTCATCAAATCTGATTTAAACATCTAAAACCCTTGTACATTATCCAAATTTTGACATGGGTTCTACTAGCACATTGTTACACTAAAACACATTGTTTTCACCATTAAACATCCATGAACACTTAGATCCATCAAGAACATTCTCACACTCAACTTCACCCAAAACACACTACATCATAATATAGTGCATAATTTAAATTGCTTGGCACTTAGGCCCTTAAATGACATGGCTCTTAGGCCCTTAATGTGCATAAACCATAAACACTGAATTTCCACATATATATATTGCCTTTGATCTGCAATTACACTCAACATCACATATGTCCTTTAATAATCTCCTTGAGGATAATTTACTAGCTCATTTAGCAATGGCTCCTTAGGTAGTTTTAATAAGCAATATAAGCTCATTTCTCCTAAGACATTAAACTACATACAATTGTACCGGTCTGATGATCAGACTCCCGAGCATAGAACTAGTAACCATAAATACATAATCAACAACCGAGTATTTATATTTACATCCATAACTATATAACTGTCAAACAATAGTATATCACCACGGGAGCACAGGCGCATCCCGGGTCCAAACATCCAAACCATCAAAAGTATTTCATAAAACCTAGAATCTAGAGCCACTCCGCCTCTTCGATCCTCATCCTGCAACATAGGAAAAACAATATGGTGCCCCAAAGGGGCTCTGCAACTCATGGCTGATATGGCTAACGTGCAGCCCATCGACTACCGGGATACACGCAACCAATTGTCATGATTACATGGCATTAATTTTAACACACAACTTATATGGCATAGCAAGAAATATTGCATAGCACAACATCACATACATAACAGGAACATTTCGCTTTAGGAAATGACCCAACACAGTTAGTTAACTTGGTAAGCCTAGAGGATGTTATCACCCTCATGTTAAGCTTGTTACATCACTCGTTACCGTCCTGTTAGTCCGACGAGTAACTTAATTCAATGGTGGATCGAATGTAGTGATCCGAACACACCGTACATATTTCCCCCTAGACCGATCATCAGTCAGAATAGGTAAGCTTTGGGTTAAGCTAGTGGGAGATCGTAATCTAAGAAGGAAAACAACCATAACATTAAACATTAGGAGAGTCGAATCTGATACGGATATCTACTCCCGTACATACACGCGCGACCGGACAACCGGATTCCTCACCCCCAGTACACTTGTTAGAAGTCCCGTTGTCGAGATTTAACACAATAAATCACAATAGGTATATAGGTCCAGTTAGACACATAAGGGAGATGAGATATAAATCATTAATGCAAACCACAACCAATGCATACATAGCCGTGGTTAGAACGTTCCTTAGGTTGGAAACATTATAACCGAATACCGTTCTCATGCGTTTCTCTAACACTGGTTAGCTAACAATTAGTACGCATTTGAGGTTACCGGTATCGGTACGCACACACCGTAATAACACAACGATTGTAAACTCATTTCATGGTTTAATCTTACAAAGTCGTAAACACTCAGAAAAACAAACAACACACAAGCCGGTGTAAACCGGTAGGCAACATACTGCAAGAAAACCATACCTTGGTCCTTGCTGCGTATGAGTCCCGCCAAACGTTTTTCCTAAACATAATTGATAATGTTGGTTAATTAACTTATTTAACTTCCGAATTACTAAGCATTTTACATGAATGTATGACATGTTTTTATGCTAAACCCACACTTGATTACCTTCATTATACCCCCTAGGGTTAACTACTAAAACCACACTTAATTTCTTTTTTTTTTATAGGTTTTGGGTTGACCGACCCAACCAACTGGGTCGGTCCATTCCAGTAATTCTCAGGTTTGAAAATTCTTCCTAGACCGACCCACGACCGACCCAAGCCTTCTGGGTCGGTCCATTCCAGAAACTTTTTCGTCTTCTAAAACTCATCCGACCGATCTAACACTATTCTGACTGACCTAGAGCCCTCTGGGTCGGTCCATTCCAGAAACTTAGTTGTTCTTCATTCTTAGCCCGACTGACCCACCGACCGACCCAACCCCTTGGGTCGGTCGATTCCAGAAACATTTACGGCTGGTTTACAGAGACCGACCGACCCAGCCAGGGTCGGTCGACAGCAGAACATGCCCAAAACTTGTTAAATATTCTCTAAACTTTTCCTCAAACCTCATAATATGTTCTAACACCATTTGGCACACTAAATTCCTCATATATCCTCCTCCAAACTCATTTTCAAACTCCTTAAACACTTACTCTTTTTCTTATAAAATTTCCAACACTTACAATGTTTTTCCCTAGGTTTATAAGTAGTGTTTCACACCTATAATGACAACTTTCCCAAAATGTTTCTCACCACCAATGCATCATCTCCCAAGCATCTTTTCTCACCAAAACACCTTTTACACAACTACTTAAAAATTCCTTTCCACAAGTTCTTACAAATTCTTAACAAGACATTATTTTCTCCTTGTTTACCCAGTTTGCATAAGTCCTAAACACAATCTCACCATGACTTTGGTGTATTCCAAAACACTCATTTATCTTCTAAAACCTCCAAGATAATGCCTAAGTCCTTTTAACACTCTAGAACACCTTAATACATTTTCCTTTCCCAAGTAAAAAAAAAACACTTAATCATTTCTAGCACTTCCTAGTTCATCAAATCTGATTTAAACATCTAAAACCCTTGTACATTATCCAAATATTGACATGGGTTCTACTAGCACATTGTTACACCAAAACACATTGTTTTCACCATTAAACATCCAAGAACACTTAGATCCATCAAGAACATTCTCACACTCAACTTCACCCAAAACACACTACATCATAATATAGTGCATAATTTAAATTGCTTGGCACTTAGGCCCTTAAATGACATGGCTCTTAGGCCCTTAATGTGCATAAACCATAAACACTGAATTTCCACATATATATATTGCCTTTGATCTGCAATTACACTCAACATCACATATGTCCTTTGATAATCTCCTTGAGGATAATTTACTAGCTCATTTCTGTAACGCCCCTATTTAACGTATTTACAGCGGAATTAAAATACTAAGGCGATTATAGACCATTGGGTTCCAAACACCCGGTACCAACCTCGCCAATTACAACCATTACAATTACCTAAGTTACGGTCTAAACTCAAGAAAAAAACGTAAACAAAACTGAACGTAAAGCAGAATAACTCTCCACAATTCCTAATTCCCATCCCAATCACTCATGCTCTTCGTGGCCACCTGTATAAACAATTCGTACCTGCAAGATGAAACCAAGCAGCCCATCCCGGGAGGGGTGAGTCAGTTCCCTGGAATGGAACTGGTACAATTATCCAAAACAACATTTAAAACATAACTCTTCAAAATAAATAGTAACTTGAAATCAAACTCTTGAAAGTAAAACAGGGAAACAAGGCACTTTAAAATCACCGAGTCAAAGATAACAAGTTAAGGATAGAGATAAATAATAGGAAAGTAAAGTTAGTCAATCCAAAAACCACACCATGAGTTAGTGAACATCCAATGCTCAAGTTAGAACCAATTCCAGTTAGGAGTAGAGAGACCCAAGTAGTCACAAGGACTAGGAATGAAAGAAGATATCCAAGAACCAACAACTCAAGAGTGGAATAAAACCAATTGGGAGAGATGGCCCCCACCGCCAAGTACGTCCTTTTAGGACAGGGGATATACAACCCCTCACTGTTTACTACATCCCTTTTGGGACAGAGGATATACAGCCCCCACTGTTTACAACGTCCCATTTGGTACAGGGGATATACAGCCCCTCACTGTTACCATTGAAGATGCGCGCACGTCACAACAAAAGACTCAGCTCATGGATGAAACAATATCCAGAGTCAAAGGAAGAATTACAAAGATTGTCCTTTTCCATATTCCCACTAGATCACTAACTACACCAAGGAAATACCAAAACACTCAGTCCTGCAGAGTGCAGAAGCGTAATCCTAGGCAGTTAATGTCTAATGAAATAACCAAATAGAAGGAACCAATAACCATGTAAGTTTCACATTCAAGGCTCAGTTAGTCACATCAAGCTGAGTTAGCCACACAAACAGTTTCCTTTGAAATCAATTCAATGTCAGTCAGCATTTTCCAAAACATTCCATAAAGTCTGTTAGTAAAAGTATCTGAGTACGAGAAATCGTACCTAGGTAACGCTGTAGCAGTTCTAGTCAACTTGCACAAACAATCAACAATACTCTGAAGAATATTAAAGGTAGTCTATCATCAATCACTTGTAGCCTACGTTAAGCTTAAATAAACTCATCACTCTTATTTCAAAGTCTCAATTGTCTTTTAAGCCCTCACTTAAATGTTATGTATAACCTTTGACTTGTCTTGAATGTTGTCTATTCAGGTTGTAAGACCAAGGAATGTATTTTATTACCTTGTTATTGTTCCCTCTTATCCACTTTACCCCTACTTAACCATATTCTCAATTTAAGACCTTTAAAACATAATGTGTTATATGTTATTCAATCAATCTTAGAATTTCAATAACAATTCTTAAGCTCATACTTTTACTCTTACTTTAGAATAAACCATCGTCTTATGACCTATATAGGTTTATCTTAAATACTAGCATTTAATTTCACATGTAATGATTATGTACTTTATTCAAGTTACCAATAATCCATCTGATTAAGTTTTCCCCTTAACTTAATTAGATCTACATCTTGTCTATTAGAATCAATAGTGTTGTAGGTGGCATTTATTATAACTTATTGAGGCCACTAACTCAATTATCATACCTTAGTTCAGAATGACTCTCTATCATAACCGTCTAATAATCTTGTCATAGATGTTGAATTACCCTCTATATTGAAATCACTAATTATTATTAACTTAGACTTATCTGTAACACCCCATCCAAAGCCTATCGTGGTTATCGCAATCTGAACACTTAATCGAAAACGTCGCAGCGGAAATAAACAACACTTGGACCTTGCCACGGTCTGATCGTTAGAATATACCGGCTTAAATACTTACAATACTTAACCAATACTTATCCATCTCAGAGCATCAACATTCACATCCCACAACCAACCGAGTACTAGTATCTCAAGTAATCTCAAACTTACAACAGTTTAATATAAGCAGTCGGGTGCACAGGCGCAACCCGAACTCAAAATAAATGTCCCAACCTAAGTCTAACCGCTCCTACTCTCGTAGTGCGTCCTCATGGGCCTCTTACCTGCAAGTGTAAAAATAGCCCCCGAGGGGGTCAGCACGAATGCTGGTACACCATCTCATGGCCCCCAAGCTAACGGGGCTACGACGACTAATTGTCGATAGCATGGAAATTGATTACATACACAAGCATAATATGAAGTGCAATAACAATAACCACAGATGAACATATATAGTTCACAAACAATGAACGACTCAAGCGTCCCCTTATCAAGTGGGTTAGTAACCCCCTCCTTAGTCCTCATTTCCTTAATCTCAGTTCCTTACCTTACCTTAATCTTAATCTCAATCTTAATCTTAATCTCAGTATACAAACCTTTCCTGGAAGGGATTGGTTGTAGCTTAATTCGAACCTGGGATTTAGGTGATCCCACCGCACCATCTTAATGCCACCTACTCTGGACGGGAGTCCAGCGTAGCTGAGCCGGCAACCGGCCCTAGGCTACAAGTCCGAAGACAAGTCCTTAAGCGGAGGGCGGATCTGATTCAGATACCGTCCCCCTTTTTCCTTAGCATGCATGACCGGAGATCGGTCCCGGGTTTCCTCACTCAAGTTCCAGTTAGTAGACATCTTATACACCAAATGCTAGCTAAGCCTTAACGGGCATTAACCAACAACCATAAAACTTAACTCTTATTCTTAACTTAGTAAGTACTAAACTTGGTTAGTAACAATCTCAAGTCTCGCGGGTTAGTGTAAATAGAACACAATCACAACGAGAACAATATAACCGGTTGCATGCTTTATCTTGTTTTAGTCATAACAATTAAACAGATAGCACACAAGCCGAGGGACACCTCGTTAGCAAGCAGGTCACAAGAAGGATTGTACCGTTCACCGTCGATCGTTGTTTGACTAATCTTCTCGGGGTCCCAACTCACAAACCTAAAACATTCATTCATTTTTAGGTTATTAGTTGTTTGCACCTTACTTAACTCACTTAGTTCCTAAGTACTTCCATTCAAACCTCTCAAGTCCTTATCACTTAGCTTACAAACTTAACTTTAAACATTAAAACTTATACTTAATCTTAACTTAATTCCTTAAGTTCTTAGGGTCCCAATCATTACTACCCTACCAAGGGCATACCTCATTACCCATTACCATTCTTAGAATTTGAAATTTTTTTTTTTTGTTTTTAGGCTCGACCGGACTTACCGACCGGACTTGTCAAGTCCGGTCCATTCCAGTACCCTTTTACCGTTGGAAAATTCACTCCGACCGGACTTACATGTCCGGTCCTATGTCCGGTCGATTCCAGAGACTTATAACCGTACAAAATTCATGCCGACCGGACTTGACAAGTCCGGTCCCATGTCCGGTCCATTCCAGAAACATTTTCCCTCACAAAACACAAGCCCGACCGGACTTGTATGTCCGGTCCCCAAGTCCGGTCGATTCCAGAAACATTTTCCGGTAGTGTAACAGAGCCCGACCGACCTTGCAAGTCCGGTCCTAAGGCCGGTCGGCTCCAAAAACTTGTTTCTAAATTCTTTTTCAACTCCAAACTTCTCCTCATATATCTTAATATGTTATAACCTCATTTGGGCACCTCAAATACACCTTAAGCCCTCCTTAAAATACCTTAAATCATCCACCAAGATCCACCTTAGTCATTATGCATTTTCCTTGTAATAATGCTAACACTTGTAATGTTTTCCCCTAGGTTTCTAGGTGGTGGTTCATACCTAATGTAACCACTATGCCAAATGTTTTCTTCACCACTATAACATCATCTCCCAAGCATCTCTCACTATCTAAAACTCTTTTAAGCATTTACTTAAAGTTCCTTAACAAGTTTAAACTTCCATCATCATCACTTTATTTCCTTCCTAGTTGTGCACCAACATTTGCCTAAGTCCTAAATACTCAAATACATTCTCTTGATTCCTAAATCTTCCATGGTGATACCTAAGTCATTATAAATCATTAAAACACCTTAACTTCACCCTTTTTCATAGAACATTCCTAGCACTTCCATAGTCATTAAATTCCCTTAGGATATCTCAAACACTTAAACTCTCCTTTAAATTTTGCCATGGGTTCTCTAGTATATAGTACCTCCTAACGCATGGTTTTTCTCCATCAAAACAACCAATACCACAAATTCTCATCACAACACCTTAACACCCAATTTACACTAAAACTTCACCCACATCATCATAATGCTTAACTTAAAATGCTTGGCACTTAGGCCCTTAAATGACAATAATCTTAACCACTGAATTTCCACATATATATGCCTTCAACCTGCGAATACACTCAACAAGGCTCCCATTGAAATAAAATGCTTCTTGTACTTCACCTTTATATTCTTAAACTATCTCTTTTCTCATTTGCTCCTTAGTCACAAGTTCACAAGAATAGTCATTGTTTCTCCTAGGTTTTATAGCACCTTCCCAATAAAACTCTACACTAAACTCATCATATACCCACATCTCATTCCCTTAAACAACAAACACCTTAAGGTAAGTAATTTACCTTGTTTTCTCACAAGCTTAAAAGCTTTTCTCCTTAGGTTTTCTTTGTTCAATCCCGGTCACCAATGTGATTCTCCTTGCCAATGTTCTAACCAATATCCAATGACTCCAATGAGTACTAGATAACACATTAACCCTAAGGAATAAACCCTAGGTTTAAAAATATGTTTTAAGGTATTAATGTGATTGTTTTACCTTGGTTTCTCAAGACAACTTGGATGTGAAGCAAGAAGGACCTCCTCTCTCCTTTGAAGAGTAGAAACAAGCTAGAACAAGGCATAAACATGGAGTCCCATGAGTATATATTTTCGGTTATGTGAAGATAATGGTGGAAACCTAGATTTTCTTACACTTTCTTTACCTTAAGAGAATGGAGATGCCAATGGAGTCTCCAAACTTGAATTTCCTCCTCAAATGGTGGTTTGAATTGGCACCAAAATGAAGCTCTTGGAGTTTTGAAAAGATAGAAAGGAGGAGCTTGAGCTAACTAAGAAGAATATGTATTTTGTTTTGGATTTGGAGCTAAAATGAGCAAGATGTGTGCAAGAGAAGGTGGAGCTAGCATGGAGAGAGCTTCACGTTAATGGAGAAGAGAAAGAGAGCAAGAAATCGTGTGAGACAAGGGAATGAAGAAGTGAGGAGAGAGGTAAGCAAAATGTGATATTTATCTTAAAAGGTGAATAGTACTTTATGCTTTATAACTTACTTATTTTGCTTTCTCTTTACTTAGCTAGATAAGTGTGGTGAGTCACACTTAAAAAACCGGCCCCCTTTAGTGAATGAGGGTAGTTTAGTCTTTGTTGACCAAATGTCTCACTTATATAGACTTATGTTATAAACTAGCTTAATAAATTCACTATTCATCAAAACAAGGCACATTGTTGTGAAATTTTTGATTTCCCATTGATATAGACCTCCAAATGTGATACTATATAGTACACATATTAATTAAAGAGTAATGATGGACATTTAGCCATTCAAAACTCATTTACAAGACAATTTTTCAAAAACGTGCTTTAAGACTCCTTAAAGCACATTTTGTGTTTTAACTTGTTTTCAAGCTTGGTTTTCTTTGGTAATTGACTTAAAATGACCATTAGGATATTACTAAGGTCTTAGAACAATATTTGGGTACTCTCCCATGTCTCTCCAAGCTTAGAGCACGTTTTTTGTTAAAACTGCTCTTTTGGTGTTTCCTTATATTTTCTTTGATTAGAAATGTTTCTTAATGTTTCTAAGGCATTATTTAGCCTCCTTATATCTTATTTATCATTTAAACACCATATCTAAGTTTGGGGTATTTCAATCTACCCCCCTTAAAAGAACTTTGTCCTCAAAGTTCACACATGTGCTTAACCATTCACGGTACACATTTCTCTTAATCTTAATACCACATCTTATATTCACATTCATACATCTCAAGACTCAAAGGTCAATCTCAAATACAATACATAAGTATTAAACAACCAAACAAACGACAAACATGATCGTTTCCTAACTCAAAAGCGAGGAAGCTTTACCCCCCTTAAAAAGGGGTACGCCCCGTACCCTATACAGACGATCTAGTCAGTAAATAAAGAAGGGTACTTCGCCCTCATCTTATCCTCTAATTCCCACGTGGCCTCTTCGACATCCTGGTTAGACCAGAGAACCTTCACCAGTCGCACTGACTTGTGGCGAGTGTCCCTAGTCTTACTGTCCAAGATTCTCTGAGGAGTCTCCACGGATCTCATGTTTGGTTCTAAAGTCAACCTCTCAGGTTCTAACACATGGGAGGGGTGGTGCATGTATTTCTTTAGCTGTGAAACATGAAAAACATCATGCACTTTACCCAGCTCAGCAGGTAAATTCAACCTGTAAGCAACCGGGCCCACCCGCTCCGTAATCTCATAAGGACCAACAAATTTCGGGCTTAACTTGCCCTTCTGCCCAAACCTGAATACACCCTTCATCGGTGATACTCGCAGAAATACCCTGGTCGCCCACTGCGAACTCCAGGTCCCGTCGTCGAACATCAGCATACGACTTCTGCCTATCTTGAGCAGCTTTCATGTTCTCCCTGATTTGCTGAACTTCAGCCTTAACTTGTTCTAAGTACTCTGGTCCTATAATGACCGTCTCACTCGACTCATCCCAGCAGAGCGGTGTACGACATGGTCTACCGTACAACGCTTGAAAAGGTGCCATCTTGATCGAAGCGTGATAGCTGTTGTTGTATGAAAACTCGATCAGATGCAATCTGTCAATCCAACTGCCCTGGAAGTCTAAGGCACATGCTCTCAGCATGTCCTCGAGTGTCTGAATAGTACGCTCAGTCTGACCATCTGTCTGAGGATGGAACGCGGTACTCAGTTTGAGTTCTGTACCCCACGCTTCTCTGGTAGCTCTCCAGTACCTCGAAAGTCTGAATATCTCTATCTCACTATGGTCTTTGGTGTGCCATGATGCCTCATGCTTTCCTCCTCTCAAATAACTCAGCTAATTTGGTCACCTTCCAAGTATCCTCATCGGTATGAATCGGGCTACTTTGGTAAGGCGATCCACCACCACCCATATCATGTTGAGACCTCCCCTAGCAGGTGGAAGCCCAACTACGAAGTCCATGGAGATATCATGGAACTTCCACTCCGGACTGGCATCGACTGTACCATTCCGCCCGGTCGTCTGTGCTCGAATTTCACCTTCTGGCATTGAGACACCTCAAGACGAACTCGGTAACATCTTCTTCATCCCCGACCACCAGAAGTATCTCTTCATGTCTTTATACATTTTAGAGGCTCCCGGATGGATGGAAACTGAAGAACAGTGTGATTCTCTAAGTATACGGTCTTTCAGATCCGTGTTACCTCGTGGTATGCATAATCGGCCCTAAAGTCTGATCAGATCATCATCATGAAGTTTGAAGTCGTATTTCTGACTCTCAAAGGTACCATCTGTCAGCTTCTGTCTGACCTCTCTCATATACTCAGTCCTGTCCCTCTCGCACCTCACACCTCAAACCAAGTTGGAGAAAGAAACTAGCGAATGGAGTGAGTGTGCTCGACGGCTCAGGGCATCTGCTACAACATTGGCCTTCCCTTCTTTGTATTGGAGGTCAATGTCATAGTCCTTCAGAAATTCTAACCATCTCCTCTGTCGAAGATTTAACTCCTTCTGAGTGAATATGTACTTCAAACTTTTATGATCGGTGTAGATCGTGACACTAACCCCGTATAAGTAGTGGCGCCATATCTTCAAAGCGAAGACTACAGCTCCCAGCTCTAAATCATGTGTGGGGTAGTTTTCCTCATGTTTCTTCAACTACTGGCGTGAGGCATATGCCACCACCTTGCCATGCCATTGCATGAGCACGCAACCCAGCCTCTGCCGGATGCATCACAATAAACCTCAAAGCCCTCTGTACCGTCTGGAATGGTCAGTACCGGTGCAGTGGTCAGTGAGTCCTTCAAGCGCTGAAATGATCTCTCACAGTCATCTGTCCATAGAAATGGTGCATCTTTCTTCATCAGACTGGTCATCGGCTTCGCGACCTTGCTGAAATCTCTAACAAATCTCCTGTAGTAACCTGCCAGACCGAGAAAGCTCCGGATGTCGGTAACAGTCTTCGGCCTTGGCCAGGTACGTACGGCATCAATCTTTGCTGGATCCACTGCGATCCCAGCATCTGAGATGACATGACCCAGGAAAGAGACCTGGTCAAGCGAAAACTCACACTTGGAGAACTTAGCATATAGCTGGTTCTCCCTCAATATTTCCAACACCTCCTCAAATGTTCCTCATGCTCAACCTTAGACTTTGAATATATCAGAATGTCATCAATAAAAACCACAACCGACTTGTCCAGCTGCTCCCGAACAAGCGGTTCATCAATCCATAAACTTCGCCAGTGCGTTCGACAAACCGAACGGCATCACTGTAAACTCATAGTGGCCGTATCGTGTCCGGAATGCCGTCTTCTCAATATCTCCCTCCTTAATGGCTATCTGATGATACCCCGATCTGAGATCAATCTTGGAAAACACAGATGCTCCCTTCAACTGATCGAACAGATCGTCAATGCGGGGTAGTGGGTACTTATTCTTCACTGTCACTGCATTCAGCTCTCTGTAGTCGATGCAGAGGCGGAGACTACCATCCTTCTTCTTCACGAAGAGGACTGGCCTCCCCATGGTGACACACTTGGTCTAATGAATCCTTTATCCAACAAATCTTTCAATTGTTCTTTTAACTCAGTCATTTCTGCCGGAGCCATACGGTATGGTGCTTGGCTATCGGTCCGGTACCAGGTAGCAGCTCAATGGTGAACTCTACCTCCCGAGTGGGTGGCATGCCGGGCAGTTCCCGTGGAAATAAGTCGGGGAACTCCGACACTACCGGTAAGTCGGGGTCGAACTCAGGGTCTCTCTCTATGTCCTGTACATAGCAGAGGTATACTTCTTCTTCTTTCTCCTTAATTCTCTATGCATTGCCATGGCGGTGATGATCTTAGTCGAAGGCTCCCTGGGCCTCTGGCGGTATGATATTGTTACCCCAGACGGACTCCTGAGCAGCAATCTATGCTCGGCGCAGAGGATACGTCCCTTGTGCCGCTCCAACCAGTTCATCCCGAAGATAACATCAAATCCTAGCTTACTGAACTCAATGAAACTGACTGGGAAGTCTTCCCCCTTAATTCTGATGGTGGCTCCTCGGTAGTAACGAGTGCAACGAACCTTCTCCTTAGACGGGAGCGTAACCGTGAAGTCGGGTAGCTCCTCAGCGTCTAGCCCCAACCTGCTCGCAAATGATGCAGAGACAAAGGTATGCGAGGCCCCTGAGTCGAAGAGAACTGATGCCTCAATCTCATTGATCGGAAAGGTGCCGGTGAGGATAGTACCGCTAGCGTCGGCCTGTGCCTCTGTGAGTATGCTTAGTGCACCTTCCGTACCGAGTCCATAACCTAATTGTGTTCACAAGCTCCATGAGTATTGATGGTATAACAAGAGTCGTAACAATTTATATGAACAACACTGTTATTTTTTTATGACCATCCTGTTCACAACATGTGCTTCAATCTTACATCTCATTTCTCATCTCATTCTAACATTACATGGCTAATATTGTCTAAAGGTTAGGTTTAATCTTCCTGGTCTCATATGCGTCGCATTGATTACTGCTGACGGTGCTGTATTAAGCTTGATTCTCTTAATCCCATGGTACAACATCCTTGATTCTCCTCCCAAAATTAATACATCACCTGACTTAAGTACTATCTTATCCGCACGGTCCGCACACTTCTGCTCGCCGTATAAAAACTCCGCATCATCTCCAATGGACCAAGACACTACGGGTATCCCTCTTTCGAGAGACTCCGTTGTCTCGTCCTTATCCTGGTGTAGTCCCAGTTTCCCATCTTTTTCGTAGAAGTTTACAATGCAAATGTCTGGCTGGATGTCTGGAATCGGTTCAGCCTCCAACTGCTGAGCGATTTCCACGACTTGTGTAATAACTGGATGGAACTCTTCGGGTATTCCCGGTGGTGAGACTCCATCTTGCTCCCTTGTGGTTTGGTAATTCTTGGCATACGGATTCCAATCCTTGCCCAAGCTCATCATCTTTAACTTCATTCTTGCTCCCCCTGGGTACTCCGGTGTGTAAAAACCTCCCGGTCCCATTCCTAGTTGATTGCATCTCCTGATGATGGCTATTTGTGCTTCAGGTGTCAGGTATCCCCTTAATAAAATCATACCTGGACGGATAACCTGACATTGTTCGGTTGGAAAGTGTATGGTTTCGATGTCGGTGTGCTCCGGGTTAGATGTAGATGGTATGGGGTAGCAGATGTTGAATCTCCCTAAAGTGGTAGTAGGTTATGTCTTACTTATGTTCTAATCTCATCTTATTACTTAACTCATTTATTCACCAAACATGCATGATAATGCGGTAAGCAGGTAGTTTTACTACTAAATGGTTATAGTAGTACCTGGCCTCGATGAGGGCTCAGGCTCATCGTCCCGGTCCACCATGTGTAGAGTGGGCCCCGTCTTCTGGGTCGCCCGTGGGTTCTTGTCCGCCGGCTGCTGCACTTTCCTCTGACCGTCAGATCCAGCTCCCTGATCGGTCTTGCCCTTGCCCCTGGTATCGGGCCTGTAGGCTCTGCTAGCAGGGTTCCGGTAACACTCATAAGCTCGGTGTCCATACACTCCGCAGAAGTTGCACTCCACTTTGTTTCCCTTACAGTCGAGCCCGGGGTGGTCCTTGTGACACCACCTACAAATGAAGCGTCGCTGGTAGCCACCACCGGCTCCCCTCTCAGTCTCAGATCCTGATGATTCACATTGTCAATTCTCATATCTCAAACGGTTACTAATTTATTTCTTAACTCATTCAATATCAATTTCCTTACCCTTTGGCGCCTTAGAGCGCAGGGGTGTAGCTGCAATAGCGTAAGTCAGCTTCAATGGCTCTTCCGAAGCCTTCTCCTTTTCCTCCTTCCCTTTCGGGTTCTGATTCTTCTGGGCCTGAGGCTGATACTTTTGTTTCTTGTACCCTCCTTGCCCTTGACTCTCTGAGCTTTTACCAGCACTCTTCCTCTTAGCATTCTCCTCGTCCCTCAGCTGGACGGTAATCTCAACCTTAGCAGCGGCATGATAGCACTCCTGCTTTTCCATAGTATTAGTCACACTTATCTCTCATAATCTAAATCTTATTCACCACTTACTCAAATTTCAATCGTTCTATTACCTGCAAGGTAGTGTAACTCGTCGGCCCCATGCCGTAGCGGAGTCGATGGCTAAGCCCGCCATAGAAGCGGTCCACCAAGATCTGGTCAGAATACCCTAGACCCGGCAGAAGACGGAGCAAGGCAGTGAACTCTGAGTAATACTCGTCCACTGTCATCTTGTCCGACTGCTTAAGCGCATCCAACTGCAAGCGCTTCTTCGTCTGGACATGGGCGGGGTAGTACTTTGCCCGTAGCAAGGCGGTGTACTGCTCCCAGCCGAACTCTGGATTGGCCACATGCTCGGCCCTCACCAGCTTCCACCAATCGCCCGCCGCCCCCTTCAGGTAGAAAGCAGCTAAGCGCACCTTGATCCCAGCAGGGACATCAAGGGTCTCGAAGGCGGTCTCCAGCTCGGAGATGTACGCCTCAAGCTTGGCGGGATCGGTCTCCCCCTTAAAATGAGCGGGTCGAAGATCTGACAGACTCTTCACCCAGTTTGGTTCCCTAGGTTGTGGCGGTGGAGGTGGTGCACCCACACCAGGCTGATAGCCCATGTGCCCTAAAGCGGCAGCTACGATCTCTGCGATCGTCTGCCCTCCAGGTATCCCTGGAATATCCTCACCCCGGCCGCGACCTCGGCCTCCTCTAGGGCGTCCTGCCATCTGAACAAGCATAACTTACATTAGATTCGTACTCACCATTGTTTTGGTTAGTAAATTTATAACGTCCGTAGACGGTAAAGACAATCCACACTTATTAGTGGTCATCTGACTCTACTCACTCTAACTTCTCACACCCTTAACCCAATACTTACTCCTTAACTTATATCCTAACTCGGTGGTTACTTATGTCCGGTATTTCTTGATCAGAGCGTAACTACGCTCTGATACCACTTTTTGTAACACCCCATCCAGAGCCTATCGTGGTTATCGCAATCTGAACACTTAATCGAAAACGTCGCAGCGGAAATATACAACACTGGACCTTGCCACGGTCTGATCGTTAGAATATACCGGCTTAAATACTTACAATACTTAACCAAAAACTTATCCATCTCAGAGCATCAACATTCACAATCCCACAACCAACCGAGTACTAGTATCTCAAAGTAATCTCAAACTTACAACAGTTTAATATAAGCAGTCGGGTGCACAGGCGCAACCCGAACTCAAAATAAATGTCCCAACCTAAGTCTAACCGCTCCTACTCTCGTAGTGCGTCCTCATGGGCCTCTTACCTGCAAGTGTAAAAATAGCCCCCGAGGGGGTCAGCACGAATGCTGGTACACCATCTCATGGCCCCCAAGCTAACGGGGCTACGACGACTAATTGTCGATAGCATGGAAATTGATTACATACACAAGCATAATATGAAGTGCAATAACAATAACCACAGATGAACATATATAGTTCACAAACAATGAACGACTCAAGCGTCCCTTATCAAGTGGGTTAGTAACCCCCTCCTTAGTCCTCATTTCCTTAATCTCAGTTCCTTACCTTACCTTAATCTTAATCTCAACTTAATCTTAATCTCAGTATACAAACCTTTCCTGGAAGGGATTGGTTGTAGCTTAATTCGAACCTGGGATTTAGGTGATCCCACCGCACCATCTTAATGCCACCTACTCTGGACGGGAGTCCAGCGTAGCTGAGCCGGCAACCGGCCCTAGGCTACAAGTCCGAAGACAAGTCCTTAAGCGGAGGGCGGATCTGATTCAGATACCGTCCCCCTTTTTCCTTAGCATGCATGACCGGAGATCGGTCCCGGGTTTCCTCACTCAAGTTCCAGTTAGTAGACATCTTAAACACCAAATGCTAGCTAAGCCTTAACGGGCATTAACCAACGACCATCAAACTTAACTCTTATTCTTAACTTAGTAAGTACTAAACTTGGTTAGTAACAATCTCAAGTCTCGCGGGTTAGTGTAAATAGAACACAATCACAACGAGAACAATATAACCGGTTGCATGCTTTATCTTGTTTTAGTCATAACAATTAAACAGATAGCACACAAGCCGAGGGACACCTCGTTAGCAAGCAGGTCACAAGAAGGATTGTACCGTTCACCGTCGATCGTTGTTTGACTAATCTTCTTCGGGGTCCCAACTCACAAACCTAAAACATTCATTCATTTTTAGGTTATTAGTTGTTTGCACCTTACTTAACTCACTTAGTTCCTAAGTACTTCCATTCAATAACCTCTCAAGTCCTTATCACTTAGCTTACAAACTTAACTTTAAACATTAAAACTTATACTTAATCTTAACTTAATTCCTTAAGTTCTTAGGGTCCCAATCATTACTACCCTACCAAGGGCATACCTCATTACCCATTACCATTCTTAGAATTTGAAATTTCTTTTTTTTTTGTTTTTAGGCTCGACCGGACTTACCGACCGGACTTGCCAAGTCCGGTCCATTCCAGTACCCTTTTACCGTTGGAAAATTCACTCCGACCGGACTTACATGTCCGGTCCTATGTCCGGTCGATTCCAGAGACTTATAACCGTACAAAATTCATGCCGACCGGACTTGACAAGTCCGGTCCCATGTCCGGTCCATTCCAGAAACATTTTCCCTCACAAAACACAAGCCCGACCGGACTTGTAAGTCCGGTCCCCAAGTCCGGTCGATTCCAGAAACATTTTCCGGTAGTGTAACAGAGCCCGACCGACCTTGCAAGTCCGGTCCTAAGGCCGGTCGGCTCCAAAAACTTGTTTCTAAATTCTTTTTCAACTCCAAACTTCTCCTCATATATCTTAATATTTAAACCTCATTTGGGCACCTCAAATACACCTTAAGCCCTCCTTAAAATACTTTAAATCATCCACCAAGATCCACCTTAGTCATTATGCATTTTCCTTGTAATAATGCTAACACTTGTAATGTTTTCCCCTAGGTTTCTAGGTGGTGGTTCATACCTAATGTAACCACTATGCCAAATGTTTTCTTCACCACTATAACATCATCTCCCAAGCATCTCTCACTATCTAAAACTCTTTTAAGCATTTACTTAAAGTTCCTTAACAAGTTTAAACTTCCATCATCATCACTTTATTTCCTTCCTAGTTGTGCACCAACATTTGCCTAAGTCCTAAATACTCAAATACATTCTCTTGATTCCTAAATCTTCCATGGTGATACCTAAGTCATTATAAATCATTAAAACACCTTAACTTCACCCTTTTTCATCAAGACAACCTATAGAACATTCCTAGCACTTCCTTAGTCATTAAATTCCCTTAGGATATCTCAAACACTTAAACTCTCCTTTAAATTTTGCCATGGGTTCTCTAGTATATAGTACCTCCTAACGCATGGTTTTTCTCCATCAAAACAACCAATACCACACAAATTCTCATCACAACACCTTAACACCCAATTTACCCTAAAACTTCACCACATCATCATATAATGCTTAAACTTAAAATGCTTGGCACTTAGGCCCTTAAATGACAATAATCTTAACCACTGAATTTCCACATATATATGCCTTCAACCTGCGAACACACTCAACAAGGCTCCCATTGAAATAAAATGCTTCTTGTACTTCACCTTTATATTCTTAAACTATCTCTTTTCTCATTTGCTCCTTAGTCACAAGTTCACAAGAATAGTCATTGTTTCTCCTAGGTTTTATAGCACCTTCCCAATATAAACTCTACACTAAACTCATCATATACCCACATCTCATTCCCTTAAACAACAAAACACCTTAAGGTAAGTAATTTACCTTGTTTTCTCACAAGCTTAAAAGCTTTTCTCCTTAGGTTTTCTTTGTTCAATCCCGGTCACCAATGTGATTCTCCTTGCCAATGTTCTAACCAATATCCAATGACTCCAATGAGTACTAGATAACACATTAACCCTAAGGAATAAACCCTAGGTTTAAAAATATGTTTTAAGGTATTAATGTGATTGTTTTACCTTGGTTTCTCAAGACAACTTGGATGTGAAGCAAGAAGGACCTCCTCTCTCCTTTGAAGAGTAGAAACAAGCTAGAACAAGGCATAAACATGGAGTCCCATGAGTATATATTTTCGGTTATGTGAAGAAAATGGTGGAAACCTAGATTTTCTTACACTTTCTTTACCTTAAGAGAATGGAGATGCCAATGGAGTCTCCAAACTTGAATTTCCTCCTCTAATGGTGGTTTGACTTGGCACCAAAATGAAGCTCTTGGAGTTTTGAAAAGATAGAAAGGAGGAGCTTGAGCTAACTAAGAAGAATATGTATTTTGTTTTGGATTTGGAGCTAAAATGAGCAAGATGTGTGCAAGAGAAGGTGGAGCTAGCATGGAGAGGAGCTTCACGTTAATGGAGAAGAGAAGAGAGAGCAAGAAATCGTGTGAGACAAGGAAGAATGAAGAAGTGAGGAGAGAGGTAAGCAAAATGTGATATTTATCTTAAAAGGTGAATAGTACTTTATGCTTTATAACTTATTTTGCTTTCTCTTTACTTAGCTAGATAAGTGTGGTGAGTCACACTAAAAAAACCGGCCCCCTTTAGTGAATGAGGGTAGTTTAGTCTTTGTTGACCAAATGTCTCACTTATATAGACATATGTTATAAACTAGCTTAATAAATTCACTATTCATCAAAAACAAGGCACATTGTTGTGAAATTCTTGATTTCCCATTGATATAGACCTCCAAATGTGATACTATATAGTACACATATTAATTAAAGAGTAATGATGGACATTTAGCCATTCAAAACTCATTTACAAGACAATTTTTCAAAAACGTGCTTTAAGACTCCTTAAAGCACATTTTGTGTTTAACTTGTTTTCAAGCTTGGTTTTCTTTGGTAATTGACTTAAAATGACCATTAGGATATCACTAAGGTCTTAGAACAATATTTGGGTACTCTCCCATGTCTCTCCAAGCTTAGAGCACGTTTTTTGTTAAAACTACTCTTTTGGTGTTTCCTTATATTTTCTTTGATTAGAAATGTTTCTTAATGTTTCTAAGGCATTATTTAGCCTCCTTATATCTTAGTTTATCATTTAAACACCATATCTAAGTTTGGGGTATTTCATTATCGAACTCTTACATTTAGTATTCACAAGATATAGTATTTACTTTATCATTAACTATATAATAAGGTGTTTTAAGATAACCTTTTATGTATCCTTGCTTACATTTAATTTCATAAATGTTTTATTTTTACACACATTCCCTCCATAGACTATGTATAATCCTTTTATACTGAACCTCAATAAACTTAAGTCTTAAATACGTTTTAAATTATTTACAAAACCTAAGGTTTCAAAGGAGTAACGTAATAAATTATTTTCCTTTATTATGTTTTAGGATAAACATTATATCTAAACATAAGGTAAAATTTATCCAAGAATTAAATACCCATTCATAAGTGAAATTGCCAACTATTTAATAAGACCATCTTTTCTGAAAATTCTCATATTTTATATTCAAATAACATATCAATATTTCCCATTACCGTAAAGTATATCAATATAATATCTTATGTAACTCAGTTCCGTCTGACTAAAGGTTTAAAGTTTTAAATATCTAATTTATATTTACAAACCTTTTTACAAGTTCCAGCTATTAACCACAACACTTATTTATAAACTCACATTCTAAATATTGGCAGTTAATGTTATAAATGTATTTTATGTGGCTTATCTACTTCTAAAACTTAAAGATTATTATCTAGATTAATTCCCTAATCATAGTTTAATATAGTTTTACATCACAATCCTTTTATTGATTTTATCTTAAAACATTAAGCCATTATTCAATACTATATATGTTATGAGATGATTAAATCTAGACTTATAAATCCACTTCACTTTAGATAAAAGTATTCATTTACTTTATTATTGATTATGTTATAAGATCTATTTATGTAACATTTTGTGAAATCTAATTACAAATTTTCCTAAGTGTTAACTTATTAATTACTTAACCCAATTATAGACTTACATTATGGTCGTTGACTAAAACTACACATGTATTTTAATACGGTTTATATAAATCTTAGAATTCAAAGATAACTCTTTAAGTTTAATAATCATAATCTAATACCGCCTCATATAATATTCTTTTATTAGTATTATGTAGGTTTAGTTTATCTCATTAATTCCTTCATATTATATTTTCTATAAGGTATTTTATTTCTTTTATTTATGTTTAGTATATATATATACTAGGATTTATTCAAGACATTCTTTACGAAGTTTTATTGCATTTAATTATTTATATTAACTTTTACACATATCTATATCCAATATATGGTTTATAGAATAAAGTATTTTCCTTAGTTCCAATTAAGTATATTAACTTCAATTCTATAATTAATATAAATGAAGATTAATTTAATTTCTTGATTTAACCTAAGTTACTATTTAATTCCCTTTTACATATATATATATATATATATATATATTCCTTAGTTTAATTAAGAATGTTAACTTCCATATTACATAATATATATATATATATATATATATATATATATATATAATATATATATATATATATTTCCTTAGTTTTAATTAAGAATGTTAACTTCCATATTACATAATAATTAAATTTAGATTAGTTTAGTTCCTTGATTTAATATCAGTTTCTATTTTTATTTCTCTATAAGTATATATATAATGATATATATGTAAATAATTTTTACTTCACTTAAAAGTTAATCCCCAAAATATTTATAAACATACTGTTACTAAATGTTAGTTTAATCTTTTCATTATTTCCCAACCTAAAAAGTTTATCAATAAACTATACTCTAACTTTGTTACATTAAAAACCATATATTATAAGTTTTTCTTATGAAAAATTCATAAATACAATTTTTTTAAACCCATTTACCATTGTCCAAAAAATCCCAAATTAAGTATACAGCAACTATAACATTTTAGACATATTATAAAAATTTTATTTCATAAAAATATCTTTTTAAATTTTCTAAATAATTCCATAATACTCATAAATTGCAAAAATTATAACTTACGTTTAAAACTCAAAACCCATATTAATTTACATCATAATAAACTATATTTTATAAGGAATCTATGGTTAAAATTTCAAGTCAAAATACATTCGGGAAGGCCATTAACTAAATCCAACAAGTTAGGGTTTAATTCTGGAATTAATAAAACTTAAACATTTAAATCTTATACGTTTTAATCTCGGCCGTCCGTTTCTATAACCTACGATCGGACGGCCCGAGATCTCTGAGTTCTTCAGCGAACAACAGCTCGATATCGAGTACTAAATCGATCTTTTCTCTCAACTCACAAAACCAAATTCGTTGATTCTTGTTCCATTGGTTTCGAAATTGAAAAACTCATCCATCGACACCAATTTCTCCACATATAATGCAGTATTCTGCAAGATCGCTTCTGTGTTCGAAGGTTAGGGTTCTTTCGGGTTTCCGAATTCGATTCTAACAAATTCTATCAATCTAAAGCATAATAGATGAAATTGGAACATGGGTTTGACCGATAATGTAAAGGCGAATGACAATAACGGGACAATTTGATCGGAAACTCACCGGAGATGTGCCAATAAGCAAAATCGAATTTGGGTTTCTGGAAAAATTCAACATTTACGAGTTGTTGAGGGTCGAACTTTGCTGAATCATAAGTTGCAACACAGATCGAGTTAGGACAAGTTATTGGGCTTATTCGAAAGAGGAGATGTAGATCTACAAATCGCAATATACAGAAAGAAATCTAGTCCTAAAGTTACGAGTTTACCTTGCGTTTTTCTATGATTTTATGTGATGATGAATGGGAAACTTTAGACGCCTAACTCTTCCAAACGATTACGAATCAGACTTTGTAATCAACATGAAAGTTGTAGAGGGATTAGAGATCTTCAAAAAAAGCTAAAGAACACTAATTTTGGCTGAGAAACGAAGAAGTTATGGCGAGACCAAGTTTACCTGAATTCGGTGAAAACTGGAAATCTGGGTTTCGGTTTCGCAGGGTGGCTACTTTGGATCAATTTTCCGGTGGATGTAGGAAGAGTTAGGTTATGTGTGAGCTATGGTTATAAAAAGGAGATTAAGGAGAAGAGAATGAAGAAGACGACACTCAAAAATTCGAAAGGATAAGTGAGATACGGCCATCACAAGTTAGGGCAAAATACTGGTGGAACTTAGCGATTTTTGTGCTAAGTACCGGCGACCCGTGTGGTCTTGACACGTGACACTTTTCAAAATTTTGGCTCTAAATTTCATTCTGTCATAACTTTGGCTAGGATGATCCGTTTTTGACGTTCTTTTTATCGATCTTCATGGTTTTCCATAAACTTTATTGCTACAGGTTTCATGGGATGGTTTGACCATTCTCAAAAAGTCAACCCTAGCAAGGCTTAATAAGCTTTAAGGTTTCTAGAATTTTATATTGATTTTTATGATTCAAATCAATGGTCCAAGTATTTCTAAAATCTTTGTAACAAATTTAGAGTGTATAGAAATTTTTCCAAGATTTATTGACTTATAAATCTTGTTATTAAATTCATAATACCATATAATAAATTAATTTAAATTGTATTATTATTTAGGATTCGATCAAAGAAATCCCCTAAATAATTTTTAAATAATACCATATAATAATTTGATGTTTAATAATATTATTAAGGGTTTTAATAAAAGAAATCCCCTAAATTAATTTAGATTAATTCAGGGGTATTTCAATTTACCATTGGCTCCTTAGGTAGTTTTAATAAGCAATATAAGCTCATTTCTCCTAAGACATTAAACTACATTTAGTTAGCACATTTACCTCTTTTCTCCAAGATTTTTACTTGGATACTCTTGTTCTTTCTTGCTTGGAAATCGGCAAGGGAACTTGGTTACTCGTCAATGTTCTAAACAATACACAAGTAAAGACAATGAGCATTCAAGCTTCATGCTTAAACTCATTATAAACCCTAAGTTATATATTGTCTTAAAACATTAAGATAATTGTTTTACCTTGGAAATAGAAGAGAGTTTGAATAAGTGGAAAGAGAGGACTCCACCTAGCCATTAAAAGATTGGAATGAAGCTAAAACAAGGCAAAAGAAAACACCATGAAGAGGTAGTTTTCGGTCAAGCATAAAAATGAAAGGAAATGTTGTTTTTCTTGGTTTTTCCTTACCTTGAAGCCAAGGTGATCAATAAGGCATAAAAATATAAGCTCAAGCTCCTTCCATGGAGGTTCTCCTTGGCACCGAAATGGTGGTTTTGGAATTTTGAGAAGGCAAGGTTGAAGAGCTTGATGAGATTAAGAGAATGGTGGTCTTAGAATTTGATTTGGTATAAGGAGTTAAGAGATATAAGGATTCAAAAATGGAGTTGGTGTTGTTGCTGTAGCAAAATCGATTTGGAGCAAGGAATAAGAGAGGTTGGAGACGGTGGGAAGCAAGAGAATGGAGAGAATGAGAAGAAAAGGTTGCTTTTGGAAGATATTTAAGTTAAAGGTAAATAGTATTTTTTTTTTGCTTTATCACTTCCTTCTTTATTTAGTAAACTAAGTGTGGTGAGTCACACATTGAAAACCGGCCCCCTTAGTCAAATGGGGTGATTCATGGTCATTGTTGACCATATAATTAACTTACATTGACTAATGTTATAAACTAGCACAATTTGGTTACTATTCACTAACCAAGGCACATATTTGTGAAATTTTTGATTTCCCATTGACTTAGACTTCCGAATGTGATACTAAGTAGTACACATGTTAATTAAAGAGTAATGATGGTCATCTAGCCATTCAAAACCCATTTACAAGACAATTTTTCAAAAATGTGCTTTAAGACTCCTTAAAGCACATTTTATGTTTTAACTTGTTTTCAAGCTTGGTTTTCATTAGTAATTGATTCAATATGTCCATTGACATGTAAATAAAGTCTTGGCAAGATTATTAAGTCTTAACCAAGATTATCCCAAGCTTAGAGCACATTTTTGCCCATATTGTCTTTAAGGTATTTAATTGTGTTTTCTATGGTTTAAATTGTCCACTAATATTTCTAAGGCACTTTTTAGCCTTAATATACCATAGTTTAATGTTTAAACAACATACAAAGGTTTGGGGTATTTCACGGCGTGTAACACCATTGAGTTAAGTAAATGTTGAGTTATGTTTTCCGCTGCAATCTGTTGTTAAGTATGATGCTATAGTTGGGGTGTTACAAAAGTGGTATCAGAGCGAAGTATCACTCTGATTACTGGAAATACCGAGCTTAGGAAGTACCGAGTTAGGATTTTAATACTTTGGGTTAAGGGTTGAGTGATAGCGTGAGAGATACGCTAGTTAGGAATTACCAGTGAGTATTGGAAACCTACAATATCCTTCCCGCCCTCCACAACCCCTGTTGTATAACTCGGGAAAGAACACCAGAGAGAAGGAAAGTCCTCTCTTACTCGGGAAACCCTGATCTGGCTGTTATCAAGTATCTCTGTAAGTACGAAGAACCTGTCATAAGGTAGATTCCCAAAAACGGGAAGTCCCAAAGACGGTTCCCGTCTGAACGGTGTTAACCGCACTTAATAGCAGAGAATTGAAGAAACCTACGTGTAAGAGAATGGAATTTCCAGCATCCTGGGTCGACATGCCTAGCAGTCGAGGGAGCCCAGCTGGAGTATAACGGTACAAAGAAGCGGGAGGAAGCAAAGTAACGAAACCCGAGACGTGTGTCTACTGGACTAAGATTGTTAAATAATATCGCTAGCGGTATACCAACGGGTATACCGACTAAGGAACTACAAGGTAGTGCCCAAACAAGAGACAAGTCTTAGTAACCACGACAAATGCATGGGAACGGGCTATGAGGAGGATACAGTACTAAGTAAATAGGGGTCTCCAAGAATGGGAAACGCCCTAGTTAATGATTACCATGTGAAGACCAATGAATTACCACGTAAAGTATCAAAGTAAGAGCCAACAAGGCCACTGATTACAGTGCAGGTAAAAACAATACCGCAATCGATACATGTTGAACCGATAGCGAGTTAACATGGCGCACTTGTCATGGCAAGTGCTACTATAACGGGGCTGTTCGGGGAAAATTTTAACAACTACAAAGCACCTAGTAAAGTACCATGAAGTTGAGTGAGATAGTCATAACCTTGGAAAGGCTTAACAGCCTAACCTTTGTATTTGGGAATATACGAGTTAGCAAGGAGCTAGACTTGGTTAAGGCAAGAAGACATTTTAATACCAGGAGAATTTTCTTTCAAACTCTCTTCCAAAACCAAAATTTCTTTCAAACCCATATTTATTGCTAACCTTCTTTTAAACCAAACCAGAGGACCTACACCGGCCTCAGCGCCACAAAGTAGGTTTTGAACAACCGGATGGAAATCGGATAACCCGAGGGTAGCAACCCGAGGGAATGGATTAAGTTCATACTAAATACAACAGTGGATAGACTTTCCTGGATTAAGTCCGGGAAGCACTGAATGCGTGTATCACAAGACTATATAAGAGGAGTTGACAATAGAATACTTCACCTAGGTGTGTGACGGACACTACGAGTGTACAAAAATGAAATGTGGGACAACCGCACTCCGATAGGAGCTTGCGGGCCTGACAAACCTACTTATAGGTTAGTCAGGTAAGTAGCAATGTATCAGTAGGGTACCCCACATATTTATACGAGTAGAGTCGGGAACATGGGAAGTAGTCGACTCCATACTACGGTCAGCAGTAAAAGTCAAGCAAGAGCAACGGATTACCACAAATGGTTAAAGTAAAGGAATTTAGTTAAGTCAACGAGACTAAAGGAATTAGTGAATTCATTTCAAGGAAATGTTTAAGAGTCAGGAAGTGCGAAGTGCGCTGGTTAGTAAGTAAAGACATAACATATGTCTCAAGTGTCACGAGGGATAAAACATGATAGCTGGAACGAATAACCAGCCTATACATGGTGAGGCGGATGCCTAATGTGGACACATTAATGTGCAACAAACGGGATGAAATTCCCGGAATGATCACCTAGGCTATTAGGGGATATCGATCTCACGGGAGAGGATATTAAACCCAGCCAAGAATGCAAAGCAATATAGTTAACTAAACGTACCCACAAGTACAAGACAGATGTAATGGCATAACCTAGTAACCCCCAGGAGCTGTCCTTTAAGGGTGTTTGGGTCAACTGAAGTTGAATAAAATGTAGTAATTGAAACACAAGCGTTGAAACAAATACTCGATTTAAACACTGAATGGATAAGTCGTCAAAGGGAAACCTGACATTCCTAAGGGGCATCCCATGAAAGGAAGCGTGATGCAACGATCATGTCATGGAGCCCAATACAACCTCCAAACCATGTGATGGCATATGAAGAAGTAAAATCTATGTGAACAGCCTATAATGAGCACAACTCGAGGCAATGAGACATATAAGCCACAAACTAAATGTGTTACGTAAATTTAATTGATTATGGAAGTTTACGTTGTACAAGTGAATAGAGCGGAGAACGAACCACTGCTTAAAGAGTGGGGATACCTCTCGATATTGTGAGACCGCGGGAGTGGTAGTTATGTGAACCAAGTTCAAGAAATATGTTAAGGATTGACCATGTTGTTATTGTTGGAGAGCTGTTAGTTTAGTAGCATGTGTGTATAATGTGAAGCACCGAGTGAGCAACACTCAAGGAGCATAAAGACTCGAAAAATAGTGTATTCAGTAGTCATCCAAACGAATGACGAACCATAATACGAATGATGAAAGTACATGTGCGGAAGCTAATATGATAGTGGATGCCATGTAAGTTAGTGTTGTACAAGAAATAACAACACGGTGCACAGTAAGCGACCGTTGTATGAGTATTGTTAGGAAATAATATGGCGAATAAGCAGAGTTGTGAGTTAAACTCGGTGGAGATGCAAGGAAGTGATAGTAAATGGACTGGGCAATAAGCCAGTAGCCGGTACTATGTGATAAGTGTCTCATTGGGACACGGTGCAAATTCCTATTGCAGCTGCATACGGAATGGAAGTGTACTCCTAGTAAATTAACATGTTAAGCGAAGTTGAAAGATGAGAATACCCGAATGTTAAGTAGCCAACCCGTACCGATATGGAAGGTGTGCAAACGCACCAATGACTATGACACAAGTCGGTCAAGCATAGACCTACAAATAAAATTGTTGGTGTGAGCCTCCATTTTGAACCTTATCCTATGTTGATTAGATTGATTAGGATCTGGTCGAGTTCTAGGTCCACTTATAACCTAAGATTAATAACTATGTCATATAACATTAATTATTATAACCTAATTTAGATCACTGGAACCTAATTAGAGTCGCCACCTAATTTTGACCTAGGGTAAATTAGGAAAGGAGAGTATGGGTTCGGGGGCTTGATATTCGACTTAATTAAGGATTCAATTACTTTCATTACCCCTCGAAGTCATTTTTCCTCTACTTAGTTTAATTACGCCTTATTACGAGTCTGTAACACCCCTACCGTTAATACCGTCATTACCGTCCAATTACCTCGTACTTACCTACCATCGTAGCGGATACTTACTTACACAACGGTGGGTGATACAATGCCGTCAGCCACCCATGTGACTAACAAGGCTACTACTACTACATACAACATCGGTTTGATGGACCGGAATATCCGAGTGCTACACAGATACAATCCTTACTATAATTACAACCTGGTACTTCTACTTCCCATTCAACTCAATGCTCCATTACCGTACCTTACAATACAATATACATAACCGAGTTTACTAAGTTCCAAATACAAATACAATACTTCTTTCAAGTTCACATCTACTCATTAAGAGTCTACATCTACCCATTCCTCGCACTACATACTTTCTAAATACATCATAGTGTACCCCTTGGTACATTTCTACTTTCAAGGCTACAAGCCTTATACCATTTACTACAACCTATATTTCGTTCCTAGTAGTCTAGGCATGTCCACCGGTCTCTTCTGTGACCATAACTGCTTCGGGTACCTGCACACTAAAAACGTTGCCCCTAGGGGCTCAGCTTACGCTGAATATGACTTCCGCATACCCCACGTACTAGTGAGGGTACGCCGACCATTTGATCGAATACATGCAGTTCATTTTACAATACATACATGCATACATGCTTTCATACATCATACTACAATACTTCACAAGGTATACATACTTACACATAGTACAATACATACAAGGAAGACAATACAAGTCAAACTATACTTACTTACCTTCTTTCGGAATACACATACACAATACATACATGATACATACACAATACTTGTTAGCATCATTACGCACCCAGGTTAGAAATGGGTGCTCTTTACTCTTTTACTCAGGGTCAATGACTTACACCAGCCAAGACCATTACTCATACAATACTTACTTTACTTACTACTTACTCAAGTCAAGTCGTTGGGACCTCCGGCCCGGGGACTACTCTGTCCCACCACCGGGATTTACTTGGTTCACTAATCCAGGATGCTACCCATTTAAGGGGTTTGGGCCGTGGACCAGTTTAAGAACCACGAATCGGATCCAACCTCTTGTGTCTCCTCATCCTCACGCGTGGCCAAAACTATATCAGACTTCTACTCATTCCAATTTACTCAATACTTACATTAGGGGTTAGGTAGTTAGTAATTAGTAGAAGTCATTCATCCATGCCACATACACAATTACATTGCTCAAATACACATCCATATGAAATACAATACAATACACAAGTACAATACAAGGTACAAATACACTTCATCATCATTCATTTATTTCATGAATTATACAAACTAGTGTTCAAGACAATATATATCAAGAACAACCTAAAGCAAGCACAAGTAAGTGCAAGATAGTCTGATTCATGCATTTATCTTATTTAGGTGATCAAATAAGCACACAAATCGGGGTAACCAGGTTAGGATACAGAGCATGAAGAAATCATACCTTCTATTGGAATTTACTTTACCGGGTGTTCCCTTGTTACTTGGTTCACTCTCGTTCCTCGATTCTCTTCCTCGAACCAATGACTACATGCCAAATGGTTCAATTAATACTAAGTATTTCAATACATACATAGTTACTACTCCCGTACTTATCCCGTTGTCCCGTTGTTTCGGTTTATCTTAATGTTCATATACTTACAACTTTCTTAATTACTTCTAAAACTTATTTACACTTCTTAGGGCCTTTAAAGGTCACCAAACAAGGCCTTAACAACTCCTAAAACCATTATCCATCAATCCCCCATGTTTAGAACCCTAAAAATCACATTTTGTAAGTTTTTATGGGTGGTCCGGGACTTGGTCCGGACCCAAGGTCCCGGACCATGCCTGTTTTTTTCACTTATTGTTTTTTTCATTATGGTTCGGGACTTGGTCCTGGACCTAGGTCCCAGACCAATACCTGTTTTTGCTCTCGGGGTGTTTTTAAGTGCGGTCCGGGACTTGGTGCCTATCCTAGGTCCCGGACCCTACTAAAAACTACTACTATAAGGATTTTTCAACCCCTAATCAACCCTTAATCCACATCCAATCATTCCATAATCTTTCCACATGTTTTGTACATGTTTAAACACACTTAAACACTCCCTAAAACTCCTTAAGTCCATGGTCCAATACCTACTCAACTTCTTGCTCATTTTCTACAAATTTCCATTCCCATTTTCATACTTTGCACACTTGTGCATTCCTACACTCCTCCTTGCATTTTCCACCTTGTCCCAACTTCATTTTACCATTCATATTCATTTCCAATCAACTACACTATCAATACCCAAGTCCAACACTCAATTTACCAATTCTTGCACACTAATTTTCCTAACTTCTCCAATACATTTTAATACACTTTGCTACAGAATTTACACTCTTATATTCACATACTACTACTATCATTCCATGATTACTAAATCTCCTTACTCAACCCAATACATACCTTGGTTCTCCCATTCACCAAGTCTTCCCTAAATGTACATTTTATACCAAGAATTTGCCATAGTTCACCTACTTTTCTTACTTAGCCACACACATACTTTCTCATCAAATTCATTCCTAATCTAGCCACACCAATTCAAGGGTCCTACCAGAAATCAATGAAATCTCAATGTACTAATACTCCATTAAACAACAATACTAATACACTTACACAATCCATTTGGCTCTAAGGCCTCCAATTCAAATACTTAGCTCACAAATACTTAAACTTCCACATCTACAATACTAGTACAATATTTTGGGTTCTTTAATTTTTTCACCCATTCCCATTACTCTAATGCATTTAAAAATTAGCATTAAGAAGGAGCTCTTACCTTAAGCCCTTAATTTCCTTCTTTCTTTTCCAATTCTCCTCTTCCTCTCTTTCTTGCACAATATCGGCCATATGGGGAATGGAGTTACCAAACTCCATTCCCATCACCCAATGAACACAAAAAGGATTTAATTAACATACTAACCCTTAGTTTAATGCTAATTCATATAAATGTTTAGAACACTAATTTTAGGGTTTACCTTTGGAGTGTTTTAGGAGGGGTTTTAGCCCTTGGTTCAAGAAGGTGATTCCATCACCATTGCAAGGTTGAATTAATGCTCAAAAGAGAGAGAAAAATAAGGCATTACAAAGGGGTAAAAATCGGTTATTAAAGAAGGTGGAGAAAACATGAGTTTTTCATGAAGATTTTTACCTTAATGGAGAGAGGAGACTCCAAGCTACCCGTTGATGCTATTTTCTCTTTGAATGGAGAAAACCCATGGAGATGAAATTCCTCATTTTAGGATTTTGAAAAGAGATAAGTGTAGAGGATGATGAGGGGAGTAAGAATATGTAATTATTTTTACATTTGGAGCTCACATGGAGGTAGAGCATGGAGGTAAAGTGAGGTTGCCATTGTTGTTGTTGAGAGCTTCAAAAATCGCCAGCCACATGGGGAGAAGGAGAGAGAATTGGCTGGGAAGGGAAGAAGAAGAAAGAGAAAAGAGAAATGAGAGAGTGAGGTGAGAGACTCCCCCTCACTTTTGTACCTCTTTTGCTTTTTACTTTATTTAGATAGTGTGTGAGTGTGTGAGAGGGGTTAATTAGCTTATTAAAACTGGCCCCCACATGTAATACTAGTTGAAGTGTTTTCCGTCTTTTACAGGAAACGCTCGTTATTTTACCCGGTTTCGGTACTATTCACTAACCGGGCCCGTTTTTCGGAATTTTCTCGTTCCTTTAATTTTTATTGGTTATTAAGCTTCCGTTAATGCTTAATTATTTATACATAATGATTTATAATTTTTTACGGGTTCGTTTGACCAATTAAAGTCACGTTTTCGGGTTTTCTCGAAAAAACGTGCGCTAAAGCTCTATTAGCGTTTTAATACATTATTTGGATCCGTTTTCTTCGGGAGTTGTTCCCATATATTATTTTGGCCTTATTAAGCCTTAGGAATCCATATAATACGCTAATCGAGGTCTCATACCTCCTATGGTTATTTAACGCTTATTTAGTGTTTTTCACTTTTTATACGTTTCTCTATTTCTTTTGGATTTATTTTTCCTTACCAATATTACTTAGGCATTATTAGGCCCTTAAATATGTATTAGAATAATCTTAATCACTATATTTAAGTTCGGGGTATTTCAATCTACCCCCTTAAGAACTTTGTCCTCAAAGTTGTTCAAGGTTATAGGATTACTACACTTACTCATTCTTACATGTCTAATACCAAAAGTCATACATTCCTCCTCCTTACAATTCCCAAATTCGTTACCCAAGGTTTCTACATCCCATACCATACAAATGTACCATTATTACTCCAATCTACATTACATTCAACCATCCGGTTCCTCATCACAAAGTTTATACATACATAGAGTGCAAAGCTATCCCCAAAGCAATGCAATACACATTACAATCCCGCAGGAACTCCGGTCATCTAGACACAGGACTCCTCTATGTCCTGCTGCCCTTGGAATAATACAATACGATATACTACTATCTTCTCCGGTATAAGCTTCTAACAAATTCTCAATCTCCAGTCTACGGAAAATTCTTCCACATCTACTAATTAGAAATTTTTCTAAACATACAACTTCAAATTCCAATTTATATTCATTACTTCTATCCTATGTGTGATTCTTGTGACCACTTAAGGGGAGCTTTAAGAATCATTCGACCCTGATGTGATCAGCATCAGAGTTGAACTATCTTTCCACCCTAATTTGTGTTCGGTTTCCCTTGATCTGATCAGGATCAAGTTCGACTTCCCACGTCATTTCCAAAAAATCAAATAATTCAATTATTTCCATTTCCTATCTTTTTACTCTTCCTAGTCATAATTACAAATTCATACATCTCCAAAGGATGGAATTCAGTCCATCCATCATTCTCAATCTACTTCCCAAATACTTACTTCGAAATTCAACGCCTAAGTGCTCATTTCATCAACCTTCGCTACTTTTATCCATTACTTTCATTCATTACAACTCTCCATCATCTCAACTATTCTAACCAAGGAATACAATACTTATAAAATTTAGTCATCCTCAATTTGCTCTCAATAACATTGTAACACCCCTACCGTTAATCCTATGCCTACCGTCCAATCATCCCAATAATCAGAGCTACTCGCAGCAGAAAATACCTACTACTACGGCGGGTGATACAACGTCGCTAACCGCCCATACGGCTAGCAAGGCTTACACTACTTACAGCCACAGTCTGATGCCTAAGTATACCGAGCTACTACATTGCATACCGAATATAAAAGATAACATTCTTACATTACCGGATCACCGAGTATTTAAAGTATTTAATTACATCCCTTTCCATTTTTCCCAAAAGAATGAGTTTCTACCAACTACTCATCTATTCCAATGCTCCATTCTTTCATTATCCAAAAGGGTGTACCCTATGGTACACCGGCTAACAAAAACCTACAGCCGTGTACAACATAGTACACCTTTCACAATTCATTGTTCACAGACAAAATAAATTAAACTAAGATCTTCATCATCTTCACCCTTCTCATGTACCTGTATTCATATTAAAAACGGTGCCCCAAGGGGCTCAGCAAAAGCTGCGCATGAACTCCGCATATACCGCGTGCTAGCTAGGGCACGCCGACTATTTAGGGTCGAATAGGCATGCGGTTCATTTATTTCATACATACATGCTTGGCATACGACATACATTCATATACGATACATTATACAATCCAAGGCAACAGTACAATAGCACACACCATACTTACCTTCACAAGGTTAGCCAAATTACGCATCCGGGTTAATCGGAATGCTTTTTACTCTTTTACTCATTACAAATTACTTACACTTACTTACTTTTCCATACTTATTACTCATTCTTACTTACTTACTTTTACTCATGTTAAGTTGGTATGACCTCCGGCCCGGGGACTACTCCGTCCCACCACCGGGATTTACTTGACTCACTAATCCATGATGCTACCCATTTAAGGGGTTTGGGCCGCGGACTAGTTTAAGAGTCAGGAATCGGATCCAACCTCTTGTGTCTCCTCATCCTCACAGTACAACATAACATACATACACACACTCATATTCATTCATACATTTCATGAATTATACAAACTATGATTTAAGAAAAACATTTAACATGATACAACACTACATATTCACAAGTAAGCATAATAACTCCGATTCGTGCATTTATCTTATTTGGTGATCAATTAGCACACAACACACAAGTCAGAGTAACCAAGATAGCATACGGGGAATGAGTAATTCATACCGTTCACCGTTGTACTTGTATCCCAACTTTCCTTCGGTGCTCACAAATCAAGTCCTATAACATACATGTGATCGAGTGATTAATTATCTACTATTAATTCAACTCGTATCCCTATTACTGAAATACCCCTAAATTAATTTAAATTAATTTAGGGGATTTCTTTTATTAAATATTAAATTATTATTATGAATATTGAATTATTATATGGAATTATGAAATTTATATAGCGGATTTCTCCTATTTAACCCTAAAGGAAACAATAAAGTATTTAATTATTATATGTAATTATATGGTATTATGTATTTAATAATAATATTTATAAGTCAATAAATCTTGGAAAAATTTCTAAACACTCCAACTATGTTATAAAGATTTTAGGAAGTGTTGAAACATTGTTTTGAAACATAAAAGTCAATATAAATTTCTAGAAACCTTAAAGCTTATTAAGCCTTGCTAGGGTTGACTTTTTGAGAATGGTCAAACCAGGCCATGAAACCTATGCCAATAAATAGGTTATGGAAAACCATGAAGATCGATAAAAAGAACGTCAAAAATGGATCATCCTAGCCAATGTTATGATCAAAAGAAGTTTAGAGCCAAAATTTTGATAAAAGGCAGACGTGGCATGGTCTGCTGAGTCAGCGCGCGTCTCGGGAATCGCGCCCCAGCATACTTAGCCGATTTATCCCCTATAATTCCGGTAACAAAAATTAGGTTTTTCCCTATCTTGTGATCTTCATAACTTTCTCATCTTAAGGAATTTTTGAGTGTCGTCTTCTTGGTTGTCTTCTCCTACATTCCCTCTAAACAACCATAACTCACACAAACCCTAACTCGTTCTAAATCAACAGGAAATTTGAGCCAAAGTAGCGACCCTGCAAAAACCGAAACTGCAGTTCCAGTTTTTCCCTTCGAATCAGGTAACTTCGACTAGCCATAACTTCTTCGTTTCTCAGCCAAATTTCATGTTCTTTAGCTCGTTGTGAAGAGCTCTAATCCCTCTAAAACTTTCATGTTGATGGCCTAAGCCAATTATCAATCGGTTGGAAGAACAAGGTGTCTAAAGTTTCGGTTTCGCCACCACATAAAATCACAGTTTTCTTTCCAGAAAATGCAAGGTAAACTCGCAACTTCTAGCTTCGATTTCTTTCTGTGTCTTGCGAGTTAGGATTAGTTCTTGTTATCAATACGTAGATCTAACTTTACTCTATCGATTGAGCCCTTACACATAGCCTAACTCGATTTGTACTGCAAGTTATAGATCCTCAAAGTCGGCCTCGTGAACTGCTTGAAAGTTTGAATTTTTTTCCAGATTTTCAAATTCGAATTCACTCAATTCGCACAACTCCGGTAAGTTTCCGATCAATTGCTCCGTTTTTGTCAAACCTTGTCGTGTTACCGGCCTAACCCATGTTCCAATTTAATCAATTACGTGTTAGATTAGGAGAAATTGGCAAATTAAGTTTCGAATCATACTATGAACCCTAACTTCAAACTGAAATCGAAACCCGTTGAATCTTGCATATTAGCTGGAGAAATTAGCAACATTAGAACCGAAATTTGATTTCGAAACCATAGAAACAAGAATCACTCGATTTCGTTCTGTAGATTAGGAGATAATGAAGATTTAGTACCCGGGTTTGGGTTTGCTCTCGCTGATGAACTCGGCGTTCATGGGCCGTCCGATCTCGTTTTAAAAGATTGGACGGCCGAGATTAGATCGTGTTATTAAAGAATTGTTATAAGTTTATAAAATTTCAGAATTTAGCTCTAACTTGTTGATTTTAGTTAATGGCCTTCCCGAAGGTATTTTGACTTGAAATTTTAAACATAGATTCCTTATTTAATCTAGTTTATTTTGATGTAAATTATTATAGTTTTGGAGTTTTTAAACATAAGTTATGATTTTTGCAAGTTACGGGTTTTCTGGAATTATTTGGCTAATTTAAGAAGATATTTTTATGAAATAAAAATTTTATAATATTTCTAAAATGTTATAGTTACTTTGTATTAAATTTGGGATTTTTTGGGTAATGGTAAATGGTTTTTAAAATTGTGTTTATGAGTTTTTCATAAGAATAACTTATAATATATAGTTTTTAATGTAACCAAAAATTAGAGTATGGTTTGTTAATTAACTTTTTAAGCTGGGGAAAATAAGGGAAACTAAATTAACATTTAATAACAGTAAGTTTATAAATGTTTTGGTATTAGCTTTTAAGAGAAGTGAAATTATTTACATATATGTATATATACTTATTTAAGTAGAAACTTATGTAAATCAAGGAATTTAATTATTTTTACGTTTCATTTATTATACTATATGGGAGTTAATATTTTTAATTAAACGAAGGAATAAGTATATTGTTACGCATATATATAAAGGGAATAAAGTAGTAACTTAGAGTAAAACAAGGAGCTAATAAATTAACACTTATATTAATTAAATAATATAAGAGCTAGTATCCTAAGATATGGTTAAAGAAATACTTCATAAAACATACATGGAATGCAGTTAAATGTTGTAGTAATATGATAGTTTAAATGTAATAGGTTACATAGGGGATGTCTTAGTTAAATTCTAATACAGGTATACTTATATATATTAAGTAAGGAAAGGAAAACACTTTATTTTATAAACCATATTTTGGATGTAGTTATGTGTAAAAGTTAATATAAATAATTAAATGCAATAAAACTACCTAAAGAATGTCTTGAATAAATCCTAGTATACATATACGATAAATAAATAAATAAAAGACATAAAATACCTTATAGCAAATAGAATATGAAGGAATTAATAAGTTAAACTAAACCTATACATAATACTATTAAAAGAATATTATATGAGTTAGTATTGAATTGTGGTTATGGAATTAAGCTTAAAGAGTTATCTTGGATTTCTAAAATTTATATAAACCATATTAAAAGACATGTGGAATATTATTTGTCAAAGACCAGGATGTAAATCTATAATTTGGTTAGGTAATTAACTAGTTGGGACTTAGGAATATTTGTAATTAGATTTTACACAAATAGAACTTACTATGTAATTAATAAATAAATGTAATACTTTTACATCTAAATGTTCTTGATATATAAATAATAATAGAATAAATAAAATACTTTTACATCTAAATGTGAGGTGGGTTAGTAAGTCTAGATTTAATCATTTCTTAACATTTATGGTGTTGAAATATAACTTAATGTTTTAAGATAAAATCATTAAAAGGATTATGATATAAAACTATATTAAACTATGATTTGGAAATTTATCTAAATAATAGTCCTTAAGTTTCTTGGCATTAGATAAGCCATATGAAATACATTTATAACATTTATTACCAATACTTAGGATATGAGTTTACAATTAAGTGTGGTATTTAGTGGTTAGAATTTATAGAAGGTTTATAAATAGGAATTTGATACTTAAAACCCTTGAACCTTTTATTAGATAAAACTAAGTTACTTAAGATATTATATTGATATACTTCACGGTAATGGGAAATAATTATATGTTATTTGAATATAAATATGAGAATTTTCAGGATATATGGTCTTACTAAATAATTAGCAATTTCACTTGCGAACCAGAAATTAATTCTTTGATAAATTCTACTCTATGTAGATATATTGTCCATCCTAAATACAATAAAGGAAATTAATTTATTAAGTTATTCCTTTGAAACCTTAGGTTTTGTAAAATGATTTAAAACGTATTTAAGGCTTAAGTTTAATGAAGTTTAGTATAAAGAATTATACATGGTCTATGGAGGGAATGTGTGTAAAAATAAAACATTTAGGAAATTAAATGTAAGCAAGGATACATAAAAGGTTATCTTAAAACACCTTATTATATAGTTAATGATAAAGTAAATAATGTATCTTGTGAATACTAAATTTAAGGGTTCGATAAGTCTAAGTTAATAACAATATGAGAGGTAATTCAACATCTTATGACACGATTATTAGACAGTTATAATGGGAAGTCATTCTGAACTAGGGATGTGATAATTAAGTTTAGTGGCTCAATTAAGATATAATAAAATGTATCTACAACACTAGGATTCCAATATACAAGATGTAGATCTTAATTAAGTTGAGGGGAAACTTAATCATGATGGTTTTTTTGGTAATATTGATAAAGTACATAATCATTACATTGTGAATTAATAGTATAGTATTCTGGGATAATCATATTATAGGTCATAGGACGATGTTTATTCTAAAGTAAGAGTAAATGTATTGAGCTTAAGAATTGTTGTTTGAATCCTATGATTGATTGGATAACATATAATGCACTTATGTTATAAAGGTCTTAAATGTGAGAATTATGGTTAAGTATGGGTAAAGTGGATAAGAGTGGAACAATTAACAAGTGTTAATAAAATACGTTCCTTGGTCTTACAACCTTGAGTTGTACAACATTCTAAGACAAGTCAAAGGTTATACATAACATTTGAGTGAGGAGTTTATTTAAGCTTAACATAGGCTACAAGTGATTGATGATAGACTACCTTTAATATTCTTCAGAGTACTGTTGATTGTTTGCGCAAGTTCACTAGAACTGCTACAGCGTTACCCAGGTACGATTTCTCGTACTCCGTTACTTTGGCTGATTGACTTATGAGACGTTTTTGAGAAACGCTAAGTGACTGTAAGAGGAATTTCTAAAAAGGAAATGGTTGTGTGACTAACTCAACTTGTGTGACTAACTGAGCCTTAAATGTGTAACTCACTTGGGTATTGGTTCCTTCTCTTTGGTTGTCCCGTTAGACATTGACTGCTTAGGGTTTATGCTTCTGCACTCTGTAGGACTGAGTGTTTTGGTATTGCTCTGGGTATTTAGTGATCTAGTGGGAATTTGGAAAAAGGTCAATATTGGAAATTCTTCTTTTGACTCTGGATATCGTTTCATCCATGAGCTAGTTCTTGAGGTTTCGACGTGTGCGCGTCTTCAATGGTAACGGCAGGGGGCTGTATATCCCTTGTCCATACGGACATTTATATTTGACAACATGGGGCTGTATATCCCTCGTCCATACGGACATTAATATTTGACAGTAGGGGGTTGTATATCCCTCGTTCATACGGACATTTATATTTGACAATAAAGGGCTGTATATCTCTTGTCCTAAGAGGACGTAGTAAACAGTGAGGGGTTGTATATCCCCTGTCCTAAAAGGACGTACTTGGCGGTGGGGGCCATCTCTCCCAATTGGTTTTATTCCACTCTTGAGTTGTTGGTTCTTGGGTATCTTCTTTCAATCCTAGTCCTTGTGACTACTTGGGTCTCTCTACTCCTAACTGGAATTGGTTCTAACTTGAGCATTGGATGTTCACTAACACATGGTGTGGTTTTGTTTTTCTAACTTTACCTTTCTATTATTTATCTTTATCCTTAACTTGTTATCTTTGGCTTGGTGATTTTGAAGTGCCTTATTTCCCTGTTTTACTTTCAAGAGTTTGATTTCAGGCTACTGTTTATTTTGAAGAGTTATGTTTTATAAGTTTGCTTTTGGAGAAGTGTACCAGTTCCATTCCAGGGAACTGACTCACCCCTCTCGGGGTGGGCTGCTTGGTTTCATCTTGCAGGTACAAATTGATTTACAGGTGGCCACGAAGGGCATGAGTGATTGGGATGGGATTAGGTTTATGGAGAGTGAATGTATTTTATTATTGTTGTGTTTATGTTAAGTTTTCTCGAAGTTCAGACCGTAACTTAGTTAATTGTAATGGTTGTAATTGTGAGGTTGGTACCGGGTGTTTGGAGCCCGATGGTCTGTAGTACCTTTAGTTTATTTTCCGTTGTTGTTTTATTATTATTGGGGTGTTATAGAAAGTGGTATCAGAGTGTAGTTACGCTCTGAACCCGAGAAAACAAGCCGAGTGAAATACTTAGAATATAGGTGCACTTAAAACTGGGGAACTGGGGTAGAATTGGAAGTGAGGACTCCAGTAAGGCACGACTCCTAACCCTTCTTGGAATTGTGAGTGATTCCTTTACACACTTGTCTTTTATGAATGTCTATTGAGTGTGATGTGTGGTTATACCTTGCAACAATAAACTACAGAATATATATATATATATATATATATATATATATATATATATATATATATATATATGTTCAACATTTGAACCTGTAAAACACACTAAAACTCTATGTTAACTTTAGAAAGAAAACACATAAACCTAACGCCCTACGGGAAGTGCCTGGTGCGACGAACTCCTAGGCTGAAAGTAGTGGGGGTGCACACCCACATCTGGAAGTTTAGGGGCTAGACAAGCCTTGTCATCTAACCGTATATAATCTTCTACGCAGGTGATGGATTGTGTTGAACTTGAGGGGAAGTGGTGGTAAGACGTTACCATCATGAAATCTTAAGCTAGGCATATTTCATTACTAGCCACAATGAACAATTCAAAACTTATACATTAAGATCCAGTACTAAATTCATACATGTAAAGAGTTTACCGAGTTAAATCCTTGGTGAAAAATACTTACCTATGGAGTGAAAACACGTGAGTAATAATAAACTAAATATTATTGAGCCTTAAATACTTGGAGTATTGAGCGTCTAGTGAAAAATTGAGAGTTACTTAAAGATTTGGAAATCCTCATGTTTATTTAGAAGTTTAACATTATACATAGATAAAATTTTAGAAGTCACACTAGGAGTGATATTTACAAAAGCCACCATTGTCTAAGGGAGTACTAAGATTTAATAATCAGAAGAATACTTACATAGAACAAACCTTAAGAAAAATAATTACCAAGAGTGAGTGAACTTTCACTATACTAATTCATTTGACTTAAAATTTATATATAGAGTCCCTACCTTAAAAAAAAATTTAAGATAAAGAAATCAGATTTTTGGGAGCTACATTATAATTAATAAGAACTTCCTAAAACTATGCCTTGTGTGAAATTATGTAGATATATAATAAGTAAATTTTATGAAGTAAATACCTAATGGTTCGTCTAGAATACTATAGTTAATTATAAACACAATTGAACTTGAAAAGTCACAGAAAATATTTATTTTATAGAGTTTTAACATATGGTTGGCTGATAAACCCTTGAAGATAATTTTGAAAGATTATCTAGGATTATTAAATGATCTGAAATATTATTTTAAACTACTCAAGTGTGTTACACCTGAGTTGTAGCTTGTTAATATAATTGATATGATAAAATGAACATATAATGGACATATAATGAATGGATAATAATCATAAGATAAAATTTTATAACAGTTAAGAAAATACAAATACAAAACAATCAAGAGATACAAATATATATTTCGAGCACATATAAAAGCAACAGTGCAATAAAATTTACAACAAAGCTGGTTAATAAGGTGTTGAATTCTTTGAATGTGTCGTTAGTAGCGGTACGAGGGCGTACCTTAGCTCTTTTAAGGGGGATATACTGGCATACTCCTCCTTCGTTATCTCATCCGGATTATGCCTTGTTGCATTGTTAGTAGAGGGAGAACAGTATTAGTAGTGTGAAAGGTGTGTGTATGTACGTAGTTTTACATTATGGCATGGTAATGTGTCATGTTTATGTTTTGTTTCAGTTTATATCTTGATTCAGTTTGATTTGATTTCCGTACTCTCGAGTGGAATGTTGAAATGGAAATAAAGGATTGGATTGGTATGGAAGTTCATTGGAATTATTATTGTCTCAGCACACCCGAAGCGGTGTGAGTGCCTATTAGTTGATTTTTAAACTTCGAGGTGAAGTTTCTTTTAAGGGGGATATACTGAAATACCCCTAAATTAATTTAAATTAATTTAGGGGATTTATTTTATTAAATATTAAATTATTATTATGAATATTGAATTATTATATGGAATTATGAAATTTATATAGGGGATTTCTCCTATTTAACCCTAAAGGAAACAATAAAGTATTAAATTATTATATGTAATTATATGGTATTATGTATTTACTAATAATATTAAGTCAATAAATCTTGGAAAAATTTCTAAACACTCCAACTATGTTATAAAGATTTTAGGAAGTGTTGGAACATTGTTTTGAAACATAAAAGTCAATATAAAATTCTAGAAACCTTAAAGCTTATTAAGCCTTGCTAGGGTTGACTTTTTGAGAATGGTCAAACCAGGCCATGAAACCTATACCAATAAATTGGTTATGAAAAGGCTGACGTGGCATGGTCTGCAGAGTCAGCGCGCGTCTCGGGAATCGCGCCCCAGTATACTTAGCCGATTTATCCCCTATAATTCCGGTAACAGAAATTAGGTTTTGTCCTATCTTGTGACCTTCATAACCTTCTCATCTTAAGGAATTTTTGAGTGTCGTCTTCTTGGTTGTCTTCTCCTACATTCCCTCTAAACAACCATAACTCACACAAACCCTAACTCGTTCTAAATCAACCGGAAATTTGAGCCAAAGTAGCCACCCTGCAAAAACCGAAACTGCAGTTCCAGTTTTTCCCTTCGAATCAGGTAACTTCGACTAGCCATAAGTTCTTCGTTTCTCAGCCAAATTTCATGTTCTTTAGCTCGTTTTGAAGAGCTCTAATCCCTCTAAAACTTTCATGTTGATGGCCTAGGCCAATTCTCAATCGGTTGGAAGAACAAGGTGTCTAAATTTTCGGTTTCACCACCACATAAAATCACAGTTTTCTTTCCAGAAAACGCAAGGTAAACTCGCAACTTCTAGCTTCGATTTCTTTCTGTGTGTTGCGAGTTAGGATTAGTTCTTGTTATCAATACGTAGATCTAAGTTTACTCTTTCGATTGAGCCCTTACACATAGCCTAACTCGATTTGTACTGCAAGTTATAGATCCTCAAAGTCGGCCTCGTGAACTGGTCGAAAGTTCGAATTTTTTTCCAGATTTTCGAATTCAAATTCCCTCAATTCGCACAACTCCGGTAAGTTTCCGATCAATTGCTCCGTTTTTGTCAAACCTTGTCGTGTTACCGGCCTAACCCATGTTCCAATTTAATCAATTACGTGTTAGATTAGGAGAAATTGGCAAATTAAGTTTTGAATTGTACTATGAACCCTAACTTCGAACTGAAATCGAAACCCGTTGAATCTTGCATATTAGCTGGAGAACTTAGCAACATTAGAACCGAAATTTGATTTCGAAACCATAGAAACAAGAATCACTCGATTTCGTTCTGTAGATTAGGAGATAATGAAGATTTAGTACTCGGGATTGGGTTTGCTCTCGCTGATGAACTCAGGGGCCGTCCGATCTCGTTTTAAAAGATTGGACGGCCGAGATTAGATCGTGTTATTAAAGAATTGTTATAAGTTTATAAAATTTCAGAATTTAGCTCTAACTTGTTGATTTTAGTTAATGGCCTTCCCGAAGGTATTTTGACTTGAAATTTTAACCATAGATTCCTTATTTAATCTAGTTTATTTTGATGTAAATTATTATGGTTTTGGAGTTTTTAAACATAAGTTATGATTTTTGCAAGTTACGGGTTTTTGGAATTATTTCGCTAATTTAAGAAGATATTTTTATGAAATAAAAAATTTTATAATATGTCTAAAATGTTATAGTTACTGTGTATTAAATTTGGGAATTTTTGGACAATGGTAAATGGTTTTAAAAATTGTGTTTATGAGTTTTTCATAAGAATAACTTATAATATATAGTTTTTAATGTAACCAAAAATTAGAGTATGGTTTGTTAATTAACTTTTTAAGCTGGGGAAAATAAGGGAAACTAAATTAACATTTAATAACAGTAAGTTTATAAATGTTTTGGTATTAGCTTTTAAGAGAAGTGAAATTATTTACATATATGTATATATACTTATTTAAGTAGAAACTTATGTAAATCAAGGAATTTAATTATTTTTATGTTTCATTTATTATACTATATGGGAGTTAATATTTTTAATTAAACTAAGGAATAAGTATATTTTTACGCATATATATAAAGGGAATAAAGTAGTAACTTAGAGTAAAACAAGGAGCTAATAAATTAACACTTATATTAATTAAATATTATAAGAGCTAGTATCCTAAAATATGGTTAAAGAAACTTCATAAAACATACATGGAATGCAGTTAGATGTTGTAGTAATATGATAGTTTAAATGTAATAGGTTACATAGGGGATGTCTTAGTTAAATTCTAATACAGGTATACTTATATATATTTAGTAAGGAAAGGAAAACACTTTATTTTATAAACCATATTTTGGATGTAGTTATGTGTAAAAGTTAATATAAATAATTAAATGCAATAAAACTACCTAAAGAATGTCTTGAATAAATCCTAGTATACATATACGATAAATAAATAAATAAAAGACATAAAATACCTTATAGCAAATAGAATATGAAGGAATTAATAAGTTAAACTAAACCTATACATAATACTATTAAAAGAATATTATATGAGGTAGTATTGAATTGTAGTTATGTAATTAAGCTTAAAGAGTTATCTTGGATTTCTAATATTTATATAAACCATATTAAAAGACATGTGTAATATTATTTGTCAAAGACCAGGATGTAAATCTGCAATTTGGTTAGGTAATTAATAAGTTGGGACTTAGGAATATTTGTAATTAGATTTTACACAAATAGAACTTACTATGTAATTAATAAATAAATGTAATACTTTTACATCTAAATGTTCTTGATATATAAACAATAATAGAATAAATAAAATACTTTTACATCTAAATGTGAGGTGGGTTAGTAAGTCTAGATTTAATCATTTCTTAACATTTATGGTGTTGAAATATAACTTAATGTTTTAAGATAAAATCATTAAAAGGATTATGATGTAAAACTATATTAAACTATGATTTGGAAATTTATCTAAATAATAGTCCTTAAGTTTCTTGGCATTAGATAAGCCATATGAAATACATTTATAACATTTATTACCAATACTTAGGATATGAGTTTACAATTAAGTGTGGTATTTAGTGGTTAGAATTTATAGAAGGTTTATAAATAGGAATTTGATACTTAAAACCTTTGAACCTTTTATTAGATAAAACTATGTTACTTAAGATATTATATTGATATACTTTACGGTAATGGGAAATAATGATATGTTATTTGAATATAAATATGAGAATTTTCAGGATAGATGGTCTTATTAAATAATTAACAATTTCACTTGCGAACCAGAAATTAATTCTTTGATAAATTCTACTCTATGTAGATATATTGTCCATCCTAAATACAATAAAGGAAATTAATTTATTAAGTTATTCCTTTGAAACCTTAGGTTTTGTAAAACAATTTAAAACGTATTTAAGGCTTAAGTTTAATGAAGTTTAGTGTAACACCCCAACCGCTAATCCTATGCTTACCGTCTAATCGTCCTATTAATCCTACGAGTTCGCAGCGGAATTATTACATACTTACTACGGCGGGTGAAACAATGCCGCTAACCGCCCATACGGCTAGCTAGGCTACTAATACTTACAGTCACGGTCTGATGAACATAATGTACCGAGCTACTAAATTACTTACCAAAATGACATATGCCAAATACTTACATCCTGGATCACCGAGTAGTTAAAGTATATCCAATTACAACCTTTCAAGCTTACCAAAAGAATGAGTTTCTAAAGCTACTCATCTATACCCCAATCCAATACTTCCATTATCCAAAAAGGGTGTACCCCATGGTACACCGGCTACTCAAAAACTACAGCCATGTACTACTCAGTACACCCATCACAAATTCATTGTTTACATTGCAAAAAGAAGATAAAAGAAATGAACTCAATCTTCACATCTTCATCCCTCGCGGGTACCTGTGTAGTAAAAATGGTGCCCCAAGGGGCTCACAAAAGCTGCATATGGACTCCGCATATACCGCGTGCTAGCTAGGGCACGCCGACTATTGACGTCCACTAAACATGCCATTCATTTACTTCATACATACATGCTTTTCATACATCATACATGCTATACAATCCATTACACAATTCAAGGCAACAATAACATAGCATACATCTCACTTACTTCACAAGGTTAGCCAAATTATGCATCCGGGTTAATCGGAATGCTTTACTCTTTTACTCATTACTTACTTCTTCTTGCTTACATTACTTACTTTCAATTACTTTACTTACTCCTTACTTACTTACTTATACTCAAGTTAAGTCGTCGGGACCTCCGGCCTTGGGGACTACACCGTCCCACATCCGGGATTTACTTGACTCACTAATCCGGGATGCTACCCACTTAAGGGATTTGGGCCGCGGACCAGTTTAAGAGTCAGGAATTGGAGCCAACCTCTCGTGACTCTGCATCCTCACGCGTGGCCGAAACTATATCGGACTTCTACTCATTCCAATTTAATTACCATTTTAAGTTAGGATGGTTAGCTTGTTAGGAATAAGTTAGAAGTCCAAACACATCACAATCGGTCACAGTACAATACGTCATACATACACACATTCATATTCATCCAAACATTTCATGAATTATACAAACTAAGAATTAAGATATACAACATCATACAACACTACATATCCACAAGTATGCATATTAACTCCGATTCGTGCATTTATCTTATTTGGTGATCAATTAGCACGCAACACCCAAATCAGAGTAACCAAGATAGCATACGGGGCATGAGGAATCCATACCGTTCACCGTTGTACGTGATTCCAAACGTCCTTCGGTGTCACAAATCAAATCCTATCATACACATACAATTAGATGATTAATCTAGCTATCATTACTTAACTCATACTTACTATGTCCTTATATTTCTTACACTTACACTTTACTTACTTACTTTTCCTTTACTTAAGTTTCTATCTTCTTACTTAAGGTTTGCATGCTTACTCACATGTACATGTACATATGTATGGGTATACATATACATATATATACAATTATTATTTAAATTAAAATAATTTTTTTTTCAAGATTGGGCCGTCCGACCCACCGTCCGACCCAAGCCCTGGGTCGGACCATTCCAGTAAGATTCGGTTCCAGAAAATTACCCTGTCCGACCCAGCACTATTCCGTCCGACCCAAACCCTCTGGGTCGGACCATTCCAGAAGGTTTTGTTCTCGAGTCTCAGCTCCGTCCGACCCAGTCCGACTCACCGTCTGGGTCGGACGAAGTCAAACTTCGACCACTATTTTTTTTTTGCCTGTCCGACCCACGTCCGATCCACGGCCCTGGGTCGGACCATTACAGAAAGTTTTATTTCGAGATTTAAGCCATGTCCGACCCACGTCCGACTCACGGCTCTGGGTCGGACCATTACAGAATGTTTCCTAAGCCATGTCCGACCCACGTCCGACTCACGGCTCTGGGTCGGACCATTACAGAATGTCTGGTTTTCGTTTCTTAAGGCCCGTCCGACCCACGTCCGACTCACCGTCTGGGTCGGACGGTTCCAGAACCTTGTTACAGTTTTTATTTTTCTTTCCCAATTCCACCCATTGCTTCCCCAATCTTCCTACATACATCCTAACATGCTTTTGTACAATTTAAACACCCTAAATCATGCTAATTCATTTCCTAACTCATTACACAATTCTATACTCATTTACTCACATAATTTTCCAAGTTTCAACTCAACACTCACACTAGTTTGTTCCTAGTTGTCTTATGCTACAGATTTTCACACTTACTCTCCCCTTCTACATCTCCCTCTTCTAATGTCATTTCTAGCACCTCGAATACACTACAACTACATTAACTATCTCTCCCCATCTTCCCTCTACTTCTTTAATCAAAATCTGTTACACACTCCATTATTCACCTAGTTTAAATTCACTAAGTGTTATAATTCTAGGTAAATTTTGACATAACCTCCCCTATATTTTTACACTCTCACCACTCATTCTAGTTCACAATTTAACACTTATTTCACACTGTTACAATGGACATCAATACACAAGCTCCCATATACTATACCAATACTAAAACACTCATAAAAATTCCTGCACTCCACTACATCATTCCCAATCTGTTTTAACAAGTTTTAACACATCTTTTAAGGCTTCAAAATACTTACATTCTCCTACACTTTACACTACTAATACATTATCATTTTACAATACCAATTCCCATTTCTAAAAATCTGTTACACTACACATTCAAGACTACACAAGGGTGAGCTTATTACCTTGCTTCTCTTCTTCTTCTTCTTCTTCCTTCCTTCTCTCTCTACCGGTTTTGTAGTCCCAATTCCTCTAACGCTACAACCCATTTATACACATTTTAATACACCATTCAATACTAGAACTACCCTTAACCATCAATCAAGCTTAAATGTACATTTAGGGTTTAGAATTTATTATTACCTCTCAAGAGTGCAAATGTAGCTTGGAGTGGTTCAAGAACAAGGTTTCCAACTCCTTCAACAAGCCAAAATCGGCTAGAACACAAGAGACCAAACAAGGGTTTAGTCTAGATTTTCGTTTTGCCTTTGAGGCTAGAAAAAGATGGAGTTTTCAAATATTTTACCTTAGAGGAACAAGGAGAAGGAGGGCCTTCTAATGGTGGTGTTGAAACTCCAAATGGGATATACCCTAAAATCGAAAGTGGTTGTTTTTGGATTTTGGAAAGATGGAAATGTAGCTCTTGAGGAGAGGATTACGATGGTACAATTTTTGTAATTTTTGGAAGAGTATTGAGGGAGTTACAAAGGAGAGAAGTAGAGGTTTTTAGTTGTTCTTCTTGCTCACCATGGAAACCGATGGAGGTTGAAGAAAAGGAAAAGAGAGAGTGAGGGAGGAGGGAAGTAGTGAGAGAATGGTAGGAGAGGAATTGTGAGTGAGGGAAATAAAGTAATAAGTGAGTGTTGTTTTATTATTTTGTTTGTTTGTGAGTAAAGAGAGTAAAGAGAGGTGTGAGGGGGGCAAAAATCGGACACCCCACCGAACTCACTTGTGGGTTTTGCAATTTATTGCAATATTGGACACATAGGTTTGTGTTAATTATATTTCTACCCCACAACTTCCCGTTTTTGACAGTTTTTACTAATCTCTCGTTTTCTTGATTTTATTGGTCCTAAAGCTCACTAATATTTATTAATGATTATTTAGTTGACTAAAATTGTTACGAGTCTATTTGACCCGCTTAAAGACACGTTTTCCCGGTTACCTCGAAAAACGTGCTTTAAGGTTCGTAGTGTTTTTAATAACCGTTTTAAGGATCCGTTTTCTTCGGGATTTGTTCCCTTGTGATTATTTATACTTAATTAAGCTCTAAATTACTTATTAGCCTAATTAATCACTATTTTTAATTACGGGGTATTTCAATCTACCCCCCTTAAGAAACTTTGCCCTCAAAGTTGCTCAAGGTTAATAGTTTATTATTCTACTCATTAGGCAAACCAATTGCCTAATGTGTCTTACTACACCTATGAGGTGTTTACTTCATTCCACATTACAAGCATACACATTTCAACATACATCATATTCACAATCCACATACAAATCCATCATACCATTCATATACCATCCACAATACACATTACACCCATACACCATACATTGCACATACACATCATTCATTACACATTACACATACATACACATCCATATTAAATTCACTTGCACTACATGTGCCATACAAAATGCAATGCTTACCCCGAAGCAATGCTAAAGCAAAGGGTTCTACCCCCCTTAAAAGGGGTACGACCCGTACCCGTATACTAAATACTAGACTCTCTAGTCTATGAATAACTGCGGGTATTTAGCCTTCATGGCATCTTCCAACTCCCATGTCGCTTCTTCGACATCATGGTTAGACCATAGGACCTTCACCATTCGTATAGACTTATGGCGAGTGTCTCTGGTCTTCCTATCAAGGATTCTCACTGGGGTTTCGACATATCTCATGTTTGGCTCAATGGATAGTCTCTCGGGCTCCAACACATGAGAAGGATCAGCCATATACTTCTTGAGTTGTGACACATGAAATACATCATGGACACGTCCCAAGTCCTCAGGTAGTGCTAACCTGTAGGCTCCTCACCAACTCTTTCGGTGATAGTGTACGGCCCTACGAACTTTGGGCTTAGCTTGCCTTCTGACCAAATCTGAAGACCCCTTCATAGGTGAACTCGCAAGAACACTTGGTTCGCCCCACGGCGAACTCAAGGTCGCGTGTCTCACATCCGCATAGGATTTCTGTCTATCTTGGGCTGCCTTCATGTTGGCTCGGATTTGTTGCACTTCGGCTTGCATTGCTCAAGGTACTCCGGTCCTATTATGACCGCTTCGCTTGAATCATCCAGCACAAGGGTGTACGGCAAGGTCTACCGTATAGAGCTTGGAAAGGCGACATCTTAATCGAGCGTGATAACTATTATTAACGAGAGAACTCGATAAGATGAAGAGCTTATCTAACCAAACTCCCTAAAGTCCAAGGCACATGCCCGAAGCATGTCCTCCAGTGTCTGGATGGTCCTTTCTGTCTGACCGTCGGTCTGAGGATGGAAGGCGGTACTCAACTTCAGTTCTGTACCCAACGCTTCCCTTGTAGCTCTCCAGTATCTCGAAAGAAACCTGGTGTCGCGGTTAGATACTATAGTCTTAGGGACTCCGTGGTGTCTGATGATCTCCTTCTCAAAAAGCTCTGCTAGCTTAACTACCTTCCAGGTGTCCTTCATCGGTATGAATCTGGCAACCTTGGTAAGGCGATCTACTACAACCCAGATCATGTTGAGTGCTCCCCTAGCAGGTGGGAGTCCTACAACAAAATCCATGGAGATATCATGAAATTTCCACTCCGGAATTGGCATCGATTGTACCATTCCGCCCGGTCTACGGTGTTCAAATTTTACCTTCTGGCATGTCAAGCATCTCAATACGAATTCTGTCACATCTGACTTCATTCCAGACCACCAGAAGTACCTCTTCATGTCTTTGTACATCTTGGAGGCTCCCGGATGGACTGATAATGTAGAACTATGTGACTCTCGCAGGATGCGATCCCTTAGCTCAGCATTGCTTCGGGGGACGCATAGCCTGCAATTCAACCGAATCAAACCATCTTCGTGTACCTTAAAATCATACTTTTTTCTTCTCAAATGTACCATTCTCGATCTTGTGTCTGATTTCGGTTAGGTAAGGGTCGCTCAACTGAGCGTCTCGCACCTCGTCAACCAAGCTAGAAGAAGCGAGTAGCGAATGGAGCGAGTGTGCTCAACGGCTCAGGGCGTCGGCTACAATGTTTGCCTTCCCTTCCTTATACTGCAGATTGATGTCATAGTCTGAAAGAAACTCCATCCACCTTCTCTGTCTCAAGTTGAGTTCTTTCTGTGTGAATACATACTGTAAGCTCTTATGATCGGAGTAGATGGTGATGCTTACCCCATAGAGATAGTGTCGCCATATCTTCAAGGCGAAGACAATGGCTCCTAACTCTAAGTCGTGAGTCGGGTAATTCTCCTCATGTTTCTTCAGCTGGCGGGAGGCATAAGCAACAACCTTGCCATGCTGCATGAGTACGCATCCCATTCCTTTTCCTGATGCATCACAGTACACCTCAAATCCCTCTGTGCCCTCTGGAAGAGTAAGGACGGGCGCTGAGGTCAATGAGTCTTTTAGTTTCTGAAATGATAGCTCGCACTCGTCTGTCCATACAACGGTGCATCTTTCTTCATCAATGTAGTCATGGGCTTGGCGACTTTCGAGAAGTCCCTTACAAATCTCCGGTAGTAACCGGCTAGACCAAGAAAGCTCCTAATGTCGGTAACAGTCTTGGGTCTAGGCTATGATCGTACAGCTTCTATCTTAGAAGGGTCAACTGAGATACCTGCACTCGAGATGACATGTCCAAGGAATGATACCCGATCAAGCCAAAACTCGCATTTGGAGAACTTTGCATACAGCTGGTTCTCGCGCAGTGTCTCTAGTACTTTCCTCAAATGAGTTTCATGTTCCTCTGGTGATTTGGAATATACAAGGATGTCGTCGATGAAGACCACAACCGAAGTGTCCAACTGTTCACTGAATAAACGATTCATGAGGTCCATAAATTTTGCCGGTGCGTTTGACAAACCGAATGGCATCACTGTGAATTCATAGTGGCCATATCTGGTACGGAATGTCGTTTTCTCAATGTCTTGTTCCTTGATTGCAATTTGATGATACCCTGAACGGAGGTCGATCTTGGAGAAGACTGAGGCTCCCTTCAACTGGTCGAATAGGTCGTCGATACGTGGTAGTGGGTATTTGTTTTTGACTGTGACCGCATTCAGCTCGCGGTAGTCAATGCATAGTCGGAGGTTACCGTCCTTCTTCTTCACGAAGAGAACCGGTGCTCCCCAGGGTGATACGCTCGGGCGTATAAACCCTTTGTCTAGAAGATCTCTCAACTGTTCTTTCAATTCGGTCATCTCTGCTGGTGCCATACGGTACGGTGCCCTAGCAATGGGACCGGTACCTGGCAATAGATCAATTTCAAATTCCACTGCTCTCGGTGGTGGCATGCCGGGTAGCTCCTTAGGGAATACATCGGGATACTCGGATACAATGGGTACTTCATCACTGAACTCTGGATCTCGCTCCAGGTCTTGTACATAACAAAGATACACTTCTTGTCCCTTTCTGAGCTCCCGGTACATGGCCATGGCAGATATAAGTGTGGTCGAAGGCTCTCTCGGTCTCTGGCGGTAAGATACGGTAACCCCAGAAGGACTCTTGAGCAGCAGTCGATGCTCGGCGCAGAGGATTCTACCCTTGTGCCGCTCCAACCAATTCATTCCAATGATTACGTCGAATCCCAATCCATTGAATTCGATGAAGGAAAGGGGGAACGATTCGCCTTTGATTTGGATTGTGGCTGATTGATAGTATTTGGTGCACTTTACTCGCTCCTTCGATGGGAGAGTAACCATGAAGTTCGGTAGCTCATCCGCATCTAGCTTCAACCTCTTCTCAAAGGATGGTGATACGAAAGTGTGAGAGGCGCCGGAGTCGAATAATACATTGGCATCAATGCCATTTACTGGGAAGGTCCCCGTTAAGATGGTGCCGCTTCTGCCGGCTTGTGCTTCGGTGAGGATGCTCAGGTTACCTTCGGTACCGAGTCCACAACCTATTGGATTCACAATTGGATAAGTATTGATGGTGGACACAAGTGGAATTAAATCAACACTGCTCTTTATTGATAAACCAACCATCATACATATCGTGTCTCTAATACATGTTACTAAAAGATTACATGCTACTAGGAATTTAATACTTTCTAAAGGTAAGGTTCAGGCGTCCTGGTTTCATGTGTGTGGCATTGATTATTGCCGACGGTGCCGTATTCAACTTGATCTTGTTGATCCCGTGATACAGCATCCTAGAGTTTCCACCCATGATTAGGACATCTCCTAATCTCAATACCAATTTCTGTGCGAGGTCCACACGCTTCTGCTCGCTATACAGGAATACGGCGTCATCACCAATGGACCAAGACACTACGGGCACTCCTTGCTCAAGAGATTCCGCTGTCTCGTCCTTGTCTGGGTGTAACCCAAGTCGTCCTTCTTTTTCATAGAAGTTGACGATACAAAGGTCCGCTTCAAGTGCGGGGATTGGTTCAGATTCACATTGCTGTGCAAGTTCCACTGCTTGTGTGTGATGAGGGTCTGAAACTCTGGTGGTATTGTTGGTGGCGTCGCTCCGTCTTGTGTTCGTGTCTCCTGGTATGTCTTGGTATAAGGATTCCAGTCCTTTCCCAAGCACATCATCTTCAGCTTCATCTTCGCTCCACCGGGGAATTCGGGTGTGTAAAATCCACCTTGACCCGTTCCTAGCTCGTTGCATCGTCGGATTGAGATTGAGATTTGCGGGTGTCAGGTATCCCTTTAATAAAATCATACCTGGTCGGATGACCTGACACTGTTTGTTGGTGTAGTCGTGGTTGGTGATGTCGATCTCTTCTTGATTCAAGGTTACCGGTATCGGGTAACAGATACTAAAGTTTCCTATGGTTACAAATTTCATCTACGGTGAGTACTAGTTTCAACTACTTCATTTCATGCTTAATATACACTTCATTTATCTACTCATGCATTCACTCATACAGTTACTCTACTACTAGGCATGCTATTTCGAGGATTAAAGGTTTAGGTGATTACCTTGGCCGGATTTCGAACCGGGCCCATCGCGGTCAATCACATGCAGAACAGGCTGCCTCTGAGGTGTGCCTCTCTGAGGGCCCCGGGATCCCTGTCCCTGAGGTGCCTGCTGGGCCGGTGCATCGCCAGATGCCACCTCCTTGCCCTCTCTCTGCTTGTAGTTCTGGAAGGTACCCCTCGGCTTTCCACTCTCTGGGCACTTGTTAGCTGTGTGTCCCAGCTTCTGGCAGTTGTAGCATTTGATCTCCCTCCCATAGCAGTCCTTACCAGGATGGTCCTGGTTGCACTTTCTGCACACATAGGTGCGGCCGTCGGAGAAGGTTTTGGCGGCTCCGGAGCTAGAACCTGAGGTTAGAGGGTTAGCACATGTGTGCGTGGGTATACTAGAAATGATGCTTATACGATACTTATGTGATTACGAATTGGATTAGGAATTTACCCTTAGGAGGGTGTGATCTCAGTGGCTTAGCTGCCACCGGTGCAGAATAACCAAGCTGAAGGATCTCAGCTGGTTTGCCCTGCTCAGCATGGGCACTGCTCTCACTTGGGGACTTCTTCTGAGAAAAGAAGTTCCCTTTCTTCTTCTTCCAGCTTTTACCCTGGTTCTGCTCCTCGCCATTGGTATTCTTGTTATTGGCCTTGCGCTTCAGCGCGGTTTCTTCATCCCTCAATTGGCAAGTGATCTCAACGCGAGAAGCCGCGTGATAACACTCCTGAAATTTCAGGTATTAGCCGGGATTCTCATTTAAGGAAAGGATAAGGGAAAAGATTCAAAGAATTCAAGGAATTTAAGGAATTGAAATGATACTAAGGGTTAACCGTTATTTACCTGAAGGGAGGTAAACCTGGTATAGCCCATACCGTACCGCAAGCGATGGCTCAGACCGCCATAGAAGCGATCGACCAACACCTGGCCGGTGTATCCAAGATCGGGGAGGAGACGGAGAATGGAGGTGAAGGTGCGGTAGTACTCATCCATAGACATCTTGTCTGTCATCTTTAAGGCGTCCAGCTCTAGCCTTTTCTTGGTTTTCACGTGCTCAGGGTAGTATTTCGAACGGAGGAGTGAGGCGAAGGAATCCCAATCGAATGTGGGGTCGCTGACGTGCTCATGCTTGACCAGCTTCCACCAATCCATTGCAGCATCCTTTAAGTAGTACGCCGCAACTCTGACTCGAACTCCAGCAGGAGCTTCGAGTGTTTCAAAAGCAGTCTCCATCTCGGAGATGTATGCTTCTAGCTTAGCCGGATCACTCTCGCCCCTAAAGCAAGGAGGGCGGAGTTCCGCTACAGCTTTTACCCAGTTAGCTTCTCTGGGTGGAGGGGGAGGGACTGGCCCCGCTTGAGTTTGTTGGGTTTGTTGGGATTGTTGTACGGCTTGTATTACTTGAGGTAGCATCTGTGCTACCGTGGCGGCGACGATCTCAGCTATCGGCAGCGCGCCGGTTCCATCTGAGGCTTCGCCTCTAGGTCGGCCTCGGCCTCGTCCTGACATCTGAATGTTTAACAGTTACATTAGGCTTGCAAGATATGACCCAAAGGTCTTGGAATTTAAGCAAGGTATCGTTCCTAAGAACGTTAAGGGTATCCGTTGTCAACAACGGTAGTTCCTAGTTAGGTTTCTAAGTATCCGTCTTAAGACGGTTGAAATCCTAACTCGGTAATCTCCTATGCTCGGTACTCTGGACGTCAGAGCGTAACTACGCTCTGATACCACTTTTTGTAACACCCCAACCGCTAATCCTATGCTTACCGTCTAATCGTCCTATTAATCCTACGAGTTCGCAGCGGAATTATTACATACTTACTACGGCGGGTGAAACAACCGCTAACCGCCCATACGGCTAGCTAGGCTACTAATACTTACAGTCACAGTCTGATGAACATAACGCACCGAGCTACTAAATTACTTACCAAAATGACATATGCCAAATACTTACATCCTGGATCACCGAGTAGTTAAAGTATATCCAATTACAACCTTTCAAGCTTACCAAAAGAATGAGTTTCTAAAGCTACTCATCTATACCCCAATCCAATACTTCCATTATCCAAAAAGGGTGTACCCCATGGTACACCGGCTACTCAAAAACTACAGCCATGTACTACTCAGTACACCCATCACAAATTCATTGTTTACATTGCAAAAAGAAGATAAAAGAAATGAACTCAATCTTCACATCTTCATCCCTCGCGGGTACCTGTGTGTAGTAAAAATGGTGCCCCAAGGGGCTCAGCAAAAGCTGCATATGGACTCCGCATATACCGCGTGCTAGCTAGGGCACGCCGACTATTGACGTCCACTAAACATGCCATTCATTTACTTCATACATACATGCTTTTCATACATCATACATGCTATACAATCCATTACACAATTCAAGGCAACAATAACATAGCATACATCTCACTTACCTTCACAAGGTTAGCCAAATTATGCATCCGGGTTAATCGGAATGCTTTACTCTTTTACTCATTACTTACTTCTTCTTGCTTACAATTACTTACTTTCAATTACTTTACTTACTCATTCTTACTTACTTACTTATACTCAAGTTAAGTCGTCGGGACCTCCGGCCTTGGGGACTACACCGTCCCACATCCGGGATTTACTTGACTCACTAATCCGGGATGCTACCCACTTAAGGGATTTGGGCCGCGGACCAGTTTAAGAGTCAGGAATTGGAGCCAACCTCTCGTGACTCCGCATCCTCACGCGTGGCCGAAACTATATCGGACTTCTACTCATTCCAATTTAATTACCATTTTAAGTTAGGATGGTTAGCTTGTTAGGAATAAGTTAGAAGTCCAAACACATCACAATCGGTCACAGTACAATACGTCATACATACACACATTCATATTCATCCAAACATTTCATGAATTATACAAACTAAGAATTAAGGAAGATATACAACATCATACAACACTACATATCCACAAGTATGCATATTAACTCCGATTCGTGCATTTATCTTATTTGGTGATCAATTAGCACGCAACACCCAAATCAGAGTAACCAAGATAGCATACGGGGCATGAGGAATCCATACCGTTCACCGTTGTACGTGATTCCAAACGTCCTTCGGTGTCACAAATCAAATCCTATCATACACATACAATTAGATGATTAATCTAGCTATCATTACTTAACTCATACTTACTATGTCCTTATACTTGTTACACTTACACTTTACTTACTTACTTTTCCTTTACTTAAGTTTCTATCTTCTTACTTAAGGTTTGCATGCTTACTCACATGTACATGTACATATATGTATGGGTATACATATACATATATATATACAATTATTATTTAAATTAAAATAATTTTTTTTTTCAAGATTGGGCCGTCCGACCCACCGTCCGACCCAAGCCCTGGGTCGGACCATTCCAGTAAGATTCGGTTCCAGAAAATTACCCTGTCCGACCCAGCACTATTCCGTCCGACCCAAACCCTCTGGGTCGGACCATTCCAGAAGGTTTTGTTCTCGAGTCTCAGCTCCGTCCGACCCAGGTCCGACTCACCGTCTGGGTCGGACGAAGTCAGAAACTTCGACCACTATTTTTTTTTTGCCTGTCCGACCCACGTCCGATCCACGGCCCTGGGTCGGACCATTACAGAAAGTTTTATTTCGAGATTTAAGCCATGTCCGACCCACGTCCGACTCACGGCTCTGGGTCGGACCATTACAGAATGTTTCCTAGGCCATGTCCGACCCACGTCCGACTCACGGCTCTAGGTCGGACCATTACAGAATGTCTGGTTTTCGTTTCTTAAGGCCCGTCCGACCCACGTCCGACTCACCATCTGGGTCGGACGGTTCCAGAACCTTGTTACAGTTTTTATTTTTCTTTCCCAATTCCACCCATTGCTTCCCCAATCTTCCTACATACATCCTAACATGCTTTTGTACAATTTAAACACCCTAAATCATGCTAATTCATTTCCTAACTCATTACACAATTCTATACTCATTTACTCGCATAATTTTCCAAGTTTCAACTCAACACTCACACTAGTTTGTTCCTAGTTGTCTTATGCTACAGATTTTCACACTTACTCTCCCCTTCTACATCTCCCTCTTCTAATGTCATTTCTAGCACCTCGAATACACTACAACTACATTAACTATCTCTCCCCATCTTCCCTCTACTTCTTTAATCAAAATCTGTTACACACTCACATTATTCACCTAGTTTAAAATTCACTAAGTGTTATAATTCTAGGTAAATTTTGACATAACCTCCCCTATATTTTTACACTCTCACCACTCATTCTAGTTCACAATTTAACACTTATTTCACCTGTTACAATGGACATCAATACACAAGCTCCCATATACTATACCAATACTAAAACACTCATAAAAATTCCTGCACTCCACTACATCATTCCCAATCTGTTTTAACAAGTTTTAACACATCTTTTAAGGCTTCAAAATACTTACATTCTCCTACACTTTACACTACTAATACATTATCATTTTACAATACCAATTCCCATTTCTAAAAATCTGTTACACATACACATTCAAGACTACACAAGGGTGAGCTTATTTACCTTGCTTCTCTTCTTCTTCTTGCTTCTTCCTTCCTTCTCTCTCTACCGGTTTTGTAGTCCCAATTCCTCTAACGCTACAACCCATTTATATACACATTTTAATACACCATTCTAATACTAGAACTACCCTTAACCATCAATCAAGCTTAAATGTACATTTTAGGGTTTAGAATTTATATTACCTCTCAAGAGTGCAAATGTAGCTTGGAGTGGTTCAAGAACAAGGTTTCCAACTCCTTCAACAAGCCAAAATCGGCTAGAACACAAGAGACCAAACAAGGGTTTAGTCTAGATTTTCGTTTTGCCTTTGAGGCTAGAAAAAGATGGAGTTTTCAAAATATTTTTACCTTAGAGGAACAAGGAGAAGGAGGGCCTTCTAATGGTGGTGTTGAAACTCCAAATGGGATATACCCATAAAATCGAAAGTGGTTGTTTTTGGATTTTGGAAAGATGGAAATGTAGCTCTTGAGGAGAGGATTACGATGGTACAATTTTTGTAATTTTTGGAAGAGTATTGAGGGAGTTACAAAGGAGAGAAGTAGAGGTTTTTAGTTGTTCTTCTTGTTCACCATGGAAACCGATGGAGGTTGAAGAAGAGAGGAAAAAGAGAGAGTGAGGGAGGAGGGAATACGTGAGTGAGGAGAATGGGTAGGAGAGAGAATTGTGAGTGAGGGAAATAAAGTAATAAAGTGAGTGTTGTTTTATTATTTTGTTTGTTTGTGAGTAAAAGAGAGTAAAGAGAGGTGTGAGGGGGGCAAAAATCGGACACCCCACTGAACTCACTTGTGGGTTTTGCAATTTATTGCAATATTGGACACATAGGTTTGTGTTAATTCTATTTCTACCCCACAACTTCCCGTTTTTGACAGTTTTTACTAATTTCTCGTTTTCTTGATTTTATTGGTCCTAAAGCCTCGCTAATATTTATTAATGATTATTTAGTTGACTAAAATTGTTACGAGTCTATTTGACCCGCTTAAAGACATGTTTTCCTGGTTACCTCGAAAAACGTGCTTTAAGGTTCGTTAGTGATTTTAATCCATTTTAAGGATCCGTTTTCTTCAGGATTTGTTCCCTTGTGATTATTTATACTTAATTAAGCCTCTAAATTACTTATTAGCCTAATTAATCACTATTTTTAATTACGGGGTATTTCAATAGTGTGATACCCAGTGTAGGGGTCACCTCCCACATCGATCGGGAGAGAGCACGAACCATGCCTTATAGGTGTGGGGATACTCTTCCCTTGTGTGAGGCCTTTTAGGGATGGTACCCCGAGAACAAAACCGTGCGGGCTGCGGCCCAAAGCGGACAATATCACACATGTGGGTTAAGACTGGGCTGTTACAGATGGTATCAGAGCCAGGCCTAGGTCGGTGTGCCAGCAGGGACGCTGGGCTCCCAAGGGGGGTAGAGTGTGATACCCAGTGTAGGGGTCACCTCCCACATCGATCGGGAGAGAGCACGAACCATGCCTTATAGGTGTGGGGATACTCTTCCCTTGTGTGAGGCCTTTTGGGGATGGTACCCCGAGAACAAAACCGTGCGGGCTGCGGCCCAAAGCGGACAATATCACACATGTGGGTTAAGACTGGGCTGTTACATTTAGTACAAAGAATTATACATGGTCTATGGAGGGAATGTGTGTAAAAATAAAACATTTAGGAAATTAAATGTAAGCAAGGATACATAAAAGGTTATCTTAAAACACCTTATTATATAGTTAATGATAAAGTAAATAATGTATCTTGTGAATACTAAATTTAAGGGTTCGATAAGTCTAAGTTAATAACAATATGAGAGGTAATTCAACATCTTATGACACGATTATTAGACAGTTATAATGGGAAGTCATTCAGAACTAGGGATGTGATAATTGAGTTTAGTGGCTCAATTAAGATATAATAAAATGTATCTACAACACTAGGATTCCAATATACAAGATGTAGATCTTAATTAAGTTGAGGGGAAACTTAATCATGATGGTTTATTTGGTAATATTGATAAAGTACATAATCATTACATCGTGAATTAATAGTATAGTATTCTGGGATAAACCTATTATAGGTCATAGGACGATGTTTATTCTAAAGTAAGAGTAAAAGTATTGAGCTTAAGAATTGTTGTTGGAATCCTAAGATTGATTGGATAACATATAATGCACTTATGTTATAAAGGTCTTAAATGTGAGAATTATGGTTAAGTATGGGTAAAGTGGATAAGAGTGGAACAATTAACAAGTGTTAATAAAATACATTCCTTGGTCTTACAACCTTGAGTTGTACAACATTCTAAGACAGGTCAAAGGTTATACATAACATTTGAGTGAGGAGTTTATTTAAGCTTAACATAGGCTACAAGTGATTGATGATAGACTACCTTTAATATTCTTCAGAGTACTGCTGATTGTTTGCGCAAGTTGACTAGAACTGCTACAGCGTTGCCCAGGTACGATTTCTCGTACTCCGTTACTTTGGCTGATGGACTTATGAGACGTTTTTGAGACACGCTAACTGACTTTATGAGGAATTTCTAAAAAGGAAATGGTTGTGTGACTAACTCAGCTTGTGTGACTAACTGAGCCTTGAATGTGAAACTCACTTGGGTATTGGTTCCTTCTCTTTGGTTGTCCCGGTAGACATTGACTGCTTAGGGTTTACGCTTCTGCACTCTGTAGGACTGAGTGTTTTGGTATTGTTCTGGGTAGTTAGTGATCTAGTGGGAATTTGGAAAAAGGTCAATCTTGGAAATTCTTCTTTTGAATCTGGATATCGTTTCATCCATGAGCTGGTTCTTGAGGTTTCGACGTGCGCGCGTCTTCAATGGTAACGGCAGGGGGCTGTATATCCCTCGTCCATACGGACATTTATATTTGACAGCATGGGGCTGTATATCCCTCATCCATATGGACATTAATATTTGACAGCAGAGGGTTGTATATCCCTCGTCCATACGGACATTTATATTTGACAGTAAAGGGCTATATATCTCTTGTCCTAAGAGGACGTAGTAAACAGTGAGGGGTTGTATATCCCCTGTCCTAAAAGGACGTACTTGGCAGTGGGGGCCATCTCTCCCAATTGGTTTTATTCCACTCTTGAGTTGTTGGTTCTTGGGTATCTTCTTTGATTCCTAGTCCTTGTGATTACTTGGGTCTCTCTACTCCTAACTGGAATTGGTTCTAACTTGAGCATTGGATGTTCACTAACACATGGTGTGGTTTTGTTTTTACTAACTTTAACTTTCTATTATTTATCTTTATCCTTAACTTGTTATCTTTGGCTTGGTGATTTTAAAGTGCCTTGTTTCCCTGTTTTACTTTCAAGAGTTTGATTTCAGGCTACTGTTTATTTTGAAGAGTTATGTTTTATAAGTTTGCTTTTGGAGAATTGTACCAGTTCCATTCTAGGGAACTGACTCACCCCTCTCGGGGTGGGCTGCTTGGTTTCATCTTGTAGGTACAAATTGATTTACAGGTGGCCACGATGAGCATGAGTGATTGGGATGGGATTAGGTTTATGGAGAGTGAATGTATTTTATCATTGTTGTGTTTATGTTAAGTTTTCTCGAAGTTCAGACCGTAACTTAGTTAATTGTAATGGTTGTAATTGGTGAGGTTGGTACCGGGTGTTTGGAGCCCGATGGTCTGTAGCACCTTTAGTTTATTTTCTGCTATTGTTTTATTATTATAGGGGTGTTACAATTACGTTCCTTAACTCTTACTTACTATGTCTCTACAATTCTTACACTTACACATTATTTAATTACTCTTCATTACTTTAAGTTTATTTCTTTACACAACAAGGGTGTACTTCTACATATTTTATATACGTGTGTATACATATACATGTATGTATATACATATATTTTTTTAAATATATATATATATATATATATATTTTGTGACTCGACCGACCTTACCCAAGGTCGGTCAAAGTCAGTAGGGAAATACGCTAGAAAATTTCAGGGCCGACCGACCTTGCAAGTCCGGTCCCAAGGTCGGTCCATTCCAGTGAGTTACCTGACGGAGAATTTTTAGCCCTACCGACCTTGCAAGTCCGGTCGCAAGGTCGGTCCATTCCAGTAAGTTACATGACGGGAAAATTTTGAGTCGACCGACCTTGCAAGTCCGGTCGCAAGGTCGTTCCATTCCAGTAGGTTACATTACGGGAAATTCTTCTGGCCGACCGACCTTGCATGTCCGGTCCCAAGGTCGGTCCATTCCAGAAGGTTTCCGTCCTTTGTAAATCTAGGCTCGACCGACCTTGCAAGTCCGGTCCCAAGGTCGGTCCAGCCCAGTATTTGCATTTTTATTTCTATTTTCAGTCCTTTCCTATACCCATTACTTCCCCATTGTTCCTACACTTAATCCCACATGTTTTAACACTAATTAAACCTCCTAATACACCTTAGTTCATGCATTAACTCCTTACATATTTCTATACTAATTTACACACTTAACTTCCCAAGTTTCATTTCAACACTTACACTATTTTTCTTTCTAAGTTGCATTTGCTACAGATTTTAACTCTCATCTTCTCCACCTATTTCTCCCTCTTCTAATGTCATTTCTAAAACTTCTAATGCATTAGACATCTCTCCATACTTACCCACTAACTATCTCAAATCAAAATCTGTTACAAGCATATGTTTTCACCTAGTTCCTAGTTTCTTAAGTGCTCTAGTTCTAGGTAAATTTTGACATAACCTCCCCTATATTTTTACACTCTCACCACATCAACTTCACACACATTATCATCCATCTCACCTATTTTGAACATTCACCAATATACAAAACTCTCATAACCAAATACCAACACTAAACACTCCAAAATTCCTGCACACAACCTCTAATTCCATCTAGCTTTCAACAATCTTTTACATGTCTTTGAATGATTTAAGACATTTGGATTCTCCTACACATTACTCTACTACTTAATACCATTTCCATTACTCATTTCAACCTACAAAAATTTGTTACATAAAACATTCGCAAGGCTACACAAGAGAGCATGATTACCTTGTTCTTCTTCTAGTTTTCCCTTCCTTCTTCTTCCTTCCTCCTTTTTCTTTTCTCTTCCCACCGGTTTTGCAAACCAAATTCACTAACACTACAACCCATACATACACACCACCATTTCAATAACCAAAACTCACCCTTAAACATTCTTTAAAGCTTAAAGCATATTTTAGGGTTTACAAATTTCATTACCTTGCAAGGGTATAAGTGAAGCTTGGTATGGCTCAAGAACAAGATTCCAACTCCTCCAAGAACGCCAAAATCGGCTAGAGTACAAGGGAACCGAACAAGGTTTAGTCTAAATTTCGTTTTGCCCACAAGGGCTAGAAAAAGGTAAGTTTTCAAGAATATTTTTACCTCAAAATGACAAGGAGAAGGAGGTGGTTCTAATGGTAGTCTTGAAGCTCCAAATGCTACACACCCATGGAGATGAAAGTTCTTGTTTTCGAATTTTGAAAGGAGAGATATGTTCCCCTTGGTGTGGGGATTCCAATGGTATAATTTTTGTAATTTTTTATGGAGGTTCAAGGGGTTAACAAGAGGAGAGAAGTTGAGTTATTTGTGAGGTTTCTCATTTCTCCATTGCCATCGTTTGGGGAAGAAGAAGAATAGAGAGGAGGGAGATGGGTCTGTACGAGAGTGAAGAGAATGAGGGGATAGGAGAGAGAATAAGTGAGTGAGGTAGTAAAGTAATGTTTACTTTTTGCTTTTTAATGTTTTGTTGTTTTGTACATAAGAAGAGAGTTAAGAGAGGGTGTGAGAGAGGGGTCAAAATCGGACCACACAGCCCACACACACACACTCTACTTTTTATTTTAAAAGTGGACACATAAGTTTGAGTTATTTATGTTTCTACCCTACAACTTCCCGTTTTTGACAGTTTTTACTAATTTCTCGTTTTATTCGATTTTATTGGTTCTAAAGCTTCACTAATGTTTATTAATGACTATTTAGTTAACCAAAATTGTTACGAGTTTATTTGACCCGCTTAAAGTCATGTTTTCCTGGTTTCCTCGAAAAACGCGCTTTAAGGTTCGTTAGTGTTTTTAATCCGTTTTAAGGATCCGTTTTCTTCGGGATTTGTTCCCTCGTGATTATTTAGACTTAATTAAGTTTCTAAAATATTTATTAGCCTAATTAATCACTATTTCTAATTACGGGGTATTTCAATCTACCCCCCTAAAGAAACCTTGCCCTCAAAGTAGCTCAAGGTTAATAGTTTAACAATTCTACTCATTAGGCAAACCAATTGCTATAATGTGTCTTACTACACCTATGAGGTGTTTACTTCCTTCCCCGTTGCAAGCATACACACTTCAAGCATCATACACAATTCACATACACAATCCATCATTTTCAATTCATACCATTCCACAATACAACATTGCAATTCACAATACACATTACAGAAACATCACACATCGTACATACACATCCATACACTACACATCACTCATGCACACTCCGCACTACATGTGCCATTACAATATATTACAATACCTACACACTAAGCAATGCTCACCCCGAAGCAATGCAAAAGCAAAAAGGCTCTACCCCCCTTAAAAAGGGGTACGCCCCGTACCCGTATTTACTAAATACTAGACTATCTAGTCTATGAATAACTGTTGGTACTTCCCCTTCATGGCATCTTCCAACTCCCATGTCGCTTCTTCGACATCATGGTTTTACCATAGGACCTTCACCATTCGTATAGACTTATGGCGAGTGTCTCTGGTCTTCCTATCAAGGATTCTCACTGGGGTTTCGACATATCTCATGGTCGGCTCAATGGATAGTCTCTCGGGCTCTAAGACACGGGAAGGATCAGAAATGTACTTGTTGAGTTGTGACACATGAAATACATCATGGACACGTCCCAAGTCCTTAGGTAATGCTAACCTGTAGGCTACGGCTCCAACTCTTTCGGTGATAGCATACGGTCCTACAAACTTTGGGCTCAGCTTGCCCTTCTGGCCAAATCGGAAGACACCCTTCATAGGTGAAACGCGCAAGAACACTTGGTAGCCCACGACAAACTCAAGGTCACGTCGTCGCATATCCGCATAGGATTTCTGTCTATCTTGGGCTGCCTTCATATTCGCTTGAATCTGCTGAACTTCAGCTTGCACTTGTTCAAGGTACTCCGGTCCTATGATGACCGCTTCACTTGACTCATCCCACCACAAGGGTGTACGGCAAGGTCTACCGTATAGAGCTTGGAAAGGCGACATCTTAATCGAGGCATGATAGCTATTATTGTACGAGAACTCGATAAGATGAAGCTTATCTAACTAACTCCCCTGAAAATCTAAGGCACATGCCCGAAGCATGTCCTCCAGTGTATGGATGGTTCTTTCTGTCTGACCGTCGGTCTGAGGATGGAAGACGGTACTCAGCTTCAACTCTGTACCCAACGCTTCCCGTATAGCTCTCTAGTATCTTGAAAGAAATCTGGTGTCGCAGTCAGATACTATGGTCTTTGGGACTCCGTGGTGTCTGATAATCTCCTTGTCGAATAGCTCTGCGAGCTTCACTACCTTCTAGGTGTCCTTCATCGGTATGCATCTAGCCACCTTGGTGAGGCGATAGACTATAACCCAGATCATGTTGAGTCCTCCCCTGGCAGGTGGGAGTCCTACAACAAAATCCATGGAGATATCATGAAATTTCCAATCCGGAACTGGCATAGATTGTACCATTCCGCCCGGTCTACGATGTTCAAACTTTACTTTCTGGCATGTTAAGCATCTCAATACGTACTCTGTCACATCTGACTTCATCCCAAACCACCAGAAGTACCTCTTCATGTCTTTGTACATCTTGGAGGCTCCTGGATGGACTGACAATGTGGAACTGTGTGACTCTCGCAGGATGCGATCCCTTAGCTCAGCATTGCTTCGGGGAACGCATAGCCTGCCATTTAGCCGAATCATACCATCTTCTTGTAGCTTGAAGTCATACTTTTTCTTCTCAAATGTACCATTTTCGATCTTTTGTCTGATTTCGGTTAGGTAAGGGTCGCTCAACTGAGCGTCTCGCACCTCGTCAACCAAGCTAGAAGAAGCGAGTAGCGAATGGAGCGAGTGTGCTCGACGGCTCAGGGCGTCAGCTACCACGTTTGCCTTCCCTTCCTTATACTGTAGATTGATGTCGTAATCTAAAAGAAACTCCATCCATCTTCTCTGTCTCAAGTTCAATTCTTTCTGCGTGAATACATACTGTAAGCTCTTATGGTCGGAGTAGATGGTGATGCTTACCCCATAGAGATAGTGTCGCCATATCTTCAAGGCGAAGACAATGGCTCCTAACTCTAAGTCGTGTGTCGGGTAGTTCTCCTCACGCTTTTTCAGCTGGCGGGAGGCATAGGCTACAACCTTGCCATGCTGCATGAGTACGCATCCCATTCCTTTGCCTGATGCATCACAATATACCTCAAATCTCTCTATGCCCTCTGGAAGAGTAAGGATGGGCGTTGAGGTCAATGAGTCTTTTAAGCTCTGAAATGATACTTCGCACTCATCTGTCCATACAAACGGTGCATCTTTCTTCATCAGTGTAGTCATGGGCTTAGCGACTTTCGAGAAGTCCTTTACGAATCTCCGGTAGTAACCAGCTAGACCAAGAAAGCTCCTAATGTCGGTAAAAGTCTTGGGTCTAGGCCATGATCATACAGCTTCTATCTTAGAAGGGTCAACTGAGATGCCCGCGCTCGAGATGACATGACCAAGGAATGATACCTGATCTAGCCAGAACTCGCATTTGGAGAACTTCGCATATAGCTGGTTCTCGGGCAGTGTCTCAAGCACTTTCCTCAAATGAATTTCACGTTCTTCTGCTAATTTGGAGTATACAAGGATGTCGTCGATGAAGACAACAACTGAAGTGTCCAACTGCTATCTGAATAATCGATTCATGAGATCCATGAATTTTGCTGGTGCATTTGACAAACCGAATGGCATGACGGTGAATTCGTAGTGGCCATATCTGGTACGGAATGCCATTTTCTCTATGTCTTGCTCTTTGATAGCAATCTGATGATACCCAGAACGGAGGTCGATCTTGGAGAAGACTGAGGCTCCTTTCAGATGGTCGAATAGGTCGTCGATGCGTGGAATTGGGTATTTATTTTTGACTGTGACCGCATTCAGCTGGCAGTAGTTAATACAAAGTCGGAGGCTATTGAAATACCCCAAACTTACTAAACAAGGATTAAATATCTAATCACATTAATTAAGGCCTAAACATGCCTTAAAAGTCAACTGAGAACAACAGTGGTCAACATAAAACAAGATGTTACACCCTTTGACTGTTAAGGGTAAACAAATACCCAAATGAACTATGTAGGACCTAAAAATTTGTCCTAAGCATGTTAACATATTACTAAACATATTACAATTGTTGGGCAACACTCCAACACAAAAAAAAAGCACTTTCATGCTTCAAGGTCAAAAAGGGCAAAAGTGTGCTCTAAGAAACCTTAAAGGTCTAATGACCTCTAAATGATATAAAATTGAATTACATGATCAAATATCATGTAAGGAATACAACAAGACAGTTGTCAAAGAAAACAGAGCTCAGAAACACCAGGCAACACAAAATGTGCGCTAAAACTCCTTAAAGCACGTTTTTGTGAAATTGTCTTTTAAATTGGTTTTAAATGGGCTAAAAGGTTATAATTACCTTTAAATATAATAAAATATCATATTATATGATATTAGGAATTTAATTCCAGAAATTTACGAATTTTTACAAATTTAATATTAAATATTAATAAAACCCTAATGTGGGGCCCGTTTGGGTCAACATTGACTAAGTGGGTCAATGTTGACCATTGACCACGAAATGGACTACAAGAAATCAGATAATTAAGTCTCTTAACAGACCAAGAGACAAGAGACATGTGACAATTAAATAAATGCTCTTACTTTTACATAAAATAACAAAAAAAGACAAACTTTACCTTATAAAACAAAACAAGTGGGCTCCACTTACCTTACCCATGTGATCTAACTGATTTGGAGCCTCCATTTGCTCCTCTTCCTCCTTGAAATTTCGTGGCTCCCAAGCAGTACAAGACAAGGCAAGATGAGTCACATTATTATCTCATTTTTGATTCAAATTTGAATCAATCAAGCCCTACCTCTTTCAATCAAGGACGGCTGCCCCCTCTTGCTTTATCCACTGATTGAACCTTCAATTATCCAACCCCAATCAGACTTGATGAGTCATCAAAGCAAGAAAATCTTAAAAAATGCAAAAAAGGTGCTTTAAGCTTATTTTAGGTCATTCCCTTCATTCCTTCCTCTTCAGCCGAGATGGCTCACTCCTTGAGCTCTCTTTGGCTCCCCTCCAACCGTGGGTAAGTGCCCAAGCACCATTGATGAGGTTTCAAGCTCTAGGTAAGCTCTTGAGGCATAAAAATGCCCATTTTCTTCATCTTTCTTCCCTTTTTCGATTGATCTACACTCCAACCTTTTCTATACATCTATGTAGAGTGATTTGAATGTTAGAGGAAGTGTTGGTTTCGTACATAACCAGATCTAAGGAGGAAAGTTCTAGTCTTGACCATTTAAGGTAAAAATGTGCTTTAAGCTCATAACTTTTGATTCCCTTCAATTTCGGCTGTGAAACTTTTCTCATAGCCTCCTCTTCTTCTCCTTTTCATGTGGAATCTGTTGGTAAGCCATTTGGAGCAAGGGTGGCCGAGATCCAAAGGAAATACCCTCTTTTAAGGCATTTTCCAAGGTAAAACCTAATAACAAGAGTATTTGTTGAGATCTAGCTATTTCCTATGTCAATATGGTAGATCTAACACCTTGTGGTGTGTTTGATTCAGGTCGAAACCATCTTGAACTCTCCTTGCATTTTTAAGGTGATTTTTGCCTTAAATCTTACATTAAATTACTTCTTATGGTTAGATCTTTCTTGGAGACTAACTAGGCCTTGGTTTCTGTTGAAAACATGTAAAACAAGCTGTGGAGAATTTCTCCTTAAGGTGGCGAACTCCAACAAGGCTTTACCTAAGCTAAATCAAGGTATAAATCACTTAAAACCTTAACTTGATACATTAACACAAGTTTAAGTGTGTGTATATTAATTGTCGTGAGTGAAGGAGAAAAACAAGGTCTTGTCTGACCTTAAAATGTTTAAGGAATGGTTTAATAAATTTTATAACTAATTAAACAAGCATAAATGTCAAATTTAAGACATTATGTGGAAGTTTTGTAAATAAATGAAAATTATATGGTGAGGCCAAAATTTTATAAGTGTTTTGGGACATTTATGTGTAATTTATTTTGCAAGCCAATGTTTGTAATAAGGCCATGTATTTTAGGCCATTTTATTTATGCATTTACAAGCTTTTAATTAAGTTTAAGTAGTATAAATGCATTACCAAAAATAAATGGGGTATTAGGTGTAATTAAATTAAATTTGAGGGCTTTAGAATAATAAGGCCGAAAATTAGAGTTAAAAAGGAGTTAAAATAAAGTTTATAAGATTTTATAAAGTTTTGGGGTTAAATGGTGAATTCTAGAAATTTTGGGTACTAAACTGTAATTATAAGGAATTGTTGGTCAAGGAAATATTAAGGAGGTCAACCTTGACCATATGCTAGGTTTTGACCAAAATAAATAAGTTAGATAACTTATTTAAGGTTTTATAATAAGATAAGTACCTTATGGTAATATTTTTATAACATATGTGGTAAATATGTTATTACCAAAAATAAAGGGTGTACAATGGTATTTTTTTAAACACCCATGGGCTATTAGGAATTTTTAAGAATTTATTGGGTTGTTTTTGGAATTAAAATAAACAATATATGAATAATATATAGTTATTATGTCATTATGACACTTTGGAGAAAAATAGATGGTGGAATGGTAAATACCAAGAGTATATGGGTTAATAAGGATATTTATAACCCTTTGGTAAAATTTGGAGATTTTTAGAATTATATAAGAGTATCTATTGAGATATGTGTATAAGATATGATTTTAATGGTATGGTAAAACTATATGTTATAAATAGAGCCAAATGGCAATTATAGAATAGCACAAGGGCTGTTCGGAATTTACAAAAAATAACCATAGGTTATACTCTTTTATAAGTTAGAAATGTTATATTAAATGGTGTATATAACATGGTAAAAATAAAGGGGTGATTTGATGAATAAAGGAAATTATGGTTTAAGGAAAAGTATAAGGTTTAATATATGCCTATGAGGCAATATACAATAGTTTTGGTATAAAAACTATGGGTTATAAGTTAAAGGAAATAAAAATATCATAGCAAATGATATTAGTATTTTGGTATAACATTACATAATGTTATGTGGTCAAAAAGGGAATTTAAATAAATTCAAGGGCTATACCGAACTAATAGGAGTTGGAAAATGAATTATAGACTAAGGTCTATAATATTATAAATGTTATGACAATGATATGGTTTAGATGGAATTAATATAAGGAAGGGTACTCACATAAAATAATGTGACAAACGATAAATAAATGGGATTTTTAAACTAAGGTGTTTATTGAATAAACCTTAGGAGTTGTAATTATACAACATAAAATGTTACATGATATTAGGATAATAGTCTTAATATAAGTTGTATAAAATAATACAACTAATGGGAATAATCATCTAATAAAAGATGATAAAATGTAACATAAAATATAAGGGTTTATGAAACTCATGAGAATTACCTACGTGGTAAAAATATATATACATACACAAGAATAATGTATATAAGGTGGATATATATATTTTGGTTGAAAACCATATGATTTAATGGTGGTGGTGATTTAAAAAAAAATAATAAATATAGTTACGAACTATAAGTTATGAATTTTAGAATGCAATATAATACAAGAATGCGTGCATACATGCAACTATAGGTTATGTACCTAAACTAGATGTGGATAAGATTAAAAGAAATATAAAGAATTAAACTTAACAGTTGAAATAGTTTTTGACGTACGCGTTTTAAGTAACAAAGCCGACTGTTTTAGAGAAACCCATAACAAACTGTAGAAAACAGGGGTGAACTGTCGGGGTTACTTATAATTCGGAAATACCGGATGTAGTTAGTCATGGAGACTGACTTATAGTTTTTATTACCGTTTAGAGTATACTTCTGACAAGGACGCTTGACGAGCTAACGGACTACACGGAGCGTAGGATCTTGCTGATTCATACTCCACCGTAATACAGTCAGGGTGAACGGTATGTAAAGGGGTTTGCCGAGTTGACCTAAGGTTGCTCCTTGGGCTCGGATTTGGTTGATATAACTTGTATGTTGTTATGTGTCTCTGGTTGTCCTTGAGGACTTCCTTAGTTCAGGCTTCTGTGCGATCTGTGATAAAGATTGGTTGTCTGAATGTGTTAATTAATATGCATGAATTGTATACTTATAGCTGCTTATTATCTACTGTCGTTGAGTTAACAGTATTGGTTCGTATATATGAACCTATATATATAAAACGAACTAGCGGCTATGGTGCTATCTTATATGAAATATAAGGAACGTAAGTAAAACGTTGTAGCACTATGATAATAACACATACATATTATCTGAGACTTGTGTACGGAGCATTGGCCTTTTCTATACGCCGCTCTCGTATCTAACACTGGATCCCGAGTTTACAAACTCTGGATTGGACTAATGACCTTAGTCTGCTGTGTTAGAAAATTTGGTAATGCGATGCGATGGTATAATTAATTAATTAATGGAATGGAAGGAAAGCCAAGACGATGTGGCTCTTGGTGCGCGCTGTGATCACAAAAACGATACCAGGATGTCCGCGTACGGGTCCGTAAGTATCAAGAAAATTTCCCGTGAGCTAGAATGGCTCGTTGGTCGGAGACTCTACCGTTGGAGTGGCTACTGCCGTGGGTGACCCGCCATAATATATGGGTAACTAGAGACATGTCGTTTTAACGAGACATTGTCACTAGGTATAACTGAACAACTAAAACTATTGAGACTTATACAGTGGCGAACAATACCATGGACGAGACTTAATACTTGTTTATTATTCTCGTTGTTTCGCTTTGTTGTTCATTGGTTATACTTGTGGTTATTTTATTGTGTTGATGGTTGGATGGAGCCTACAAGGCTAAGGTAAATCAAATATGAAAATTGTACGCTACGGCGAATGTACATTGTACATTATGTTGTTATTCGATACGTTCGATATATAATTGTGGTTTGTGATATCTAAATGATTGTTTGGTTTGGATGGATGATTAGTGTCTATGGATATTTGGATGGTTATGTATATTATACATTTATGCTACAGTATTGTTTATAACTGTAAAATGGAAAGGCATAAAACCAATCTAATAATAAGATGGTTAAAATGACAAGTGACCATTAGGGTCCAGACCCGGCATACTCAGCGTCTATCGCTGATACTACACCATTTCAGGTTGTTGATCATTGTCGGAGCTGAAGAGCATGAACAGGGTAATTGGAGACGTTGTATAGAAATGAAGATGGTGTATGGTCTTATGGTAAGGTTGTGTATTTTCAGGATTGGGAAGATGCTCACTTGTCAATGATTATGATTTATGGACTTAGTATGATGTATAGGAGTTTCTCGTTATCACTGCGGTTAGCAGTTTATTTATTTTGAAAGTTGGATGTAGTTTGGCTACGTTGCTCGCATGGGCGAGTAATGGCCGGTGACACCCGAGTGAGTTTGTAATAGTTATTTATTTTACCGCTGCGAGACGTTTTTATTTATTGCTACGTGAGGGATTATATCGTGATTATGGAGAGGGGTGCTACAAAAGTGGTATCAGAGTGGAGTACCGCTCTGATGACGAGAAAGTAGGTTAAGACAGTGAGCTTAGGACTTGGGAAACATTGGTAAACATTTGGGAGATACGAGACGATTCGTCTTAGGAAGATATTGTGTCTAGAACGCAAATTGCGTGATATGCTAGCCTTTAAGACAACTTAATATCTATTGGTTGTGTACGGTAATTTTACCGAGTATTTACGTGACATACTGTACTACAGATGTCTGGTGGAACTAGAGGGCGTGGTACTGGAAGAGGTGGAGGCGGTGACCCCGGCATTACAGGAGTTGCTGAGACGGTTGCAGCCGTTCTTGCACAGCTGGGTACTCAGATAGGAGGAGCACCAGCCCACCCGCCACAGCCCAGGGAAACAAACTGGCTGAAGTCAGTTAGCGAGACCCGACCACCTACATATTCTGGGGAACTAGACCCCGTAGCTTTGGAGCGTTACATCGTTGAACACGAGAAAACATTTGAAGCTTTACAAGTACCGGACGACAAGAAGGTCGCCATTGCTACTTTCCATCTGAAGGATGCAGTCAGCACTTAGTGGAGGTTGGTCAAGGACCACCACCTGGCTACGCCCGACTTTTCGTGGGCTGCCTTTGTAGAATTACTGAGAGGAAAATACTACCCGGCGCACCTCAAACAGAAGAAGCGCCAGGACTCCGAGGCACTGACCCAAGGAGGTCTGACCGTGGATGAGTATTACGCTCGATTCATTGGTCAGCTGGACTTCATTCCCGGTATGGATTACTCAGAGACCGTGAAGGTCCAGAAGTTTCGGGGAGGACTATTATTTCGCATTCAGATGGCGATGGGTGCTACCCTCTACACTACCATCCAGATATTAACATGAAAGCCATAAAATTCTTTACTTACTACATTACCAATTAACTTTGTGAGAACTTACCAAGGAGATTCCAAGAGTGTTATGATGCTGCCTCGAGGACTGAGCTAATGCTCTAGACTCGGGAATAGACTCTAGGGGCAAAGAAAAGAAAGAACCCTGAAGGAGAGTCTGAGGGTGGAGGAGCATCTCCAGGCGATGGCCAGAAAAGGGAAAGTAAGGACTTATCCCATTCTAAATTGTTTACCATACTAAATACCTTATAAACACTGACCCGAAACATTTAAACAGGAAGTTTTTTTCCAAAAAAAAAAGGGCAACAGGGTCACAAGGGAAAGAAAGGGAAAGAGCCCGTCCTTTGGTTGACCGACCCAGCTATAAATGCTAAGCCTTTGAGATCTGCACCTCCTAAAGGCGAGAACACCTACCTCTTTAATTCAAATATAATCTTAACCTTTATACCATCAGATTTTAACTTAAACTTAAATACTATCATCAGGCACCGGACAGCCCCAGCGCCATTTTTACTGTAAGCGTTGTGGGAAGGACCATCCAGGGGTCGACTGCGAAGGCAGCAAGGTCGAGTGTCGGTGCTGCCACAAAGAAGGCCATAGGGAATTTGAATGCTGGATGAACCCAGAGAGCCGTAATTACAGGCCACCAAAGAATACTCAGAAGACCTCAGTTGGAGGATCTGGAGTACCACGAGGCGGTCAGGATGGCCAGACATCTACTGATGCTGGAGCCCAGAAGGGCAAGGGAGTAGATAGGGCATGAGTACCCTAACTCCATGAGACCGCTGGTGGAAGACTTTTACTTACTATGTTGTGTGCTTACTGTGAATGTTAAAAGGAGCTATGTTATAAGTACGTGGGAGTGTGTCATTGACCACTCGCCTTTTGTGTAAGACTTTGGGATTAGTTATGTGGACTCGATGCGAGCACCTTGGAAACATGACGGATTATATATATGAACAGGATGTTTAAACTTACATTATCATGTAACCATACTAAATGACACAGAGTCAATGAGACCGGGAATTACTGAACCAGAATTTCCACTTGCATGGCGCACTTGCTATTGCAAGCGCTATGACAAGAAAACCACTGAAATTCCCATCTGCCTTGCGCACTTGCTACAGCAAGTGCAGCGACAGCAACAGTAACAACTACTGCAAATGCAACTGCAACAACTACTACTTTGTAACTTTTATAAAAAAAAACTGTTTTTCAAACTTTTTCATTCAAACCATGAGATTAGAAACCTATGCAACCTTTTGGAAGGACCGTTAGTCCAACCATTGCAACTGGACAAATTAAACAGCCACTATGACTGTAAAACACACCAGTTTAAACGTTCGAGGAAGTTTCAGGCATGGCTTATTAGCCAAATACCACAGTGTATACTTGCATTTAATGCTAATCACTACTAGTGATGAATGTTTAGTCCTTATGGACAAGCATACCCTTTGTAGATGCACCACCGTCAGTGAGGATGGTTGGGAAGTGAAGAGCCAAGTTGCTCAAACTATTATGCAATCTGCAAAACATCCAAATACATGGATGAGGGAACAAATATGAACTATGGATGAGATATGATCAGGAAAAAAAACAGGGAGAAAAAGGAAAAAAAAATGTGTTGTACTCAATGAGATCAAAAAAAGAGGAGAAACAAGTTTGCTAATATAGCACGGATTTTACTTACACCGAGTGGAATAATACTAGTCTATGATACAAGTTACCACGGTTGCCACAAAGGCAATATCACTCATTACAGGATAACTGATAACATGAACTATTACACAAAAAAAAAGCAAGCAAAAAGAATAAAAACAAAACAAAAAAGAAGAAGAAAGCAGAAGAGGAAGAAAAAAAAAGGATATTCATCAGAGGGAGATTGACAACAGAATACTTCACAACAACCGTGTGACAGACATTACCAGTTTACTAAACGAGTCATGGGACGACCGCACTCCGTTAGGAGCATGTGGGCCTGACAGACTTATTTATGAGTTAGTCGGGTAAGTAGTAATGTATCAGTACGGTACCCCATGCAAGTAGACAAGTAGTGTTAGGAACACGAGAAGTAGTCAACTCCATTCTACGGACCGTAAGACGGATTACCTCGAAGATGGACGTGAAGAGCCGCAGTTAAACCAACGAGCTAGAAAAAAAAAGAACCTTCAACAGAGAATAGGGGACAGTATACAGAGAAGACAAAGGAACCGTTTAAGGACAGGAAAACCAGAAAAAAAAAAAGCAACAGGAAAAACCTATTATGGACGAAAATATGTAGAACCCTCATAAGGATCAAGCAAATGCTTGCAATCCAGAGGAAATCTATCGGATGATATGGACATAAACGCGTGACTACGCAAGGAGAAAAGATAAAGCTATATGATAGCAGATACCTTAAGAAAAGAACAATGGATTTGGAATGTACCACTCACAGGATAATTCGCACATCTTATCTGTTTGACTCATGAGATATTAGTTGTTGAGCGTTTACGCCTCTGCACTCTGTATGACTAAGTGTTTTGGTATTGCACTCGTGCAGTTATTAATCTAGTAGGAGCGCAGAAAGATAAAGTGGATATCAACACGAGTGTGTGAAAAAAAAAAGAACTATAATAGTGCGTTACTCCGGAACAAAACTACCAGGAGACATGGATGACAAGCATCATCTTTATGGACATTTAGGCTGGTACGTCTTAGTATTACAAAGACAAGTGCAAAGAGCACTAAGTACTAACAATGGCCAATGTCATAATATACCTCAACTGAATATCAGTGAAAAAAAGGCACACGCATGTATGCTAGTGATCCAAACAAGTGGATTCACAGCAATGGAAAAAAAAGTAAGGCAAATTGAGCCTATGTTCATGGGTCTGCACCTCATACGGAGCGAGTGGGCCCATTAGAATGAATTTGGGAAAGAGCACAAATTGTTTAGTGCCACACCCCTTACGAATTGTGGAGCCCAGAAGGGCTAGAGTCACACCCGTCTCTCTGATATGAGGATAATCCACGAGTTGGTGAACTCTTTGAGAGCCAAGTATCCAGCGCTCCTAGTTGAGCGGTTGTTGTATACTTGTGGGGTACGGGGGCGTAACCCTTTTTAAGGGGGGTAGAGCCTCTTGGCTGTGCACATGTGCGCACTAAGTTTTGACTGTTTGGTATGCATTGCATACAAAAAAAAAAGAATTGGTGGTGTGCGGGGCATACGAGGTTTGTTTGGTTAGTATGTGAATTATTTAGTATGCATAGCATACAGTGAATTGGTTTTGTTGGTTATGGTTGGTACGCGGGGCGTGCGTTGTTTGGTTTGTTTGTGTGTGAATGTACACTTGTATGTACGTATCTTACGAGATACCTGTATGAATGTTGTGTCTACACCATGTGTGTAACACTTTTCTTACGCTATTTGTGATATGTATTCATATTGCTTTATAGAATGATTACATATGGTATCGCCTGGATACGAAATGAATAATTAGTTATGGAATGTGGAACAATGGAATGTTATGGACACCTCAGGGAGGTTGTCAGGGTTGGTAGAACTGATAGGAAATGATGGTGCTGATGGATCACCTATATCCATATATGATTGAACTAACGCCACAACGTGATGGCTATGTGCTGTATAAGCGCAATACGATGTATGTAAATGATATATCACATAGATATACATTATGGGAATAATGGGTAGTTATACATTTATATACTTACCTATTTAATTGAGAGACTTCGGGACGAAGTCTTTTTAAGGGGGGTAGATTGAAATACCCCAAACTTACTAAACAAGGATTAAATATCTAATCACATTAATTAAGGCCTAAACATGCCTTAAAAGTCAACTGAGAACAACAGTGGTCAACATAAAACAAGATGTTACACCCTTTGACTGTTAAGGGTAAACAAATACCCAAATGAACTATGTAGGACCTAAAAATTTGTCCTAAGCATTTTAACATATTACTAAACATATTACAATTGTTGGGCAACACTCCAACACAAAGAAAAAGCACTTTCATGCTTCAAGGTCAAAAAGGGCAAAAGTGTGCTCTAAGAAACCTTAAAGGTCTAATGACCTCTAAATGATATAAAATTGAATTACATGATCAAATATCATGTAAGGAACACAACAAGACAGTTGTCAAAGAAAACAGAGCTCAGAAACACCAGGCAACACAAAATGTGCGCTAAAACTCCTTAAAGCACGTTTTTGTGAAATTGTCTTTTAAATTGGTTTTAAATGGGCTAAAAGGTTATAATTGAAGATGTAACAGAAGTTACTCTCCCAACACAATTTCCACACCGTGATGTATAGTGGTTCGGCCAATAATCCGGCCTACGTCCACTTCTAGACAGAGCTATTATTCATCTTTCAGTTTACAACTCTAGAGAGCTTTTAGGATGAGTGCTCCCTTTTCTAACTTGAGTCCCCTACAAATGAGCCCCTCTACTTCTATTTATAGACTTTCTATGGCCAGGTTACCCTTAAGCCCCTATACATGCGATAGTATTACATAAATATAGCTATCAGTCCTTTTACGGGTAGTCTCTCCGGACTGGAACACTGCTTCCGCATTTGGACTAACTCTTCCGGACCGTCACTATCGCAATAATCCTTCCGGTAGTAGGGCTTCCAACAATAGGCCTTCCGACAATTGGTTTCCGGTAGTAGTCCTTCCGCTAGCAGGCCTTTGGTAGATGCTTTGTCCTTCCGCATGGTATATTTCATACCATTACATCAGTCCCACAAGTTCTACTTTTTAGCACTAAAAAGTGGAACTTATAAAAAGAAGATAAAATTTACACTTTGAACTCTTTTTCTTTTCTACTATATATCTCCTAGTCCCACAAGTTCTTTTTCTTTTGCCTAAAAAGGGAAATGAACTTACAAACTTTAGCCTACATAAGAGCTTGCCTATCGGTCACCAAGAAGTCCCACAGGTTCCGGGGGTGTTGAAGTCCCACTTGTACTCCAGAAAAAAGGTCTGCGCTCCTTGAACGTGCCATAATAAGAAATCCAAAGATTTCCGTAATCAGATTCTAGCTTGAATTACTTTATTCCTCGGACCTGCATATCTAAATTTAACAGATTAAAAGATATTTGTCTTTTGGGCTGCCCGGAGCGACCAGACTTCCCAAAAGTTGGAGGTTTTTATAATGAAGAATTTTAGACTGCTCTTTTGTATTTTGCCAAGATTTCTTTTGGTAACCCCTTAGTTACACTTTCACACTCTACCACTGTACACATGGTGAGATCGTCGATTTAACACTCTACCGACTTCGAGCCGGTGAGATCGTCGGATTAACACTCTACTGGCAGTAAGACAGCGAGATCGTCGGATGAATTACACTACCATCGTTGATGGTAGATCGTCGGATACAAAACACTCTACCATGGCCAATGGTGAGATCGTCGGTTACATTCTTTTTTTTTCTCAAGACTCGCTGGTCTTGGTTTTAAGTAAATCAGAAATTGTTTTAAAATATTATTTTTTTTGAAAACTAGAGGGTGATCAATCCTCTATAGAAAGTTTCGTAAACTTCCAGCGGTAAAAGAATACTCACAATGAAATATCAAAAGTTTGGTACCTCTTGTTTACCGGTGGGATAACGTTACCCGTGGAATGATATTACCGGTAGGACTTCAATTTGTTATCAGTGGAGACTTTGAAGTTGTTACCGGTGGTGATTACAAGCTATTATCGATGAAGACATAACACTTCTACCGGTGAAGCTACCGACGGAGTTAGCAAGCTGCTACCAGCTCATATGTTGCTATCGGAGGAGATTAGGAGCTGTTACCGGCAACAATAGGAAATATATCCTGGTGTTATACTTCCATACTACAGCTTTTGATCACTACAGGGTCTTGCTACCGGTGGTATACCCCCTCCAACTCATAGACAGGGATAGAAAACTCTTTTTTTTGTAAAAGCAGCAACACAAACTAAGTTTCTGCCTTTTGCTGCTTGGTTCGATCATCTGTTCTTTTGTAAGGTACGATTAATTTCTCCAGAAGACAATAAAAACAAATCCAGATTAGGTCACAAAGTCTGGGATAATAATAATATATTCATGCCAGATATGTACATACGGATAGTTCAAAAACAGCACATAGGTATAGTTTTACCGGTGCTTACACCAAATCTATGGTTGCAGCATAAGAGATGATACAGTGCAGTTTTCTGTCAAGAAACTAGCTACAATTGAGAAAGCTCATTTTAGGTTGATTTACATGACTTTTTACAGCATGTACGGCATTGAACAGCAATAGCATGGGTCATCAAAATAATTTGATATCACATATATATGAAAGCTAAGCTGTGTATACGTTGAGTAATCAGACTAGAATTTAGCAAAGCTGTTGTCAAAAGTGCCTTATACCTTGCTGTAGGATCGGGTGGCTGACTCAAACCAACTCAAGGTGTGAGTCTAAGAGTTGGTTTGACTCAATCGTTCTAAGTGAGAAGCACTCTGTGATGTAGAGGCACTCAATCGAACTTCGTCTGTGAAACACTTGAGACGTGAAACACTTAGCGAACTAAGTGCGCGGAAGCAGTTGCTCAAGGTAGTAAAGTATGATAGACTTAGCGGAGCTAAATGGATTAACACTCGAAAGGTGGAGGACTCTGTCGAACTCAGCAGGATACACAATATAAGTTATTTTATTTCCTGGTCAAAACAAAACAACTTATAATGCCCACTCAGTAGATGAGATCTACTTCGTGGTTTTCACTCACTCACCCAATACAATATCTGATCAGCTCAATGATAAGTGTAGTGAAAACTAGGTCCTACCTAGAAAGACTCTATCGATATGCACAAACGAAACTAGTACTTCTCTCTCTCTTTTTCGTTCTCTCTCTCTCTAAAATAGGCAAAGCTTTCTCTAAACAAATGCTATGAATGATTCTCTCTGGAAAGCTGCAATGAGAAACGAAATGACAACTCTCTTATATAGTGGAGCCGTTGAGGGAGTCTGCTTCCGAAATTTATGCCATCTGAACATGGTAGTTACTTGTAGTTGCTTAAAATCCGGTCCTAACTTCTTTGTGAACGTTGTTAAGCCTTGGCCCTTAATTTTCGGACAATTACCAATCCATTGGACGACTTGGCAACGTTCAATTATGACTTTCACGTCTGATGTAGTAGACTGACTCTGTCAGTTCCGAAATTTCAGGAACCAACGACTCTTTCCTTGAATTTCGGAAGCTGGAGCCATATTTCGGAAGCTGGAGCCAAGTCTTATGATTAGTGTCATGTTGAGAGAATTTTGGTCCAAGTCTGAACGTTGATGACCGTTGTAAGTCAATGTAGTTGATATACTTGCTCCTTAATTTTCGCAACTGACCGACAGACTCCTCGAATTATCAGAAAGTCAAGGCTTTGGATTTTGCTCACTTTTTGTTTGGATTTTGGTTTATGTGGGGGATAGTGATGACTGGTTTAGTGGACGTTGCTCCTTGAATTTCATAACTGATTGATGACTTCACATAGATGGACTCTCTCGCTCTTTCGAGGTTGACTGACTCTGTCTTGTTTTGAGAAGTGTGATTGACTCCTTTGATCTGGTTAACTATCTCAGCAACACCTTCATACTCCAACAATTTCCCCCTTGTTGCTGATGATAGCAAAACTCTTTTTGTGTGTGATTGACTCCTTTGATCTGGTTGACTATCTCTGCAACACCTTCATACTCCAACAGTTTCCCCCTTGTTGCTGATGATAGCAAAACTCTTTTTGTGAATCCCGAATGAGTCAATCTGCAAAACAAGACAAGAGCAAAAAGAATTTTGGGGAACTAACCCTGTCCAGGTCTAGGTTCCCCCTTAATCACAGCATAGATTGAGTAACTCTTGCTAGAGTTCCCCCTGAATCGATGAGCACAATTTTGGCAAACCACGGCCTACTAAGAGAGATTGGAAAAAGGGAATATATGACTAAGTTAAGAAAACTGCAACCAACATGATCTAGTACCAACAGAGTAAAAATGAAATAGAATATCCAAACTTCACCAAAGACCTAGTCACACAGAGACAGAGTCAATCCAGAACATAGCCAGAGTGCCTCGTTCGTGAGAGACGGGATTCACTACTTCCCTCTTTTTGCTGTCATTAGTAAGAGAAGTTTGCAACAGAGTCTAAGTCAATCCGTACATTAAAAAACAAATAGACTGTATCCATAACGCAAACATACTCATGGACGACAAGGGGCAAGAAGTATTGTCATATTCCACAAAACCTTTCATTGCCACATACTCATAACTTGTAATGATCCCTGTTGCATTGCATTGTATTTTTGAAGACTTTATAGCTCTATATTTGCAATGCATAGATATTTAACAAGTTAAGCACACAGGGACTGTCTCCATCCCCCAGACTTTTCTCTCCACCCATGTAACAGCTTTGGGCCAACTTTCCCAGGTTCCGCATCCTTAGGAAGTTAGGTGATGAAGCACCCTTAAAGGCTTAATAACCGAGTGGACGAGGTCTGTTTTGGTTCAGGATAAACAAGTTAGCGGAGTACCTTGCCTTTGTCCTCTCTCCCTTTTTTTTTTTTTTTGGAGAAAATCGCAAAGGGACACAAAGACCAGACACAGTCTATCAATATGAGAACACGGATTGACTCAAACAGTACGCAAACAACACCTACTAATTATACAGCCAAAGAAGGAGAGAGACTACCGTCTTACGTTGATTGAGTCATTCCAATTGCTGAACGGAGTGCCTCGAATCTGGTGGTAGGAAGAGGCTTGGCAAAGATATCTGCTAGCGGATCCTCTATTGGAACAAAGTCAAGTTGAATTAGCTTTTTCTCAACACAGTCCTTCAAGAAATGGAAATGTATTTCAATGTGTCTGGTTTCTCGAATGTTGGACTGTGTTTTCAGAGATTTTAAATACGCAATTGTTATCACAAAAAATGCCAATTTGATCTCAGCAAAATTTTGTTTTGTAGAGGGCCAAGAGACTAAGCATAGACCAAGGAATTTGCATTGCTAGATGTACTCTTTCGATCATGGAGGGAATCTATCCAATCAGAATCACTAAAACCAGATAAAATAATATAGGGGAACGAATGTACCATAGATGAAGTTGACTGGTTCCTTTTAAGTATCGAAAGATTCGCTTGACCGTCTTGATATGGGACTGTTTGGGTGTTGCTTGAAAGCGAGCACATAGACAGACTTGGTCGTCAGAGTGTATGGCATTTAGACACTTCTTTACGTTTTCCTTCTTTACGTCTTGTGGTTCTAGAGATCCTGTACGTTCATCAAAAAACTTTGCAAACGACATATGAGAGAAGTACTAAATTGAATCTTTTCACAAATTTGAAAAATGCTTAACAGACTAGGTTGAAGTCCAGTGACCAGATGGACTCCATCTACCTTAAACTTGGAGGGGTTACCTACGGAGCCAACTCCCATGATTTCACCTTGGTTGTTGTTTCCAAAGGTGACCTTACCTCCTTTGTAGGATGAAAGCGAGCTGAATTTGTCAGGATTTCCAGTTCTGGAGCACCCTCTGTCCAAGTACACATAGTCCATCTCCACGCTCGCTTCCACCTGCAAAAGAATCACTTGGTAGTTTTAGGAACCCAAATATACTTGGGTCCCCTTTTTGAACCAGATTTATTCAGCTTTTCTCGTGCCTCAAGGATAAGATTGAGTCTCTTGAATTAATGCACATTCCTTGTGAAGCTTTTCACAGGCACTATCTCGATGTCCAAGACTCCCACAATAACCACAAATCTTAGTGGGAGGAAGATTGACGTATTTTTGCTGTCCTTTCCACCAAGAATCAAAATTTTCTTTTTTGTTGCTGGCGCTTGGGTTTGTTGTTGGATTTGGACATATTTTTAGGGATATCGAATTTACCTTTATGCCACTTGGGCTTCGATTGAGTGGATCCAACTCCAGATCGTATATTGACTATCTCTTGGGAGAGTTTTTCAACTTCCTTTCGAAGATTATCACGATCTTGACTAACTTCCTTGATCTTGGAGTTAGCCCACTCGGGCAATTCTGATGGAGTTACCTGTTTGATGAAGTTGACTGGTTTGAGAGAGAGTGCATGTTCCTTTTCTTTCAGTTTTCGAGAGAGTTGCTCAACAGAAGAGGTTAGAGAGATAACTTGAGATTCTGAACTATTTAACTCATTCTGCAAAGAACAACACTTGTCAGCGAAAACAATGAGGTCATGTTTGAGAGAGTCAATCTCAGTGAGTGACTCTTCCTGTTCCCTTTGGTTGGATTCAGTAGGACTCTTGGTTTTGTTGAGCTCCTTTTTAAGGGAGTCAACACGACGCCGAGATTCTCGTAAGTCTAATCTAAGAGAGCAAGAGATAGTCTTGTGTTCCTCAGCTTCGTCTCTTAAAGCATACATGAGACCCTTTGAGATTTCGAGTTCCTCAGTTAACTCGGAAATTTTACTGGTGAGACTAGCTTTGAGAGAGTTAGTCTCAGAGACAATTTTAGCAATTAAAGTCTTAAAACCCATAGGAGATATACGATAAAGATCTATTTCAAGATGAGAACGAGTTACCTCATTGTCGGGGATCATGGACTCAGTCGTATCATGTGCCATGAGACATACCAAGTCGCTGGACTCCGTGTCTTGATCGTCGGAGTCTGAGTCACCCCAACCGACGGTTGCCATTTCTCGTTGATTGACTGTCAGCCTAAGCAAGGCTCTGATACCACATGTAGGATCGGGTGGCTGACTCAAACCAACTCAAGGTGTGAGTCTAAGAGTTGGTTTGACTCAATCGGTCTTTAAAAGTAAGAAACACTCTGTGATGTAGAGGCACTCAATCGAACTTCGCATGTGACAACACTTGAGACGTAGAAACACTTAGCCAAACTAAGTGCGCGGAAGCAGTTGCTCAAGGTAGTGAAGTAAGATAGACTTAGCGGAGCTAAATGGATTAACACTCGAAAGGTGGAGGACTCTGTCGAACTCAGCAGGATACACAATATAAGTTATTTTATTTCCTGGTCAAAACAAAACAACTTATAATGCCCACTCAGTAGATGAGATCTACTTCGTGGTTTTCACTCACTCACCCAATACAATATCTGATCAGCTCAATGATAAGTGTAGTGAAAACTAGGTCCTACCTAGAAAGACTCTATCGATATGCACAAACGAAACTAGTACTTCTCTCTCTCTTTTTCGTTCTCTCTCTCTCTAAAATAGGCAAAGCTTTCTCTAAATGACAACTCTCTTATATAGTGGAGCCGTTGAGGGAGTCTGCTTCCGAAATTTATGCCATCTGAACATGGTAGTTACTTGTAGTTGCTTAAAATCCGGTCCTAACTTCTTTGTGAACGTTGTTAAGCCTTGGCCCTTAATTTTCGGACAATTACCAATCCATTGGACGACTTGGCAACGTTCAATTATGACTTTCACGTCTGATGTAGTAGACTGACTCTGTCAGTTCCGAAATTTCAGGAACCAACGACTCTTTCCTTGAATTTCGGAAGCTGGAGCCATATTTCGGAAGCTGGAGCCAAGTCTTATGATTAGTGTCATGTTGAGAGAATTTTGGTCCAAGTCTGAACGTTGATGACCGTTGTAAGTCAATGTAGTTGATATACTTGCTCCTTAATTTTCGCAACTGACCGACAGACTCCTCGAATTATCAGAAAGTCAAGGCTTTGGATTTTGCTCACATTTTGCATGAATTTCGGCCCAAGGATGATAGTTGATGACTGTTATGGTTTAGTGGACGTTGCTCCTTGAATTTCATAACTGATTGATGACTTCACATAGATGGACTCTCTCGCTCTTTCGAGGTTGACTGACTCTGTCTTGTTTTGAGAAGTGTGATTGACTCCTTTGATCTGGTTGACTATCTCAGCAACACCTTCATACTCCAACACTTGCGATTGCAGCTTAAGAGTTTTCACAAGAGATAAAGGTAAATTTTGGCAGTGTATACTCCTTAGCTAGATTCTGATGATCTCAAACATTCGAGCAAGTGTTCCAAACAGACCATGAATCAATCTTTAAATGCGACAGCACAAAACTTCAAAATGTAGTAGAACGTAGCAGTAGTACAAATCAGAGAAACAATACAAGAGTATAACAAATCGAAGAAAGTTTTCAAAATGATGTTAGCAAAAGAAGAGGGAAAATGGTATAACTTTTAGAAGATGAAAACCCAGAGAAACAGAGGGCTTGTTATTCATGATATCCCAGGTTAATATTCGAGTTAAAATAGGAGTAGAAATGAACATACTATGAAGATTATGAATTGTTTCAAACAGACCTTAAGTAAATACTGAAGAAGATTTTAAGTTCGTTGGTCAGCTGGTGAGCTTTTGAAATACACAATCTTCACAGTAGTGTAGACCTAAAAAGGTAGCTAGAGCAGGCTATTACGGCCATATCCTTAGCAGTCAGTCAAAGCTAATAACTGGATATTTAAGCAAAAACATACTTATGCAGAGAGCTCTCGCAGATTTTTGGAATCAAAATATTTGTATATTCCACACCGTGATGTATAGTGGTTCGGCCAATAATCCGGCCTACGTCCACTTCTAGACAGAGCTATTATTCATCTTTCAGTTTACAACTCTAGAGAGCTTTTAGGATGAGTGCTCCCTTTTCTAACTTGAGTCCCCTACAAATGAGCCCCTCTACTTCTATTTATAGACTTTCTATGGCCAGGTTACCCTTAAGCCCCTATACATGCGATAGTATTACATAAATATAGCTATCAGTCCTTTTACGGGTAGTCTCTCCGGACTGGAACACTGCTTCCGCATTTGGACTAACTCTTCCGGACCGTCACTATCGCAATAATCCTCCCGGTAGTAGGGCTTCCAACAATAGGCCTTCCGACAATTGGTTTCCGGTAGTAGTCCTTCCGCTAGCAGGCCTTCGGTAGATGCTTTGTCCTTCCGCATGGTATATTTCATACCATTACAATAATTACCTTTAAATATAATAAAATATCATATTATATGATATTAGGAATTTAATTCCACAAATTTATGAATTTTTACAAATTTAATATTAAAATATTAATAAAACCCTAATGCGGGGCCCGTTTGGGTCAACATTGACTAAGTGGGTCAATGTTGACCATTGACCACGAAATGGACTACAAGAAATCAGATAATTAAGTCTCTTAACAGACCAAGAGACAAGAGACATGTGACAATTAAATAAATGCTCTTACTTTTACATAAAATAATAAAAAAAGACAAACTTTACCTTATAAAACAAAACAAGTGGGCTCCACTTACCTTACCCATGTGAGCTAACTGATTTGGAGCCTCCATTTGCTCCTCTTCCTCCTTGAAATTTCGTGGCTCCCAAGCAGTACAAGACAAGGCAAGATGAGTCACCTTTCACTTTTGCTAAAAGTCACATTATTATCTCATTTTTTATTCAAATTTGAATCAATCAAGCCCTACCTCTTTCAATCAAGGACGGCTGCCCCCTCTTGCTTTCTCCACTGATTGAACCTTAAATTATCCAACCCCAATCAGACTTGATGAGTCATCAAAGCAAGAAAATCTTAAAAAATGCAAAAAAGGTGCTTTAAGCTTATTTTAGGTCATTCCCTTCATTCCTTCCTCTTCAGCCGAGATGGCTCACTCCTTGAGCTCTCTTTGGCTCCCCTCCAACCGTGGGTAAGTGCCCAAGCACCATTGATGAGGTTTCAAGCTCTAGGTAAGCTCTTGAGGCATAAAAATGCCCATTTTCTTCATCTTTCTTCCCTTTTTCGATTGATCTACACTCCAACCTTTTCTATACATCTATGTAGAGTGATTTGAAGGTTAGAGGAAGTGTTGGTTTCGTACATAACCAGATCTAAGGAGGAAAGTTCAAGTCTTGACCATTTAAGGTAAAAATGTGCTTTAAGCTCATAACTTTTGATTCCCTTCAATTTCGGCTGTGAAACTTTGCTCATAGCCTCCTCTTCTTCTCCTTTTCATGTGTAATCTGTTGGTAACCCATTTGGAGCAAGGGTGACCGAGATCCAAAGGAAATACCCTCTTTTAAGGCATTTTTCCAAGGTAAAACCTAATAACAAGAGTATTTGTTGAGATCTAGCTATTTCCTATGTCAATATGGTAGATCTAACACCTTGTGGCGTGTTTGATTCAGGTCGAAACCATCTTGAACTCTCCTTGCATTTTTAAGGTGATTTTTGCCTTAAATCTTACATTAAATTACTTCTTATGGTTAGATCTTTCTTGGAGACTAACTAGGCCTTGGTTTCTGTTGAAAACATGTAAAACAAGCTGTGGAGAATTTCTCCTTAATCGCGAACTCAAACAGGCTTTACCTAAGCTAAATCAAGGTATAAATCACTTAAAACCTTAACTTGATACATTAACACAAGTTTAAGTGTGTGTATATTAATTGTCGTGAGTGAAGGAGAGAAACAAGGTCTTGTCTGACCTTAAAATGTTTAAGGAATGGTTAATAAATTTTATAACTAATTAAACAAGCATAAATGTTCAAATTTAAGACATTATGTGGTTTTGTAAATAAATGAAAATTATATGTGAGGCCGAAATTTTATAAGTGTTTTTGGGACATTTATGTGTAATTTATTTTGCAAAGCCAATGTTTGTATAAGGCCATGTATTTTAGGCCATTTTATTTATGCATTTACAAGCTTTTATTAAGTTTAAGTTATAAATGCATTACCGAAAATAAATGGGGTATTAGGTGTAATTAATTAAATTTGAGGGCTTTAGAATAATAAGGCCGAAAATTAGAGTTAAAAAGGAGTTAAAATAAAGTTTATAAGATTTTATAAAGTTTTGGGGTTAAATGGTGAATTCTAGAAAGTTTGGGTACTAAACTGTAATTATAAGAATTGTTGGTCAAGGAAATATTAAGGAGGTCAACCTTGACCATATGCTAGGTTTTGACCAAAATAAATAAGTTAGATAACTTATTTAAGGTTTTATTAAGATAAGTACCTTATGGTAATTTTTTATAACATATGTGGTAAATATTTATTACCAAAAATAAAGGGTGTACAATGGTATTTTTTAAACACCCATGGGCTATTAGGAATTTTTAAGAATTTATTGGGTTGTTTTTGGAATTAAAATAAACAATATATGAATAATATATAGTTATTATGTCATTAGACACTTTGGAGAAAGATGGTGGAATGGTAAATACCAAGTATATATGGGTTAATAAGGATATTTATAACCCTTTGGTAAAATTTGGAGATTTTTAGAATTATATAAGAGTATCTATTGAGATATGTGTATAAGATATGATTTTAATGGTACGGTAAAACTATATGTTATAAATAGGGCCAAATGGCAATTATAGAATAGCACAAGGGCTGTTCGGAATTTACAAAAAATAACCATAGGTTATACTCTTTTATAAGTTAGAAATGTTATATTAAATGGTGTATATAACATGGTAAAAATAAAGGGGTGATTTGATGAATAAAGGAAATTATGGTTTAAGGAAAAGTATAAGGTTTAATATGCCTATGAGGCAATATACAATATTTTTGGTATAAAAACTATGGGTTATAAGTTAAAGGAAATAAAAATATCATAGCAAATGATATTAGTATTTTGGTATAACATTACATAATGTTATGTGGTCAAAAAGGGAATTTAAATAAATTCAAGGGCTATACCGAACTAATAGGAGTTGGAAAATGAATTATAGACTAAGGTCTATAATATTATAAATGTTATGACAATGATATGGTTTAGATGGAATTATATAAGGAAGGGTACTCACATAAAATAATGTGACAAACGATAAATAAATGGGATTTATAAACTAAGGTGTTTATTGAATAAACCTTAGGAGTTGTAATTATACAACATAAAATGTTACATGATATTAGGATAATAGTCTTAATATAAGTTGTATAAAATAATACAACTAATGGGAATAATCATCTAATAAAAGATGATAAAATGTAACATAAAATATAAGGGTTTATGAAACTCATGAATTACCTACGTGGTAAAAATATATATACATACACAAGAATAATGTATATAAGGTGGATATATATATTTTGGTTGAAAACCATATGATTTAATGGTGGTGGTGATTTAAAAAAAATAATAAATATAGTTACGAACTATCAGTTATGAATTTTAGAATGCAATATAATACAAGAATGCATGCATACATGCAACTATAGGTTATGTACCTAAACTAGATGTGGATAAGATTAAAAGAAATATAAAGAATTAAACTTAACAGTTGAAATAGTTTTTGACGTACGCGTTTTAAGTAACAAAGCCGACTGTTTTAGAGAAACCCGTAACAAACTGTAGAAAACAGGGGTGAACTGTCGGGGTTACTTATAATTCGGAAATACCGGATGTAGTTAGTCATGGAGACTGACTTATAGTTTTTATTACCGTTTAGAGTATACTTCTGACAAGGACGCTTGACGAGCTAACGGACTACACGGAGCGTAGGATCTTGCTGATTCATACTCCACCGTAATACAGTCAGGGTGAACGGTATGTAAAGGGGTTTGCCGAGTTGACCTAAGGTTGCTCCTTGGGCTCGGATTTGGTTGATATAACTTGTATGTTGTTATGTGTCTCTGGTTGTCCTTGAGGACTTCCTTAGTTCAGGCTTCTGTGCGATCTGTGATAAAGATTGGTTGTCTGAATGTGTTAATTAATATGCATGAATTGTATACTTATAGCTGCTTATTATCTACTGTTGTTGAGTTAACAGTATTGGTTCGTATATATGAACCTATATATATAAAACGAACTAGCGGCTATGGTGCTATCTTATATGAAATATAAGGAACGTAAGTAAAACGTTGTAGCACTATGATAATAACACATACATATTATCTGAGACTTGTGTACGGAGCATTGGCCTTTTCTATACGCCGTTCTCGTATCTAACACTGGATCCCGAGTTTACAAACTCTGGATTGGACTAATGACCTTAGTCTGCTGTGTTAGAAAATTTGGTAATGCGATGCGATGGTATAATTAATTAATTAATGGAATGGAAGGAAAGCCAAGACGATGTGGCTCTTGGTGCGCGCTGTGATCACAAAAACGATACCAGGATGTCCGCGTACGGGTCCGTAAGTATCAAAAATTTCCCGTGAGCTAGAATGGCTCGTTGGTCGGAGACTCTACCGTTGGAGTGGCTACTGCCGTGGGTGACCCGCCATAATATATGGGTAACTAGAGACATGTCGTTTTAACGAGACATTGTCACTAGGTATAACTGAACAACTAAAACTATTGAGACTTATACAGTGGCGAACAATACCATGGACGAGACTTAATACTTGTTTATTATTCTCGTTGTTTCGCTTTGTTGTTCATTGGTTATACTTGTGGTTTTTTATTGTGTTGATGGTTGGATGGAGCCTACAAGGCTAAGGTAAATCAAATATGAAAATTGTACGCTACGGCGAATGTACATTGTACATTATGTTGTTATTCGATACGTTCGATATATAATTGTGGTTTGTGATATCTAAATGTGTTGGTTTGGATGGATGATTAGTGTCTATGGATATTTGGATGGTTATGTATATTATACATTTATGCTACAAATTGTTTATAACTTAAATGGAAAGGCATAAAACCAATCTAATAATAAGATGGTTAAAATGACAAGTGACCATTAGGTCCAGACCCGGCTACTCAGCGTCTATCGCTGATACTACACCATTTCAGGTTGTTGCATTGTCGGAGCTGAAGAGCATGAACAGGGTAATTGGAGACGTTGTATAGAAATGAAGATGGTGTATGGTCTTATGGTAAGGTTGTGTATTTTCAGGATTGGGTAGATGCTCACTTGTCAATGATTATGATTTATGGACTTAGTATGATGTATAGGAGTTTTCGTTATCACTGCAGTTAGCAGTTTTTATTTGAAAGTTGGATGTAGTTTGGCTACGTTGCTCGCATGGGCGAGTAATGGCCGGTGACACCCGAGTGAGTTTGTAATAGTTATTTATTTTACCGCTGTGAGACGTTTTTATTTATTGCTACGTGAGGGATTATATCGTGATTATGGAGAGGGGTGTTACAACCGTCCTTCTTCTTCACGAAGAGAACCGGTGCTCCCCAGGGTGATACGCTCGGGCGTATAAACCCTTTATCAAGTAGGTCTCGCAACTGCTCCTTGAGCTCTATCATTTCAGCAGGTGCCATGCGGTACGGTGCCCTAGCAATGGGACCGGTACCTGGCAAGAGGTCAATCTCAAACTTTACCGCTCTCGGAGGTGGCATGTCGGGTAGCTCCTTAGGGAATACATCAGGGAATTCAGATACTATCGGTACATCATCACTGAACTCTGGATCTCGCTCCAGGTCTTGTACATAACACTAATATACTTCACGGCCCTTCCTGAGCTCCCGGTACATGGCCATGGCGGAGATGACTGTGGTCGAAGGCTCTCTCGGTCTCTGGCGGTAAGATACAGTAACCCCAGAAGGACTCTTGAGCAGCGAACGGTGCTCAGCGTAGAGGATTCTACCCTTGTGCCGCTCCAACCAATTCATTCCGATTATCAAGTCGAATCCCAGTCCATTAAACTCGATGAAGGAGATGGGAAATGATTCGCCTTTGATTTCAATCATGGCTGCTTTGTAATACTTGGTGCACTTTACTCGCTCCTTCGATGGGAGAGTAACCAGGAAGTTTGGTAGCTCATCCGCATATAGGCCTAACCTCTTCACAAAATATGGTGATACGAAGGTGTGAGAGGCGCCGGAGTCGAATAACACTGAGGCGTCAATGCCGTTCACTGGGGAGGTTCCCGTTAAGATGGTGCCGCTTTTGCCGGCTTGTGCTTCGGTGAGGATACTCAGGATACCTTCGGTACCGAGTCCACAGCCTATTGAAGTCACAATTTCATAAGTATTGGTGGTGGACACAAGTGGAATTAAATCAACACTGCTCTTTATTGATAAACCAACCATCATACATACCGTGTCTCTAATACACATTACTAATACATTACATGGTACTATGAATTTAATACTTCCTAAAGGTAAGGTTCAGGCGTCCTGGTTTCATGTGTGTGACATTGATTATTGCCGGTGGTGTCGTATTCAACTTGATCTTGTTGATCCCGTGATACAGCATCCTAGACTTTCCACCCATGATTAGGACATCTCCCGATCTCAATACCAGTTTCTGCGCGAGGTCCACAAGCTTCTGCTCGCTATACATAAATACGGTGTCATCACCAATGGACCAAGACACTATGGGCACTCCTTGTTCAAGAGATTCCACTGTCTCGTCCTTGTCTTGGTGTAACCCAAGTCGTCCTTCTTTCTCATAGAAGTTGACGATACAAAGGTCCGCTTCAAGTGCGGGGATCAGTTCATGTTCACATTGTTGTGCAAGTTTTACTGCTTGCATGACAAGTGTCTGAAATTCTGGAGGTATTGTCGGTGGCGTCGTTCCGTCTTGTGTTCGTGCCTCTTGGTATGTCTTGGTATATGGATTCCAGTCCTTTCCCAAGCACATCATCTTCAGTTTCATCCTCGCTCCACCGGGGAATTCGGGTGTATATAATCCTCCTTGACCCGTTCCTAACTTGTTGCATCGTCGGATGATTGCGATTTGTGCTTCAGGTGTCAGGTATCCCCTCAATAAAATCATACCTGGTCAGATGACCTGACACTGCTCGTTGGTGTAGTGGTGATTGGTGATGTAGGTCTCTTCTTGATTTGGTTTCGAAGGTATCGGATAACAGATACTAAAGCTTCCTACGATTATAAATTTCATCTACGGTGAGTACTAGTTTCAACTACTTCTCTTCATGCTCATTACACGCTTCAGTTCATTTACTCATGCATTCACTCAAACAGTTACTTCATTACTTAGACATGCTTCACAGGATTCAAGGTTTAGATTAATTACCTGGGCTGGACTTAGAACTGGACCCGTCACGGTCAATGACATGCAAGACAGGCTGCCTCTGGGGTGCGCCCCTCTGAGGACCCCGGGATCCCTGTCCCTGTGGTGCCTGCTGGGTCGGTGCATCGCCAGATGCAACCTCCTTGCCTTACCTTTGCTTGTAGCTTTGGAAGTTTCCTCTAGGTTTAGCATTTTTGGTGCACATGTTGGCTCGGTGTCCGGGCTTCTGACAATTGTAGCACCGGATTTCTCTCCCTTGGCAATCCTTGTCGGGATGGTCTTGGTTGCACTTCCGGCACACATAAGTGCGGCCATCTGAGAAGTTCTTGGTGAAACCGGAGCCAGAACCTAAGGTTTAAAAGGGTTAGCACATTTGGGCATGGATATACTAGATATGATACTTGTACGATTACGAATTAGGAATTGAAGTTTACCCTTTGGTGGGTGTGATCTCAGTGGCTTCGCAGCCACTGGTGCAGATGAACCTAGCTGAAGAATCTCAACCGGGTTGCCCTTCTCACCATGGACACTGCTCTCACTTGGGAAGTTCTTTTGGGTTTGCTGAAAGAACTTTTCCTTCTTCTTCTTCCAACTCTTCCCTTGGTTCCGCTCCTCAGAACTGGTGTTTTTGTTGCTAGCTTTGCTCTTTAGCGCGGTTTCTTCATCCCTCAATTGACAAGTGATTTCAACGCGGGAAGCCGCGTGATAACACTCCTGAAGTTTCAGGTAATAGCTGGGATTCTTAGTTAAAAAAAAAAGAAGATAAGGAAAATATTTAAGGAATTACAATGGTACTAAGGGTTTAAACCAACATTTACCTGAAGGGAGGTAAATCTAGTGTAGCCCATACCGTACCGCAGGCGATGGCTCAGACCGCCATAGAAGCGATCGACCAACACCTGGACGGTGTACCCAAGGTCGGGTAGAAGATGGAGAATGGAGGTGAAGGTGCGGTAATACTCATCGAAAGACATCTTCTCTGTCATTTTCAAGGCATCCAGCTCTAGCCTTTTCTTGGTTTTCACATGCTCCGGGTAATATTTGGATCGGAGGAAAGATGCGAAGGATTCCCAGTCGAAAGTAGGGTCATTAATATGCTCATGCTTGATTAGCTTCCACCAATCCATGGCTGCATCCTTTAGATAGTAAGCCGCTACTCTAACTCGAACTCCAGCAGGAGCTTCGAGGGTTTCGAACGCCGTCTCCATCTCGAAGATGTAGGCCTCTAGCTTAGCCAGATCACTCTCGCCTCTAAAGCAGGGAGGTCAGAGTTCCGCTACAGCTTTTACCCAGTTTGCTTCTCTGGGTGGAGGGGGCGGGATTGGTCCCGTTTGAGTTTGTTAATTTTGGTGGTTTTGTTGCATTGCATTGATTACTTGTGGTAGCATCTGCGCTACCGTGGCGGCGACGATCTCAGCTATCGTCTGCGCGCTAGGTCCTTCAGAGGCTTCTCCTCTACCTCGGCCTTGTCCTGACATCTGAACATTTAGCATTTACATTAGGCTTACAAGATATGACCTAAAGGTCTTGGAATTTAAGCAAGGTATCGTCCCTAAGAACGTCAAGGGTATCCGTTGTCAACAACGGTAGTTCCTAGTTAGGTTTCTAGGTATCCGTCTTAAGACGATTGAAATCCTAACTCGGTAATCCCTATGCTCGGTAACTATGGACATCAAAGCGTAACTACTCTCTGATACCACTTTTTGTAACACCCCTACCGTTAATCCTATGCTTACCGTCCAATCATCCCAATAATCAGAGCTACTCGCAGCAGAAAATACCTACTGCTACGGTAGGTGATACAACGTCGCTAACCGCCCATACGGCTAGCAAGGCTTACACTACTTACAGCCATGGTCTGATGCCTAAGTATACCGAGCTACTACATTTCATACCGAATATAAAAGATAACATTCTTAAATTACCGGATCACCGAGTATTTAAAGTATTTAATTACATCCTGATAAGTGTCCAAGTGATCATGATTTATGGGTGTATTTCGTATATTATATTAGCACTTTTCTTGCTCATTTCTCACTTATCGTATGTTTTTCCTCTAGTTTATGTTTTATTGTTTATCTCACAAATTTATTGGTTAAACATGAGGAAAACCAAGCTAGGAGCAAAGTAGACGAAGATACGAATGAGTGGGTGCAAACGGATCTTAAATCGAAGCTGAAACGAATATTTTAGGAGCAAAACAATTATCGCCCGAACCAGGACAAGTCAAACATGCGTCCGTGTCTTGTCCGGATAACCAAGGCCGGACTCCGTGTGTGACGTCCACGGATTTAAGGCCGGACACGGAGCGGACATGAGTAGCCACGTCCATGGATTTAAGGCCGGACATGACTCGGACAAGAAGAGAAGAACGACTTGAGTGACGTCCGTGGAATAAAGAGTGGACAGGGGACGGACAGTTTAGAGACGTTCGGCCCTAAAAGGGCGGACACAAACCCAGACGCGGCCATTTTAATAATTTGTTCATGGAATTAAGCCAGGACAAGGGGCGGACAAGAGATAAATTTGTCCGTGGAAAAAAGCACGGACATGAAATAAATGCATCCAGATCCAGAAACTGTCGCGACTGGCTATCTTCGCCGACTGGTTTTCTTCACCGACTGTCTTCCCTAATTGCCCAATTGCTTCTTCCTTTGCGGCACTTGCAACTTATCCATCTACTCCATCAACTGGCACCTCCCTTATCTTGTTCACCCACTAGCACGCGTGTTCCAGCCTGTCTCTTCCTTTTCTTCTTCCTCTTCTTCTCCTTCCTTCTATAAAACCCACGAGCCTTCTGCTCAGAAAATCCAATCTCTTCCACAATCCATCGCTCACACCTACGATCCGTTCCATCTTCTTATCCCCCACTTCTCCATTTTATTTTCTTTCTTCATCAGCCTTATGCTGTTAGTTTCCAGAGAACCAACGAAGGAATCGATTGTTTGTTCGTTCTTCTTCATTGGTTCTGACTATCTTAATTATTATGTTTGTTTTTATAATTATGTGTGATTAATAAATCTAGCCTCTCGGGTTAGGAAGCAAGCCTATTTTATATAATTGTGTTATATAAGCTTTCCAGTATAATTTATCCAAGCAGTATTTTGATTCTTGTCCTTAATGCGCTTTAATCATAAGGCCAATTATTAAAGTGATATTTGTAGTTCTTTGTCAAAATGCGGTGCAGAGACAAGGTTCTAGACATAGGAAGTCAAAACGGGTTAACGACTAGAAGCGAGATTCGCCTATAGGTTAACCAATCTCCAATAGGGATTATTAATAATGCGATTAATTTATTTATGACTTGAGCAAGATTTGCGCTTGTTGTTTAAATTAATTAGGGTTTATTAGACAGGAAACGGTCAATAAACTAATTAAGATTCTTGAGTTTATTGCTAAAGTGGGAAAGTTGTATTATGATTAAATAAAATAGGTGAGCAGAACAACCCGGGATGCTACTTAAAAACAGAAAAGATTTATAATTTCTATTTCTTTTCTGTTTTAATTAATTGTTTTTATTATTGTCTTATGAGTTAGCTGTTAATCATATTCTCCCTAAAAAAATGATAAAATCTGTTAATTAGAATTCTCAGTCAATTTTCTACACTATCAGTTATCCACGGCGAGGTCCCCAAGAGTACGACAACCCTCATATCCACTATTCCGCAAAACGATTAGGTACACTGCCTAAGTGGTAGAAGTGGGAACACACTTTTACTCCAACAAGTTTTTGGCGCCGTCGCCGGGGACCTCCGGCACGGTTAATTGATAGTTTTAAATTTTATTGAGTTTTCTATTTATTATTATGTGATATATTTTGCTAATCTTTACTTTTTGTTTCTATTATTTTTATTTCTATTATATATTGTTTCTGTTATATTTTTCTATTATATTTTGTTTCTGTTATATTTCGTTTCTATATATTCTGTTAATATTCTAATTGTGTAGTATTATGTTAATATATTAATTTTGTTTCATAATCCAGTTCTTTAAATTCCTGTCATTTAAATTCTGCCCTTCTTATTTTAATTATTCACTGTATTTATTTTGTTTTTTATTTGTTTTTGTTTCATAATTTTCGTTCGATTAAAATTAAAAAAAAAACGAAGCTAAGTAGTGTCCGGCCTTTAAAAACCGGACACAAGCACGGACACATAATAAAAACGAAAAAAAAAAGAAACGGGCTTACGTCCGCCCATAAAAGGCCGGACGCAAGCCGGAAGGGATAGAGACGTCCGCCCTTATTTGGACGGACAGAAACCCGGACGTCAACAAAAATACAACGTGTCCGCCCTTATATGGACGGACGCAAAGTCGGACGCGCATAGCTTACAAAAAAAAAAACTGGCTCGCACTCCCCATTTTTAATTGATAGTTTTTAATTTGATATCTGTTTAATTTTATTTTTATTTCTGTTTACTTTATTTTCGCTTTATTTAATTTTACTTACTATTTTTGCAATTTTCTTTTATCTCTGTTTTGTTTCGTATTTGTTTTTCTATTTAGTTCATTTTGTTTTTGTATTTCTTTTCTATTTTTAGTTCTATTCTACTTGGTATTTCTATTTTTGTTTTTGTAGGATAGTCAATGATTATGGAGAGCGGCTACGATGAGGTGAAGAGATTGTTGATCAATTTGGAATGGACTCACATGCAAGAGGAGATGTCCTCATATCAAAGGTTGGTCAAGGATTATCAACCACCTCAACAATCAAATCGAGAGCCGTACTGGTGGGAAGTCGACCAGGCTAATACACAGTACAAAGAAGCTCAGTTGGGATACTGCTACTTCAATCATAATGAACAGCAATCTACACAAGGGCCAGACGAATTTCTCCCGAGTCAAACCAAACCGCTAGAAGAGATTCCAGTGGTGACTCCAAGGAGTGAAGATCGATTCGAGCATGATATTATTGAAGCTACAAGTTTTGATGAGGAGATAAAGAAACTAATCAGGACATTTTTCTCCGACGCCGAGTTGGAGCAAATGTCTGAGAGTTACAATTCTCCTCCATCTCCATCCCCAGCACAAGAGGAGCAATCAAAATTTAAAGATATTTTGTCTGAGATGGTCTGCGAGCTAGAAGAGGATTATCCTATTGAGCCTCATAAACCAAGAGAGGAAATTTACATCCTCGAATCTGAGGAAGGAACACCGCTACCACCAGTCTCTCATCAACTTCCACCCTGCCTCCATAAGCCTCAACAACCAGGGAGGATGTTTACATCCTCCAATTTGAGGAAGAAAAGTCATCACCACCTGGTCTCCTGTTAGAACTACGTTACCGGCAGTACCTCCTCAAACACCAGGTTTTGTGGAGTATTTGTTTTCCTATTTTATTTGCCGAGGTGACATTCTGTTTTGATCCAGGTGGTTTGCTTTTAATTACTGCTAACTTCGTTTTCCTGGCGAAGCTGTTGTCTACCTTTATTTTTGATCCAGGATAACGAAGCGGGAGTCTAGCCAAAGGCTATAAATATGAGCAGCTGACTGGGAGGCAACCCAGTGGTTAAATTTTATTTCCCTACTATTTTTGTTTTCTGTTTTGTCTTCCATATTATTCCTATATATGTTTTTATTAAAGAAAAAAAAGGAGAGAAGAGAGAACGAGGAGAATTAACTTGAGTTCTTTTGGATGTTTAGAATATTTATTACAGGAACATCTTGCACATTTCTACAGCTGAACTCAAGTGTGGGGGAGCACTGTCTAAACACTCTACGAACTCTGGGGAGTACACTCTCTTTGCTTTGCACTTCAAATTTTCACATACTCCCTACTGCTTTGCATTGTGTGAGGTACTTTGATTACTTGACCTTATTAATTCTATTCTTCCTACGTATGAGGACATTGCTCCAATCTAAGTGTGGGGGAGGACTCACTTCTCTATCGCTCGTCTTAAGTCTGTGTTAAACTGACACATTGCTTAAAATGCTTAATCTCTCTGCTTATCTTGCGTTTTTCCAAATTCAATATCATGGACCCTTTATACGTGGGTTGTTCTCTTTAAAAATAACTGTTATGAATTGTGGATAAATGGTACAATTTTAAAAAAATTTTGATTACTTTTGAGGAGCATTTTTATGCGTGTGACCAAATGATCTGCAATGGTTGGATTTTTTATTGCTTAGGGATTCCCTTTGTCTTCTTTCTTAGGGATTGCTAAGGGTGCTTCTCTGTGATTAAAAGAAAAAATATTTAATATTAAACAAGGGACTTGCGAGACGCCATTGGTAACCAACAAATGAGAGTTGAGTGTTCTTAAATACAAGGGCTTGATGCCTACATTTTATCTTCTCATCTCTTATGCAAAGTGAAACAAATACATAATCTATTTTTCCTTTTGTTTCTTTCTTCTCAATGCCCATTTCTAGAGAGAAGTTCCATGGTAAAAGTTCTCAGAGTCACCTTACTTAGAAACATTGAAGTACTCCGGATCATACCCCAAAACTCTAATTTTTATTTTTTTTACCCTAAGCACACCTATGCCACCAGTAGTTGATGGTTCACACTCCTCGAAAGTTTAAAGATCATGTTTATCCTACCTTCATAAAATATTTGTTAGTATTGAGCATTTCCTACTTACTTGGGTACATGGTTTTGCTTGAGGACAAGCAAAAGGTGAGTGTGGGGGTGTGATAAGTGTCCAAATGAGCATGTTTTATGGGTGTATTTCGTATATTATATTAGCACTTTTCTTGCTCATTTCTCACTTATCGTATGTTTTTCCTCTAGTTTATGTTTTATTGTTTATCTCACAAATTTATTGGTTAAACATGAGGAAAACCAAGCTAGGAAAAAAGTAGACGAAGAGACGAACGAGTGGGGGCAAACGGATCTTAAATCGGAGCTGAAACGAATATTTTAGGAGCAAAACAATTATCGCCCGAACCAGGACAAGTCAAACATGCGTCCGTGTCTTGTCAGGATAACAAAGGCCGGACTCCGTGTGTGACGTCCGCGGATTTAAGGCCGGACACGGAGCGGACATGAGTAGCCACGTCCGTGGATTTAAGGCCGGACATGACTCGGACAAGAAGAGAAGAATGACTTGAGTGACGTCCGTGGAATAAAGAGCGGACAGGGCACGAACAGTTTAGAGACGTCCGGCCCTAAAAGGGCGGACGCAAACCCGGACGCGGCCATTTTAAGAATTTGTCCGTGGAATTAAGCCAGGACAAGGGGCGGACAAGAGATAAATTTGTCCGTGGAAAAAAGCACGGACAGGAAATAAATGCAACCATATCCAGAAACTGTCGCGAATTGCTTTCTTCGCCGACTGGTTTTCTTCACCGACTGTCTTCCCCAATTGCCCAATTGCTTCTTCCTTTGCGGCGCCTGCAACTTATCCATCTATTCCATCAACTGGCACCTCCCTTATCTTGTTCACCCACTAGCACGCGTGTTCCAGCCTCTCTTCCTTTTCTTCTTCCTCTTCTTCTTCTCTCTTCCTTCTATAAAACCCATGAGCCTTCTGCTCAGAAAATCCAATCTCTTCCACAATCCATCGCTCACACCTACGATCCGTTCCATCTTCTTATTCCCCACTTCTCCATTTTATTTTCTTTCTTTATCAGCCTTATGCTGTTAGTTTCCAGAGAACCAACGAAGGAATCGATTGTCTGTTCGTTCTTCTTCATTGGTTCTGACTATCTTAATTATTATGTTTGTTTTTATAATTATGTGTGATTAATAAACCTAGCCTCCCGGGTTAGGAAGCAAGCCTATTTTATATAATTGTGTAATATAAGCTTTCCTGTATAATTTATCCAAGCAGTATTTTGATTCTTGTCCTTAATGCGCTTTAATCATTAGGCCAATTATTAAAGTGATATTTGTAGTTCTTTGTCAAAATGCGGTGCTGAGACATGGTTCTAGACATAGGAAGTCAAAACGGGTTAACGACTAGAAGCGAGATTCGCCTATAGGTTAACCAGTCTCCAATAGGGATTATTAATAATGCGATTAATTTATTTATGACTTGAGCAAGATTTGTGCTTGTTGTTTAAATTAATTAGGGTTTATTAGATAGGAAACGGTCAATAAACTAATTAAGATTCTTGAGTTTATTGCTAAAGTGGGAAAGTTATATTATGATTAAATAAAATAGGTGAGGAGAACAACCCGGGATGCTTCTTAAAAACACAAAAGATTTATAATTTCTATTTCTTTTCTGTGTTAATTAATTGTTTTTATTATTGTCTTATGAGTTAGCTGTTAATCATATTCTCCCTAAAAAATGATAAAATCCGTTAATTAGAATTCTCAATCAATTTTCTACACTATCAGTTATCCACGGCGAGGTCCCCAAGAGTACGACAACCCTCATATCCACTATTCTGCAAAACGATTAGGTACACTGCCTAAGTGGTAGAAGTGGGAACACACTTTTACTCCAACAAGTTTTTGGCGCCGTCGCCGGGACCTCCGGCACGGTTAATTGATAGTTTTAAATTTATTGAGTTTTCTATTTATTATTATGTGATATATTTGCTAATCTTTAATTTTTGTTTCTATTATTTTTATTTCTATTATTATTGTTTATGTTATATTTTTCTATTATATTTGTTTCGGTTATATTTCGTTTCTATATATTCTGTTAATATTCTAATTGTGTAGTATTGTGTTAATATATTAATTTTGTTTCATAATCCAGTTCTTTAAATTCCTGTCATTTAAATTCTGTCAATTAAATTCTGCCCTTCTTATTTTAATTATTTACTGTATTTATTTTGATTTTTATTTGTTTTTGCTTCATAATTTTTGTTCGATTAAAATAAAAAAAACGAAGCTAAGTAGTGTCCGGAAGGAAAGTCGGACGCGCGTAGCTTACAAAAAAAAACTGGCTCGCACTCCCTATTTTTAATTGATAGTTTTTAATTTGATATCTGTTTAATTTTATTTTTATTTCTGTTTACTTTATTTTCGCTTTATTTAATTTTACTTACTATTTTTGCAATTTTCTTTTATCTCTGTTTTGTTTCATATTTGTTTTTCTATTTAGTTCATTTTTGTTTTTGTATTTCTTTTCTATTTTTAGTTCTACTCTACTTGGTATTTCTATTTTTGTTTTTGTAGGATAGTCAATGATTATGGAGAGCGGCTACGATGAGGTGAAGAGATTGTTGATCAATTTGGAATGGACTCACATGCAAGAGGAGATGTCCTCATATCAAAGGTTGGTCAAAGATTATCAACCACCTCAACAATCAAATCGAGAGCCGTACTGGTGGGAAGTCGACCAGGCTAATACACTGTAACACCCCATCCAACATTCACACACTTACAATAAACTGCAGCGGAAAAACAAATCTCATCACATTACTTAACTCGTTGGTGTTACACGCCATTAGCCACCCACGTGGCTAACAAGGCTAATCCATATACATTGTACCGGTCTGATGGGCTAAATTCCCGAGCGACTACACATTACTATCCGTTTTCATTAACAACAACAACAACAACATACACCTTTCAACTATACCGAGTATTTATAAACTGATGCCGATAACAATTTCGGTCTTACTACACCTACTGTATATATACACTTAAACGATTACCCATGTACAACGACTACCCGTCCTACTCTCGAACGGCTTCCAGCACTTCGTACCTGAAATAAGAAAAGAAGAGAAAGGGTGGCCCCCAAGGGGCTCAGCACCTTTGCTGGTATGGTAATCCCGCAGCCCACATGCTACCGGGCCACACACAACTAATTGTCATCTTAGCATGCGGTTGATTATATTTAAATCGTGCACGCAACTTTAAACACACAACACACAACATTTCGCCTCAATGGGCTCAATAAACGGATAATACATCCTTATTTGATAAGTCACTCAAGGTATTCATTATCCCTAGAGTGTTTCTCCTCTAATGGAGCTACTTCCTTAATAGACGACACTTACCCGTTATTCGGGTTATCCTTAAACGTCTCTTATCACAAATTGGGATTCATATCCATGATCCACATACTCCACATTTTACAACATATAACATGCATCCCATAACAACACATAACAACACTTTCACGTTTCAACGTGCACATAATAACATCGCAATAGAAATTGCATTACAACAACATCACATAACATAACGGGAATGGTTCTCTTAGGAACCGACCCAAACATTGTTAATACACTAGTGGGCCTAGAGAATGTTGCCAGTCTCATGATAAGCTCGTTACATAACTCGTTACCATCTCGTTAAATGAGCGGATAACTTAACACAAGGTGTCTCGGATATAGTGATCCAAGCACACCGAACAAACATAACATAGTATGCCCCTGTGGCCCGACGTGAGTCAGTAATAGCCTTGGTTAAGCTAAAGGGAAGGTTGGGAACCAAATTGGAAAACAACCATAACATACGGAGAGGATCGAACCTGATATGACAACGACCCCCATACTCACACGCGTGGCCGGAACAGACCGGACTCCTCACTCCCCCCGTTACACTTGTCAGAAGTTCATCATTGAACTTAGTTAAACAATCACAACATTGGGTTAAGTCTTGTTAGACACACACAAGGGAAGGGAGAGTCACACATTCACACACAAACATCACACACAAACATCACATAACTAGCTAACTCACACATAGCCGTGGTTAGAACGTGCCTTAGGTCGGACGTTATCACCGGATACCGTTCTCTTACGTTTACCTAATAGTGGTGAACTAGCCCTTCAAGCGCATTCGAGGTTACCGGTGTCGGCACGTAAACATACAATAACATTAACGACTGTAAACTCGTTTCATGATTTATCTTATAACGTGGCAAACACACAGAAAAACACATTGGCATACAAGCCGGTGTAATCCGGTAGGACACAGGTTGCAAGAAAACCATACCTTTCACCACGGTCCACTATATTGTGTCCTCCTAGTTTCCTCGAACAAATCCCATACAACTGGTAACATCACAATTACTTTCATTAACATTGGAGTAACATGCTAGTTTAACGTCCAATGCGCCCATAGTTTCCCCGTCATCCCGTTATATTTAATTTTACACTTGTGATCTTAAGTTCACAACTCTCACATCAAACCTAACACTTGTTTACACACTTTAAGACCTTTACATGTCACCAAACAAGGCCATAACATCATCTAAAACCATTACCATTCAATCCCCCATCATTAGGAGCCTTAAACAAATTTTTTTCTTCATCTCTGGTCTGGACCGCCCCTCTGGGGCGGTCCACAACAGATGCTACACGTTTTTTTTTTCACTTCTCTGCACTGGACCTCCCCACAGGGGCGGTCCGTAGGGGCGGTCCAATGCAGAACCAATTTTCTAATGTGCTTTTCTCCTCTTTCTGAACTCCAAATTCATCATAATTTTTTCCTATGCTTTACACATGTTCTCCCACATGTTTTAACATCTTTTGGGCACACTTAAACCCTCTCGAAACATCCCAAAAATTCCTTAAACTTTTACTCAACTTTTACTAAGTCCTTAACACTTAGAACATTTTTTCTTACACTTGTAACTTGTATTCTTACCTAAAACTTCACCTAACCAAAGTACTCCCTCACTACCTTATAACCACCCTTTTAAACATCATTTGCACTACACTCATCCCCTTTACACACACTCCTCAAGTCTTTCCCACAAGTTCATAATTAAACCTTCACAAGGCATTACACTTCCATTGTTCACCAAACTTTGCACAAGACTTTACGACACCTCCACCATCACCTTGGTGTATCAAGAAATCATCCATTAGTTCCCTAAATCTCCAAGACTATGCCTAAGGCATCTTAACACCTAAGAACACCTTAATTCACTTTCTTTCACCATCTTAACACTTAAAAATTCCTAGTACCTTCTAGGTCATAAAATCTCATTACAACACATAAACTCTTTTGTTTATCAACTAAATTTCGCCATAGCTTCTCTTGTATCACCTTACACCAAAACACATTGTTTTTCACCTTTAGACAATCAAGAACATTCAATCTCTTAATACACACTCTTATACACAAACATATGGTTTTTCATCCTTTAACCATCAAACACATTCACCTTCACAAGAAATGTTCTTTACACACAACTAAACCTTTAAACTACACTACATCACAATATAGTGCATAAACTTAAATTGCTTGGCACTTGGGCCCTTAAATAACATGGCTCTTAGGCCCTTAAATTGCATTAAACTTAAACACTGAATCTCCACATTTAAATGCCTTCAACCTGCGAATACACACAACAATGCTCCCATGTCTTTTTAGTCCACCTTGTGGATAGTTTTCTAGCTCATTTCCCATTGGCTGTTTAGGTTAATTATTAAGCAAATATAGCTCAATTTCCTAGTACATAAAACTACCTTAAGAGAGATCATTTACCTCGTTGTTTTTAAAGCTTTCTCACTTGTTTTCTCTTGTTCTTTCTTGGTTGAAAATCGGCTAGGAACTTTTATCACTTGTCAACCTTCTAACCAATACACATATAAAGGTAATGAGCATTAAGTTTAATACTCAAACTCATAATTAAACCCTAGGTTTACATAAGTGTCCTTAAAACTCTAAAATTGATGTTTACCTTTGGAATTTGAAAGGGAACTTGAATAAGTAGCAAGATAGGACTCCTCCTAGTCCTTTGAAGTTTGAATTAAGCTATGAAGAGAGCAAGAAAAAGCACCATTGTGAGGTGAATTTTCGGACACATACAAAAATGAGAGGAAACTTAGATTTTCTTTGGTTTTTGTTACCTTGAAACAAAGGAGAATGACAATATGAAAGAATGAGCTTTTCCCCCTTCAATGGAGATTCTTCATGGCACCAAAATGGAGTTCTTGAAGATTTGAAAAGATAGAAGTGAAGAGCTTGGTCTAACTAAGACAATAGGTCTTAGAATTTGATTGGAGCATTAATGAACATTTGGTGAGCAATTGAAGTTAGAGAAGAGAGGGGCTGTAGCAAGCTCGGCTCGGTTGGGAGAATAGAGGAAGAACACGGTGGGAAGGCAAGGAAGGAAATGAAGAGAGAGAGGTGAGAGGTCTCACTTTTGCAAATAGTAACTTTACTTTATTTCTTTTTCTTTTCTTTAGTTGGATGACTAGGTTGGTGACTCCCCACCTTAAAAACCGTGGCCCCTTCAATATAACATATATATGGCCTTTGTTGACCAAGTAAACAACTTATGTTGACTTATAACTTAAACTAGCACTATTTGAGCACTATTCACAAAACAAGGCACATATTTGTGAAATTTTTGATTTCCCATTGATTTAGACTTCCTAATGTGATACTAAGTAGTACACATATTAATTAAAGAGTAATGATGGTCATTTAGCCATTCAAAACTCATTTACAAGACAATTTTTCAAAAATGTGCTTTAAGACTCCTTAAAGCACATTTTGTGTTTTAACTTGTTTTCAAGCTTGGTTTTCTTTAGTAATTGACTTAACATGTTCATTAACATATTTATAAGGTATAGGTATGACCATTAGGTCTTATACAAATTTATCCCAAGCTTAGAGCACATTTTGCTCTTATTGACTTTAAGGTATTTTCTTGTGTTTTGTTTGGTTTAACTGTCTACCAAAGTTTCCTAAGGACTTAATTAGCCTTATTAAATCATAATTGAATATTATTAAGTCTTGGTAGGCTCTTTGGGTCCTAACCAAGTTCACTTCCAAGCTTAGAGCATGTTTTTGCTCAAACTGTGTCTTAGTGTTTTATTGTGTTTTACTATGGTTTAAATTGTTCACTGATGTTTCTAAGGCACTTTTTAGCCTTTACATACCATATTTTAATATTTAAACCACATATCAAGGTTTGGGGTATTTCAATCTACCCCCTTAAAAGAACTTCGTCCTCGAAGTTTACACTTCCCACACATCTTGGATTAGAATACGGGGATTACTTATAGAGATAAAACTTCCATAACCAAACACACTTTACATCACAACCTCGGACTTAATGGTCCGGGTAACACATTCACATCCATACATAACATAACATATTCACAAGATAACCTCGGACTCAATGGTCCGGGTATCTTAACAACATTTACACATACATAACAACCCTTAGACTCTCCGGTCTTGGGTAACATAACAACATTTAGACACATAGTTCTTGATAACATAACAGCCTTTAGACACATAGGTCTATGTAACACAACACATTTAGACTTATAGGTCATGATAACATACACTTTTGGAAAGCAAGGTCAAAATAACATTTATTACACATACCACACAACATGTCATAGCATGTATAACAATCAAAAATATCTTTTATATACACTGTGATCCCGCAGAACCCGGTCGCGATGGACACCTTCCGTCCCCGTGCCTTTGGGAGATCAAAACAATCACTTCAATTTGAAATTTTTCCTTGTGAGGTTAAGTAAGAAAACTTTAATTATGTAAAGTATCTATCGACGTTTTATAAATACCAATTCAAAATCCTTTTTGAAAACACATACAACTCCAAGTCAAACTTATGCTCTTTTCTTCTTTTCTTAGCGTGGTTATTTGTGACCACTTATACGGAGCTTCAAGAATCATCCAACCCTGATGTGATCAGCATCAGTGTTGAACTATCCTTCCACTCCAATTTGTGTTCGGCTTCCCTTGATCTCATGATAATCAAGTTTCACCTCCCACTTCAATTTCAAGCATCAAGTAAATCACTCATTTCCAATTTTCTATCTTTTTAATCATTCTAATCATGATCATAACATCTCCAAGGGATAGAACTTCGTCTATCAGTTATTTCCATTCCTAGGGAATTTCATTCTCACTAGGTTCTACGTCGGTATCGTGCCCTTTCATAAATCATTATATAATATATATATACACATATATTTTATCAAAATACAATACACCATTTCACATCTATACACTGTCGAGGTTTTGTTCCCCGGGAGTTTTCTCTACTCCCACATTTGTACTATCACACACAACTGTTAACAATACACACACTTATCACAATGGTATTCGCATCTTCTGTGCGCAATTTACCACAAATAAACCATGAATGAATGCGTATGTTTAAGTAACACACGCACCAATCATCAAAACAAATTATTTTGTGCTATGCACAACACAAATCACGTGCACTTGTACGGTAATACACACTAAGTGGTTTTGCGCTCTACCCCCCTCAAAAGGGATTACGCCCACGTAATCAATCACTAAACATTGGCTTATAATGTTCTACCGTCATGAAGTGTTTTAACTTCCACGCGGTCTATTACACAATGGATTCTGATTAGAGGATCTTAACCAAATTGGCGGTTTAGTTCCTAAACCAAGAATTCTCATTGGAGTTTGTTTAAACTCTTAGTTGGTTTCGATTCTGGCCTGTTAAGCTTCTAGGCGTTAATAATTAGCCATTCGCTCATGTTCACCATGTACATTCAACACTTGAATCACTGGCTCACTAGTTTCTGCTGCGAAACTCTAATAACTATAGAGCTTAATTGCCCCGTTTGTTATTCTTACTGTATTGTACATCCCCAATTGTCACCTTCATCTTGGTAACAATGGTTTCTCAACCGACGCGTGGTATCTCTTACCGTTAGCGAATTCGGTGAGTTATAAACTTTCTATCCACTTCCATAACAACTTACTGTGTATACAGCTATGTATTTCACAATGATTGACTTGTTTCCTTCCGACTTACTGTCGGTTGAGATTGAGCTACTACCTAGTATGTAGTGCTCTCTCAGCTATTTACAACATTTGTGGTATATTCCATACCGCTATTTGGCAGTTAGTGCTACTGTAGTCACTTACTGTTAATCATGCCTCCACATTTGGTTTTGTACAAGTACTCCTTTATTGGTGCGGCCTTGCATCTCCTATGCATCGGCCATTATAACATTATTCCTCCACAATTAACATGTTTCCAATTCCTAGCTATCCCACTCGATCATTACTGCGCAAGTGCAATACGAAAACACTCAGTCATACAGAGTGCAGAGGCGTAAACTCTTGACAGTAAATCCCTTATGCGATTCGCCATGGAATTCACACTGAGTTCCTTATCATATAGTACCTACCACTAGCTTATTGCCCAATTCGTTTAACATCGCTTATCTTGCATCTCCACTGAGTTTAACTCATAACTGGTCTTATCTGCCACATCATTATTCAACAACACTTATATGACGGTCGCTTATTGCGCACCGTGCTTATTGTATAACACTAACTTACATGGTATTTACTGTCACATTAACTTCCACACATATACTTACATTATTCACATTATGGTTCGCCATCCATTTGGACGACCACTGTATGCTCCTTGAGCATTGATCATTCGAGTCACAATCCGGCATTATCCAGCTCGGTGCTTCACTTTATACACACATGTTACTAAGCTAGCTGCTCTCTTTCACTAACAATATGATCAATCCTTAACATATTTCTTGGACTTGATCCACATAACTACCGCTCCTGCGGTCTCACAATATCGAGAGGTATCCCCACTCTTAATGTAGTGGTTCATTTACCACTCTGTTCACTTATATATCATAAACTTTTGCAATCAATCTAATTTTCATAACACATTTTATTTGTGGCTTATATGCCTTACTGCCTTGAGCTGCGCTCATTGTAGGCTGTCCACACACATGTACTTCTCTGTACAACATTATATGGTTTGGATATTATATTGAGCTCCATGACAAGGTCGTTGCATCACGTTTCCTTTTACGGGATGCCCCTTAGGATTGCTAGTCCGTCTCCTGACAACTTATGTCTAAACTGGGTGTTGGTTTCAACCCTTGTGTTTCTATCACATTATCTTATTCAATTATCGTTGATGCAAACACCCTTCAAGGATCGCTCCTGGGTGTTGCTAAGTTATGCCTTTACATCTAGTTCACACTTATTGGTATATTCAGTTAGCCACGCCGTTTGCGTTCTTAACTGGCTTATTATCCTCTTCTGTGAAGATCAACATTTCCTAATAGTGTAGGTACTCATTCTGGGAGTTTCATCCCGTTCATTGCACATCAATGTGTCCACATCAGGCATCTGCTTGCCATGTACAGGCTGGGTCACCGTTCCAGCTAACATGTTTATCCCTGAAGATCCTTAAGACGTATACGATGTCTTTACATTACAGTTAGTGCACTTCGCACCTCCTGACTCTTAAGCATTTCGTTGAAAGGAATTCACTAATTCCTTTAGTCTCGTTAACTTAACTGGGTTCCTTTACTTCAACCATTCATGGTAATCCTTAGCTGTTGTTTGACTTATACTGCTGACCGTAGAACGGAGTCGACTACTTCCCGTGTTTCGGACTCTACTCGTATACATATGTGGGGTACCATACTGATACATTACTACTAACCAAACTAACCCATAAGTAGGTCTGTCAGGCCCACAAGCTCCTATCGGAGTGCGGTCGTCCAACATTACAGTTGGTACACTCGTAGTGTCCGTCACACGCCTAGGTGAAGTATTCTGTTGTGAACTCCCTTATATTGTCCCGTGACAATATTCATTCCTTGCTTCCCGAACTTAATCGAGGGAAAGTTTATCCATTGTTGTATCTTTATCAACTGCCCTTGGTTTTTACTGATTTGGTTTAAAAGAAGGTTAGAAAGAAGTGTTGGTTTGAAAGAAAATCTGGTTTTGAAAAGAAAAGGGTTTGAGTAAATCTGAGTTTGAAAGAAAATTTTCATGGTTTCACAACATCTTCTTACCTTAACCAAGTCTAGCTTCTTGCTGACTGGTGTACTTACAATTACAGGGGTTAGGCTAACAGGCCCTTCCACTGTTATGACGATCACATTTAACTTTATGGTACTTTACCAAGTACTTTATAATGGTTATAAATTTCCCGAACAGCCCTGTTATAGCAGCACTTGCTATGGCAAGTGCGCCATGCTAACTGGCTATCGGTTTAACACATACCGGTTGTGGTATTGTTTTTACCCATACTGTCATCAGTGGCCTTGTTGGCCCTCACTGATCTTACTGCCTTGATAATAACTCTTCTAGGTGACTTCTCACTGTCTTCACATGACGATCATCAACTAGGGTGTTTCCCATTTGGGAGACCCCCTTTTTCTTAGTATTGTATTCTCTTTGTAGCCCGTTCCACGTATTTGGGCACTACGTTGTAGTTCCCTTGTCGGTTGATATACCGTTGGTGTATTATCTGGCAACTGTGATTCCGTAGACACTCGTCTCGGGTTTCATTAATCCATTTCTTGCCTGTTGCACGGTTGGTGCATTGCAAGCTGGTTACTCTCGACTGCTCTGCATGTCGACCCAGGTTGCCGGAAATTCTATTCCCTTATACACAAGATCCTTCATTCTTCGCTATTAAATGCGGTTAACATTGTTCAGATGGAAACCGTCTCCGGAATTCCCAGTTTTCGGGATCCACCGTATGACAGGTTCTCCCGTACTCTGAAGGTATTTAATAACAGCCAGATCGGGTATTCCCGAGTAAGAGTGGACTTCCATCTCTCTGGCGTTGTTTCCCCAAGTTATATACAGGGATTGTGGAGGGCGGGAAGGATATAGTAGGTTTCCAGTATTCACTGGTAGTTCCTTACTAGCGTATCTCTCACGCTATTACTCAACCCTTAACCCAAAGTACAAAAATCCTAACTCGGTACTTCCTAAGCTCGGTAATTCAGTCATCAGAGCGATACTTCGCTCTGATACCACTTTTTGTAACACCCCATCCAACATTAACACACTTACAATAAACTGCAGCGGAAAAACAAATCTCATCACATTACTTAACTCGTTGGTGTTACACGCCGTTAGCCACCCACGTGGCTAACAAGGCTAATCCATATACATTGTACCGGTCTGATGGGCTAAATTCCCGAGCGACTACACATTACTATCCGTTTTCATTAACAACAACAACAACAACATACACCTTTCAACTATACCGAGTATTTATAAACTGATGCCGATAACAATTTCGGTCTTACTACACCTACTGTATATATACACTTAAACGATTACCCATGTACAACGACTACCCGTCCTACTCTCGAACGGCTTCCAGCACTTCGTACCTGAAATAAGAAAAGAAGAGAAAGGGTGGCCCCCAAGGGGCTCAGCACCTTTGCTGGTATGGTAATCCCGCAGCCCACATGCTACCGGGCCACGCACAACTAATTGTCATCTTAGCATGCGGTTGATTATATTTAAATCGTGCACGCAACTGTAAACACACAACACACAACATTTCGCCTCAATGGGCTCAATAAACGGATAATACATCCTTATTTGATAAGTCACTCAAGGTATTCATTATCCCTAGAGTGTTTCTCCTCTAATGGAGCTACTTCCTTAATAGACGACACTTACCCGTTATTCGGGTTATCCTTAAACGTCTCTTATCACAAACTGGGATTCATATCCATGATCCACATACTCCACATTTTACAACATATAACATGCATCCCATAATAACACATAACAACACTTTCACGTTTCAACGTGCACATAATAACATCGCAATAGAAATTGCATTACAACAACATCACATAACATAACGGGAATGGTTCTCTTAGGAACCGACCCAAACATTGTTAATACACTGGTGAGCCTAGAGAATGTTGCCAGTCTCATGATAAGCTCGTTACATAACTCGTTACCATCTCGTTAAATGAGCGGATAACTTAACACAAGGTGTCTCGGATATAGTGATCCAAGCACACCGAACAAACATAACATAGTATGCCCCTGTGGCCCGACGTGAGTCAGTAATAGCCTTGGTTAAGCTAAAGGGAAGGTTGGGAACCAAATTGGAAAACAACCATAACATACGGAGAGGATCGAACCTGATATGACAACGACCCCCATACTCACACGCGTGGCCGGAACAGACCGGACTCCTCACTCCCCCCGTTAGCACTTGTCAGAAGTTCATCATTGAACTTAGTTAAACAATCACAACATTGGGTTAAGTCTTGTTAGACACACACAAGGGAAGGGAGAGTCACACATTCACACACAAACATCACACACAAACATCACATAACTAGCTAACTCACACATAGCCGTGGTTAGAACGTTCCTTAGGTCGGACGTTATCACCGGATACCGTTCTCTTACGTTTATCTAATAGTGGTGAACTAGCCCTTCAAGCGCATTCGAGGTTACCGGTGTCGGCACGTAAACATACAATAACATTAACGACTGTAAACTCGTTTCATGATTTATCTTATAACGTGGCAAACACACAGAAAAACACATTGGCATACAAGCCGGTGTAATCCGGTAGGACACAGGTTGCAAGAAAACCATACCTTTCACCACGGTCCACTATATTGTGTCCTCCTAGTTTCCTCGAACAAATCCCGTACAACTTGTAACATCACAATTACTTTCATTAACATTGGAGTAACATGCTTGTTTAACGTCTAATGCGCCCATAGTTACCCCGTCATCCCGTTATATTTAATTTTACACTTGTGATCTTAAGTTCACAACTCTCACATCAAACCTAACACTTGTTTACACACTTTAAGACCTTTGCATGTCACCAAACAAGGCCATAACATCATCTAAAACCATTACCATTCAATCCCCCATCATTAGGAGCCTTAAACAAATTTTTTTCTTCATCTCTGGTCTGGACCGCCCCTCTGGGGCGGTCCCAGGGGCGGTCCACAACAGATGCTACACGTTTTTTTTCCACTTCTCCGCACTGGACCTCCCCACAGGGGCGGTCCACTGCAGAACCAATTTTCTAATGTGCTTTTCTCCTCTTTCTGAACTCCAAATTCATCCTAATTTTTTCCTATGCTTTACACATGTTCTCCCACATGTTTTAACATCTTTTGGGCACACTTAAACCCTCTAGAAACATCCCAAAAATTCCTTAAATTTTTACTCAACTTTTACTAAGTCCTTAACACTTAGAACATTTTTTTCTTACACTTGTAACTTGTATTCTTGCCTAAAACTTCACCTAACCAAAGTACTCCCTCACTACCTTATAACCACCCTTTTAAACATCATTTGCACTACACTCATCCCCTTTACACACACTCCTCAAGTCTTTCCCACAAGTTCATAATTAAACCATCACAAGGCATTACACTTCCATTGTTCACCAAACTTTGCACAAGACTTTACGACACCTCCACCATCACCTTGGTGTATCAAGAAATCATCCATTAGTTCCCTAAATCTCCAAGACTATGCCTAAGGCATCTTAACACCTAAGAACACCTTAATTCACTTTCTTTCACCATCTTAACACTTAAAAATTCCTAGTACCTTCTAGGTCATAAAATCTCATTACAACACATAAACTCTTTTGTTTATCAACTAAATTTCGCCATAGCTTCTCTTGTATCACCTTACACCAAAACACATTGTTTTTCACCTTTAGACAATCAAGAACATTCAATCTCTTAATACACACTCTTATACACAAACATATGGTTTTTCATCCTTTAACCATCAAACACATTCACCTTCACAAGAAATGTTCTTTACACACAACTAAACCTTTAAACTACACTACATCCCAATATAGTGCATAAACTTAAATTGCTTGGCACTTGGGCCCTTAAATAACATGGCTCTTAGGCCCTTAAATTGCATTAAACTTAAACACTGAATCTCCACATTTAAATGCCTTCAACCTGCGAATACACACAACAATGCTCCCATGTCTTTTTAGTCCACCTTGTGGATAGTTTTCAAGCTCATTTCCCATTGGCTCTTTAGGTTAATTATTAAGCAAATATAGCTCAATTTCCTAGTACATAAAACTACATTAAGAGAGATCATTTACCTCTTTGTTTTTAAAGCTTTCTCACTTGTTTTCTCTTGGTTCAAAATCGGCAAGGAACTTTTATCACTTGTCAACCTTCTAACCAATACACATATAAAGGTAATGAGCATTAAGTTTAATACTCAAACACATAATTAAACCCTAGGTTTACATAAGTGTCCTTAAAACACTAAAATTGATGTTTACCTTTGGAATTTGAAAGGGAACTTGAATAAGTAGCAAGATAGGACTCCTCCTAGTCCTTTGAAGTTTGAATTAAGCTATGAAGAGAGCAAGAAAAAGCACCATTGTGAGGTGAATTTTCGGACACATACAAAAATGAGAGGAAACTTAGATTTTCTTTGGTTTTTGTTACCTTGAAACAAAGGAGAATGACAATATGAAAGAAGATGAGCTTTTCCCCCTTCAATGGAGATTCTTCATGGCACCAAAATGGAGTTCTTGAAGATTTGAAAAGATAGAAGTGAAGAGCTTGGTCTAACTAAGACAAATATGGTCTTAGAATTTGATTTGGAGCATTAATGAACATTTGGTGAGCAATTGAAGTTAGAGAAGAGAGGGGCTGTAGCAAGCTCGGTTCTGGTTGGGAGAATAGAGGAAGAACACGGTGGTAAGGCAAGGAAATGAAGAGGAGAGGTGAGAGGTCTCACTTTTGCACGATATTTAAGCTTAAAAGCAAATAGTAACTTTACTTTATTTCTTTTTCTTTTCTTTAGTTGGATGACTAGGTTGGTGACTCCCCACCCTTAAAAACCGTGGCCCCTTCAATATATAACATATATATGGCCTTTGTTGACCAAGTAAACAACTTATGTTGACTTATAACTTAAACTAGCACTATTTGAGCACTATTCACAAAACAAGGCACATATTTGTGAAATTTTTGATTTCCCATTGATTTAGACTTCCTAATGTGATACTAAGTAGTACACATATTAATTAAAGAGTAATGATGGTCATTTAGCCACTCAAAACTCATTTACAAGACAATTTTTCAAAAATGTCCTTTAAGACTCCTTAAAGCACATTTTGTGTTTTAACTTGTTTTCAAGCTTGGTTTTCTTTGGTAATTGATTTAATATGTTCATTAACATATTTATAAGGTATAGGTATGACCATTAGGTCTTATACAAATTTATCCCAAGCTTAGAGCACATTTTTGCTCTTATTGACTTTAAGGTATTTCTTGTGTTTTGTTTGGTTTAACTGTCTACCAAAGTTTCCTAAGGACTTAATTAGCCTTATTAAATCATAATTGAATATTATTAAGTCTTGGTAGGCTCTTTGGGTCCTAACCAAGTTCACTTCCAAGCTTAGAGCATGTTTTTGCTCAAACTGTGTCTTAGTGTTTTATTGTTTTTTACTATGGTTTAAATTGTTCACTGATGTTTCTAAGGCACTTTTTAGCCTTTACATACCATAGTTTAATATTTAAACCACATATCAAGGTTTGGGGTATTTCATACACAGTACAAAGAAGCTCAGTTGGGATACTGCTACTTCAATCAGAATGAACAGCAATCTACACAAGGGCCAGACGAATTTCTCCCGAGTCAAACCAAACCGCTAGAAGAGATTCCGGTGGTGACTCCAAGGAGTGAAGATCGATTCGAGCCGGATATTATTGAAGCTACAAGTTTTGATGAGGAGATAAAGAAACTAATCAGGACATTTTTCTCCGACGCCGAGTTGGAGTAAATGTCTGAGAGTTACAATTCTCCTCCATCTCCATCCCCAGCACAAGAGGAGCAATCAAAATTTAAAGATATTTTGTCTGAGATGGTCTGCGAGCTAGAAGAGGATTATCCTATTGAGCCTCATAAACTAGGAGAGGAAATTTACATCCTCGAATCTGAGGAAGGAACACCGCTACCACCAGTCTCTCATCAACTTCCACCCTGCCTCCACAAGCCTCAACAACCAGAGGAGGATGTTTACATCCTCCAATTTGAGGAAGAAAAGTCATCACCACCTAGTCTCCTGTTAGAACTACGTTACCGGTAGTACCACCTCAAACACCAGGTTTTGTGGAGTATTTGTTTTCCTATTTTATTTGCCGAGGTGACATTCTGTTTTGATCCAGGTGGTTTGCTTTTAATTACTGCTAACTTCGTTTTCCTGGCGAAGCTGTTGTCTACCTTTATTTTTGATCCAGGATAACGAAGCGGGAGTCTAGCCAAAGGCTATAAATACGAGCAGCTTACTGGGAGGCAACCCAGTGGTTAAATTTTATTTCCCTACTATTTTTGTTTTCTGTTTTGTCTTCCATATTATTCCTATATATGTTTTTATTAAATAAAAAAAGGAGAGAAGAGAGAACGAGGAGAATTAACTTGAGTTCTTCTGGCTGTTTAGAATATTTATTACAGGAACATCTTGCACATTTCTACAGCTGAACTCAAGTGTGGGGGAGCACTGTCTAAACACTCTACGAACTCTGGGGAATGCACTCTCTTTGCTTTGCACTTCAAATTTTTACATACTCCCTACTGCTTTGCATTGTGTGAGGTACTCTAGTAGATTACTTGACCTCATTAATTTAATTCTTCCTACGCAATGAGGACATTGCTCCAATCTAAGTGTGGGGGAGGACTCACTTCTCTATCGCTCGTCTTAAGTCTCTCTTAAACTGACACATTGCTTAAAATGCTTAATCTCTCTGCTTATCTTGCGTTTTTCCAAATTCAGTAACATGGACCCTTTATATGTGGGTTGTTCTCTTTAAAAATAAATACTGTTATGAATTGTGGGATAAATGGTACAAATTTTAAAAAAAATTGATTACTTTTGAGGAGCATTTTTATGCATTGTGACCAAATGATCTGCAATGGTTGGACTTTTATTGCTTAGGGATTCCTTCTGTCTTCTTTCTTAGGGATTGCTAAGGGGTGCTTCTCTGTTAAAAAGAAAAAATATTTAATAATAAACAAGGGACTTGCGAGACGCCATTGGTAACCAACAAATGAGAGTTGTGTGTTCTTAAATACAAGGGCTTGATGCCTACATTTTATCTTCTCATCTCTTATGCAAAAGTGAAACAAATACATAAATCTATTTTTCCTTTTGTTTTCTCCTCAATGCCCATTCTAGAGATAAGTTGGCCATGGTAAAAGTTCTCAGAGTCACCTTAACTAAGAAACATTGAAGTACTCCGGATCATACCCCGAAACTCTAATTTTTATTTTTCTTACCCTAAGCACACCTATGCCACCAGTAGTTGATGGTTCACACTCCTCGAAAAGTTTAAAGATCATGTTTATCCTACCCTTCATAATAATATTTGTTAGTATTGAGCATTTCCTACTTACTTGGGTACATGGTTTTGCTTGAGGACAAGCAAAAGGTAAGTGTGGGGGTGTGATAAGTGTCCAAATGAGCATGTTTTATGGGTGTATTTCGTATATTATATTAGCACTTTTCTTGCTCATTTCTCACTTATCGTATGTTTTTCCTCTAGTTTATGTTTTATTGTTTATCTCACAAATTTATTGGTTAAACATGAGGAAAACCAAACTAGGAGCAAAGTAGACGAAGAGACGAACGAGTGGGGGCAAACGGATCTTAAATCGGAGCTGAAACGAATATTTTAGGAGCAAAACAATTATCGCCCGAACCAGGACAAGTCAAACATGCGTCCGTGTCTTGTCCGGATAACAAAGGCCGGACTCCGTGTGTGATGTCCGCGGATATAAGGCCGGACACGGAGCGGACATTAGTAGCCACGTCCGTGGATTTAAGGCCGGACATGACTCGGACAAGAAGAGAAGAATGACTTGAGTGACGTCCGTGGAATAAAGAGCGGACAGGGCACGGACAGTTTAGAGACGTCCGGCCCTAAAAGGGCGGACACAAACCCGGACGCGGCCATTTAAGAATTTGTCCGTGGAATTAAGCCAGGACAAGGGGCGGACAAGAGATAAATTTGTCCGTGGAAAAAAGCACGGACAAGAAATAAATGCAACCAGATCCAGAAACTGTCGCGACTGGCTTTCTTCGCCGATTGGTTTTCTTCACCGACTGTCTTCCCCAATTGCCCAATTGCTTCTTCCTTTGCGGCGCCTGCAACTTATCCATCTACTCCATCAACTGGCACCTCCCTTATCTTGTTCACCCACTAGCACGCGTGTTCCAGCCTGTCTCTTCCTTTTCTTCTTCCTCTTCTTCTCCTTCCTTCTATAAAACCCACGAGCCTTCTGCTCAGAAAATCCAATCTCTTCCACAATCCATCGCTCACACCTACGATCTGTTCCATCTTATTATCCCCCACTTCTCCATTTTATTTTCTTTCTTCATCAGCCTTATGCTGTTAGTTTCCAGAGAACCAACGAAGGAATCGATTGTCTGTTCGTTCTTCTTCATTGGTTCTGACTATCTTATTTATTATGTTTGTTTTTATAATTATGTGTGATTAATAAACCTAGCGTCCCAGGTAAGGAAGCAAGCCTATTTTATATAATTGTGTTATATAAGCTTTCCAGTATAATTTATCCAAGCAGTATTTTGATTCTTGTCCTTAATGCGCTTTAATCTTTAGGCCAATTATTAATGTGATATTTGTAGTTCTTTGTCAAAATGCGGTGCTGAGACAAGGTTCTAGACATAGGAAGTCAAAACGGGTTAACGACTAGAAGCGAGATTCGCCTATAGGTTAACCAGTCTCCAATAGGGATTATTAATAATGCGATTAATTTATTTATGACTTGAGAAAGATTTATGCTTGTTGTTTAAATTAATTAGGGTTTATTAGACAGGAAACGGTCAATAAACTAATTAAGATTCTTGAGTTTATTGCTAAAGTGGGAAAGTTATATTATGATTAAATAAAATAGGTGAGCAGAACAACCCGGGATGCTTCTTAAAAACACAAAAGAATTATAATTTCTATTTCTTTTTTGTTTTAATTAATTTTTTTTATTATTGTCTTATGAGTTAGCTGTTAATCATATTCTCCCTAAAAATGATAAAATCTGTTAATTAGAATTCTCAGTCAATTTTCTACACTATCAGTTATCCAAAGCGAGGTCCCCAAGAGTACGACAACCCTCATATCCACTATTCCGCAAAACGATTAGGTACACTGCCTAAGTGGTAGAAGTGGTAACACACTTTTACTCCAACTCATCCCTTTCCATTTTTCCCAAAATAATGAGTTTCTACCAACTACTCATCTATACCAATGCTCCATTCTTTCATTATCCAAAAGGGTGTACCCTATGGTACACCGGCTAACAAAAACCTACAGTCGTGTACAACATAGTACACCTTTCACAATTCATTGTTCACAGACAAAAGAAATTAAACTAAGATCTTCATCATCTTCACCCTTCTCGTGTACCTGCATTCATATTAAAAACGGTGCCCCAAGGGGCTCAGCAAAAGCTGCGCATGAACTCCGCATATACCGCGTGCTAGCTAGGGCACGCCGACTATTTAGGGTCGAATAGGCATGCGGTTCATTTATTTCATACATACATGCTTGGCATACGACATACATTCATATACGATACATTATACAATCCAAGGCAACAGTACAATAGCACACACCATACTTACCTTCACAAGGTTAGCCAAATTACGCATCCGGGTTAATCGGAATGCTTTTTACTCTTTTACTCATTACACATTACTTACTCTTACACTTACTTACTTTTCCATACTTATTACTCATTCCTACTTACTTACTTTTACTCATATTAAGTCGGTATGACCTCTGGCCCGGGGACTACTCCGTCCCACCACCGGGATTTACTTGACTCACCAATCCGGGATGCTACCCATTTAAGGGGTTTGGGCCGCTTACCAGGTTAAGAGTCAGGAATCGGATCCAACCTCTTGTGTCTCCTCATCCTCACGCGTAGCCGAAACTATATCGGACTTCTACTCATTCCAATTTAATTACCAATTAAAGTTAGATTGGTTAGCTTGTTAGGAATCAGTTAGAAGTCCAATCACACTCACATTCGGTCACAGTACAACACAACATACATACACACACTCATATTCATTCATACATTTCATGAATTATATAAACTATGATTTAAGGAAAAAATTCAACATGATACAACACTACATATTCACAAGTAAGCATAATAACTCCGATTCGTGCATTTATCTTATTTGGTGATCAATTAGCACACAACACACAAGTCAGAGTAACCAAGATAGCATACGGGGCATGAGGAATTCATACCATTCACCGTTGTACTTGTATCCCAACTTTCCTTCGGTGCTCACAAATCAAGTCCTATACTATACATGTGATCGAGTGATTAATTATCTACTATTAACTCAACTCGTATCCCTATTATGTTCCTCAACTCTTACTTACTATGTCTCTACAATTCTTACACTTACACATTATTTAATTACTCTTTATTACTTTAAGTTTATTTCCTTACACAACAAGGGTGTACTTCTACATATTTTATATACGTGTGTATACATATACATGTATGTATATACATATATTTGTTTTCAAATATAATTTTTTTATTTTTTTTTATTTTTTTTTGTGACTCGACCGACCTTACCCAAGGTCGGTCGAAGTCAGTAGGGAAATGCTGGAAAATTTCAGGGCCGACCGACCTTGCAAGTCCGGTCCCAAGGTCGGTCCATTCCAGTGAGTTACATGATAGAGAATTTTAGCCCGACCGACCTTGCAAATCCGGTCGCAAGGTCGGTCCATTCCAGTAAGTTACATGGCGGGAAAATTTGAGTCGACCGACCTTGCAAGTCCGTCGCAAGGTCAGTCCATTCTAGTAGGTTACATTACGGGAAATTCTTCTGGCCGACCGACTTGCATGTCCGGTCCCAAGGTTGGTCCATTCCAGAAGGTTTCCGTCCTTTGTAAATCTGGGCTCGACCGACCTTGCAAGTCCGGTCCCAAGGTCGGTCCAGTCCAGTATTTGCATTTTTATTTCTGTTTTCAGTCCTTTCCTTTACCCATTACTTCCCCATTGTTCCTACACTTAATCCCACATGTTTTAACACTAATTAAACCTCCTAATACACTTTAGTTCATGCATTAACTACTTACATATTTCTATACTAATTTACACACTTAACTTCCCAAGTTTCATTTCAACACTTACACTATTTTTCTTTCTAAGTTGCATTTGCTACATATTTTAACTCTCATCTTCTCCACCTATTGCACCCTCTTCTAATGTCATTTATAAAACTTCTAATGCATTAGACATCTCTCCATACTTACCCACTAACTATCTCAAATCAAAATCTGTTACAAGCATATGTTTTCACCTAGTTCCTAGTTTCTTAAGTGCTCTAGTTCTAGGTAAATTTTGACATAACCTCCCCTATATTTTTACACTCTCACCACATCAACTTCACACACATTATCATCCATCTCACCTGTTTTGAACATTCACCAATATACAAAACTCTCATAACCAAATACCAACACTAAACACTCCAAAATTCCTGCACACAACCTCTAATTCCCATCTCGGTTTCAACAAGCTTTTACATGTCTTTTAATGATTTAAAACATTTGGATTCTCCTACACATTACTCTACTACTTAATACCATTTCCATTATTCATTTCAACCTACAAAAATCTGTTACATAAAACATTCGCAAGGCTACACAAGAGAGCATGATTACCTTGTTCTTCTTTTAGTTTTCCCTTCCTTCTTCTTCCTTCCTCCTTTTTCTTTTCTCTTCCCACCGGTTTTGCAAACCAAATTCACTAACACTACAACCCATACATACACACCACCATTTCAATATCCAAAACTCACCCTTAAACATTCTTTAAAGCTTAAATCATATTTTAGGGTTAAGAAATTTCATTACCTTGCAAGGGTATAAGTGAAGCTTGGTATGGCTCAAGAACAAGATTCCAACTCCTCCAAGAACACTAAAATCGGCTAAAGTACAAGGGAACCGAACAAGGTTTAGTCTAAATTTCGTTTTGCCCACAAGGGCTAGAAAAAGGTAAGTTTTCAAGAATATTTTTACCTCAAAATGACAAGGAGAAGGAGGTGGTTATAATGTTAGTCTTGAAGCTCCAAATGCTACGCACCCATGGAGATGATAGTTCTTGTTTTCGAATTTTGAAAGGAGATATATGTTCTCCTTGGTGTGGGGATTCCAATGGTATAATTTTTGTAATTTTTGATGGAGGTTCAAGGAGTTAACAAGAGGAAAGAAGTTGAGTTTTTTGTGAGGTTGCTCATTTCTCCATTACCATCGGTTGGGGAAGAAGAAGAATAGAGAGGAGGGAGATGGGTCTGTACGAGAGTGAAGAGAATGAGGGGATAGAAGAGAGAATAAGTGAGTGACGTAGTAAAGTAATGTTTACTTTTTGCTTTTTAATGTTTTATACATAAGAAGAGAGTTAAGAGAGGGTGTGAGAGAGGGGTCAAAATCGGACCATACAGCCCACACACACACACTCTACTTTTTATTTTAAAAGTGGACACATAAGTTTGAGTTATTTATGTTTCTACCCCACAACTTCCCGTTTTTGTCAGTTTTTACTAATTTCTCGTTTTATTATTTTTATTGGTTCTAAATCTTCACTAATGTTTATTAATGACTATTTTGTTGACCAAAATTGTTATGAGTCTATTTGACCTGCTTAAAGTCACGTTTTCCCGGTTTCCTCGAAAAACGCGCTTTAAGGTTCGTTAGTGTTTTTAATCCGTTTTCTTCGGGATTTGTTCCCTCATGATTATTTAGACTTAATTAAGCTTCTAAAATATTTATTAGCCTAATTAATCACTGTTTCTAATTACGGGGTATTTCAAACATACCTAGGAATACACTACTCATAGGCTTCATTTATCTACTACTCTTAACCAATTCGTACTACTTCTTTAAGGGCTACAATACTTGTGGAACTCCGTCCATGACTCATTACTCTTCTTTACCAATACTCTTACACTGGGGTTACAAGATGGGTATATTCGTCTTATGGTATTTGCATCCCTCGTGCCTAATTACCACAATTACAATGTGAATGAATACATATGTTTATTTAACATAGTACCAATCATCAGTTTGATTCTCATTTGTGCTATGCACATTATAGTTTATGTGTTTTATTTAGGAAACTTACATTATGCGGTTTTCGCTCTACCCCCCTTAAAAGGGATTACACCCACGTAATATACCATATGTTATTATTGAACATTGGTTCATTCAATTCGGGCATTCTGAAGCATTTTTGCTTCACTACGGTATAATATATAACGTACTCTGGTCAAAGGGTCTTAACCATACTAATGGTTTAGTCCTTGCACCAAGAGTTCCTATATGAGTTTATTTAACTCATAATTAATTCGGTTCTAGCCTATCAGGCTTCAAGGCATTAATAGCTATTCCATTATACTTACTAGGTACATTAACCTCTTAGCTAGGGCCCACTAGCTTCTACTGCACGACCCTGATAACTTGGGTTATTCACCCTTCTTGTTATCCTTAATGTGCTACACATCACCTTTTTATCCCTCTATTGTGGGAATAAGGTTATTAACAAATGTGGTATTATTTTTGTAACACCCCTCTCCACAATCACATAATAATCTCTCACGTAGCATTAAATAAAACGTCTCGCAGCGGAAAATAAATAACAATCACAAAACTCACTCGGGTGTCACCGGCCATTACTCGCCCATGCGAGCAACGAAGCCAAACTACATCCAACTTCCAACATATACAAATTGCTAACCGCTGTGATAACGAGAAAACTCCTATACATCATACTAAGTCTATAAACCATTAACATCGACAAGTCAGCGTCTACCCAATCCTGAATATACATAACCTTACCATAATACAATTCACCATCTTCATTGTTGTATAGACAAACTCCATGTGCAGTAATAATTAAGGTAAAACTCCATACCCCCTGTTCCCGCTCTTCGCGCTTCGACAATAATCAACAACCTGAAATGGTGTAGTATCAGCGATAGACACTGAGTATGCCGGGCCTGGACCCTAATGGTCACTTGTCATTTTAACCATCTTGTTATTAGATTGATTCCATGCTTTACCATTTTACAGTTATAATCAATACTGTAATATAAATGTATAATATACATAATCATCCATCCAAATATCCATAAACATTTAACCAGCCATCCAATCCAAACATTCATTTAATATCACAAATCACAATTGTATATCGACGTATCGAACAATAACAGTATAATGTACAATGTACAATCGCCGTAGCGTATGCCATCCTTTATTAATTAATTTGGCCTTCAAGGCCCCATCCACATGTACAATGTACATTCGCCGTAGCGTACAATTTTCATATTTAATTTACCTTAGCCTTGTAGGCTCCATCCAACCATGTTTAATTAATACCAGTTGGGCGTCATGTTAGGACAACCCGATATCCTCACCATGGACAGTAGTCCTCCCGTACACACAAAGGTGCTCATTTCGCCGGAGGTCCGAGGCCCCTGACTCTCTTATGTCTCGTAAGACGTCCATATAAAGGTCGTAGCCACCTGATCCACGATCCAGTTTGGGCTCGTTGGATATAACCTGGAGCGGAATCCAATTAGGAAACCCCTCAGTGATCACAAATGCGCAACCAAGTAGTTCGTAAACTACCGGGATTCCTCACCTCAACTCATACCATCTCTCTCTCATAATGTTTAAGATCTGCTCTTAGTCTTATGGAGAATATAATTATTAGTTAGCTACCCAATGGGTCTCACGCATACCTAGATGTAATCTAGGTTATATTCATGTTCGAGATCTATGCTCTAGAGACCGACAATGTCGTGACTCATCCCTAAGTGTTTTACTTAGGATATCATGGTATTATATCAAGTAACCGTCATGTCATCACAATGCATATGTATGTTTATATAGGTCGATCTATAGTCGACATAGTGTTAGTCCCGTAAGACGCTCGTGCATAAATAAATAATGCAGTAACACTTAACCACATACATGTATCCATAATCATAACACACAAGTTATATCAACCAAATCCGAGCCCAAGGAGCAACCTTAGGACAACTCGGATCAAACCCCTTTACATACCGTTCACCCTGATCGTATTACGGTGGAGTATGAATCAGCAAGATCCTACGCTCCGTGTAGTCCACTAGCTCGTCAAGCGTCTTGTCAGAAGTATAATCTAAACGGTATTAAAACTATAAGTCAGTCTCCATGACTAACTACATCCGGTATTTCCGAATAATAAGTAACCCCGACAGTTCACCCCTGTTTTGTACAGTTGTTTGTTATGGGTTTCTCTAAACCGGTCGGCTTTGTTACCTAAAACTCATACGTCATAATATTTCAATTGTTAAGTTTAATTCGTTGTATTTCTTTTTAATTTTATCCACCATCTAGTTTAGGTACGTAACCCATAGTTGCATGTAAGCATGCATGATTGTATTATATTATTTTTTTGTATTGTATCATTTATTATATTGTATCATTCTGCTCAACAAATTTATCAACTAAGAAAAAATAAAATAATCGAAACAATAGTAAATCAAAAAGGAAAAGAATAGACAAAATCGGAAAAAGATTAAAAAAAAGTAATAATAATAACCTAATGAAATAACGAATTCGAAGGAAACGAAAACAAAAAGAATTTGATCGTACTGAATGAAAAAAAACTAAAATATTAAAAAAAACAAATATTAAACAAGTAGAAAAACTAAAATAAATTCTCAATCAAATAAATAAAAATGTCAATCAACCGTGTTAGAGGTCCCCGGCAACGGCGCCAAAAACTTGTTAGCAGAAATATGTGTTACTATACTTCTACCTAGGCAGTGTACCTATCGTTTTACGGAATAGTGAATTAAGTGGGGGTTGTCGATCTCAGGGACCTCGTTCAATTAATTGACAGTTTATTTACTAACTGAGAAACTAAACTAAAAAAAAACTGGAAATGACAATTTTTTCAGGTTTGCTTAATTTAATGAAAACAAACTCAACAAACTAATATAAAATAATAAAACAGTAAAATAAACTAAACAAATAAATATAACTCTAAATAAAAGGAAGCACCCCGGATTGTTCTGCAAACCTTCACTATATAATCTATTAATAAACTCTTCCCTAATTCTGCAATAAACTCAGAAACTATAATTAATTCGTCAACGGCTAAGTCTAACGAATCCTAACCAGTTGCTAGAACTAGCAGCAGACTAATGCTCTAATCCTGACACAACTAATCGCATAAAGAACAGTTTCTATTTGAGACCGATTAACCTATAGGCAGGATCATGCTTCTAGTCGTTAATCAGGTTTAATTCCTATGTCTTGTTTTCCATCTCAGCTCTCGCGTGTTGATTAGAAAACTACAAAGATTGCTTTAATAATTAGCTAAAAATTAAAGCGCATGAAGAACTGGAATTAAACTATTGCAATAATAAATTCGAGAAAAGATTACAAAAATATAAAGATCCGGTCTGCTACCCCAATCCGGGGAGCTAAACTAACTACACTAACATGACTATAAAAATAACAAATATAATAAAGTACGACATTAAACGAAATAAGAGGAAGGGTAGAGAAAACTCCAGTTAGCAAGTTTGACTCTGGCTCCCCGCTCCGACTTCGTCTTCACGCCGGTGTAACAATGGTGATATATGGTATGATAATGGAGTGTGGTGTGGAGTGGTGCTCGGTGGTCTGACGATGATGAGTGACGGTGGTGTGTAGCCGATGGAAGAGAATTGGATGCTGGTGGTGATGAAGAAGAGAAGAGAGGCGCAAGCCTCTGCGGCGTGGGCGTGAATACGGTGAGAGCGCTAACTTCTTCTTATAAGTAGCGTTAAAGCATCTTTATCATTCCCTTTATTTATCTCTAACAACATCTGTTATGCCACGTCAAGGATGTCAAACAGCATGACTTTTATCTCGTGAATGTGGTATGGCAGTCAGTGAACAAGTTCCATCCATCGTGATATGTTAAAAGGCATGATAACGATGTTGTGCAGCGATAATGTGTTACTACGTGAATTGTATTTGTCATGTGAGTGTGATGATGATTCCATAATGGTGTGCCAAGAGTCACGTGTCTTTCTTTATCATGAAAGTATGTTGGTGTGCGGCGCCGATATAAGTCCGTGGTCCCGTTTGGGTTGTTCCCGTTTAATTAACCTATCCTTAATTAGTATAGTCTATCCTGATATGCACCAATAATGGCTTCGAGACTTCGAAGTTGGCTAGATCGATCGAGATCTAGGAGAGAATCAATAGTGACATCACAAGAAAGTATACAACCAGTTGATTATTCAAACTGGTCAATACCTTCTCAAGATGTCCAACAAATATACCAAATGGGTCCTCTTGACTTCAAGACAGCTATGTCTGTCAAAACTCATGAGGAAACTTTAAGTATCCAAGATCAATATCAACCGATACCTTTACTTTCAAGATCTTCAATATTTCGTTATTTGCAGCAAGGGTATAGATATGCCCACTATGGTATGATTCAAGTAGCAGTAAAACCATTATTCAGACAAGGTATAGATGCCCCAATATTCATGGCGCTTCGGATAAACGTCTCAAACGCTACAAATCCTCTCTTTTAGCCATGATTCAGACTAACGTCTGTAATGGCCTAATATATTTCAATTGCTGTCCCAATTTCTCAGTGGATCTCTCAGATCCTCTGATTCAAGATTCCTTAGCTCTTGATGTTCATCTTCAAGGAGATGAATTTGAAGAACTTTCAAAAACTTTTGCCATTATCTTTCGAGTCTATTACAGACTCATGTCTTCTCAATTAAACCCACGGCTCAATAGGACTTTGATTCCCCTTCGGGATGAGACCGTCCTTTTACAAATAGATGCAGAACGACCAACAGTATTTGTCCCTCGCAGTTTACGATGGGATGAAATCACTATACCAGATCACTTTCAAATTTCTATCCCACAAGTTCCAAGAAACATCTCCCGTACTACGGTGGATGATATAATCGAACAAAGCGATGGAACAATTCTCCTTCGTTTCAATTCTTTAAGAGAAAGACCAAGCTCTTCTTCCAATAGGAGCTTCGTCGATGCAAGATCTTCCTTTTCCGGGATACCCTCTACATCCAGAAGTCAACAACCATCTCAACCAGAAATCAGGGTTGATTTTCAAGCACCTGTACCGGCTTATGTCCCAGAGGACAATGAATCTATCAACACTGAAGATTTTATGGGTAATATTAATGTTATCCATAACGCAGAATTTGAGCTCAGAGAAGAATATATCTCTGAACGAGAATCAGAACCAGAATACGAACCACAAAGAAAATGGTTCGCAGATCTATCTCCAGATTGTCAACAAAGTCTCAGGCAATATTGGCGTAAAGATTGTCACAGGTTACGCTGTAACATGACAATTTACGATTGGTTGCCTTCATATACCTCCATTCAACTTTCTCAACCAGATCCTTTTGAAACCCCTTCAATTAATGTCCAAACAAGTCTGTACAAGAAATGGACATTGGAAGCCAATGATGAGCCAATCAGCTCAATTCATCCTCCCTTCAACACCATCAAACTAGCCAGAGATGTTATAGCTACGCCTCTCAAGAAAGGAAGCAACACTGATACTCCGGTGGTAGCTAGAGATCTTCAAAAGGTCCATCAGCAACAAAACTGGACTAACCAAACCTTAGCCACGATAGCTTCTCAATTAGATCGCGTCTCCATTAGCCTCCACTCAACTGAGAACAAGTCAGATTTCCTTCTGACATTTCTCGACCTCACTTTCAACCATCCATTACCGATTTCGTACATCCAGAGACTGATTTACTTTCACGCATATCACAGACCTTACAATTATTACACTCTTCCTCTACTACAGCCAATACACAAAATACTACACCTAACCCTAACGGTGTCCACACTCTTGACAATTGTCAGTGCCAATCAAGTGATGATGATTCTTCTGCATCAACATTACAGCTATCCCATATTGAAAACCAATTTACTGATCCAGAACCACATGCAATCTCCAGAATCACTACCAGAAACCCAAGACGTTCCTTCAGACGGAACAAACCCATGGATTCCTATTACCATACTACAAAAATTATTATCCTCGTCCTACTCCTCCAAATATCCAATATGAAGAACGCTCCAAGTTCTCATCAGCTCAATATGACGGTGCTTCTGTCTATGAATGGAACATAGATGGAAAATCAGAATACGAAATTCTGAACACCTTACAAGAAATGGGTATGGCAAAGAATGCTTATAAGATGCGAAAGCTCACTGAAAAACAAGCTGCCGCTACCATTGTTTCAGGATTTACAGGCCAATTACGGCAATGGTGGGATCATGCTCTTACTCTCGACAATAAACAAGAAATCATGAATCATCAAGTTGAAGTCTATGATGGCGAAGACAGGTCTTCCATGAAGGATGACGCTTGTGATTTCCTGATTATCACAATAAGTCTCCACTTTGTTGGAAATCCAAGAGAGAATTAAATTCAATAAGATTCTTCTCACCAACCTTCGGTGTCCAACATTATCTGATTATCGATGGTACAAGGACATGTACCTTACCCAAGTCCTACAACGCGAAGATTGTATGGCTAATTTCTGGAAAGAAAGGTTCGTTTCAGGATTGCCTACATTATTCGCACAACGAATCATGACTAAACTTCAGAAGAAGTTGGTCAAGAGACCATACCTTGGGAAGCAATAGCCTATGGTCAACTTTTTTCCTTTGTCAAAAAAGAGGCCCTGAACTTATGTCAGGATCTCAAAATCCAGTCCAAATACGGCAATGAAAAGGCCCAAGCAAGAAGAGAAATGGGTTCTTTCTGCAAGATGTTTGGAATCGAGAAAATCACTCCTCCTTCCAAAAACAATAGTCCACAAACGTTTTACCTCCAAATCCAAACAACCTTATCAATCCAAACCACAATACCGTAAGCCTTATAAACCTTACCGTCAAAAGTACAGGTCAAATCCTAAACCTACAAGGTTTGCTCCCAAGAAAATGACTCAGATCACATGTTGGAAATGTGGTCGCAAGGGTCACAAGGCAGATCAATGTCGTGTTAAGCAGAAGATTAATGAGATCTTCGCAGACGACAAAGATCTTCAAGAAAAGCTCTCCAAGCTTTTGCTACAAGATACTCCCAGTTCTCCGGAAGAGAGAACTACATTCACCAGATTGATGATGATGCTTCAAGTTCCAGTTATGAATCTACAGATGATTCTTCCGGATCTGTCAATGTCATAACCAATGACATAGATTCAGCAGAACTTCTGTATGAGCTCATTAACAAGATTTCCAATCCAGATGAGAAAAGGCAATACCTACAACAACTAGCCAAATTGCTTGCCTCACAGGATTCCAAAAAGACGCTCCCTGAACCATTCAGTATCTCCAAAACCCTTGACAAGTACCCAATAGCCTCAAGCAGTAATCTGTTTGGTAAGATTCCGACTCAGGAATTACAAAAGGACATTAAGATCCTCAAGCAAGAAATTCAAGCGCTCAAAGCAGAACTCCATCAGATCAAATTCGACGGCTTAGGTGTGCAAGCTCGAATATCTCTTTTAGAAGCAGCAAAAGCTTCTACTTCAAAAGAGAACCCTGAAGATGCTTCTCCAGAGAATGAATTACCAACCAACCTGGGTGTAATTTCCTTACCATCCCAAGTCCATCATCCAGAAACCCAGACCATAAATATTATTGAAAGGTTTCGCTTTCAGAAATGGTATTCCAACATCACACTTGTAGTCGAAGGTACCGACTTCAGGATAACAATGGTTGCTCTTATTGATTCAGGAGCAGACCGAAACTGTATCCGAGAAGGATTAGTTCCTCACCATTATTGCTCTCCTACTCGAGAACGAGTAGGTGCAGGAACGATCCACTCAAGATCATTGCCAAAACCTCCAAACTTTCAGTCCAAAACAAGAATCTTCTAGTTAAACTACAATTTGTAGTTATCAAGAATATTAGCCAAGACATCATCCTTGGCTCTCCTTTCATTATCCAGTTGTATCCCTTCTTTGTTGATCATAAGGGATTACATGTCAAGATCAATAAGGAAAAGTATTCTTTCTCTTTACAGAACCCATAATCCTAAAAGAACTTAATGTTCTTCAATCCAATACCCTTTACCAGTAGATCAATTCCATTACCAGAAAAGAAAGCCAGCTTCAGTTTTCTAAAAACCATCTCGCTCATATTCGAACAGCTGAGCGACTCCACGATCCCAGAGTTCAACAAGAAGTTTCTCAGATAGAGAAAGCCTTTGAAGATGTTTGCGCAGATCTACCCAATGCATTTTGGAATAGAAAGCGTCATATCATTCATCTTCCATATGAAAAGGATTTCGATGAACGCAATATTCCAACCAAGGCTCGACCTATTCAAATGAATAGCGAGCATTTAGAGATTTGCAAGAAAGAGATTCAAACTCTTTTGGATAAAGGTTTGATTCGACCATCAAAATCACCATGGAGTTGCAGTGCATTCTACGTCATGAATGCTGCAGAGAAAGAGCGTGGAGTTCCACGGCTCGTTATAAACTACAAACCATTGAATAAGGTTCTTCAATGGATTCGATATCCAATCCCCAACAAAAGAGATCTATTAGGTCGCCTTTACAGGGCCAAAATCTTCTCTAAATTTGACATGAAGTCTGGATTCTGGCAAATTCAGATTTCAGAATCAGATCGATACAAGACTGCATTTGTTGTCCCATTTGGTCATTACGAATGGAACGTAATGCCATTTGGCCTCAAGAATGCTCCATCAGAATTTCAGAATGTCATGAACGACATTCTTACACCATATTCGACATTTATCATTGTTTACATTGATGATGTCTTAGTCTTTTCAGATTCCATAGAACAACACTTCAAGCACCTCAAGACATTCCATTCGGTCATCAAGACAAATGGTCTAGTTGTTTCCAAACCCAAGATGAAGTTGTTTCAAGTTAACATTCGTTTCCTTGGACACAACATCTATCAAAATACCATTACTCCCATCCAAAGAAGCTTGGAATTTGTTTCCAAATTTCCCGATGAAATCAAGGAAAAGAATCAATTGCAAAGATTCTTAGGATGTCTGAATTATTTTTCAGATTTCTTTCCTAGGCTTCGTCAACATTGCAAGCTTCTTTATTTCAGATTACAAAAGAATCCTTCACCATGGACTCCAGAGCACACCAAAGTTGTGCAATCCCTAAAGCAATATACATATTCTTTACCATGCCTTACCATTCCACATCCCCAAGCCTTTCTCATTGTCGAAACTGACGCATCCAACATAGGCTATGGTGGAATTCTTAAACAAAGACCCCAAGGTCTTACTCAAGAGCAGTTGGTACGATTCCACTCCGGTATATGGATCAGACCACAGCTCAATTACTCCACCATCAAGAAAGAGATTCTCTCAATCGTTTTGTGCATTTCAAAATTTCAAGATGATTTATACAACAAATCCTTTTTATTACGTATTGATTGCAAATCTGCAAAAGACGTTTTACAAAAGGATGTTAAAAACCTCGTTTCAAAACAGATTTTTGCCCGTTGGCAGGCTATTTTATCTGTTTTCGATTTCCAAATCGAATTCATCCGCGGAGAGGATAACTCCTTACCAGATTTCCTTTCAAGAGAATTTTTACAAGGAAAAGTTTCAAAACATATATCACCAGATTCTCACAATATACAATATCTTCTTTCCACAGAAAATGAGTGACAAGAGCAAAGGCAAGCAGCCCAAGCGGGAAAAACCACAAACTTCTCAAGATTACCAGATGGTGCCTCAACAGCACCCAGCCTACAAAAATACCAATTGCGCCTTCACCGGCGATTACCACACAAAATCCATATGCACCATTGTCACAAGATTTCCCAGCACCAA